>OX465286.1:2847204-4047204 GCA_949987705.1 Thereva unica
ATGTCTTCTGAATCCTCTGCGTTCCTTAAGATTGTACAAAAATGTCTTCTGAATCCTCTGTGTTCCTTAATATTGTACGAAAATTTCTACTCAGCATCTTCTAGAATTTTTTTTTTGTGAAAGTCTAAGCTAAGTGTACGGTGGAGAGGAAGGGTAGAATCGGGTTGGGTAGTTTTACTAGAAACAAATTAACCATAAGCTTCTTTTTTGTGAAAGTCTAAGCTTAGGTGTCACTCTTTATACAACCAGTCCGTCATGGCACTTCTATCAAAACCCGAGAAGGGTAACTGCAGACAAACACCTAGCAGCTCTTAGCAAGTCCAAATCCCACCTTCCGGAACCGGTATTTCTTCGGAAGAAGCTAACCGGGTCATGGTCGAATGGCGAGATCTCTTTTATTTTTTTTATTGCCCTCTACTAATAACCACTTGGGCCAACCATGATCAAGGTGAGAAAACTGTGGTAAGGCTGATGCAGCAAAGTTTCTCAACATAAGAAACTAGCCCCTAGCTATGGACCAGAGAAACGTCAAAATGGGCTGTAGAGCTATCGAAGAAGCAACTGGCTTTCTCCATCGGTTTCAATGTCATCCAGTTTTGTATACATATTAAAATTGTACCTATTTTGGCATACGGTATCTTTAGCTCGCTAGATGGGGGCTGAGAAGTTGTAAAAATAAATAGCACACCAAAAAATAGACACTCTCACGACACAAAACAGGAGTTTCATTTCACCAAGGATAAACGAAACCGAGTAGCACCCCAGTAGTAACAGCACCAAAAAAAAAAGAATTACACGGTACTATCCTCCCCCACTTCTAATGTCTGAAAAAGGAGCCTTCTTGAGTCTATATATTTCTTAGTATAGCATTAATTTTTTTTGGTTTATTTTGGGTGTAAATATTTCTTTTTTTTGTTATGTTATTTTATGGTAGTTCAAGGGTGAAGGGGGTGGGTTCAAGGATGATGGTTGAAGATGTATGGCAGTATTATAAGGATAGAGGGTCGGCGGGCAGGAAGACGGGCGGCAGTGAATGGGGGCAGTGTGTATGAACAATTTACTTTTCGTGTTATCAATCAAAAAGCTTGATGTGCGTACACAATTTATCATATCGTACATCTGTAATGCTGGAAGTTCCTTTTAAGAGGATATTACCAAGCTCTCTTATCCATTATCCCACCCAATTTTTCATGCCTGGGTATTGGTTACTTACAATGTTATTTATTTATTCGGTTTTTTTAGAGAAAGAGAGATGTTTTGTTTTGTTTTTTTTTTCGTCTTTGTTGGTATATTTCGCCCCTTTTTTTGTTGCCCCACCAAAATGTTTCACCATTTGGGTTGTATGAAAATATAAGCTAAAGCAGATACAAACGCAAGGTTCATCGCCACTTTCTGCAACACCCCCTTGACTCCCCCTAACCTATTATGTCCTTCTCTCTATCTTTCGAGCTAAGCTTACTACTGGACATTGCACCATGACCTAAACGACATGACGTACTAGTAGTACAAAGGGTGACACCTGAGCTTAGACTATCACATAAAAAAAAAAAAAAAAAAGAAATTCCATAATGAAGGAAACGAACCAGAGGCCTGGACCCAAGAAGCACACGTCATCGGGAAAGCAGTAACCGTACGGGTGCAACCATTCTGGAAAAGATGTGCAAGCTTGTGGTTATATTTTAGAGTATCGCGACGCATATGATCGGCAGAGAACTAACATAACTATCTTGGTTCGAATCTGCTTCCATGCACAGCCTTTTGAAATGCTTGGAATTACTTCTAGCGATGGCCTTGGCCTTGTTCAGTCTTTTTCTCGCCTCCTTATCTCTACTAAGGAGCTCGTGGAAAGCTATGCTACTAAATAAAAGTAGTTTGATCGGTGTTCGGAGTTTGTGAAATACGCTTCAACACGATTAGACCAAATCTCTCCTGGAATACGGCGTGTGACCAGAAACAGATTTCGGATTTACAGTCCGATGATAAGTCCGACAATGATCATTACCATCTAATAAATAAATGCCTGCAGAATTAATTACTATTCATGAAATCAAATTTTCATGCAGCAATGAAAATTTCAAATATTCATTAAAATATTCTTTCTCTCTCTCTCTTTGCTCATACCACAACATTACACCACTCACTACACTATGTACACTATGTGATAGCGCAAAATATTATAACTTTGTGATTATGATGAAATTCTCTGCAGATAAATTCATGGCGGGTAATTATCAATAATTACTCAAACATGAAGGACACACATTATCATCACACGGGAGGAATTATTTGAGATATATAATAATCTCTTATTGGAGCAGTATACTAGAGAATTTCGATAGACAACTAGCGCCCGATAAGCATATGTGTGTGTAGTGATAAGGTGATGAGGTGAGAATACCTTTAAGGGGCAGAATTGAATAATTTTAGCAACCAAAAATATTATCCCAAATCCATCATACATACAAACACATAAGGTTCATACTATATTGATAGTTTGTTTGATACTTGGCATTGCATATCTCTATTCTCTAAATTGTAGCTGATGATGAATTTTCAATTTGAATTGTTGAAATTCTCAGGATTGGAATAGATGAATATTTTATGAACAGGGGAATATTTATACGATGTGAGAAAAATACGATTGCTGTCTGAGAGAATATAATAATAATAGAGTTACCCTTCTAACTCAGAAGATGCACTTCTCAGCAGGGCTTACAAACATTCTACTACAGGCAAGTAGTACACCCTCTCCACGAGCCTCCGAGTCAATATCTATCTATCGTATCTATCTCTCCGAAAAACTTGGAAGTATCGAAAAGTTCGGCTGGGATATAGTCTGAGCCCCATTGTGAGTGAGGGAGCGCGGACAGACGAACTAGTAGAGGGGTTTTGCAGGGACAGCATTCACAACATACTCTGTACTCTGCTGCATGGGCTGCAGATATATCCAAACCAAGAGTTGCCGGACAAGAGTGACGGACAAGGTATCGGTACGTAAGAGTGGGTATGGAGTCGACTGAGTTTGAGAACTAGGTGACACCGATACTTATGCTACGGGGCTGGCAAATAAATAAAAAAAACAGCCATTTACAGGTAAAACAAAGAAAAAAATTTGGTATCTACAAGAAGAAAGAAACAAATAAATTGTTACTCTTAAAAAAACATTCTTGAAGCTGTTGAAGTTGTGGTTGTTGTTGTTCTAGCTGCTACTGCTGCTATATATTATTATTGTTATATTCATCAATCTTCAAGGAAAAATTCTTAGGGGGTGCATTAATATGTCCAAAAAAAACGAACGTCATTAATTTTCCTAGAGTAAAGTACTATTAAAAACCATCCAACGCAAAAAAACGAGAAATGTTGTATGTATGTATGTATATAAATACGCTAGATAGGATGGGAAACGAAGAAGAAGAAATCTCTTTAAAGCGCTCTTTTGAATTCTTCTTGTCCTACTTTAAGTTAATGTTCCATCAAAATGTAACACAGAAAGGACACAAAATATTGTATTAGAGAATAGGAGGGGTTTTGGTTGTGTTTTTTTTTTGTGCTTTTTTTGTCAATTCAATTCAATATTATTTCACATTCAACAAACCGAGAATTGTAATAATAACGAAATAATATATAAATAAAATATTTCTTAAGATGGATAAAAGAGTGTAGATGGAGGAGGATACGACAAGGACAAGAGAGATAAGAAAATCGATAATATATTATAATATTCACAAGCACAGCAAAAAAACCTGATTATCCTTGATTTATGTTCAATCATATATACATACATGCATACATAAAAGACAAATGAGCTAACCACTCCTTTTATTTTCTATGCGAAAATTCCCTTTTAATCCTGGCACCCTTCACTACCCCATCCCCATTGCTTCTCCTCATATATATACGTATATCCTCTCTCGGCCATTCGGCGTATTTCGTTTTGTACGATAAAATTTTTATTTGTGTATATGTAGATGGGGAGCATACTTTAATATAGAGATATAAATGGGCATTTGTACAACTAGATAAGGACAACCATGGACATAGGAAAATCACAGATCCTTTGACCGTAAATCCGCCATTATTACGTGTGCATGTCAGACGGTGTTAAATGAACGGTCGTAAAGCACAAACGTCAGCTATTTCACGCTGGGAGATGACATTGGACAGAGTGGATGCCTGAAAACAGTAAAATGTGGGAAGGGGAGGGGAGGGGGGGGGTGCAAAAGCTGTAGAATAGTGAGTAAGTGGTTAATGACGAAAGGGTATACATCATTTATATAGAGTGGCTCTTTTATACTATTACTACAGCTCTCTCAATATGACCCGTTCTCCCTCTATGTGCCCCGTTCTTTCTCTATATCTACACTACTATGGCTTAGAATGATTGTGAACATTAAGTACTTATACAAGTTTATCAAATGATTTACTCCATTTGATCAATGAAGCAAAAACATTCAGATATTAATCGATAGATGAAGAAGGCACAAATAGAAAATCAGTCAGCAAAAGCTAGAAAATCTCTCGATTGGACATAAAAAAAATAAAATAGCACCAACTAAACAATTCTACCTTTTAATAATAATAATGATCATCGCCATCAACCACCACCATCATCATCATCATCTTCATCATCAATGATGTACATAGAATGGATTGTTGGACCAGGTGACGTGGAAGGGAGCTTTTAAGCTGAATGCCAAATCATGTGGAATGAAACACAATTGATTTCTAAGTGCCATATCTGGTCTATTCAATATGAAAGAAGTACACACAAAAAAATATATGGTCCATCACAATACCTACAGAGTACATAATAAAAATATATTTGCGTCAACACACACACACATAGAAAAATAAAATATAAAGAGTGCATAACTCTTCTATCGTTCGATGGATAAATGGGTGGTGGTTCGCTTTGGCTGGTTAACCAACGTAAAAGAGGAAAAGATGAGAGATTGGATGTAACCGCCGCCCAATCGAATTGAAAAATCACTGAGCGCTATTTGATTGCTTTCGATTGTTTGAAAGAGGTGGATTTTATTAGAGTTTTTTCGTTGTTTCGCTATGTTGAAGCTCCCAATCTCAGGAATCATAGTCTTTGTACTACTCTATCGGTACGGCATGTCTCGTTGATCACACGTCATATCGTTTGCAATATCTATAGAAGTTTGTTTTGAAGGATAGAATATGTTTTGGAGTTACATATGTGAGGAGCAGGGAGAATGTTGAAGGAGATGATGATGAAACATGCGTTTGAGCTGTTGTAACAACATGTAGAGAGAGCTTGGGAAAAGAGATTGTACAATATTGTTCTCCCGAGTAAATTGGAATTTATGAACGAATTCTTTGCCTCTTGTAGAGAACGCAAAAACGGCTGGCTGTTAGGAAAGGGGTTGATATGTAACTTTTGAAGGGTGTACTTCCGGCCGTTTAACTGAGTGCAAAAATTGGGGATGCCCATTAATAAAAATGGAATATCATGGTGCCTTAACCCCTAGGGTAAGAACTCTGATTTTGACGAGTGATGAAGTTTTTTGTAATATCAGGTAATCACCTAGTTCACAGGCTCAACCGATCCCATACCCACTCAAGCTCCAATACTGCCTTCCTGATATTTTCTATAACGTAATATTTACAACGGATTCTATATGTTACCTTAAATATGGTAAGCTGTTATCAAGATCGGTCGACACAATGTATTTCACCTAAAAAAATAACCCTTTTCCACAAATTCGCGTCAACCAGCTCCCTCCAGCAGCTCTCTTCATCCCATCCCATCCATCTCTGAGCAATGAAATAACAACAATAATGCGTGCCCAAATATACCTGAATTGGTGCCAAGACTTTGCGGCTATTAGCTTTAATTGAAAATTCTACAAAAACCAAGAAAAAAAATTCAATGCTCACAGGTATTTCACCCTGCTATATATATTTTTTGAGTGGGAAGTGGGATGTGTAAGGTAAAATTATATGAATGGTGGCGAGGGATGGACGGGGGACGGTCGTGATAAAGGAAGTAGAATTATTTGCATAAATTTTTAAAATTGTTGATTTTAACGCATTTGAAAAGGCAAAACGAAAAAAAAAACGAAAGGACGTTTAAAATATGAGAAAGGATGGAAGGAGATTGGAATTTTTTTGTGTTTTGTTCATGCATCCTCTCTGTGTCCTCCCACATTGTTTTCTTCTTTTTTCGTCGGTTTGGGATGTGGTATACGAGTATTTTGTTGACCATTTTGTTGTTGTTCCTGTTTTTCATTCATTCGTTCTCATTGGCTCCGGCTGGTTTTGGTTAGGGTTGCTGTTGTTCGTTAAATTTATGATAAGAAGTACACAAAAGGTGAAGCTATGATTAAATTAACAAAAAAAGTAAAAATTTATTTTCGTGGGCTATAACCACTTGAAGAAAGAAACAAAAAACAAAAAAAGAGATGATAACAATGAAAATCAAAACAGAAACCACCGGCTGTGTTGCTACGTGTAGATAAAAAAACATCCGAGAAATCAGATAATAATTTTTAGGATAAGAAGCTAAAAATAATTAAGGGTTTTTTGTTATTGAAAGAAAACTTTTATTTTTATTTTATTTAATTGGTGTGGTGTTTTTGGTGGCGGCGTGTTGCAGGACGACAAGGACACTTTTTATTTAATTCTAACGCATTTTGTTTCGAAAGAGACATAAAGTAAAAAGTTTTTAATGAAAAAAGGAAATTAAGATATAAGAGGGGAAATATCCTTTTGGTATGGTCCAGGTTCATCTGGAGTACCCTTATGGCGCTTATTTTATTCTGAGGTTATATAGCATGCATGTTCGCGGATTTGATAAATCACATTGTCTACGATTTTCTAATTAAAAAACAATGATCGAACCCAGTTTTCTTTATATATTTATCTTTCATATTAAACACACACTCAACCCCTTATTACTCGACAAATTAGAGGCTATCAAATGCATTTTTATTACCCTTTAATTACTTCTACTAAAAATCTTGCCATAAAAGTTCGGATGGAAGGTTGCTGTGGCAGCGACAACGAGGGAATAAAACAGCATCCCCAAAATCAAAGGTAATAGGCAAAACCGAGAAGACCCGGTTCTGGTTGAAAAAAAATGAGTGGCATATGGGCACTCCAGGTGAACTTGCAAACTTGCACCGTGCGAAAAGGGCCAAGGTCTAGGAATCTTCACTCTCATTTTTCTCACCATCAGCAAGATTGTGTGAGTGTGTTATTGTGTTATTCCGTACCACTGGGTATTGCAAGCTTTGGCCTGGGTTAGAACACAAATTTTGGGATACAGAAATACCATTAAAAAAAGATATAAAGAAAAAAAAAACAGATAGTAAATTCCTCTTAATAAGATTCGATGGCGCTAAAGAAAAACATTTTAGCTAAGTGTCTTCCATAAAATCAAAAAAAAAATATTTACACAAATATAAAAATTAATTGCAAAATAAAAAACTTTCTAGATCGGTTTTTACAATTACTTAAAAATGCTCCAAGGAAATTCTTATAATTCTATGAAGGAAGAAGCTCCCCTTGATTATATCTCCTTTAATTTACTTTCACAATTATAAATGTGTGGATATGGTGTATGTGTATGCGTATTAAGGGAACAAAAATCTCTTTACCTTTTTCGGTTTAAAACTTAATAAAATATACCTACAAAGTTTAATTTTTTTTAATCTTTTTTTTTTGTTTTTTATTTAAAAAAAAAAAAAATCTGTTTATATACCCCACTTATACTTACTTAAGCATTTTGTCCCTGGTACCGAATCATTGAGGAAAGCATATATACCTTTGGTGCACATAGATATGGCATATACGTGTGCTTAGATTTATCCAGTCATCTTAGCAATTAACAAGACGATGACGATGGTAACAGAGGGAGCATTTGAGGATATGTTTAGATATAGCATGTATATATATACATACTGTCATGCTACTTTTATATACATTAAATGGTATCGTTCATTACCTTTCTCCTCCATACACACTAAGGTACATACAGCTTCGATACTCATTAGAAATGTTTGTTCATGAAATGACGGAGCATAAGATTCAAAATTTCTTTACTTAAGTTAATATGTGCAAAATCTTCAATTAAATTTCATTGGATACACGGCCTTTGAATATCATCGTCCGTTTTTTTTGCCTTTTCTCTCTCTCTCCTTCTACTTCTTGCTTCGTACCCGTGGCATAAACCTAAACCCACCACCCCCAAATCCACCCCCAATCCAGCACCCCACTCCACAAACGTCGTTCTCATCCTCAACCAACCAACAAGAAAAAAAATTGCGCCTTGTTGTGTATTTTCTTTCTATAAGAACTGAATTAGCTGAATGTTGTTGGATAGGGGGAGGACCATTAAGAGGCATAGCAGGATGGAATGGAGTGATGGAGGCAGATCGGGTAAGGTATACAGGGTGGGCAGCTCTGCGGCAACGAAATCGGGTGGCGTTGTGTTTTCATATAAGCATATATTAAGTGAAAAGCATAAAGGAGGAAGCAGAGCGATATATTCACTTTGAAAGCTTCAATTTCTTTTTAATCAATTACCCTTATGAGGATAAATGAAAATCGGATGATGGTGTACATAGAGGAGTTTTCTTTTTTCTTTTTTTACAAATTGATAGGTTTACATATATGTACGCTCTTGGCAATTCACTAAGTGCTCGATTGGTGATGTTTTTGTTGTTTTGTTTCGGGATTCTTTTAATGGTGGTGCTAAGGGAATAATCGTTGTAGGTGATGATATATGTCATAATATTACATAACATAGATCATCATATAGAGCGATTAACGGCCTCGGCAGTCTGGAGGTTAAACTCTCGTATGCCTTAACAGGTACAATTTTAATATAGTATATATACAAAACTGGATGACATTGAAACCGATGGAGAAAGCCAGTTGCTTCTTCGACAGCTCTACAGCCCAGTTTGAGCCATAGGCCTCCATTAGCTTCTTCCTCCAGACGATTCTCTTGGGTCTAGTTTCTTATGTTGAGAAACTGTGCTGCATTAGCCTTAGCACCGTCTTCTCAACCGCTGAGGTTTTGGCAAGTGGCCATTACTAAGATTCAATGAAAGGGTAATAAAAGGGTAATAAACGGGGGAAATAAAAACAAAACCTTAACCTTATCACCGTTTTCTCACCTTGTCTGTGGTCTGCACAGTGGTGATTACTAGAGGACAATAGAAAGGGAATAAGAGGGCAATAAAAAGGTAATAAACGAACGGGTAATTCACCCTGGGGGGTTAAGTGATGGTGTAGGAGGTGAAGGTGGACATTTCAGCTCAGTTTAGCCTAGGTTGACTACCAAACCTAAAATCTACTAGTCAGTTGCCAACTCTTTTCAGGAATCCTTGCATGATTTCACTAATCACGTTTGGAAACATTCCTGATACCATTAGGTCATCTCCATAGGATACTCTGCCTTAGCCCTCCACCTCTGTCTGAGCTTAGATTAGGTAATTATATTGTTCTTAAGAACTTCCCCTTTAATAAAGGAATTTAATTTATAAAACCGCATGCGGTTCTAAGGATATATGTCCATCTGTGTGTTTTTTTTCTTCTTCTATCGTTATTTTTTCGTTTCCTTCCGTTAAAATATGTTCCTTTTTTTTTAGGTTTCTGGTCCTCTACTATATACATAGATCCTTTCGTGCTTAGTACACATTAAAAGCCACCCGCGAGGTTTTGCTCCTTTATTATATTTTGACGAAAGGAAAAAACAAAAAAAGCCACCAACAAATATATACATATACTATATCGGTTCATAGTCGATATTGTAGATGTGTGTTATGCTGGCTGCTCCTTACTGGTATATTATTATTATTATTATTGTAATTATGTATCTTCGACTTGGTATTTCCATGATTTTCTTCTCCTTCTTTTGTGGTTTTTTGATTTACATTAAAATAGCCATCGCCTGCTGAGTGTAAATGCTATTTTCTTTGATATATGATATATCAGTTTCCCGTTTCAGTCTTTCCCTTCTGCACAGTACCTTAACAACATTTTTGTTTTTTTCTTTTTGTTTTGGATTCTTTTTCGCTTTTGATATTCATGATAAATACCAAGGACTGACCAAATATTTTCATTTTCATACATATATAAGAAAAGCTCAAGGTTAACAGCCTTTTATTTTTATTTATTCCTCAGGAAAAAGTATCACGTTGAAAGGATATTTTTGGGGCTGTATGTTTTTGCAGTAATAATGTATCGATGGCAACACAGTGTATAGATTGTATAAAGAATTTTTGATTTGAGTCCTGCTGTTCTTTACTCCCCGTTTGCACCTCTCTACCACCCACCTTTTATAGTATACAGTGCCGCCCTAATAAACAAATTCCAGAATGTATTACCGAAGGTAAAAGGGACACTAAGGGCAACAAACTGAGAAGCGAGAATTCAATGTAAATTAGCATAATGACATTTTAATTACGGCCTTAGGGAGAAGATGGGGGGGAAGGGGATAATATTATAAGGGTTCCTTTAGTTAACATGTTGCAATAATTATAACAACTCTCAAAAGTAGTAACTCGATACAAGTGGCTCTATAATTATAACAACACAAATATAATGTATATGTGGTGGTTAATAAATAAGTGGGACAGCTAACCAGCTAAGCAATAATAATAATAACAACAAAAAAAACTTTTATCATAAAATATCAAGGGTTTTTCTAGGGAGGATGTTATTTTAATTATTTGTGCTAAATATAAGGATTCATTTTATTAACTACCTCAATTCTGTGGTGCCTTGCTTGTAGATAAAATCCTACAGCTTCTAAACGGTGAACAATTTTTCGTTTAAGACTATGCACACAATGCTGTTAGCATAGTTGTAGTTGTATATGCTACCATGTCAAGGCGTATGCAACCAACTCCAAGTGATCTCCAACTTATTTGCCAGTATCATACGATATTACCCTTTTATTACCTTTCTATAATCCTTTTATTACCCTTTTATTACCTTTATTACCCTTGTATTACTGCTTTATTACCCTTTTACTACCCTTTTCTGTACATCCAATGGCGCTACAGCGCAAATCAAGCTGTGTCCTCCTCTAGGGCATCTCTCCAAGTTTTACGGTCCCTTGCAGCATTTATTAATTTTAAAAGGACACATTTAAAAAATATAACATAGGTATGTCACCATATATATATTATATACACACACCCACAAACCCACTACAAAACACAAAACAAAAATAAATAAAAATTAAGGATTCACGATTTATGTACCAAAAAAAAATCCATAAACCCACTTTTGCATTCTCATTCATTTGAGCTACAAATTTATCCAAAAAAAATATAGATAGATACATATATATAAATATAGCCCTTGTCCCATGTGTGCAATTATATCGCATTCAGTTAGCTTTTCCTGGGCTTTTACGATAGCGGCTAGGAGGGTAGCTTGGGAGTCATTAACTTTTCAACAAACCAATTATCCGGGGATATTAAAGAACCGCCTGTTTACATAGAACATGAGTGTGCACAAATACTTTTTCTGTTATCCTTTATTATGATCGTTTTCCCCCCAGACAAAATAATGCTTCGTTTTTTTTACTTTCACCCTCGTACCGCTTTTGTACAAACCCCCCACCCCCGCCATGCATACCGATAGCGTTTCTCAACCACCCTGTATTTCCGCCATTCATTCCCTTCATTTCCTTCTTGTTATATATGTTATATATGGGCCAAAGCAAGACAAAAATATGTGTATACGAATGGAAACGGATTTTTTGTTGTTGGTTGAGGATTTATATGATTATGTTTTTCGGTGGTTGGTGGCTTTTTTCGTGTTTGGGGGTGCGGTGAGAAGGCATCCCAAAAATCTGCAAGCAAGGACAGCACCACGGCTAAGGTGTGTGCAGTAATGCGAATGCGAGGGCGAAGAAGGTTTTTATATATCGATTTATTCAGGACCACACAACTTACCACCTCCAACAGTATCCCCCCGTCACCCCATCCTGTTTCCCCGGCACTAGCCTTCCCAATGCTCCCATGTATCATCTGGAGAACAACCACGGGCTAGCAACGTGTTCAGTGTGCAAAAAAACAAGAAGTAGATCATTGCAAAGTAAGTGATAACCAAAAATTTAGAGGGTGTTGTCAAGGATTCGAGTTATCCCCAGTAATCTATCCTTAACCGTTGGATACATTAAATCAGAGGATAATAAAAAGGGGAATTTTTCTCTCTCGTTGGGTTTTTTGGTACTGTATTATGACGGGGGCCAGAAGCAGCGCGCAATCGAAAAGAATAACAACAAAGAAGGTGCCCAGAGAAAAGCCGGAGCCGGAGAAGAATGAAAGAAGAGGAATTGTTATACTGCAGCATTTCTGGCAGTAGAGGCTAAATCGAATTTCCTTTCGTGTAAGCCCGCACACCAAGCTGCCACCTTTTATCAGAAAGCAGCTTCCATAGCGCCATAGCCATATACCCCAAATCACTTTTACCCATCCAGCCCGTCGCCCTACCCCGCCGTCACTAGCTCTACCGGTGAACACCATGGTATTTTATGAAATATGGGGCATTCTAACTCAGATGATACCCGGTGGATTTGTTATCCAGAATTTTGGTGTTTTCTGTATGTCTCTCTCACTTTTTTTTAGTGTTCGGTCCATGGCCAGGTAGAGGTATACTATACGTTCCTGTAACAGCATCAAGAAAAAAAACGACACACCGAACCAAACACAACAAAAAAACATGTTTAAAGGAAATGAAAAAAAAAACGCAAACAACAAGAAGGAAGGTGTCGGTCGTTTCTTTCTCTACTTAGAGAGACAACAAGAAGGATGAGAGCAGGTATTGCGATACTTGGGCCTGTAAATGGGGTGGTATATTTTTTCTTTTTTGGTATTGAAGACGTTTTGTAAGGATATAACAACACACAACAAAAATGTTTTAAAAAAATAGACCAAACAAACAAAATATAAACGGCGCCCTCTGTTACATCCCCGACCACTAACCACCATCATGCATACACCCAAGAACTGTCGACCCCACTCCGTAACATATTATCCAGCAATGATAATGATTTATGGAATGGAAAAAAGGCTGAAGGCGAGGGCACGTATAAATACTAAGTAAGGCTATCTTCGTACCAGATCCAAGACTTAGAGGAAATGACAGCGCACAAAAAAACGAACAACCGAAAAATAAAAGAGAGCGAAAAAAAACGTCTTCGTTTATTTCTTCAATTCACACTCCCACCACCACCACGAATAGTACATTTTTTTATGTTATTCTTTTTATCACTTGTTATCATTCAACCCACCACCCGCCTTTACCTCTATCAGAGTTCCCTTTAGTTCTCATACCCCCGTTTCGTTTTCGGCTATCCCCCGCTGCCACCAGAAAAAAAAAACAAAAAACAACCCCTCAACTAACTCAACCCCCATGGCAATGGGGAAAATATTGCAAACTGTTTCGAAGTGGTTTTTGTGGTTGCCAAAAACGGATTAAAGTCACGATATATCGTGTATCTTAATCACTAGGGTTGGACATATTACGGTGACAGGGGTGACAACAAAACAGAAATGTAAAAAAATGAAAACGAAAAAGAAACACGCACCCCGTGTGAAATATTGGAAGTTATTTTTTTATTCCTTGTTTTGTTTTTACGGTGGTTTTGGTTGGATGTACAAGGGGTGGTGGCTTGGTCAGGAGAGAAGGAGGAAGGGGAAAGTGAGGAAGATTGGTTCAAGTAGATTCTGAAATTGTTTGAGAACTGGGAGAGCGCGGTTGATTCAAGTAGATGGTGGGGATCCAGATTGAGGTAGGTTTACTGCTATTTATCTTCTCCCCCTTCTATATTTACCAACTTTACGCACACACACACACACACACAACAACGAACAAAAAAAACAACTCTTGATTGTGGCTATTTTTAACATCATTCTATGAAAATGATAACTTTCTTGGACAGCACCCTTCCTACCCCAACGCCCCCCCCCTTCCCCTCTGCCCCCAACATTCCTTCTTTCCGCCATTCTGCCCTCTTCTAATCGTGGATGGATAAGTTCAAACACGGCGAACACTATAGGGTAGCCCGAAGGGTGGATTATGTGTTGTTGGCTTACGCAAGCGAGCATATTTATAACAACAGTTTATGGGGCGGTTGTGCCACCTTATAATTTTCGTGTTGTGTGATGTCTATATTATTATTCTTATTTTGTTTCTCATTTCATTTCTCCCCTACCCACGGCGGGCGGCCAACCCTGCCAAAAAAATTCTATATTTATTACGAAATGATTATTTTTCCCGGTAGAGGAGGGGAAGGCAACGGATTTGTTTGGGAATGTTATGAATTTTATTATAATATTTAATTTACGTGAACGTTGTATGTTGTCTTACATATAGAAGACATACTCAAAAAAATAATAAAAGGCAAGAAATAAGTGATTCGAGAAATATAAATCGGTTTTTGTTGATAAATTTAAAAATAGTCGTGTTTTTGCTTTTGTGTTTCGTTGTTTGTAGTTGTTTTTATGGGGCTATATGACAAGGCTATGTGCGTGTTTTGCCGCAATAATTGAGACGAAGATAGCCAGTATTAGACCATGACCCATAGACTAAGGGTATTAGGTATTAAATGGACCCATAACTTATACTTAGGAGGAGAATTGTGTTATGGGGGGAACATAGCGAAGTGGTGCTGAGCGAACATGGTGGTTGAAGAAATTATAGGGCCAACACGATGCGATTTACCGCGAGATAAATACTAGACAATGGGGGGGCTAGAATACTGAATATACTAGTTCTCGCTCCTCGTCCACCGAAGTCACGCAGCATTGGGCGTGGTTGGTACACTTTGGCGTGGGAACTTTTGGTTCAACCATCGTTTTAGTAGGTGTTGGTCAAACTTATTAATCGATCGATCAGGTCTTTTTCTTTGTACTACTACAAGTCCGTAAGGTCGTGGGCATCATGATGCAATGAAGCTTAGCTCGAACGATAGAAAAAAGATAAAATATCTGCCAAATTAATCATAGTTAATGGGTAGTAATTAAGTTAATCACAATAGGGCTGATGGTCCATAGGTAGACATGTGGGCCCCCTCCTCCTCCAAATCGTCACATTCACTGGCCCTTAAAACACACTCTTAAAACACGCTGTTCATTATTTCCCAAGCACTTTATTATACATATTTATGGATATATGTATATCTATCTATGTATATATACCTATATAAAAAGCAGCAAAAATAAGAAAAAAAACTGCCATGATTTACTTCCGCCAATGCCCTTGAATTCGATCGATTCCCAATAACTTTCCTGTTCGTTAACTTTAACAGAACTTCCCTTAAAATTCCTCTTGAAGGTAGTAAGGGCATGTGATCGAATTATTCGGTGATTCCACACAAAGGTCAAACCTCTTCCGTGAAAATAATAATAAAAATAAAACATTCCTTTTTCCGAGGGGTGGGGGAGAAGGTCGCCTGGGGGTTTCGGTATGCCAATTCTTTTATGTTTTACTTGAAATCAAAGAATAACTATTTGGGGAGAGAAATTAAGAAGAAAGGAAACGAGAAAGGTCACAGCCCATACAAAATCACCCCAGGCCCGGCGCTAAGGAAAAGTGGCTCAGATTTATCGGTTGTTATAATGAGCATTGAGATTCTGTGTATAGTTTTCTATATCCCGTAACTGTGACCAAGGTGCTATTTCTTTTTATTCCGGCGAAATATTTATTTTCTGAGCAAAAATGGAGAATTGCCTACAACACAGATTCCTGTTTGCCACTATGGAAAACCCAAAGTTCAGGCGGTAGTCGATAACATGATAATATCGGGAGACTGGCCATTGCAGCCAGATTGAGAAATTCAGGCAACACCCACTGCCACAGCTGCGAACAGGTACGGCATTTGGGCATTTGGTTTGGGGAAAGGTAGTAAGATTGGAAGGACGACTGTCTGTCTGCTAGTTTCAATAAACGCCTTGTTCAGAATGAACCCGCGTGGTTGGCTGGTCGAGTATACTTGGAGGTCGCCGTCACTCACTTCTTCACGAATGCGGCTTCAAAACACGGCACACTTAGCGCCACTTGTGTCCCAGCCTACGCCTTCGTTGGGGCTCCCGCTCTTACCTACCTACCTTGACCTAGTTTCCGTAGTTTCAAAAATTCCCCCACGCCAAAGTGTCCTAACATCTAGTAAAACGAGGATAGAACAAAAATTTCCCATACCAAAGTGTCCTAACACCTACTAGTGATGATTGAATTTCGACAATCTCGATTGGTTCTATAAGTCCTGTGTATGTCTCATTGCCAAATGCTTTGCTCCTATTGCCAAGACCACAACATGGCCTTCGCTAGCCACCTTTAAATAATATTTCATTTATCCCTCACTTCTTTGCAGTTGGCAGTCATGTCGATCACCACAGTGGCGCTTGAATCATCGCGCTGTCAAACAACATGTCCTTTATCCAGCAATTAACCTTAAATATATACATTATAAATAGCTACTTAAGTGCACAAAAGAACTAAGTTAAATAAAATAAATAAATAGGATATAACGATAAACATTAATCCAGCAAACAAAATGGATAAAGTTCGTTAAATACCAATGGAGGCACACACAAAATGTGATGCAGGGTAAAACTTTTAATTTGACAACATCGATACCGTCTGTCTCAAAGTACTTCCTGACCAAAAACAAACCAATTGCGATAATCGAAGTAGATTGGTGCTCATTATGCTATTTATTGCCAGCACTTGCTTACGATAAAGGATTGCGTGTGGTATCAAGGATGAAGGAAAGAAATGAGAAAGGAGCAGAAATAGGAGGGGTAACGCAAGAGAAAAACATTGGGGTGGGGATGGGAAAATTATATATATATATATATATATATATATATATATATATATATATATATATATATATATATATATATATATATATATATATCCTGTTAAAGCAAGTTGGTGTATATCCTCAATTCTCACCCATTCGGTCGGGGCATACAAACTCTCTTTCTCTAACTTCAATAAAACTACGGTGTACAACTAGGGTTGCTGGATTGTGGCAGGTGGGGGGGGCTTTGGGGTGGTGAAGGGAAACAAGGGAATCATAGAACATGGCATTTCCGCTTCTTTGTGGATAGCATATATATATATATATATATATATATATATATATATATATATATATATATATATATATATATATATATATATATATGTATATATATATATAGGGTGAAGGCGAATGAAGATATAAGGCATTGAGGGTGTGGAAGGAAGGACAACAGGAACAGGATAAGAACAAGTAGAGCTATAAGGCGGCGTCATCTCTGAGGTGTCCCTCAGGCCTTAACCAAAAGTTTGTAAGATTTAATTAATGAGCGAGGTAAAATGTCTCAGTTGAGTTCAATCCCGAAATCTGTGGATTAGTTCTTTTGCAAGTTTAGTTTGAATGTAAACATATGTCTCTGTGTGTGTTATACAGTAACAAGCATATATGCATATGCTTTAATATATACATACACAAAAAGGGAGAGAAATCTAAATAGGCATAGATTATATTGATCCTTACATACCTGTGGTTGCAGGAATATTTTGGCTTTGATAGAAGGGTTCACAAAAGGATATTCGGATGTAATTTAGGTCAGGTGTCGGTTTCGAGTGTAATTTCCGCACCGCCCTCCCCACCCACTATGTTTTAGAATAGTTTCTGGATGGTGTGCTGGTTGAATTTCTAAACGCTTTCTCTGGCCCGACATGGACTTCTCTTTTGTTTTATATATTAAAACAGTCCTCCTTCACTTTTACCACCATCCTATCTCCTCCTGCCCTGCCAACATCAACCCATCTCCGCTTTCTCCTTCAACCAACTCCTTGGTTCTTTAACCATCATCATGCATCACAATCTACCGTTTACCACCCATCTAACAATTGAATGAATAAAGGGTTCTTTGAATGGTCTTGAAGAAGAAAGACGATGGTGACTATATATATATAGAGCAGGATTTTGGTTCTGGTTATATTCGAACAGGGTTTTAAGGGTAAGAAAATAAGAGAGAAGTTAATAAGTTTTTGGGAAGATATCCTGTGGATAAGGAGTTGGGTGTTTTCTTTTGTTTTAATACAAGGCATAGAGAATCACGTTCATACTGAAATACCCATTAGGTGGCCCTTCAATAATAACAGAGACACAAGACCTCTATTCTCTTACTATACTATAAAATCTTTGGGATTTTCTTTCCTTAATCCTTGATGATTTTAGGACTCCCATTTCAATTTTGATTTGGTAACAAGAATGATGTATGTGCGTGTGTATACATTTTGTCGTTTCTGGTTGTTATATATACCTTAACACCATTATTATTATTCTTCTTCTGCCACTTCAACTATGCGCTCTAGTTGACATTTAGTACAAAATTTCCTTCTCCCTTCATTTTATCTTTGTACAGATAAGGTTACTGAGTTTTTCCTTTATCGTTTTTCTTTTTAAAAAATACACATTTTCTCTTACTTTTTATCCTATTGTAGTAGATAGCGATTTGGATAGAGAGGGTTATTCCCCAGATAGAAGGGGATCCCGAAATGGATATGTGACAGGTAAATACTATAAAGTGCTATTCTTTCTGTTTGTTTTTTTTTTTTTTTTTTTTGCTCAGGCTGTGAATATTTACAATCCCATGTGACAGAAAATCATGTGAAGTTGGTATGAAGTATACATTACCGGGCATTTTACGACAACGAGAAAGCAGCACCGAAGTGTTATATAAGTTAAGCTCCCTTTTTCTCTGTCTCTCTCTGTTCCTCTCTAAAATTTCTGTTCTTTTGAGACATATGCCTTTAGTTATATCGAAAAAGGAACCCACCACCACCCTTATACCTATAGAAAATTTCACTCAATTTAGTAGTGCTCACCCCTCTCCCAAAATACCCTTCTTTCAAGCAAATGTCGTTCGGTTAAAGTTTCATCGCAAAAATGCACATTCAGGACTTTTTCGATTACATTTTGTCCGATTTGGAATCGTTTTCTAGTTCCGGCCGGTAGGGCGAAGGCAAGGGGTGGCAGAAGTTTTTTTTTTGTTGTACATATTAAATCGATTTAAATTTAAACAGCATTGCACCCACAGAGTTAAACGAGTCTATTTTAGATTTTGCTTATATACATACATATATGGAACATGAAAAAATAATTTATTTTGTAAATCCAATTTTAGTTTGGTTAGAGAAATGTTAATGGCAGCCAGAGCGCTTAGAATTTGTTTGTTCAATTTGTTTATTAATGAATAATTCTGTTAAGTAATCACAAAGAGACGCGATTCCACCAAATGAGTGGCAAAGTTCCCATTAAAGTGTGCCTATCAAATGCAGTTTAATGATATTTGTCTTAATTACCTTTATATTACCCCTGGAAGACGTTTTATTACAAAATATTTTATGACGAGAGAGGTAATAATAGAGTAATAAAAGGGTAATAAAATAATAACATTATAAAAATGCACTGAAGAGTCACGTTAAAGGACGACATTTTTTTTAGATTTTGGAGAACACTTTGAAAAATATTTAATTAATAAAAGGACTTGATAGCTATCACCATTAAAGGATATTAAATGCAAAGGACTTTTACCTGCCAACTTAGATTGATCACATTTTGAGGTGATTTCTTTAGTTCCAATAATTTAGGTGTAAAACTTTAGGTCACTTTCAAGCATCCAGCTTAAAGACCAATCAACAGTCTGTAATTTTTTGGAGTATACGAGTATATCCAAGAGACACGCTAGTTCTAAAGATATTCGTTGCGATGTTCAATAGCAATAATTAATTTCTCTACCGTAATAGAACTGGAGAACTGGATAGATATTACCCCCTACACCTCCTCAACGAATGGCGTAGAATGTTTATTTTTAATTGTTCATTGTTTTGGGTTTATTCTTTATGTAAGCTTGACAACACGAAATTGTGTATGGTATGTTCGCAAATGAACTCCTTTGTAGGTAAGCTTAAATTAAAATAAAGTTAATAACTAAAATTACACAAAAGGCGACCAAAAGCACAAAGAACAAGTGGCGACAGAAGAACAATCTGTAATTTGGTTTTCTGTGTGTGTTTAAAAAAAACTACTCAACAACAACCAGCCAACACCATTGGGTTCTCGCTCTTCAATTCCTTTCAAGCAATTTGAAAACGTTTCAAACACACACACACAAGCACGTTACAATCATATTTCAAATATAACTTTCAACAGGATCCTTTCCTCAAAAAATAGTAAGGATGTGTAAACGCGGATTATGATGCTCCTCTGAAGCCGAAACCAACGCTCCCCCCGCCCCCACACACCGACGACGAATATGAATTTATTGCATATTATACTACTTTATTCAGCATGGAAAAGGGTAGCATACGTGCTTTAGTATAGTTGATATTCGCAAGGGTTTTGCTGTTGTTGGTGTTGTGTTGTTGGTGTTAGATGCTGATGACGATGATGGCGGTGCTGGAAAGGAATGATGCACAAGTTACTGGGTTGGAATGGGTGACTGGGTCGAAATAGTGTTAATAGAAAACACTGCACTGGCAGCATAAGAGCGGAGAAGCGCTTAAAAGGGTGCTCTTGTGTTATGATAGTTCCATTTTTTGTTTCAGTTGGAGCAGGAGTGGGGGTGTGTTTTTGGCTGGGCTGGTTGTTGATTTATGACAAAGTGTAAATTTTACAAAAACATAGCGCAGCAAAGTGAGAAGCAAAGAAGAAATTTGTTCCTCAAACTTTCGTTTATTTCAAAATTTTAATTAAGTTTTCCTTCTCTCTGCTCCCCGAACCCACCGCCCGCCCCCTCTACACTTAACTTACTTCTACTCGCATCTAAATTCCATATCCTTATATCTATATGTACCGTGTACAGGCGCAACTGTTCTTTATGTATGGGTATATAGCAAAAACTAAAATGCATAAATGATGTAGAAACATAATTAACCATATTTTAGTACTAGTAATGAAAGTTCTATAGTACCAAATACCCACCATATATATTTACCCGTACTTTCCTGTATATAGTTCCCACTTAACCCCTTAATAAGTGTCACTCACATTCACTGGGTGTGTGTGTTGTGTATAGTTGATAATAAGGATACTGAACAGTTTCAAAAATAAAATATCCTGAATTCTTTTCACTAATTACTTTGTGCTGTTTTATGGCATTTTAATTAAATAACTAAGATTTTTTTCAATTTTACTATTTCCACGTTCTTTCTTGCCACCTCCACACTTTTAATTATTATCATTTCATAAACTAGACATTATTTGTGTTATGATGAAAGGAACGAGCGTGCATAAAAGAAAAGGAGATTATTTTGTAAATGAAAATCAGCGAAGCAGGAAATTAAATTGGTTTGATGTAAGCTTCTCTTGCATTATTGTGTTCACCTAACCAACTAAACGATCAAACCTAACTTGGTTTGTCTCATGGCTAAAACAATAAAGCATGGTTGGTTTCTATTGATATGAAATGTGGTTGTCCGCCGTTTAACATTGTGTTCTACTTCTCAGTACATCCAATTTACCTGTCACAAAGGACTTGCCAACAGAGGATACTATTTGCTATTTATAGCACTATGCATAGGCACCAACTGCCAGATGATGTGAGGAGAGATAGGAATCAAGCAATCTGTTGTTTTGTTTGTTTTGCTAAAAGATATCACACAAAGAAATTAATGAATTTCAAGCAAACGAATTAAAACTATTTTCATTGTGAAGAATTTTTACCTGTTTTGTACGGTTTTCTATTTATCATTTCGGTTTCTTTAGATTTTGCATTATTCAGGAAAAAATGCTCATTCAAAACATTATTATGAACCAGAGAGGTAATAAAAGGGTAATTAAAAGTAAACGGAAAGGTAATAAAAAGGTACTAAACAATATAATCGGATTTAGAGTTCTGTTTTCATACCACAAACTCTTGTAACTTATCTTGTATTTTTTTTTACAAAACACTCTCTTTTCCAGAGGTTATAAAAGGGTAATACAACGAAATGTTATAATACGGTATTTGAGAGGCACTTTATTGGGTTGAGTTCTTGGTTAATATCTTTAAAAAAATGGACCTAAAATTTTTCTTATAAAACATGCCTTTTTCCTGGGGTACTTTAGGTGGTTGTTTCACCGACATCTGGTAGATGTCGTCTAATTGAGTTTGAGTTTTAAGAGGGACAATTGGATCATCAGTGATGATTCTCATACCACTGTGTGAACTGTGTGTAATCAAACCAAAGTCCTCTGGGGTGGCGGTATGCAGGCTTATCGCCTTCTAATGCTGATGATTTAAAATAGTTGTTTTTATTGGCGATTAAGAATAATTCGACCTTTACAAAGAAAGGTATGTATAGCCCACGCTAAGGAGTTTTTATTTCTTTTATTAATAAAATTTTCGATTCGCTCATTTCAAAATTCCTAAGAAAACATTTGTGCAAATCTATTACATAATGAAGGCCCAGAAAACAGGGATTTTTCACCTAGGCGATTTTCTAGTCGTGATTTTGTTTATTTTTTCCATTTTTTTACCCAATTTTTTTAATTGGGTCCACTTTATGGGACCCTTAAAAGTGCTGAAAGCTTCTTTCCCTAAAATATATTTTCCTTGTTCTTCCCCCTCCCCCGGTCTCCTTGCTAGAGAAAATTCCCAGTAAAAAATAATTAACATACAACTTGCATGCCCTTTTCTGAGTGGTTCTTGAGGAGGTTTTTAGGTTGGGCGGGGAGGGGGGGTATGTAGAGATTTTTTGTTTATTTTCCAGTAAGTTCATAACTGAAAGAAGTATATGGAGGGAGAAGAAATGAGTAGTGGGTGGAAACGAATTTTTGGAAATTTCTTTTATAATAAAATCAAGACCAGGAATCATTTTTATACACTGGGACGGTAAACGACGAAGGTCGAAGGCGGATTGTTATTATGTACTAGGAGCGGGCAATGTTTTGAAGGTACAAGCACAACAAAAAAAATCAACAAGCAGAAGGGAATATTTCACAGTTCGATGATAATACGAAAAAGGAAAAAACGTTTTCATGAAACAATTTAAAAACTGTTTAAAACAAATAAAAAACGAGGAGAAAAACGAGAAATATTAGAAATTATTTCCAAGAACTATTTGCATTAACAGAGGAAAGAACTTGATATGTTTTTTGAAGTATTGCAAAAACGAAAAGAAAATGGAGGAATGTTTTTGTTAAGTGATATTAAAAAGTCTGCCTTATTTGAGTTTCAAAAATATAAAGTACATACTGTGAAATTAAAATGGAAGAGATACTAAATCAACAGCAATGATTATGGAAGTACTGCCTGTGTAATATTATGATATGAACAAAAAAACTCATTTTGCGATAGACATGGGAGGAACAGTATTTAGGTCTTTATAAAGATATGAGGCAGTAATTACAGTCTTATATATAACCTATAAAATGCCGTTTTATGATGTTTCGTTTTATTACCCTTTTATTACCTCATTTATAATTTGATCAGTTTTAGCGGCATTTAAATATATTAAACAGGTACTTACACTCTTAAAGTGCCTTTCCAAAACCGTTCTACTATGTTTCGTTTTATTACCCCAGAGAAAAATTTATATTTTGATCGAACCGTTTCAACACGTCTTTTAAAGATATTAAACAAGTACCCAACCTCTTGAAGTACCATTACATGATGTTTCGCTTTATTACCATTTTATTACCCTGGGTAATAAAACATGTTTTGTGACTCTAACAGTCAGTTGGTATGCCCTTGAAGGATCGGAACCATAGAGCCGTGTTCATTCTTGGCTAGATCGCCTGGCATGAGATACCAGTAATGTGCATCAGCGGGACCAATCGGATCCTCCTACTAAACCTACCAGACCAGAAACCTACTAAACTAACCTACAGGCTAAATAATTTTCTTTAATTCATGTTTCAATTATCTACAGTTTCTATAAGCTTCTACTAAGAATAGCAAATTGCCCTAAATCCGGCTATTTTTTTTAAACCATTGGATATCTCCACTAGATTTTAAATACAGCCTACTATTCTAAGCCTAAGCTAAACAGGGATAAAACCCCCTTCAGTGAATAATTAAAATCTTTTTCCGTTTTAATTTATTCTTATGAAGGCAAAAGAAAAAACCATAATCCCATTTATTTTTTCAACTCGTAGTCCTTTCTAGATCCTTTTAGACACAGATAGAGTGCCTGGTTGGAATCGTAATCGCCCTCCGCGCTAGAGTCTTGCTGTTTCGAAAGAAGGTGTCGGAAGGTTTGAGTAAGAGGTAACAACCGGAGCACAACGGACCAGAGAATGAATGTGAATTAAATAGGAATGATGATGATTCAAAACCGAGATCAATCCCGCATTGCATCATTGTGCAGCTTTAAGCTCAATTATGTACTTTGTAATAGATTCAGACGTACTTGTCCGTAATGAGAAGCAAACAAACTGCCAGGATGCAGGATATGCATGGCAATTGTATAAAGAGGTTCCCTTTCATTATTCAAGTGCGTTGATGAACCCGGAATGTATATGTGATATGTGGTGTCACTATCATCTCATTCCGTTTATGTTGTACCATTCTATTTTCATCTACACTATATGGGTAAAGATGGGTCTCTATATATATAATTGTAGCCCATCACTGCACTCTGTCTAACTATGGATATAATATAGTAGGAATAGCAAAAGCATTTAACCAAACACGGTTTGTGCAAATTCATGGGTAGAAGCAATATATATAGGATAGTGTCCGGGGGGAGGCTGCTGGCGAGCACTGTTAAAGGGTGTTGGAATTATGTGGGAGATGAATGTAAATAATCCTTGCCACCGACTAATTTACATTTTCGCTCTTTGTGCATTTCAATGCCGTTTTATGTGCATGCCATTATGCACATATATGGTCCTAGGTAGTGCATATCCTAAAAACGGATTATATTCGCTGAGTGTTTAGATTATATTCTGTGTATGTTTAAGGGGTAGCGCCCCATGGATCAGACAAAAGATGGCGGGTGGGCATAGTTTAGATATAATTACACCAAAATCGGATAAACCACAATATTATGCCGACAAAATATTTGAGGCCAGCAACCACTATTTAAACCGACCCAACCCCTCACGTTCCTCTTTAACGGGGAATTAAACTGGCCCATCATGAATGAGGTAATATAAATTTTTCGTTTCGTTGTTGTTTTTGGGTAAATGGCAGATGAATGTAGTGAAAAAAGGCAGGAAGTAGGAGAAGGTTAAAGTGGAAAAGACGAAGGATTCGAACCCGAGACCTCTGGGATGGAAGCAAGACGCCTTACACCATAGGCTACCGATGCCCCCTGGAGCTGGATTGACAGTTTTCTTTTTGGCTGTTCACTACACTACTACCATATTGGACGCCGCCAAATCTAAACTCCACAACACGGGTATTTTTATAGCCGCTACCATATATTAGTTGGCTCGGCTCATACCCTCTGGCTAACGCCGCCCATTCGTGCAATTTTTAACAAGCAATTCGTTCCTAAATAAAACAGTTCGACACTGTGTGGAACAATCTGTCGAAGTCAGTATTCCCGAACTCCTACAACATACAAGAGTTAAAACGCAGAATGCATCACCATCCCCGCCAATACCCACCGGACCTATTCTAACTCCTTTAACTGAGATTACTTCTCGACATTCCACCATATGAGACGTGACCAACGGCATGACGGACTGTGGTGCTATAAAAGGGAGACGATTTCTAAGCGCAGAACTGCAACATAACAAAAATTCCTTGTTGCATATTTTAAATAATAACAGAAAAGCCAATCGAGCCCCACTTTAACTCCGCTGCATATGCATTTTATTTATTTTTATTTTATTTTATTTTCCATACATAACATATATCCCAGCTTAAATGAATGGCAGCAATTGGGGAAATTCCCTTATGGGTGATATCGAAATGAAAAGCTCTTGATGTTATCTTATTTTTGGAAAGCTCATTTCCTCTGGCATTTCCTATTTTATTCAACCGTAACAACGATGGCTTGAATTCCGATAGTTGGAATGATCAGCAGACGTGCCTGTTAGTGGTGGTTTGCTAGAGAGATGTGGAGGGTTGAATCAGAATTGTTTGTGGTAATGGGGAGAGCGTTGTAGAGCAGCTGCCAGCAAGGGGGCAGGGGCTGGTGTGGCGGCCTGTATGCAGAGAGATAAATAGAAATGCAGGACCCTCAAAAATACAAGAGGAGCTGGTCTCGTTTAGAGGACGACCTACCAACTAACCAGCCAACATCCAGCCCCCTCCCCGGGAACAAACAAGTAGTATATAGCGAGAGAAATGGGGTAGTTAGATACTGTATCGAAGCAGTTCAGACTGAATTGTATAGTACTACACAATCTCCTGGGTGGAGGAGGGGGTGAAGGAGTATGATTTTGTTTCAGGCCGGTGATGGACGGACGGTAGAGGGGGGTCGTTTTTTTTGTGTGTGTGTTTGTGCTTAAAAGCACGCAGGATGAAAGAGACGGTTTGTGGTGTTACGGTACGGGGGGTGTTGGAGCAGAGATAAATACAAGTTATGTGGTAGGGATATAACAACTTGAAGTGGAAGGTCAGTTCCTTGATAATTGGACACGAAGATGTGCACAATCGACATAAATTGGGCTCAAATTGGTTCGTGTAGGCAATATCTGACAGTGACTGTCTAAAGTAAGATGTAGTATAAAACTTATGTACATTTACTTTATATATATATGAGTGTATGTATAGGTATATATCGTATTTCAAATGGTGAAAACAGTTTTTGTTTTGTTTTAGTTTTTTTTTCGTTGATCTTTTTATATCTTTTTTTTTTCTTTTTCGCCCTACTTCAATTTAAAACTAACAAAAGGGAAACAAAAAAATATATAGAAGAAAGAAGGAAGGGCGAGATATGATGTAGTATAGGAATCCGTTTCTGTTGTTACCTAAAATGTTATGTCCAAAAAGTCTTAAGGGTAGAATGGGAAAAAGATTTATGGTATTTCTTTATTTTTCTTTTTTTGTTTTTTTTTTAAAGAGTTCTTCCTTTACAAATGGGTTTTTGGGGAGGGGGTTGGGGATTTAGTTCCCATCTTCGATGTGTCTAAGAATTCTTAAGTATGCTTGTACTTTCATCAATAATATGTATTTGTTTGTTATTTTTTGTTAAAGGATCTTTTTAAATATTTTTAACACATAAAATTGGGGAATAACGCCCATTATAAATCACGTGGATAAGGCAGTGTGGTTAAATCGTACCCTCACTTGTCCTCCCTGATACCTTCTCGAATAACCGGTGATCGTTTCCACTGCTTTTTTAGCGCAACAGTGGTTTAATGGCTCCCTGTCTTCTTCCTCTACTTAAATGGTGCCATAGTTCGAGTCTTGTGAAATTTTTATTAATGTACATTACTTCAAATAACATCTATCTTACTTCAAATAACATCTATCTAGTCCTTATTGCTGGACTCGAGTATCTTGAGTTCTGTTACTCATCTCTACATTTTGCTAATACTTCTATACGTAGTTTTTTCATACATCTTCTCCCACATCATCTACCCCTCCTACATTTCCTGGTCGTTTCATGCTTACTTTCCGGCCTATTCACGTTCGTTTTTGATTAGTCCTTCACGAAGATATCAATTCACATTGACATAAAACAACCCGGGAACGAGTTCTTACTTAAATACGATTTTTTTCAGGATAATTTCTTTTACAAATGATTTTATTATCCTTTTTCTCTTACAAAAAGAAAAGAAGCAACAAAAAAAATAGAAAATCCATCCGCAGTTTATACACTTAAAAAATTCATAAAAAATATTTACCCTTCATCCTTTTGCGGTGCACCGGTGAAAAGCAAGTGAACAAAAAACGGAGGAAGAAAGGGGTTATAAATTTTCCAAGTCTCAGAATATAAGTGAAAATCATTGAAACACAAGAACAAACCCCATATAACACCGACAAAATATGTTACTATGACGAGGATCATGGTGAGGGGAGTGTATACATGAAGCAAAAGTAGTCATCATCTTCACAGGTTGAAGGATTCCTGCACCTTCATTTTTTTCTTGCTTTTTTGTGTATCCTTTTTCATCTTTCATTTTTCCCAACCACTTTCTCCCTCCCCCTCCTCCCCCTTGCAATACCACTTTCAAACATAAACAGTAACAAGGCATCAATCAAAAATTCAGCGTGTTTCTCCTTGGTTTTAGTGATAAAAAAAAACTGGATACAAAAGGATTTTATACTTCGTCCTTATTTTGTTGTTCCTTTCGACGTACTCTGAGTGGGTTGGGTGTGTGTGTGTGTGTATACCATACGGCGTAGCTAGAGCTATTGTGTGTATGTTGATTTTTTGCTTGGATGGCAATGGCGACG
Source organism: Thereva unica (assembly GCA_949987705.1). Taxonomy (NCBI): domain Eukaryota; kingdom Metazoa; phylum Arthropoda; class Insecta; order Diptera; family Therevidae; genus Thereva; species Thereva unica. The sequence goes on from OX465286.1 coordinate 2,875,539, forward strand.
GCGGTATCCAAATCCATTTTCTTTTTAGGTAAGAACAATATCAACAAAAAAGCAAGCAACAACAACATCAAAAAAACGAAGAAGAAAAAATAAAGGAATTTTGGTAATTCAAAGAAAATGGAAAATAGGCTTTAAAGGGAGGAATAATATAAATACATGTATGGGGGAAGGGCATTCGAGTATATCTGAGGTTGGCTTGATAAAAAAAATGATAAAAGGACCAAAAAAACGGGAGCACACACACATGCAAGTGGGTGAGGTGCACCTACCACAAATTTAATATTTTTGTTAAGCCGCGTACACACGGGCCTTCTTCAACTCAGTAACCATATCTCCCAGCGGTAGATCCAATGTGACAGCCATGCACGAGGTGGATGCGAACTACCGAAAGGACCCTATTTTATAAACAAAATACCCTAGCAGCCTTCTTAGACACCTACAAGAGGCCTTTAACAATGTTGAATAGATTTGAAAGGATCTAATAGCCTTCAACGTATGCTTAGAAAATGACTGGCTACTATATATTGAGCTGATCCGAGAGAAACAAAATGCTAGTCAAGTACGTCAACTGGGGCTACACCACGGAGGAGGAGTGATCTCCTGTTTGCTATGGTTAGTAACTATAAAAATCATGCTACAAAAGCCCAGCCAGAAACGGAAAGGTACTAACCATGCCCAGCTGAATTAGTGCTGATGGATTTAATATTAAAACCATAAAAATATAAATTAATCACATCACAAATAAAAAGGATTTATCTGCGGTCGATTTAAAAGCCATAACGTGTTACAAAGTATGGATTAATGGATTTTATTAAGTTTGGAAAAACATTATTAATTATGTAATTGAAAATTACCAAACAGAACAATTGGAAAATATGGGCGATTACCAGAGGCCTACATTAAGCGGAAATTGCGCTGATTATTGGATTTATTTTCCCCGAAAGTTTTCCCCCCTCTCTTATTTTGTACGAAGCCAACCACATCGTATTATAAATAAAAGCTAATTAAAAATTGGAAATAATTAATAAACTATTAGTAATTATGAAATTGCCAACGTATTTTCTATCTAGTTAATAATGGTCAACCATTATGAAATTATCACTGGGATATTTTCATTTGTTACGGTGTCTGTTTTCTACTATGTATGCTTGTATATTATCTGAAATGAGGGAAGAATATTCAATTAACGGACGGAGTATTGACAAAATAACCAATCAAGGTTTAGTATTGGATGGCGCCCCATCTAAACCCTATCTCATTTCTCGACAGAAGTTAAATCCCACCGCTGCCACCAACTGTTGTAGCAGGGTGATTCTTTCAATACTAGAGGGTTAAAGGTACTAGCTCTATAGTGGTTTGCCCGAAGGAGGCAAGCAGCATTCGCCACCTCACCTGAGGCTACCCAATTCAATTTCCATCCCGATGGATGAGAGCCCAGTAGAGCACACAGAATTTGTAACTCGTCTTCGTAGTACTCACATGAAAGGTTTCTCCGCAACACAGCCTCGACAGTCGATTCAGAAGAATGTATATGTGCCCAAAACCCTAGATAAAGCCGACTGCGTTTTCGTACGTACCGTGTTCGTAGACCATTCGAACAACCATACGAAGGACCATTTAAGGTAATCCAAGTTGAGCGAGAGTTGGATATGTGAGATTAGGTTAGGAAACGAGTACTGTAGTAGTAATCTTTGGGTGAATTTATTATTGCTACCAGCCAGGACTTTGGGTAGAGGTGGTTAAGGGTAGTGATATTACTTCAAGTGAATCAACGCAATCGTATATGGCTTGGAGTTTTTACTTCTCAGATCGTAGATACCAAGGAAACCTCCCTTTTAAGTTCAACTATCATTTTGTGTATTAAATTAAATGGCATAAAAAAAGTTCAACAAAGCCCATACCAGCCTACACACTCAACATAAACAGAAACTGTGAAACTCTTTCATAAACAAAATATAAGAGAAGTTTGAAGATAATGCTTTGAGGCATCTGTATAGTGTCTCAAGGGGGTGTATGCAAGCACAAAAAGAACTTGAAGTGTGCATATAGCATAACTACCTAATAACACATAAGAAGGACTAACAATAATAACAACAACAACAACAACAAAAAGACATGACAGTACTTGTGTCTCTGCATACGAAAAAAAAACAGGACTCATCCAATTATTCTGTTTTTCACTTATCCTCTCTGTAGTTTTAATCATTTCAGGTTTTCTATTAAAAATTGTCTCAGGTTAGGCTTTTTGTTGTTTTTTGATAGGAAGTTGAAGTAGCGGAGAAAGACAAACGCAAAACAACAACGAAGTTAAAGTCGCGATACAACAGTAGAGATAATGTTAACTCTTTTAATACAGTATTGTTTTTTTTTTGCACCCGTTGATGTTTAAGCATTATCTCGGATTACGAATAAAGATAATCTTTGATTTTTTTTTTTTTGTAACTGTCCATATGTGCATTATTTTCTTTTTATGTTATTAATAATAATAAAAAAACATTGTAGTAGCTTGTAAAAGAAGTTATAGAATTTCTCTTTTTATTCTTACAGGACAAAGATGGACATCTAATCCTACTGGTGAGTGCACATAAAAAAAATTGAACTTTTAAACATTAAATTATAGGAATGCAAATTGCATTTGTCGGTGGATATTGGCATACTAAAGTAGATGTAATTGTTCTCGTTAACATACCTATACAGGATCAACTATTTTCCAAAAAGATTATCGTTTTGATCTTCCACAGTTTGTCATGCTCCTAGGCAAGAAACTTATCGATGCCAACCCTTACCTAGCAGAAGAATACCTCTTCCGACCCCAGATCATTTAATTTGACCCGTCTGAACGTGAATAATTTAAAGTATTCTGTAATAAGACTTATTTCTAAAAATTATATGGTAATAAAAGGGTAATAAAAAGGTAATCACAAATAAAAAAAAGGGTAATAAAAGAGTAATGGAATTAAAATGTAATAAAATGACAATGGAAGGGGTAATAGGATACTAAAAGAGTAACAAAACAAGGGAGTAACTGTTCTTGATGAAGGTCACCAATGACAACTAATTTTTTTAACTTTATGTACTCTCTCAACATAACACTAATCAATTATCTTCATACATTGAGCCATTCGTTCAACCCTTTATATGTAGATTTAGTACCAGTTGGTTGGAAAAAAATTTGATTAAATTAAATAAATAAATAAAACGTAGTGGTATCCCAGAGGATACGCATCAACAAATTTTTATAATAAAACAAGGATCAGGATTGGAATAACAAATAGGAAATATGGTAATAAATTGTTACTATACGATACTATATAGTAAGTAATACATGGGGGAGACAATCCTGAACCAGAAAGAGACATACAACTTTTCCGTTTCCAATGATTTATAGTTTTTGTTGTTGTATAGAATATATTTTTGTGGTGTGTGTATGTGCTTATAAGGCAGCAATGGAAAGGAAAGTCAGCAATGGAAAGGAAAGTATCCTTTTTCTATAGTCTGAATGTGGATGAATTATCACATAAAATAAAATGAAGAAGGGAAACGACATCTATTTTTCCGTATGGTTGGATAAAAAAGAAATGAGTTTTTTGAAAGTTTTTTTTTTTTTTATAATATTGTTAAAGTGAAAAGTGTCATGTCACATGAAGCTAAAATTATATTTTGAATCTATGTATATATCTAATTCGTTATTTGCAAGATAGAAAGACTGCAATAGCTGTGAGATTTTGTACTAAAAGTACGAGCATAGGGTATATTTTAAAAAAAACCACATTGGAATTTCGATAAAAATGTAATAAAATAAAATTCAGGGATGGTAGCCTAATCAATGCCTGCAACTGATTTCTATATTTGGGCATATACTATCTTTTATTACCCTTTTATTACCTATAATATGACCGTGAGATATGTATCATATTTGTAAATTATGATTTCTGCCTATAGATCTGTGTTCTTCTATAATATATTGAAGAAAATATAAAGAAGGTAGCTGTGGTAGATGCTCTCAAAATCTTATAACGACATATCCCCACTAGAAAAGTAGATAGTATCAAGAACATACTTTTGGTGGTCTTACGAAGATTTTCTGAACATGGAATGGGTGTCCAATATCTTAGTGTCTAGACCCCAAAGTATCTCAATAAGGCTATTTCTAATGAAACCTTAAAGAATCTTACTAGCACGTCTCATTTAACTCAGGCAGAGTGCAATTATCAACCAATAAAACGAAGCTTCACTATTGCAACATTTCTAACATAATATCGGACATCAAATATGAGAATAGGGGAATAAATCAAATACGATTGACAACAAGGTCGAGTCTTTCTTCTTCTTTGATCCGTTAGCTGGCGGTCCGAGCGGGACGTCCCCGCAACGGATACGCTGCTGTCGGTGCCGCTGGGTCCCGAACTCTATTCACGATTCGCTTCCATTCTTCTCGGTTTTTGGCGGTGTCTCGAGCCTCGGTAACTGATAATCGTTGATTCTTTAAGTCACCCTCGATATTCTTCAACCAGGTTTTCTTCGGTGCCGATCGCTGTATTCTCCAGTCTGCAGGACGGTCTCGCCAGAGAAGTTTACGTGGCAAGCGGTTATCATCCATTCGGCAAACATGTCCAAACCACCGTAGTCGACGTTTTTGCATTTCTTCTTCGATCAGTGTTTGCTGATCGCATCTTTGTCTGACAACCTCGTTTCGAAGGCGATCACGGAGTGAGACACGGAGGATCTGCCTCAAACATCGCATTTGGAAGACCTCGAGCTTCTTAACGTCCGGTTTGAGCAGTGTCCACGTTTCAGATCCATAAAGAAGAATCGGAAGAATCAACGTTCGGTAAAGACGTAGTTTTGTTTTGATGGAGATATTTGCTCGTTTCCATATGCACCACTTGAGCGAGGCGAATGTTGCTGTTGCCTGGCCGATACGGCTGTGAACGTCGGCCGTCGATGCTACTTTCGTTTCCTCAACCAATGATCCCAAATATTTGAACCTTGGAACCTGTTCGATTTGGGTTCCATCGAGGTGAACACTGGCTCTTGATCCATCCGTTGTGAGCACTTTGGTCTTTTCAGCATTGATTTTTAACCCGTATGATTGGGCGATGCGGGAAATATCGTATAAGATGTCCGTTGCTTCGGCATCCGTGTCGGCGAAAACAGCGCTATCGTCGGCGAACATTAAGTCTGTTACGAAGTTGTTGTCGTCGTATTGAACTCCGAGTCGTCCATCGAATGCTTCACGCATAATCGCGTCGATCACAACGTTGAAGAGAAGTGGCGAAGCGACGTCTCCCTGTCGGACACCCGTCTGAATCGGGAACTCCTCGGATAAGTCGTTTCGAATACGAACGCTGCTGGTTGAGCCATCGTACGACGCTTGGAGAAGTTGGATGATTCTCAATGGCACGTGTTCGGTTACCAAGACTCTCCACAAGCTGTTCCAATCGATGCAATCGAAAGCGGATTTGAAATCGATGAAAACGACGACAATTCGTTTGCCGCAACGAATTCTTTCTTCCATTAACTGACGGAGGGCGAATATTTGATCAATGCATCCTCGATGTGGTCTAAATCCCGCTTGTTCCTCCCGGCTCGTTTGCTCTCGATGTTTCTGTAGTCTCGATTGTATTATTTTCGTAAATACTTTACCGACGATCGAAAGAAGGCTAATACCGCGATAATTCTTGCATTCCCGACTGTCGCCTTTCTTCAAAATTGGGACAACGATCGCTTTCTTCCATACCGAAGGGACACGATCCGAATGCCATATGTGTGTTATGAGGACATGAAGTCGTTGTGATAAGACATCACCTCCAGCTTTGATCATCTCGGCGGTTACTTGGTCTATTCCCGGCGCTTTTCCATTTTTCAGCGATTTTATTGCTGTCTTCACCTCAATAATTGTTGGTTCGGTATCGAGAAACTGATTCATCGGCTGTTCGATAATCGGTGGTTCGGGTGCTGGACCTTGCGGCGGATCGTGGTTATACAGCTGGTGGAAGAATGCTCTCCACCGCTCCAGGCGTTCATGGGCAGAAGTCACAAAAGTTCCATCCGATTTTTTGATGTTGTCGTTTGTTGATGTTGTTTTGCCGCCTAACCGGCGGATTGTCTGGTACAGCGTCCGGTACTCGTGCCTCGACGCCGCTTTTTCCATGTCGGCCGCAACGTTATTCCAGTACGCTTCTCGTTCCAATTTCATTTTCTGCCGAACTTCTTTGTTCAATCTTCGGTATTCCTCAAAGTCGACGTGTTTCATGCGCTTCCGCTGATCGACGAGGTCCAGACAGCTGTCCGAGATCCATGGCTGCGTCCGTTTACGGATAGTTGGACACAACTCCATTGCACACTCCACAATAGACTCCGACAATTGCCTTTCTTCTACATCGATATCGTCCGGTATTGCAAGCGCCGCGAATTTGTTGGATAATGCCATTTGAAACTCTCGCCCGATGGCCGGGTCCCGTAGGCACGCCCAATTTTTCTTGGCTGGTGGTGGCTCCGTTTTCTTCGCTCTTTGCAATCGCATCTGCAATTTCGCTCGAACAAGATAATGGTCCGATCCGCAATCGGGTCCACGCATTGCACGTACGTCTTTAAGCGTCGATCGGAATCTTGTGTTGATCAAAACGTAGTCTAACATCGCCGAGTCTTTGCCGGATGGATTTCGCCAGGTGAGTTGGTGTTTGAGTGGATGGCGGAAAATGCTGTTGCCAACGATCAAGTTGTTTGACGATGCGAATGAAAGCAGGCGTAAGCCGTTGTCATTGATTACTCCGTGTCCGAATTTGCCCATGGTTTCTTCCCAGCCGGTTCGATCTACTCCTGAATGTGCATTGAAATCCCCCGCGAGAATTATTAATTCGGTTTGAGGTATCATATCCAGCGTCTGTTGAAGCTGATCGTAAAATACGTCCTTGTTCGTGTCCGTGCTGGTCTCGGTTGGCGCATAAACGGATATGATATGGGTCTTGATCGTTCCACTGATGGTTATAACCGCCAAACGCTCGGATATCGGTTGGAATGCGATAACGCTGCTGGCAGCCCGTCGGTCGACCATAAAGCCGACGCCGGCCTCTCTTTTCTCACCACCGGAATAGTAAAGCATCATCGTTTCGTCGATTGTTGGCGGGACGATTGTCAATATCCCGGATCCGGTAAGCCGTAGTTCCGATAGCGCAGCAATTGATATTTTGCATTTCAACAATTCCATTGCTATGATTTCCTTTTGACCAACGTGATGTCCTGTTCGTACATTCCACGCAGCGAATTTTAATTCCCTTTTCGGTGTGACTAATTTGGGTGTTCGGCCAGTAACCCACTTCTCACCAGCATCCCTGGTCCCCAGTGCTGGCGCATCGGCTGCCCCGGATGCAGTAGCATTATTTCGGCCAGTAACCCACTTCTCACCAGCATCCCTGGTCCCCAGCGCTGGCGCATCGGCTGCCCCGGATGCAGTAGCATTATTTCGTGAATGGTTAGTTCGTGTATCCATGCGGTTTCTTGCCTAGTTTTTACGATCGACTCGGCAGGTCGACAACCCTCCTCCTTTCACACTCTGGGCTTGGGACCAGACGAAGGCGGAGTTAAGTTATCAAGGTCGAGTGAAAGTCACAACACAATGAAATTAAGAAATTCCACGAATAGCACTTTACCGCACGTAAGTTTTTAGTTTTTTTTGTTGGTTTTTATATTCCGTATATTGGGCTGATATTGTGAATATATTGACCGTGATGAGCTCTAAAATCAATTTATCGCCCTTCTTTATTGGATACATTTAATGTATGGGCCATCGTAAACCTTGTGCTATATATATAATATATATTTATATATATGCAATACATTTCACATATCTCTTATGGCATTCACTATGGGATATATGTATAATTTGGATGCTGGTTTGGTTTCTTTTTCCCCCCAGGGTTTATATGGGTTTCTATATTGGTGGTAGAAGGATATAGAAGCGGGTGTGGAGGAAAGAGTAAGCAAAACGTGTGTTATGGGTGTGCAGATAGGTGGTTACCAAAAAAAAAATTCTTTCCTGCGCCTGGTTGCTTGCTCTCAACTAAAGGAAATTTTCACAGGATGTTAATGTTTATTGTGTGTGTACTTTTATTGTTGCTTTTGGTTTATGATTTTGGGGAAGGATTCCAATTCGATGAAATCTGTAAATCTGCCCTATTTCATTAAGAATAGAAACAAACAACAAAAAAACAGGCTAAATTCGGACTTTTACGATTTTACGAAATCGTATCTATTACTAGCCGATATTGCAGTTGTCTATTTTGGCAAATAAAGGTTTGCCCCGTTGAAGGACATCCGCAACATAATGATGATACAATGCTTTCATTAGATCAAGCGAAAGGGCTCGATACCAATGCACAAAATATGGTGAGCGTGGCAGCACCAGCATCAACACATAGAATAGAAGCTCTACCCGTACTTATATGGTCGTCAACTATCTGGCTAATGTAAACAGTGAAGTTTAACCGCCCTTCTCCTTCGCCTTTTATTACTCTTAAAAATTTATCCCTAAATTTAGTTATTATCAAAAGTAATGACGTTGTAAAAGGGTAATAAAAAGGTAATAAAAAAATATTTTCATATTTTTTGATACGACTCGCGGGACGTGTAACTGTGAGACAAGTGCAGCTCCTGAAAATGACCACCAGCCATGCAGATCTTAAATATATGCTGAATCGAATCTTTGTTATATTGGCTACAATGTTAACACTGCAATTGTTTCAAAACCCAAATAGTATTATTAAAACAACAAAGATACAGAGAGACAAATACTATAGAATCAAGAATGCTCTTTTCATACATAATTAAGGTATGTATATTTCTTGATCCCGTTTTGTGAATCTGCTTCTGTGCGTGCATCCATCCCCTTTTCAAAATTTCAAACAAAATGTTTCTCCAAAACGTGGCAAGAATATCCGAAACCCAAACAAAAATATCAAAATCCCCCAATTGTTAAATAATCACACAAAATCCACATTCAAACAAGCCCCTCTTGACTAGAGAAAATGTATACACACTTTCACCAACGGTGAAATTGAATTGAAGGAGGCCCCATAGTAGATTTGATTGCCCATAGAATTGATTATGGAGTGGTGTTTCGGTAAACACAAGTAGTGATGATGAAGGTAGACCCCCGGACAATGTTGAAGGGTTGCTGCTATTGCTTGCTGCTTGCTATATAGGGCTATAATAATTGTGCATATTGGATTGTTTGAATAATACACACGCAAGCCTGACCACAAACTGGACTGGACTGGACCTAGTACTGGGTCTGTGGACCTACTACTGGACTGACTATATAGTTACAATGCCAGCTATCAGTACAATATTGAATCATTGCAATACTCTTTTCTTGGTGTTGAAATTAAAAAGTTTTCGTTCCCAAATATCTTTCTCCTCTCTTTTATGCTTTTCAACCTCGCTTTCAACCCTTTACCATTTACTCATCCCCTATTCACTTGATTTCTTTATTCCGATGGGTAAATAGCAGTGCAACTAAAGAATTATCGACATTGCTAAAGGTTTTTGAGAGGATACACAGCCAGATTCGTTGTTGGGGTTGATACTCCGTGTTGTCGGGGATGAACGGGGACTATAGGAAAGAAGGGATGGGACATGAGAGCTACTGTAATATTGGCAGAGGTTTTTTATATATATATATATACTACATAGGAAACGGTAAAGGGATATGTGAGTCAAAGCTGAACGACCCATCAGGGGTTGTTTGGTTGCAGTTTCAATTTGGTGCCCATGAATCGTGTCGTCATTCAAATTGAAATTGACTTCTACCGGCTTCTGACAGAAATTTGTTATGAGGGTGTGGAAGGGAAGAAAGGGGTTTAGGGCATACACACTCTCATGCATATGCATACACATTCAAACACACTTAAGGGGCGAAAACAGTTTTTTTTTGTTTAGCAGTTATAAAGGGGTATTGAAATGAAATTGCATTCACCCAGGAGGTCAGTGGGCGGAGGTGTGGGTGTGTAGAATGCGAAGGGAAGAAAAAAGTATGTTTTTTTTCGTTCGTGTCGTGTTGCGCGACCATGATTGAAGACAAAATGGCTGGGGATATGGATTTCTATATGAAGCGTATTCATTGTGTTGGGCGGAGTGACGGGGGGAGTACTTTCACTTTAATAAAGTCATTTGTTTTGGCTTTGCAGACGTTATATACATATGTGTATATGAATACTTGTGCTTGTATGTTATATCATAAGCAGGTTGTGGGGACCACCCTCCCTCTCTAAAATATTGAATATATCCAAAAATTCCCATTACCAATTGTTTCCCATTACCGTTTTTGATTTTTTGTTTCGTTTTTTTTTTTTCATTATTTTTAATTTTTATTTCTAAACATGGTTATTATCAGAAGGTAATAAAAGGGTAATAAAAAAGTCATATGATCCCAAGATGAAATTATTGGTGTCTACTCTCTTGTTCGGTTAGATGCTATAGGGAGTTGTAGTTGCGAAGCCGAAAAATTTTCTGTGTGTAGATGGATATTATATATAATCCTTTCGATAGTTTTCATCACCTCGTGCAAATTTGTCTCCTCGTCAATCTACCTTTGAAATAGCCATGTTGAGGTTGAGGGACAGTAGTAAAGTAAATTGACTTCTGCCGGCATCTAACAGAAATTTGTAACGATGGTGTGGAAGAAACAGGGCCACAAGCAAAGGGGATATGGATTGCTATATGAAGCGTATTCATTGTGGGTACCTTCACTTTAATAAAGTCATTTATTTTAGCTTAGCAGACGTTATATATATATGAATGCTTGTATGCCATCAACATACAATCTGAACCAGTTGGTTATGGGGGGGCCACCCTCTCACTCTTTCTGTGAAATATGGTCCCTTTCATCTAAAAATCTAACAATTTTTTCCCGTTACCGTATTATTCTTGCTCTGCCTCCAAATATTCTTCGCCCCGTTTCCAATATATATAATCGATCACTAACATGAGAACACCCTCAACAAAAGCCAAAGACAGATTATAGTATCCGGAAAACCGCTTACTTGAAGATTTTTTTCTTCTTATTCGTTCGTTGTTGTCGTCGTCGTAGTTCTTCTTCTTCTTAAACTTATTCTACTACTACTCCCATTCTGTCACATCCCTGTGGTCCATAGAGAAACCCCTTTTCTATAACTGATTTCATCCTTCTGGCATAGACAGTCACCATGTCCCTCTGAGGGATAAGTTTTCTGATGAAATAAAAATCAGCCACAAGCCGGCTATAACTTATAGTGACAGCAATACAAAAGCTTTGTGTCACATATTCTCTCCCCCCCGCAATCTGTTTCTACATTGAAAAAAATATATGTATATATATATAAATAAACGGATGAGAGGATATAACTAGCATATATATTATAAGTAGAGAGGGTGGGTATTGAAAAACATTCAGCAGATCGAAAAACCGGAGGGGTTGGGGTGTGATAGAATTACATTTAGAAACCGTAAGTTGTGTGCTATCACTACAACTACGTATTGTTAGTAAGTACCATTTACTTCCCTTTTTTTCTGTCCGGATGGGGCTGGTTGATGTTCTCCTGAAAAAGAGAGAAGTACACACCCCCCGGCACCAAAAGCCATATGTGGACAAGACATCATTGTTATAGAATGTTAAGCAGCAGCATCTCCCTTTCATATGAACAAAAGGAAAAGTGGAGAAAATCGTTTTTTTTTCACCACTGCTGCCGATGTTGCTATATCTGAAGATGATATCGGATATATGGATGATGGTGTGGCTGTTGATCGGGCAGTCAGGCAGCCCAAAAGAATCGCGCCCACGGGGTATGGCAAGGTGGGGGTTGAGGGGTTGGATAGATTACTGTTTGGCATTGGAATGAGCGAGTATATTCCTGCAAGCAACAAAATCCTGACAAGTGCTGAACAATTGGAAGAATGATGGAAGCGAATTCTTCATGGACAAAAAAATTAATGTGATACCGCCCCCTTACCCCCGAAAATAGTCTTGCCTAACCATCATCATACTCTCCTCTTTCGTTCCTCGCCATCCCCAAAAAAAAACCTCTTATCCTGGACACATTCTTCTTCAGCTAAGATATAAATGCTATCATCCGTCCAGTGGCCCTTATCTTTCAATTTGGGGGTAGCAAATATTATAAGAGGGCCAGGGGCCACAAACTTGACTGACTGTTGCGAGGAGGGGTTGGTTGGGTTGGTGGGTATAGGCAGCGCGCAAAACAGCCTGCCCAGGGGCTAGTTACTACTGCTAGCTGGGGGAAAACTGAAGATGAACATAAAAATTTTTGGTCGGTTTCAAGAAGCACAATACACATAAATACTGCGCTTATTTAAAGGATGTATACGGCTTACATACATACATACATATATAAATTAGTGGGGGTGTGTGTATGTATGTATTTTAGGTGCGAAGGACTTCTTGAAATGAAATTTTCTTATTCTTTATCATCGGTTTTGTTACCCAACCAGTTGGGCATCCAGAGAAATGACGTTTAGCATTCTCAATTCGTGTGCCAACCCACCCCTCCCACCGCATGATAGAGCAGACCTTCATTGGTGTAGAGACTGGGTTAATCCGGTGGTGGATTTTGTTATGTAGTAAGGAAATGGGGATGTAGTAGGAAAGATTTTTTTGTGTTTTTTTTTCTTGACAGAGGGAGAGTGGCATTGGAATTGTAAAAATTGGTTTATTATATATGGACCCAGGATATAAAGTAAGGAAATATGAAAGTGTGATTTTATTTTAATAGTACTGATTAGTTTCTGGCAAAGAGTTTCCTATAAACTACAGCTTAGGTCAGGCGATGGTATATAGAACCATGTAGTAGCGCTTCTTCTGAGTGTATTTCCACTTCTGCTAGTAAAATTTAGTTGGTTAATTTTTTTAAAAGAATATTCGCGGTAATAAAAGGGGTAATAAAACGATAATCAAAAGGCAATGCAAATGTAATAATAGGGTAATAATACGAAATATCAGAAAAATTATTTTAACGAGCATTTTAAGGGATTAGGTGAAGATTTTTATTTAACAATAAAAGCATACAGGCTCCTGTATCTATCACGCAAACCGAACAAATGCTTGTTTTCTGTTAGCACATATAAACAAAACAACTATTTTCAATTACACCCTCAATCCCTTCAATTACTCTCCTAAAACTCCCTTTAAAAACTCCCGTTTTCTGCTCCATCTACGCTATCTACACAACCATCGACCATTGAGCAAAAACAATGGTTTTGACCTTTCTTTTTCTTTCTTCCTCTTAAACACCTTAATCCAATGTTACTTATCCTCTGTACAATCAGAGAATTATATCCATATATTTTAAGCATTTGTTATCTGATAATAAATCTTACAACACATTGGCAAAAGTGTCAACTTATGAAATATGCGATTATATTCTGTATATATGTATTTGTATATACTTAAGACAACCCCATCTTTGTTTTAAACAGCATTAAGCGAAAATATTTAACAAGATTTCATCTTTTTTGATATAAAGAAAATTAAAAGCAATTAAAACTGATCCCCAAAGTGACGTGAAAGGCGTGGAGTGGGGGGACGGGGTAAACGATGTTGGCAATGGTTTTGGGGGAGGGACGAAGTTGGTAAGACGAAAGAAGCTCTGAATGTCATAATGGGTTCAAAAGATTTATAGACTAATGTTTTGCCCCCATCCTCCCCCGGAGATCTTTGTTTCTCTATCCGGGTTTTGTTGTGAAAGTACGACTGTATATGTATGTATATATATATACACATATACATATATACAATACATACATAAACATAAGAAATTACCTTTAAAATCCTTTAAGCCTAGACAATACCCTCCACTCAACTCATCTATGGCATACATTAAATTTTAGCTTAATGCACTGTGGATGTCGTAAGTGAAGACTATCTGTAAAGCCTCTATTGTTTTTGTTTTTTCAAAAGGAAAACCATAAATCATAAGAGGATAAATATAGCCAAGGCTTTTGTAGGGGGAGTCTACTATCTCGTTATTAACATTTCATAATCATGCATATTTTTTATTATATATTTAATGTTAGAAAATTGTTTCATTTTATTCTACTACACAGAATCCGGTGGGGGTTAGTGAACCCAAAAGTAAATATTGCGGCGGTTTGCGGTTTGGGAGCCAAAACTGGTTTTTGGTACAATTGAGATAGTGTGGAATTGATCAATTTGATTGACAAGTAATTACCTAATTACAGAATTGATGTTGACATGTAATTAACTAATTAATTACTTATTAATAGTTAATAACATATTAATAGCTTCCGCGCGCGTGCGTTGGGCGTGATATTCAGGAAAGCAGGGCTCTGGTGTGATGCCTGGGGCTCCCCAACGGTGTTTGCAATTATCTGATTCCAGAATAATACACTCTTTAACCAAATCCAAATCCTGTATAGCAATGTTCGTTTATCTTCCTTATTTCAGTTTTTTTCAATCTTTTGAATAAGTGGAATTGTTTTATTACCCCTTTATTACCTTTTTATTACACTTTTATTAACTTTTTATTACCATGCTTTGCATTTTTAGATTTTCATGCCGGCAGGGGAAGCGTGCTTTTAAAAAATTGTTTTACTCGGATAATCAGAGTCCGGTACTATAAAAGCTCTTATGGAATTCCACCAAATCAGTTCCAATTTCCTTCCTCTTTCTGGCTTTTTAATGTTCTATGTATTGTCCCTAGTGTTTTTTATCTTTATCTATTTATGTTTTTACCCTCATCTAATGCCCAGCAGAACTAGGTAGTGATTCACGAGCCAACAGTTGCGCCTTGCTAAAAAAACAACTTTCTAATACAGCCACAGGTAATCAACTATTATACGAAAAAAAGAAAATAAGAAAATGATCAAACGCGAAAAGAGGAAACGAGAAAGAAGAGGAACAACAAGAGCAGATGAAAGTTATTTTTGTAAGAAAAAGAAAAATTTAATTATAGATGAAAAAGCGATGGGGCTTACCACCGTTTTTTGTGTGCCATTTACTACAATGAAAAAAAAAAGAATAAAAATAAAAAAGGACGAAAAAAATTTTTTTTGTCATCCTCATCCTCCCCCACATGATTTACCACACAAATGATAGGGGGAGACGGGAGTGCGTGCAGGACGATGGTAGTAAGTAGGATGGGAGGGTGGATGTGGGGGCGGATTTTGAATTTATCACCACTTGTACTTTATATACATATACGCATATATATATATACAAATACATACAAATAAAATACATTTTTTTGTATTTTTCAGGCCTACATTTCAAGTTTAATTTAGAAATCCCCAGGAGCTCTTTTGTTTTCTACTATTTACATTTCCTTAAAACAGGAGACGCTTTTCCTTGTTTTTTTATCAAGGACTTGAAGCTAAAAAGAACATTTCCTGAAAAAAAGTTCACTTTTTGGAGTTTTTTTTGTATTTTGCTTCTTTTCATTTGTTTTTTTTTTTATTTTTAGGTTTAGGAGGGTTCGGGGAAGTGGACGGGTACGTACATGTATGTATGTATTCTTTTTAATTTTGTATACGTGTGTGGTTTAGTGTAAATAATAAACACACACTTATACACAAAAAAAATATAAAAGAATAAAGTAAACGTATAAAACACACACAAAACTAAATAAGAATTGTTCCTGAGAGTAAAAAAAAATTATTTATTTTATATAAATTTTTTGTCATCCTTTTATGTATATAAAAGAATGTCCTTGTAGTCCTGAAAGAGAAAGTTTTTCAATTTTTCATTGTCTGTGAAATTTCCTTATTTCCTCTTTCGTTTTTTTAAGTTGTTCTTAAATTGGTGTATGTATGTGTCATCTCATATCAATTTCGGTTTTTTTTTCGTCCTTTTTTCTTTCTCTACTAAAATTTAACAGAAGATAACATTTAAATATAGATATAACGAATTATACGTGCACTATGTGTGAAAATGGCGCGGCGCGGAAGGCAGGTGCGAAAAATTAAGAGAAATACGAAAAATAAAGGACACGAATTCATTTCCATGCGCTGCGAATAAATAGAAACTTCTTTCTTCCTTTCTAAAAAAAACGTTGGGGATGAATCTACATGGTGTTTAAGAAATTAAAAAAACTAAGGGTATAGTGACAGTTGAAATAGGGCGTTTTAAGCGTAACTATGAAACAGGTATAAGCGCAGGCAAAAAATAGGAGGAGGTTACCAAGTGTTTCCTCATATACAACATGTATATATGTAGGTATATTGTAAAAAAAAAACAATCAAACATCCTTGTGCAGTGGTACACACACCATAAGGATCTGCCTATCTTATCTTCTACTTGTCTATTCTTACTTAAATATTGTTTGGATACAGAAATACATGGATATATGTATATTAAGAGATGAGAACTGAATTTAAATGAGAAAATATAAATATGAAAATTCCAATCCTACATCCTTGTGTAGGATTTGAGGTCCATTGCCTAGCCGGCTACTCAGGATCTCCAGTACCTCCGCTTGAAAAATGCCCCATTCATGGGAAGCTGCCCAGCATAGTAAACTGGTAGTGGTCTCTAGACGTATACGTCCTGAAGCCGTCAGTGAAAAAAAAAATCAAAAAATCTTAAAGATAATGAGAACGAATTGCACCAGGTTAGAGGGCCCCCGAAAATGGATTGAGACCCAAAAAGTTATCTGTTGCTGTTAAGCCCGATTTAATACAATCGCCGTCATACTTTCGCATTTCAGTAGCATTTTCTGAAAATAAAATAAGTCTATTATTCTTAGCTATTTGTAGGTCCTACGTTCTTAATTAATTAACATAATAAATTTTGTTTTTTCTGTACATCTACGTGAAGTGGAGGCATATTTAGCACTGCTGCCGCAGTTTTTGATCATATATTCAACGCTGCCTAATAATACCTTAAAACAAACATTCGAATTACTTTTTGACTTATTTCTAGGTTCCTTCTTTACCAAAAATATACATATAACAGCCTGAAAGCAAAATATTTTAATAATCCAACTTATAACTAAAGGGCGGCCATTTCTATTTCACAATGAGAAAAATCTTGAGCAATTTTTTTTATGAAATACACGTTATTTAACACCGTAATACTTTTAAATTAATTAATAAATCAATTATCAATTACTAAAGATTAATTAATTTCACATATTGTAGCATAATATTTGGTTTAAATATAATAAAATTAAATTTGTTGTCATGCGACATTCGACATGAGGCGACATCACTTTTGAGCTTCTTTTAAAATATAAAACGAATTCCAACTGTCAAAAAAATACCCCGTAGATTGATAGAGTAGACATACTTTCTAACTTTCGAATCTAGATGGCGCTCGTTAATTGTTAGTTTTAAAAGTTTATTTTATTGATAATTATTAATTTAATTAATAAAACTATGGTTAAATTATATTTTTTAGTAATTAACAATATTATATAACATATAAATAATAAGTATTCGATATTAATATGCGTAATTAAAATAATTGATGATAACGTAAAAATCGACGCGAAAAACTGAGTTTTTATCGTTGCGATTCTTCTGCTTTTTTTTTGAGATTTTCTGAATTGAAATTTTTAGTTTTTTCGTTATTTCTTTAATTTAATTAGTTAATTTAACTTGTTTCGGGTTTATTTCAGTGAATTTATGTATTTTATAAAGTTTGGTAGTAATTCTTTATTCTGGAGATGTGTTTTTTACTTAAAAACTCAATATAAACCAGCCAAACAACAGGATTCCGAAATATATTTTCTTAAAAAATGTTATAATAACTATAGTATTATTATACCAGGGGTATCTCTCTCCGTTCCTTGATTCTTCAACCTCATTTTCTCGTCCGTGCACCAGGGAAAGTGTGTGTTCATTAATGGTTCTGGTTCTCCAGACTCGGCCTGCGATTCGGCTAATATTTTTAGAGGTTGCAAGCATATCATGAGCCAAGGATAAATAAGGACCTTTCCCCCATCCAACCCCAATCTAACTACCGTTAATTCCTTTGTACTGAAGTTCCATTAATTCCTTTGTACTGAAGTTCAAGCAGAGGTAGGCACCTTGGTCCGAACGGTATCTGAAATTCATTGACGCAAACGAAATAAATAATCACAATTAGGACTAACTAAACTGAGGTGAAAGGGGAGGGGGGCGAGACTGAGGAGACAAATTAAAAAAAAATAAAGCACCTGTTTAAGAGGAGCGAGAGAGACTACGCGGAACTGTAGTCGTTCGTCGTCGTCATGACGGCTTAAGATTTTTATCATTTCTCAGATATTTGGTGTTTTGCTCTTCAAAAAAAAAGAAATCCTGCAGCCGACACTACTATCTACCAACCAATTCGCGTCCCTTTGCTCCGTCGTCCTCCCATTGAAGTCTTCTCCTGCAAGTCCATGAAAGATCAAAAAGGAAAGACAACGAAAAAAAAGTTTTACTCCAGATAAGATTCGATAACGGCTACTTGAATTGAAGCTGCTTTTCTGCGAATATCCTCATTTTATTTTTTGAACAGGTAACGACTACCTTCTACTTCTCTCTTTCGTCCTCTTTTTTATCTAGAAAACGTGCAATTGAATTGGAAACGAAAGATTCCAGTGTTACGATACTACACGGCGGCGATGAACCAATGGGTGGCGAGAGGATGGATGACGACAGGAAGAAAACCCCAACACCCCCCGCCTCGTTCCAGGATGTATATAGTGCATGTTGAAATGGAGAGGTGCCGTGTATATATCCTTTTAATATCCTCCTAGCTGGCTGCTTTACACTTCAAAAAAAAAATTAAAGTTTTTTTGGACGGTTAAAGTTACCCCGCTGGGGGTGAGCCTTAAGGGATGTAGATATATAGGAAGTATCGATTCAAACCAAAAACACAGACGACGACGAAAGGACACTATAAAATGTGCCGCCCTGATGCGTGATTCTTGGCGGTAGAGATTGTGCCCTCGGCGGTTTATGGAACGTGTGTCACGGGTGCACAGGGTAGTTCAATTTTATTTCGGGTACCCTCTGAAATTGGGACCTTGCTCCTCTATATCTATATATTATAGTAGTGGCTACACGTTGGAAACTTCCAAATGTGTGTAAATTCATAGAATTTTGTAAATTCGAAGATTCCCCCTCCCCACAACACACCCGGAAAATGATTTTGTGGAGCGATACTGAAACGCGTCATACTGTGACTGCTTTTGGGGCTAGAGCAGCCAAATATTGAAAATTTTAGCGAGGGTAGCTTAGTGGTGCACAGAAGTTTAACGAGATTACTTCTAATTGCCTAAAATACAAAACGGTCACTGGCACACTCGCATATATGTACATATGTATGTATGTAGCTGATAGTTAAAACCTTTCAATAGTTTTGATTGAAACACGGCCATATATTATTAACTATTAGGAAATCAAAGCAAAAAGGGATTATACGCAGCCCCATAATAAACAAATTTTTATATATACCCCATATGACGACACCATCTCTCTAATCATTTACTAATATTTAACAAAATCCCACCGCGGCACCCGATTTCAGGAGAACACGTTAACATAGCCTAATTATACATGTATGTAGAGAAGGTATGGACATTTTCTGGGGCGGGGGGGAGCTCTTTTTAAAAATATATACCCTCTAGTATATGTACATAAGCCCCCTTATATTAGCGTTTAAGTGTAACGTTTTCCACCACACTTACGACTGGTTCTCTCTCTCTAATTAAGTCCTTGAAAGTAAAACATAACCCGCTTGTTTATGACAGCAAATTTATGCTAAATAATAACAGAAAGTTGTTTCAATATCCAAAACTTCAGCTTGTACGAACTGGTGGGTATGGGGGAGGTTGGGTGTGGGAGTGCTTGAGAAGGATGGTAATTCAATGATGGGGCCTGGCGGTTAATGGAGAATATGTTATGAAATTACTTGGAATTTTTATTAGTTTTCAGCGTTGGGCTAAATTTTCTATTGGTTTCGCAGGTTTATATGAGACTTAATACAGAGACGGGCAAGAGCATAACAAAAAAAAATATGGTATGTGGTAGCAAGCCGTAATGTCTAGAGAGGTATAGCTATAGTAGGCAACTCATATGTGTGCCACGACTGGACATGAGCTATTCAGAGATAATTGGTAAGATGTGCCGCCAAGGACATGAGCTCACTACTCTTCTGCAAAAGACTGTGAATAAAAAAATAGTGTAGACTCACACTAGGGAATTATATTTTTTACATCAGACTGAGGAAAATTCATTCCCTACTGCCAATCGACTATGTATAGTTTTTGGGGGCGCGAAAGAAGACTATTATGGAGCCGGAGAAGAGGCTTCGGGACATCCAAGTATTCCTCACGGCTTCCACGTACAAAAGCGCCTTTTTGTTGGAAGGAGGGTTATTGCAGCTCGCCACTTTTCTTCTTCCGGTTTTAATCTTCTCTATCTAAATTTTTTTAAGCTATTAAACGCAAACTCAATGCGGTAACGTGCTGGAGAGCGAATTTGTTTTATTACCCTTTTATTACCTTCTTATTACCACATTATGACAACAGATAGTCCAAGCGAGTACTTCTTCTTTTGATTACTTTTCAAACGTAAGACTTAGCCCCACCTCCCTGAGCACTGCCACCTGTTTTGTAGTAAACCCTTAAAGGGAAGAGAAGGAAAACCTCAAATATATAAGGAAGGTACGTGCCCTGTTCAGCAATGTCTAGTAGTCAATCTAGTTTCAAGAATAAAACAGAATACCATTTACTCCGGAGAGAGTCCGGGAGATCAACCATTTTGTGCACACATTTCTTTTCCGTATTACACAAGATAATTACTCGGCTCGCTCCTCGGTCTACCACTCTCATAATTGTACTTAAAAAAGTTATTTAAGTAGTTTAAAAATTAATTTCATTTCAACCACAAAATTTTAACAATTAAAAATTATGTATGGGTATGAATTATGATTATTATTATATATCTATGCGCTCGTGTACCCCCCAAAAGAAGGCACACAGTTTCGTATTCCCTTTCATTACTAGTGTCTCTATTCGCCACACCAACAAACCAACCAACGATTCGTTCAGCTCCTCCTCTTCTTCACATTATTCTCGTTGCACCATAATGCTCTGTGCACAAAAACAATACAACAATAATGACTGTTTTCGTTAAACCCATTAAGAAAATTGTTGGTTGAATCCTGCAGATGTGCATAAAGATTCAGAGAGAGAGAGGAGAATTTACCTCCGAGAATCATCAAGGACACGGATGTGTACTATATATATAAAATGGTGGTACAAGGGATGAGATTCCTTAATCTCCATGAACCATGTCCATTTTATGTATCGTCGTCGTGTAGCTCTCCTCGCAATCTCCTGCAGCACACACACACATACATAGAAATTATTGCAATCACTACAAATCCTTGAGCTTATTGAAATGTGAATCTTAAGTGCGATTTAAATTAAATTTTCTGGGTGAGTTTATGTTTATGTTTTTAGTGCCATAGTTTTTTTTCTATAATTTCTCTATAGAGAAAACCAATCCCCGACCAGGTTACACTTGTATACATTTCATAAAGTGTCATCTATTCTTGCGCTCTCTTGTGATCTATTGATTTATGTTGGTTTGTTTTAGTCCACCAAGTAAATAGAAGACACTCTAAGGATAAAAGTTTTGATTAGTCAATTTACATTTACAGTATCTATTGGCCATGTTGCACACAGCCATAGACAAAAAGGACGTGGAAGACTCTTCCTAAACTGTCGCCTGTAGAGATGGAGTCCTTCAACTTTCCGACCTTCCATTGGTGGTCATTCCAGTAGGGTACGACTAGCAAACTCAAATAGACACCCTTGACATCCTTTCAGCTGTGTTTCAGCTTTATTCTCTCGCTGCTTTACGAGAAGACCTCAGACTAAACAACTTGGACCGAATCGGGTACACACGAATCCATAGCGTTTTCGGAGTATTTATCACAATCTACAGACAAATAATTCCTTCATTAAGAGGACATTTGTTTATCCGGTGTTTATCATTTCTATTTAATTTTTTTCATATAATTGTACACAAACTTTATTCATTAACGCGCTTTAAGTAATTTTTTTTATTACCCTATTATTACCTATTTATTACTCTGTAGTTACAGCCATGTGCTCGGTGCTCGTGTGTGCTACGTGAGGCTCCCCAATTAACACAAACTCAATTCTTTAGCGCGCCTTTAAGTGAATCTGTTTTATTACCCTTTTATTACCCTTTTATTACCCTGTAGTAATAGCCATGTTTTTATATGAAATTGTTACTTTTATCAGTTCTTTCACTGTGTATACTATCTTTTGGCTAGAGCTCGCTCTAATGCAACGGTCGACAGTAAGAAAAGGACGTTAACTCTGATCGCCGCTAGTCTTTATCCCACAATACAACAGAAACAAAACCGAGTACTCTAGTTGTACATACACCGTTTTAAAGAAAACAAAAAACAAAGAGAAGCACATTCACCACCCACCCAGAGTTTTCTGGATTTTGGGGGCAGCAGCCATAATACAGCGAATGTGCTCCCAAATCAACATTAACGTAAATTGTTTCATTTTATCGACCTGTTCCCCATAAAACGAAAATTAGTCCTGTACCTTTTTGAACCTTGTACCTTTACCTTTTTTTTGTTTTATTTTCGAAAACAACCTCTCTCTAATTTTTAAAGCGAATTCCGTGTCAATATTAAAGCTATTTTTGTTGTTATATTTTTTATGTTTTATTTTTCTTGTATTTTGTTTTTAGCGAAAAATTTAATTCAACGAAATGATCACGCTATTATTTATTAGTTTTGGCATTTTCGTCTCGTATATGACAAGCTCAACCCCTCCTCCCATTCAAAACCCAAAAGTGATTGGCGAAATTCTATTGTTTAGTAAAGCCAATGATCCTAACAACAATGGGAGAAGCAAGTGGTGGTGCAAATATCGCGACGGA
This sequence comes from Thereva unica, assembly GCA_949987705.1. Taxonomy (NCBI): domain Eukaryota; kingdom Metazoa; phylum Arthropoda; class Insecta; order Diptera; family Therevidae; genus Thereva; species Thereva unica. The sequence continues at coordinate 2,898,447 of OX465286.1, forward strand.
GAATGACGAACTGCTATTGATGGCTGCTGGTCGACGTATACACATTCGTACGTACTCATACCGCCACCGAACCATGCATGTTTAAAATTCAGTTGTGCCAAAAGGCCCGCGACAAGTATTAATCAGGACTAAGGTTGTCCCTTTGTTTCAAATGGCAATGACAAGCAAATCCACAAAATTTCCACGATGTGTCCTATTATTATCAAAACGTCCACCGAACCGAATCCGAATATTGTGGTGGAGTAGAGTAGATTGAAAGGGGACAAGAAAAAGATGGATTAGGTTTTGAGCGCTTGCCCTTTTTTGGAATTATAATTATTTTTTTTGGCAACCCCGTTATAGTCCACGCATGCAATTGTAGCCCCCACCAAACAAAATAATGATGTTGATTTTTTCCCTTTTATATTTTTAAACCTCGACCACCACGACCCGAACCCCGAGCATCCAGCAAAAAAACGATTTTTTTTATTACACTAAATATTCAAACAGACCTCTAAGCTGGGCCCACCTTTAAAACATCTCATTAAGGATGCGAAAATTCAATCTGATTATGCAGGAACCAAAAACAAAAAAAATCAAGGATTCGAGGATGCTAAGCTTAAAGAGGCGCAACCTACACCATGGGAGCGACAGAAGGGCACCATTTTTCATTATCCTTCTACAGCCCTACTAATAGAGATGAACGTTTCTGAAGTGTTGAAAAAAACGAAAGAAATAAATAAAAAAACAAAAACACACACACAAAAACACAGAGAGCGCAAAAAATGGTTTCCAATCGGGGTGAATGACTTGCACATTATGTGGGAAAGCTATCAATATGAAAAGGGCTGGACCTTGTCTTCTCTCGAAATAGATTGTGTGACGTTCAGAGAATATATAGCGGGGGAGAAACAGCTTTTTTAATTTCTAATCCTGACCGAATTTGGCACGTATTAAAACTATTAAAACAAACCTCTAACGCAAGGCTGACAAAGGATTCGGAAGTTAGTGGCACCCGATTTGTCACTTCTATTGAGCACACACTAGTGCTTGTGTTAAATTTGTTTTATTACCCTTTTATTACCTTTTTATTGCCCTGCAGGTTTGGCCATGTTCTTTATGAAATTTTTGTTAGTTTTGAGAAGAAGGTGCAAAATCAGTAAATGCAAATAAAATTACTTTTAATTTATTGAACAGTCTGTTCTGTCTTACTGACCGCTGTCCTGCCATTAGGCTGTTGGGGAGGAGTCGTTAACGCACTTGTGAGTTAATTTGTTTTATTACCCTTTTATTACCTTTTTATTACCCTGTAGAAATAGCCATGCTTTGCATGAAACTTTTGGTGACTTTTGATAAGGAAGTTATACAAAAAAAGCCGGACTATTATTCCAGAAGTATTATGAAGAAAAAAGAGAAACACATTCCATACTCATACGTATTTCAACACGTAAATCCCTGCTAAAGTCGTTCGCCACAAATGACGAATTTTCGTCATAATTTGATTGCCGTATGTCGAGGCTAATAACGACAGACTGAATAGTTTCATTTTTTATTTTATTTTTCACCATTACACTCCACACACGAACTAAAGCAGTGTGATAAGGCGGAGGTTGTGGGTAGGAGGTGGGGGGGCTCTCATCTCGCATCTTATCTGTCACTATCAACTTCGATTTTACTTTATACATATATGATAGGAAAAGAAAAAGATGAAAATTCTAACAAGATAAATTACAGTGACATTGATCTATTTTGACCCTTGTAATACAGCAGGCATAATAAATACATGAGGCCAAGGGTTGCCCCATAACGTATCATTACCCGTATGTCCCTTTTCCTTTCGAAAATTCCGGTCTTGTCTCAACTTTTTTTTTTTTTTTCATTTTTATTATTATTATTTTTTTTTTTTTTCATTTTTTTTGTTCTTTATTTTTTTTAAACATGTGCTCCAAAGGCCCCAGAGCAAGTACGCCCCCTCTCACCCGTGATTGTTGGTGGTTCTGTGAGTTTTTCTTGTCTTCTTCTTGGTAGTAAACCTCTTATAACATGTCTTTATATGTATGTATATGTTGTGCTCATGTGGGTGACTGTGGGTGGGCGATATATGTTTGCATTTCTTTAAGGGCATACATATATTGTTACATATGGAGGAGACGAACTCGCATAACGAAAAGAAAAGGTGGCGATCATCTCGGAGGGAGTGGTGGGGCGATATATAATTCTTAACATTGCTTCTTACTCTAACTGACAATTTTCTAAAATAAACAAAATTTTGTTTATGATGTAAATATTGAGATGAGAGCTACTTTAAGTGCCTCCAATAAAACACGGTCGGGGAATGTAAGATAGAGGGTGGTTAGTCGGTTGGGCTTGGGGTTTGATAATACCCAGGATATGGGGCTGCTTCTTTTTCCTCCTGTTAAACAGTTAACCGTCAAGAGGCAGCCTCTTAGAAATACATCTTCCTTTACAATAAGATGAAATACAAAAAAAATGTATAAGAAAAGAAAAAGAATGAAGAAAAATGTTTTTATTTTGTTTTTTTATGTGTTTTTGTGACTTTATCCATTTTTCAGCTTATGGTGAATTGCTTTCTATTTTTTTTTCTGTGCTTCTCTCAACGCTTGCACATACAGCCGTGGCTGGTAAAGACAGCTCTTTTGTTTCTTTCGACAAATATTGTTTGAGAATGCCTTAGGAAATTTCAATTTTTTTTTTACATAGAAGAAGTTTAAAGTTCAAGTTTTTAGTTACACAATCATAAAACTATATCTCAAGTAAAAAAGAAGACGTTTAATATTTAAAAAAATTCACTCTTAGATATAAGATCCATTATTTATATTCTAAATGGGGGCTAAGTACTATTTACAGGCCCGTTTATCTTTCTATTTCATTTAAAGTTAAAGTTACTGAACACAAACTCAATTCTCAAACTTATTTTATTACCCTTATATCATTTGATAACCCTTTTATCACCTTTCTATTACCTTTCTTTGTTACCCTTCTATTATCCTTCTATTACCCTTTTATTACCCGAATAAAGCTTTCACCCTAGACCACAACCAATGACGTTACTGAGTCTGAAAGCTTATAGCTATACTGCTGAAATATTTTGCTGGAAAAGAGCCTTTACTAAGGAGTAGGGAATTCCTTTATAACTGCCGCACATACATACATACAAAATAATAAATGGCTAGGCTATTCAATTTAGTTTTATGTACTCTCGCTATTTGAAGGAACCATTTAATATCCTTAATCACAAATCACATGCCACATTGTTAACGATCCAAATACTACCACCACGTGTGCAAGTCAATGTCCAGCCATGATGCCCATGATGCGCCCACCCCCTCCCCCCAAATAAATAAATACAAGTTGACATTCAAGTGGAACAATTTAATTCAATACCCACCCATTTCTATGCGGTATTTTTGCCATCTTCTTAGCCCAACCCCTGTACGTACTCTATACACACAGTTTTTTTCTCTCTCTCACACACACACTGTTAGGACTCACTCTCTCTTACTCTATCTTTGCTCAATTTTGTGCACAATGCCCGGACATTAACTCTATCGAAACAATAAAAGAAGCCTTTTAACAACTTGTACCAATTTCATTTTATTTTTATCCCGAACAAAAATCCCATAAGACGGGGGCCAACACACATAAGTAGACGTGCTTAAGTAAGGCTCAACTCAACTAAAGACGTCATAAATCTCTTCAGACCATTTCATTAATAAATAGGTCCCAATAGAGGATGCTGGCTTAGGAGATCGTAATCTAGAATGGCCTAGAGGTGTAAAATGCAATGACTTCCAGCCAATGAATATGTACTGTATATGGCTGCCTCTTCCTGTGGAATGTTTAACCATACTTAATCCTTGATGCCCCTTACAAATAAACACAAACTGAAAAGGACTAGCGGAAAATAGTCGAAACACTATATAAAAGATATCCTGGACTAATGAAAATTGGTGTAAAAAGATATGTTTACATGTTTACATACCTCACTAAGCATCAATTAAGCATGTATGCGATTTGTTGTGTGCGAGCGTGAGGGGGAGGGTGGAGGGGATTGAGCGTTGGCTGTTGTATGGTCCCTAGTGTTATAGCATGTATATATTTATGTGTGTATCCTTTTTTGCTTTGTTCTGTGTTTTTTTTTTTGGTACAATAAATAATTTTACCAGAAATTAGTGATAATTGGGTGAAAAGCCGACGGCACAAGAGGAGCCCAAAAGGAGCAAAACCATTTTATATTTTAGATATATTTATATGTGCATGTATGGTGTATAGATGTGCACAAATACCACCACCACCAAAAAGCGGTAAAGGGTTACCCACTAAGGACACATAAGCTTAAAATTTTGTAATGAAAAGGATTAAAAACTTTTTGCGATGTGAAATATCCTTTCCTCAAGTTTTTGCTACCAAAATGTTAAGCCCGACCGCCCCCCCACCGCCCCCTCCACCCTCCATGCCCGCCTCGTCCCCCTACACATGGGTATTAATGGTGTTATGTGCACTGTGTGCTTTCTGGTCGGCTTAAAATGTTTTTAGGTGTTTGTTTTTGCATAGCATAAAAACCTTTCTTTTTGTATGTGTGTGTATGGATATTCATATAGATACGTGACTGAGTACTTTTTCTGTTTCAAAAAAAAAGTTCCATAAGTTGAAAATATTTTAAAGGACATGTTGATTTTTTTTCACATTATGATCCTTTTAAGTTCGAAAAGTCTAAAGGGTGGAAGTGGGTTGGCACGCACGGAAGGATAAATGGGGGTTGGGGAGGGGCGGTAACTAGGTTTTCTGGATTAATAGAATCCTGTTTGTTAGGGCAGATTGAACGGAACCAGCGGAACGGTAAATGACTTCAAAAAGTAGTAAAGCGCTTTTGCTGAGCTGCTTTTAAAATTAAATAAAAATAAATAAATTTTTTTTAATGTTGTTGGATAATCAAAATTGAATTAAAAATTGCGTGTGCACAGCCCTTGTGTGTCGGCAGGGCAAGCCTTTTGTGCAAGATAAAAAACAAAACAATTTACAATTAAATTTAGAGTGGATAATATTGGATGTTTGGCACACAAGGTTAATTAGTTATATCATGACGAGAATGGTGGTGGTTATATTCGTTTTGTAGCTTCCCTAGACGTCAATATTTTGCTAAATATTACTACCAATATTATTGATAGTCTAGGGGTCACTTTAGGTTTGGTTCAGAGCTGCGTCCAGATTAACCATGGCGTATTTCTAATCCTGTGGAGCTTGAGAATCTTATCAATACTCTGACCCCTACTCTGGAGATCACTTTTAGGTCTTTTAGGTATTGCAGAACCTAACTTCCAAGTGTTCCTAGTGTGTTTTACTCCGTCCATACCACTGACTGCAACACAATGCGCACTGCTTATCAATGTATTTTAATCTTAAATTGGGAGGAATGGAAAGCCGAAGGACCGATTGACGGGTGTGAGTGTCGATAGTCCTTTACAGTGTCGTGGGCACGAATAATATTAGTCGAAACGACCTCTATAATATATTTACGATAAAGACGACCCGTGTTTCCTTCAAAACTCTCAGAAACATAATATGAACCACACACGCAGCTCTAGAACATGACCACCACACACAGCCATCGTTTATTTGCTCAAATAAATTTAATAATGATCATGCCCGATAGTATGCCAGCATTAAAATAATTAATATTAAAGTGTTTTTGGTTTTAATCTAACTTAAAATACGACCTATGGCTGTTTATTTTCATTTTTAAGTAACAAAACCCATCTCCAGAACAAATAATTACTACCAAACTTTATAAAATACATAAATTCACTGAAATAAGCCCGACAAGTTAAATTAACTAATTAAATTAAAGAAATAACCAAAAAACTAAAAATTTCAATTCATAAAATCTCAAAAAAATGCAGAAGAATCGCAACGATAAAAACTCAGTTTTTTGGTCGTTTTTTACGTTATTATTATTACGCATATTAATATCGAATACTTATTATTTATATGTTATATAATATTGTTAATTACTAAAAAATATAATTTAACCATAGTTTTATTAATTAAATTAATAATTATCATTGAAATAAACTTTTAAAACTATCAATAAACAAGCGCCATCTAGACCCGAAAGTTAGAAAGTATGTGTTTATCAATCTACGGGGTATTTTTTTGACAGTTGGAAATTATTTAATCTTTCAAATGAGCAAGAAGTGATGACTCATAATAAAAAATTTAATTTTATCATATTTAAACCGAATATTACGTTATAAAATGTGAAATTAATTAATCTTTAATAATTGATAATTGATTTATTAATTAATTAAAAAGTGTTAAGGTGTTAAATAATGTGATTTTATAAAAAATTGTTCAAGCATTTTTCTCTCTGATAGCGAAGTTAAAATGGAGGATCTTTAATTGTGGGTTTAGATTTTAATTGAATTTTTAAATCTATATTTTGCTTGAAAGCTGTTAATATATTTTAGGTAAAGAAGGCACCTACAAATAAGTCGAAGAGTAGTTTGTTTTAATTCTCAAATCTGCATGTGCGTTTATGATGGATATAAGGTATCAAATTTAGTTCGGAGACCCACATTGAACAGCCATAGAGGATCCTGTAGAACGAAGAATGCTTCTTAGCCTTTTTCCTATGATCTATAAATCTAATATGTTACATAATTGCGGACTTCTCTACCCAGAACTCCCACACCCAATATTAGAAAGATATAATATGGAACAATATATCACCTGTAATAATGCCACTTCATCTGTCCTTTTTACCTATTAAACTATTCCTCTTTTGTGCCATGTATGTATGTAATATATGTAAATATACCTTGCATGTATAAGATATCCTTGAAGCCTTCAACAGGATTATAAAAGTTCAGGTCGTTAACTGCTTTTAGTATAATACATCTCTCATTTTGTAATTTTTCAGTGCCACCAATTCACAAAAGGACGCAAACCAAATTAAGTGCAATAAGGAGTTTAAGTCCCTTAAAGGATTTTATGTACAATTTCCCTTTTGTGTTCTTTTTTTTGCTTGCTTGCTTCCCCCTTCTTCTTTTTTCCAGTTCATATTTTTTTCTGTTGTATTTTTTTTTTCTATTAAAAAAAAAGAAAAAACGAAGGAAAATCCAGGGCCTATTCGCAGGATTACGCTTTCACTAGACTCTGCCTTTTGCTTCTTTTTTTTCGCCGAGTTTAAATACTTGACAAAATACTCTTTTGCTCTTTGTATCCTGGATTTATATATTTTTTTTAAGTCTACATAATTTTGAAGTGTCTTGAGGATTTTTTAATTAAAACTTCGTTTTCAGTAACCAATTTGCCTGTCATTGTGAGAAGGCTGTACTCTCTCGTACTCGTTTGTGTATTATAATACTTCAGAACCAGATGAAACACAACAGCAGCAACAAAAAAGAATTGTGAAAAAAAATTATTATGGCTACAGATGGTCTACATTTTTTGATGAATCGGTATATTGGTGGCAGTAGTAGTGGTGTGACGAAAAAATGTAAAGAAGGATGAAGAAACATTAATACCATGATAGGAGAGCTCATAGAGAGAGAGAATAGCCCTTTCTTTTTGTGTGTTATCCTTTGAGCGCTTCTGTTGTTTCACAAGGAATAGGCTACAGCAGCCTGGATCTCTACTATATGCCCTAGTGACTCGTTTTCCCCAGTAAGCCGCTTCTTTGAGTTAAGGTCATTTAACTGCATTAACATTTATTCCTTTTATGTTCTCCTTTTCTGTAAAACTCTTTTAAAAAAACAATTCTGCTACCAACGACGATAGGAATAATCAGAAACGAGTCCCTGGATCGACACATTTATGAAAATAGTACTGACTTAATTATTTGCTAACAAGTTGAAGTTGTGGCTTCCCTGAGCAATAGAAGATTGTATAGGAGAAGTAAGATTTATTTTGATTAGGCCGACCCTATAAATTCGTTAACCGCCGTGGTAGGTGAATATATTTTGTTACCCTGTCGTATTTTCATGCTTTTTTTGGGACTGATATTGGTTATTAACCTTTAATTACCTGTTTATTGCCCTTTCATTACCCTTTTATTACCTCTATGGTCACAGTAATGTTTTGTATCAAAATGTCTTCAACATTTTTCAAAAGAATAATGCGAGAACTAAAAAAATGATACTCACACTACCCATGGAAACAGCGATTTTAAAATTCCCTTTATTTTATGTCGAGGGCTCTAATAAGAAGTATCTCTTATCTTCTTGTCGACAATCGTCCACGTGATCTTTTAAGCTACACAAAAAAATGAAAGGCTTATCAAAACGACGTATTGATAGGCCTAGAACGATTGGATTAAAGCTGATGAGAACATCAGTTGCGAATTATCAAGGGTGGCTATTTCCATTTTTATTTTTTACGAAGCTTTACTTGAACAAAAGCGCAGCAATTATATTATTGCCAGATGCTTAAAAGTCATTGGTATATTAAAAAAATTCTCTAACATAAAAACTAACGATTATCATAGTTTTCACTTAGAAAAATAATTTGTGTTTTAAAAATAATAATAATAATCATAAAAGCGATTGAGTTCTGGGTTGTGTTGTGTTAGAGAGAGTCAAGGGAGGATATTAGAAAAATAGGAACTGGAACGAAAAGGGAATTTCTCTTATACCATATCCTTTTAATAGAATTAAAAACAGGACTCTCGTGGTGTTGCGGAAGCATCAGCAACAAAGAAAAAAGAAGAAGAAAATAGGATTAAGTTTGAATTCTTGAGGAAGTCTTGGGTGTCCCTCTGCTGCAGCAAGCCAGCCCTTAGTTTTTTGTCGTCATCGTTGTCGTCGTCGCACCCCATCTACGTCTTCCATGCCGCGCGCCGCAATCACGTTAAGGAATCGCGCAGCAGAAAACCCAGGATCTACAAAGGCACGATCCCAGGACCGCCGCAGGGATATATATAGCCATAGACCAAACATACATAATTTATTTCTGTTTTTGTCCCCCGCTGCCACCAAGATAACTCCCAATTCACCACTTTAGCCCCTCCGGCTCTCTCTCTCAACTCAGCTTGTGTATACGTGCGTTCTCATAATGAGATTGCTTTTACGAGAGTTCGATTTGATATTGTCACTCCTCGGTCGGTATAGTTGCTGCTGTGTGGCCTGGTATATGTGGTTAAATTGCTGCAGGATGGGTGCTGCTGCTGGGCGGTATGGTATACAATCATATATACATATATATACCAAACGACGGACCCGGTTCCCTTCATGACAGGGGAAAGTATCCCAACATTTTGCTGGAATATTAAAATTGAGTACATCTGGTGCTGCACATGAAAGAGAGCTCGAAGCCATTCGAAAAGTGTGTATAATTTCTAAAATTAATACCGAAAATGAATTTTATCGACGTGTGCACATCAGAGAAACGTTTTCCATAAACGAAACACGAAATGAAACGCGCCACCCCCTTTTCATAAACCGGGGCTACCTGGGCGCGTCTTTTTTGGTTAATAGAGAGCATCTTCATTGGGGCCCATACCATCAAAAATACCTGCTTAAAAGCCATCATCAAAAAAGCAAAGACGACTTTCGAGCTAATTTCGGCTCATTTGGTTCAAGTATCCTCAGTGTGGATGCTATGTGCCACCCGCGGAACGAGAAAATAGTCATAATTTCGGGAGGGTTAAGGGTGCCATTTGAAAGTACCCTAAAAAGATGCTCGAAGACATTTTACCTGAGAACGCGCGGAATTGTTGTAAATTTCTTTACTGTCTTTACTTTATTTTCATTTTGCAGCAACAACAACAAAAACAAAACACCAAATCGGTGGGGGATCAAGTAACCGGCCGCCTGCCAGATGATTTAAGTTTTTGCGGGGGTAGTGTGGAAGTGGTGTGTAGTCTCGCAGAGGCTAAAAAAACGAGACTCTCAATGGATGATGATTATGGGGGCCTGGTTGCGCCGCGCTGGGGAGTTGTTGCCATTATATTTTACTCAAGTATAATTCAAATTAATGTTGGGGCGCGCCTTAACTAACGATCGAATGCAGTGGCGTTTAAGAATTTTAAAATTTGTCCTCCCAACAAAAGCCCCTGGTTCAGTAGTTAAACCTCATCACCATAGTAATTCATTATGGTATCACATTTAAGGAATCTCCCTGGCTCTGTGTATGTATGCATGATGAAACACTTAGATGACAGGGCCCAGAGATATAGGGGACGGGGCGGAGAGGGGCGCGGGGACAAGAAGATAGGGGCTGTTGACAGGATTATTTAGGACGGGGGATTGCAGGATGATGGCTGTTGTAACCGGAAGGGAATGAAACATTTTCATCTTCTAATTCAATGTAAATGTGTTTCTTTGACAAAGGCATTATGGTAAAGTTAGAGATATACAAAGCGCAAGAGGACACACAACAGGCAAACGACATTAAATAACATATTAAAAAGGATTTTGTTTTTGTATTCTGTAAGAAAATGAGAGGCGCTGAGTTGGGGTTTAATTTAACTAATTTTTTCGTAATCGTAAATAATCCCGTAAAGTAGAGATTAAAATTTATCAAAATTGCATGTAAGATTAGATTTTTTAGTTTATATCTGCAGCCTATAGAAATCTAATGATATTACGAAATATTGCGCCTTGGTTGCTGTTTTCGACTGGGGCGATTTTTGCAGGCACCCACTTGTCAGGCTCAACCGACCTCATGCCCAACTCAAGCTTCAATGCTGTCTTCATGATCTTTTCTTCGTCGTAATAGTGTGAACTTACGAGAGCTTAAAAAATCCAATTGGATCTGCACCCTTTCCGACAACAGCCAAAGCCGATGCGTAGACCGATAAATTCTCATAGCACTAATAATATTAACGAAAGGAAAGGCTAGCCAAGAACAGTGTATTAGTTGGTATTGAACTGGGATACCCATCAGCTTGATAAAGAAGGCCCTAGATGGTCCGACTCTAATTTCGTAATGCCATCAGTCCTACATCTGCTCGTCACTGTTTCACAAAAGCGGTAAAGCGCGATGTTACACGAATAAAATAAGTCTAATCGAGAGAAATCTCTAGGGTAGAGGTCTAGATAAGAAGCACTTTATATTAGAGCCCACGCTATAGAAGAAGGCAATCGCTGTTTCCATGGTAATAAAAGGGTAATAAAGGGGTAATAAACAATATCATCATAAAAAGTCATAAGAGAGTACCTCTAGGGCAGATTGCTGGTCTTGTTCAATCGGTGCAGCCTACAAATCTGATGCAAATCTATATAAGGGATCTCAAAAGTCCTTGGCGTGGTTTTAAAATAAAAGGTTAAACTTTAAATGTTTGTAGTCTATCACTCCAATAAATTATATTCTCTCCAACAGGATTCACTTAAAAAAAAGACAATATATTCTAATCATTTTAAGATCTATATATAAAAATAGACCACCAATTTTCTGTATTACTTTTTATTTCGTGTATGTCCTTTTGTTGTTCTTAGAGAGGTGGGAGAACACATTATATGCTGATGCTCAATTTCGTTTCCTCTGCCACACACACTCTGGTGGGTGATATTAAACGAAACAAATTATGGGAGGGAGATTCAAGACGGCACCGAAGAAGACAATCGCATACGGGAGTATATTCGCATATGTATATATAAAACAACATATATAAGTCCATAGTCCTCGACAGTTTCTCTGGCTGTCTGGCTGTATATACTTCTATTTATGCAAATCGTTTGAGGTAATCTTCTTGGCTTCGAATCGTTAAAGGATTTCTCTAGAGGGATTTTTTGTTGTTTTTTCCTGTTTGTTTGTTTGTGCGTATGTATCAAATACGGAAGCGTGCGAATCACGTGTTATTACCCCCCCCCCCCTTTGGTGTCCTTACCATCTAAAAAGAAAACGAACGGAAGTAGAAGAGCTTAAAAAAACGGAGAAATATCAGATACAATAGCGTAGGTGTCTTGTCTTCCTTTTAAAAATAATATATGTTGTATCTCTGTAGTTTGTGTCTATAAGACTCATCACATTATCCCTGTTCTCCGTTTTTACTCAACCTAAAAACATTTCCCCCACCATTCATTACATCACAGTTTTATTTTTCGTGCAAATCGTTTATTTATTGTTGGATTTTGTTCAGAAACAACAAAAATTTGTACCTGCAGAAAGTTCCAGAGAAATTTGAAATGGGAGTTCAGGTAATATTTTAATATCTTACCTTTAGGAAGGTACAGAATTTTTTATATCATAGTCACAATGACAGCGTCGTCATATTAAGTACTCGTTTCATAGTTTAACACATACTGATTTACACATACATATATAATATGTGTTTAAAGCATCATGGTGACAAGACATTGTCCTATAAAATCAAATGTGTCAACCCTGCACTATTAAAAGCCTTCCTTTTTATATATCTTAAATTAATTTAGGATTCATATCCTACAAATATCAATCTCCAAAAAAATTATCGGTCATAGATAGTAAATGGGTACCTCCTAAACATCATAATAAAATTACTGTATAACAGAGGTAATAAAAGGGTAATAAAACGTTCTTTGCTGCATTAGATAATAAATGGATAACCCTAAACAACATTTAATAAAATTATTACTAAAATATTTGGTGAATAACAAAGGTAATGAAATGGTAATGAAAGGGTAATTAAACAACCTATCATAAAAATGAACTTAACTTAATGATGTTGATATTTTTTGTGCTTCTACATACCAGTTATGTAAGTCTTGAGCCCACAACGATTCCGCATGAACAAAAATCAATAACAATTTTCTGATATTTTTTTTTGTTATTGATAATCGCGTTTATATTTTTCATATTTATTTTTAATAATAAAAAAATAATTTGCATTTTCCACGAAAATATTTTACCGTTAAAATTTCATATATGGTTTACTTGTGTATATTTTTATCCATAGATATAATAAATACGCGACAGTGTCGCCGTGTTGGTGGTACGTAGAAAGTTTTTTGGGGTAGGAATGGGAGAAGAAATGACGAGGCAGATGGCGTTAGCACCACCCACCACCACAGCTTATACTAAGAGGGGTAACTTATTTCCTTGATGTGTTAGTACTTTTTTTACTTTACCATTTTTCCCAGATACCGTCATAGTCCCACCGTCGTTACTGCTGCTTCCTTTCTGTGCCGATATAGTCGCTTTAACCTGTAATATATATTTTTTGTTGATGTCGCGGGAGGTGCTCCTCTTTAGCATCAATTTACTACTGTTACTACTAATCCTACTACTATTATACTACTAATACTGCTGCTGGTTGGTTACTATACACTAAATGGGTCTCCAATATCATTTGTACTAATGGCTTAATATATGAAAGAACGACGATTCAATTGGTAGTGTTATAGGCATGAGGTCGGTGGCGATGCGGGGGTGCGGGAATGGGGGTATAGGGTCGTCGCATACACATGGCTATAGGATGTATGGCGGTGGATATAGGTTTTCAAATCGAGCCAAGTGGTACGAATAGAGAAAATTGCTCAAAATTTTACGTAATCATGTATTGCGACATTATGTTTTACCATGTCAGAAAAGGAGTCCCTTTATTGGTTTACATTAGGATCCCCCATCGTATACATAGCTATATGCATACATACATACATATAGATTTGTTTGGTTCGTCATTGCGTCGCGTTTTAAAACTCTTCCCTTTCTGGATGATGATATGGACCTTCACGTTAGGGCTTTCACTTCCATTTAACCACCATCACCCCTACCACCCATCTCGCTACAACAACCACACCACCCCAAAAAAGAAACACGTCCCTTCTTGATATTTCTCTCGAAGGTAGCGCGTTTTCTAGTAGTAGAGAAGATATACGGAAATGGCAGGTTCAATTGCATGCTCTGATAACAGCTCCCAATATTTTTTTTTTTTGGAAGAGTCATGAATTGCGCGATATTGGATGGTTGTGTGGATATGGGGTATCGATGTGGATTTTACGGTAAATATGGGCCGGGGATGGGAGAGCGGCGATAAAGGTGGTTAGTCGGTGGAGGTGATGATAATAAGCGAGTTTTGATGATACCCGTGGCATTATAAAGGAAAAAAACGGTTCCTGTGCCTATCTATATGGAAGATTATCCAGAAATTGTTTTCATTACATGCACATCAAGTACCTCTATGTGTATCCACAAAGCTTACGATAAAGAGTTAAAATTTTGAGACGAAAATTATACAGAGAGAGCTACGAATAAGAAGACACAATCGTTTAAAACTGTCTGTATCAATGCCCGACAACAGTTGAATGTGTTTTTGTGAGTATGAAGAGATTTATAAAACTCATAGCAGAGTATAAAGGGTTGAAGGGAGATTATTCAGTCTGCCGGGCCCCCTTATTTTTCACCACCCCCTGTATCCACCTAATATCGCACTAGAAACGAAAAAAAACAGGAAAAGAAGAAAAAAACATTAAATATTCCACCAATTGGTGCCACCAGCAATGCACCGTGTCACCCCTGAAAATCGATGGAGCCTGGATATGGTATTTTCGGAGAGCAACGCTAACCCGGTTTTTTGTGCTCTGTTGTTGTTGTTGATGTTATTGTGTCGTCCTCGTTGCTTTGCTTTAAAAAGTTTTCAATTTTAAGCAAATACAATCAGGGAAACCTAATGTAAGAGGAGGGTGACAATACACAGTAGTAGCACGTTCCTGATTCCCTTAAAAATCTACCCCCTAAAAAGAAACAACAACCACCATCAGCACCAACCAAAACCCGCCCTTCACCGTCCTCACTCCCGCCAACTTCGCTTTCGCTCTTCCTCTTTCTCTCTCTCGTTTTACTAAAAACTCAGCGCTTCTACCAGTCACCACTCTCATTCTATGTGTAGAATATCCTCACACCGGCCATAGAAGGATGAGTATACAGGGGGTGTTGAAAAAGAGTTTTAAGCGGTCGTGTTTTTTTTGTTTTGGATAAGGTGGATTGTGACACACAGAGAAGATATAGAAAGTGGGTGGATAAAAAAGGGCTGACAGACTACTGAGAGAGAATGAAGAAGAAGTAAAGTGGGTAGTGGGACGGTTTGGGTTGGGTGAAATGCTATGTGGGGTAATGTAAAGGAGAGAATCTGAATGACATTACCGTGGAGAGCTCAAAATCAAATCACGTAAAAGGGTACCGAAAGGACTAAAGGAAAGGTTCATGGAGAGCTTTCGAGTGGATAAATGCACGTCGCTTTTATCCCTTTATCCAGTATACACTCACGATGGGAGACGGTTAATTTTTGGGGATGTTTTTACGGAGAGAAAAAAATATAAAATACATTTAAATGTTATATGTAAAATATACATACACACACAAACATACAACTTTGGGCATCAGCAACAAAAAAAACAAGAAAAATAAAATAAGATACCCCCACATTGAACGTAATTTGTCTTTGATAATTTTCTTTTCTTCGATGTCCTATTTCTTAAGGTCCTTTTATATTCTTCGGTCTCTTTATTTTTTTTCTGTTGCTGTTTCTGTTGTTGCTGGATAAATCGAACCTCAGTTCGATTGCGTTATATTTTCCTCACAGTATTTTTTTTTTCTTATTTATATTTTTTAGGAGGTGTTAGGGACTATGTATATTACGTGATGTGAACATTCAAGTCTTGGTTCATTTAAATGCATCGATGGTATTTTGTTCGATGTTGAATTTTATTTTATTTTTTAGTTTTTTTTAGTCATATAGTAGAGACTTGTGTCGATCTATGCTCTAGTAGTGTGAATGTATGTATAAATAAATATAAAAATAGAAAATAGATTCTGTAAAGGTTTTTATATAGATAGTACCGGGATTTTTTTAAATTGGTTAATATTATAGCGAAGAAAGAAGTGGTGAAAAAATTTTATTTATAAATTTTGGATTTGTATTACACCACTCTGAATATGGCGGGGTCATTTTGTGTTGAGTCGATTTGGTTAGCCTAGTCTGATTGCTCTATAGATATCTCCAAAGCGCTTTTAATAGATTTTATGCTATTTAGTTATGCTAGCTTAACCCTAAGCTCTACAGAACTGAATTGAAATTTTCCTTTCGGTTCGTTCAATCAAGGTTAAATACTGCATGTGGCATCAAATTCAAATCTCATACCATCTCTATCGTTGTCCCCCCAGGTTATTAAAAATCTCAGTCTATTGAAAAATCTCGACATCACTGGTGCCATTCGAAGCAATTTACATTGTGAGTTAAATCCTGCTGACAAGTAGAAGGCTTCATTACTAATTTTAGGATACCTGAGTAGGTTCTGGGACGGTTGAAACTGGGAACTAGATCATGTTGCAATTGAGTCGATAACTAACCCGGAAAACGGTTTCACGCAGGCAAGGATAAGCAGAGTATATGTCTTCTACTGGCGCACGGCTAGTCCAACACTATATTGCAGAGGAGGTACGACAAGTCTACTAAGAGACAATGATCTTATAGAATCAATGCAAATGTTTAAGACGGGGATTATAATGCAGCATGAAGTGAGTTACTACCTCATGCAGTTCCTGAGTGATCATAGAGGTTATAGGGCATACATTCACAGGACTATAAACAGGACGCAGAGCATATCCCTTTTAAATGCCCGAGATTTGGGAGGATATATGGAGAATGAACATTACGAAGCTCAAAGACACAGAGTAAGGCAAAGAAATTCAAGGAGAGATAGCGCTTAGATGGCTAGACTGTTCCGGTTCTGATAAGAACCTTTGAGGGATCCATTTTTAAGGGTCATGCTGATGACGCCAAACCAGACTGAAGTAATGCCTTTACGGCTCGTACCGGTCGGGACTAGAACGTCATGCAAAAAAAGAAAGAGTGGATGAGATTAGTTAGTAGGAATCTCCTGCCGTATGCATGGAAGCCTTCACTCAATCGTAAAAAAGACCCTGTAGATTTATCCACATGGGTCCAGACGAAGCAATATGGCTACCCCTCAATTTAACATCGGAGAATCGAATAAGTGCACACCATATATATGCCAGAGATTTGCATGTGCTATCTATAGACAACGTTTTATACAAGCATCTAGGTGTAGGGGCTTAAAGCATATTTACAATTAATTACACCTGTATTTACCCATTCATTTTTTCGGGTTATCCTTTTTTAAGCCTGCATGAAAGTGAACAAAAGCAATAACACCACGAAAGGACAAGTAGAAATGAATTAACAAAACCAAAAAAAAAAATGATAAATACTTTTTGGTTTATCCAGTTTAAATGTTTTAACTCTGCCTCGATTCTTTTTTGTTTATTTTGTTGTTGTTATTGCTTAAATGAACGTGAAACATTTCATTTTGTCTCGTAGATTTTTTCCATTTCACTGATATGCCTCTCTACTTTTAAAAAAGAAGTCCCAAGTCCATGTATATACGATACTATTATCATAGATGCATATCCTTTTATAATTTTTAATTACGGCTGAGAGGATTTACACCAAAAAAAAAACATTTTTTAATTGCATTCATGGCTCCATTTGTAATTAAATGTAATCAATCTGAAAACGGATTTCATTATAATTATGGTTTGTATTATTTCGTGCTCTTTCTCTATATCTATCTCTGTCTCTGTGTGTGTACGTGTGTGTGTGTGTTTCGAAAGATGAAATAAAAACAAAAAATTAACATAAATAAAAAAATTTAAACGAAAACGCCCACGCAGGAAAATTTATATTTATTTTTAAGTGATTGATTGGCATGAGGGTGTTAATTGCGCTCAATTACAATGCTTTTAAATGATAACAGCTGAAGCGATATCGCCAAAACAGGAGGCATATGAATGTCATGAAACATGGTTGTCCATTTTTTCAGGGTTTTATTTTTGCTGTGCAGTAGTAGTAGTAGTGGTTGGATAAGGATAGGTGATATATTTCACTTTCGCAACTCCTGGCCCCTATGGAACTTGTTGTGGGGTACTGCCATTTTTTTTGGTTAATGACCTACCACCACACCATCTCTCCCTAGACCCCCTCCGCTCATTTAAAGTTTAATTTATTTGGCGTCGATTGTCTAAATCGTTTGCACGTCTTCAGTTTCAAGAAATTCGCGAATCGAAATATCTAGATACATCATTAAAGATTATCTCGACTAAATCTCGGAAAATTGTGTAGACCTCGGACCTTAGATGGTTTGTAAATGGTGAATTTTGTGATAGGGTGAGGACAGGGTGGATGGAGAACCAGCGCCCCATATATTTCTAGTACTATACATAATAAACACATATAAAAAACCACTCTTAATAAAGGTCATTGGGCGTAATCCGACCCGGTCGCGGACATGAATGAAAATGATTTAAAATGAAAGAGTATAAATTCACTTAACATTACATAAGGTTATTTTTTATTTAATCCATGGGAGAACAATGCTACCAGGCGTCCTTATGAAGATAGTGTATATGTCGACCAGTTTATTAACATTATAAATGGTAGAATGAATAGAGAGAACGAACTGGCGCAACACGTAATTGAAAACAATATGAATAGACAAAGAGTTGCTTTCATGGCATTAGATGGAAACAATCCAGATTTTAGAGAGTTCCCACATTTAACATTTGAAGAACTTATACTGTTTACATTGGGCAGCTATCATTTAAGACTTGCAAGGTCGTACTGCCATGAACACATAAGACCTAATGGTGTCAACATGATAGAACTCTATCGTCATCAAGAATTAATAAATAATAAAATATTGATAAGGGGACGAATTCAGTCGCGACATGTCAGAGCGCGACAATATTACACATATATTTTAATTAACCCAGCGACACAAGGAAGACAAAGTGTTGAAGACTACTACTGGTACAGTAAACACAATTTTTCATTCTTTATTGTTTAATAACTAATAAAACTAAAGAAACCCCTCCCTTCACCCTCCCCGTACGATATTAGGAAAATAACAAGAACAAGCAAATTTCACTTTTTTTCACATTTTTTTTCATGTCCCAGAAATGAAGGAGGGAGAAGGGGAGGGCCAGAGAGACAGAGAGAGAGAGTGAGAGTGTGGTGGAAAACTCGAAGCGAATTTTCTTACTTATTCAATTGGTAAAATTTATGAGAAATTTTTTATGATATTTTTTTTACGGCCGTTGAAAATGGAAAATGGAGAAATATCCTAAAATATGCAAAGTTGTGTTGTAAATATCGGGATTACTTCTCTTTCCTCGGGGTTACACACCATCAGGACCAACACCACCACCAACCAGCCAGCCAATAACAACAGCAACAAAAACAAATAAAACAAAAATATAAGGAACACAGAAAAGGAAGTACAAAATAAAAACTGATTTCATAACTTTGAAATCAGAGCTAGTAGCCTTGTGTGCCACCCCCTATGGACCGACCGACCCTCTCCTCCTCCCCCTCTTCAATGCAAAACGTCCTTGCCATCCTTAAGCAAAGCAAAAAAAAAAGAAATTGAAATAATATAAAAAAAAAGAAAAATAATTGCTTTTGGTATTATTTTACGTAAGGACAAAATTAAATAAACACCACCCAAAAACACCTTCTGTAAATGGAGATATTGTCTTGTGATTGTGCCGTCCCCTCACCCACCCACCATCGTTTTTCTACCAACTTTCATATAAATTTCATTCTTGATACCAAATAGCAAGGTTAGTGCAAGTGATAATTGTTTTAGCGTGGCCTCGACTCATCACTTTGTTACTTACGAAAGCTGGCCATGCAGTATGAAACGTCTAACGCACGCCGTTAGTTTGTGATTCCATCCTGACTAAGATAGACAAGAGCTTTGAAGGAGATTGATTATCATAGTTTTTTGGATTATCTTTGGTTCTTTTCTTGATTGATAATATCATAGTTAGATAAAGGTGATCAGTGGGCTCATGATATAAATCTCGGCGATAGTAGTAGAGTCGACTTTATCCCTAAGCTACCAAAGCCCCATTGAAATATCATAAGGTGGACCTTCATATGGTATACGGGGGTCTCCAAAACATAGGTAGCAGCACTTACAGTGTTGTTGCATGTGACACGGCCCACTTTAAAAAAAGCTACCATCTATTATCTTTCAAGGAGATCTGTGCCCTATATTGTCAAACAACTATGAATACTTAAGAAACCTGAAACTGCACATAACCTATTGTAACAGACAGTAATAAGCCTGTTTAAAAAGTGATTAATGCAGTTAACAGGCCTGTTAAAAACTAGTTAAACCAGCTAACATATTCGTTAGAAACAGGCCTGTTGAAAACTAGTTGAAAAGTAGTTAAAGTAGTAAACAGCCGTATGGTAAAATGCACACCATCAAATTTCCACCATTCATAGCACCGCTTGCATAGCGTTCTCCAGTTCTCATATACCTGCACCTAACTCAATCTAGAACCGGCTAATCAGGTATCCGCCAGTCTGGCGACGTAAACGTTGAGTCTCTAATTAAATGCACCGAACGCGCTGGAAGTTCAGATCTAGTCTGATGAGAGCTCCAAGCACAGGTTCTTTCTGCGCGCCATCTCATAACACGGCCGAAGTATTACTGGGGCGATGGGTTGGTTTCTTTTACCGGAAAGCATGCCCTTTGCAATATTGGGACAGATGACCCAATCCAAGTGTATACCTAGTCTGAACAGGAAAATCACTAGGTAGGGTGCTGCGGTCGCGACACCAGTAGACCACCCGATAAGCTCATTAAAGGAGAGAAATAGAGGAAAGAAGAAATATTTCTTGCTAATCAAAATGAAAGGGGATATGAATAGTAAGTAATCCTTAATCTCTTATTCATGATTTTAATTTTAAAACAAAACTTTAATAAAGACCCAACCATTTATGTTCGGTCTCCCATAGAGGGTTGTTGGTTAGGGATGATGGGAATTTAAATTTCTCGTGTTCTCCCCTTTCTCGTTATATTCTTAATTCTTCTTTTTTTCCTGTCTTGTATTTTTTTTTTGTAGCTCGTCTTCTTTCTTACATTCCGTAATTATGAATTCTTTCCATAAAATTCATTCACCTATAATTGAGTATTTTCAAAAAAAACGAAGAAAAGTAAAAAACAGCAGAAAAAAAGGAAAAAGATTTTCGTGGATACCCCTTGGGGGGGAGGGGGCTTAGGCTTATGAACGAAGAAATTCGAGCGAGAGAAGCAGCCAAAAAAGGGAAATTTAAATGGTTTGTCCGGTAATCAATTCGACCCTTCTCAAAAATTACTTTAGATGTCTACCCAGGTGTCTCTCTGCCTTCTTTCTTTCTAAAATACTTCAATTTGTAACTCATTGGTTCAGCATAATTTTCTTCGTTATATTTATTATTATTTTTTTTCTCTCTCTCTCTCTCTCTGTATGTGTGCTCGTTCTGTTCTGGTGTGGTGGAAGGACATGCTCTTGTTGTCCTGTGTACAGAGCACAAGGACAGGGTATACACTTACACCAGGGACGACAACCAACAACGACAAGAAAAAAGAAATTAAATAAAAATAAAATTTTTACCTCTAATCCTACACAATTTTGCATTGATTATTCTAATGACCTTTTAGATTATTCTTTCTTTCTTCTCATCTTTCTCGTTTTTTTGAAGGGGGGGGGGTGTCTTTAGGTAATTTTTAATTAGTCTTTACAGGTTTTAATATTTTTCCCCTTGCGATTCACTTTTTTCTCGACTTTCTCTTTTCCAATTTTTGTTCTTTTAATCTTAAAGATTAACAGAAATATTAAGGGAAAAATGGTGGAATTTTTAATATAATAATAATAGTAATTTTATTGTAAAATGTCAGGGATAATTAAAAAGAGAGCTAGAGTTCGCGTCTGGTTGTCGAACGAAATAAATCTGGAGCGTGGGTCTCCAGACTCAAAATCCTGCGGTTCTTATGGATGACTGGATGGTCCTCAAATTCAGTGACAATGCTCTCCTCAAGCTGAGTTAGATAGCCTTAGTGGAAAAAACATTTGGGCATATTGTTTTTAGGTTCATGGGCAATTCAGCTGCTTAATATGCGTGTTAAATGGATTTTTAAATGTTTTGTTTCATTACCCTTTTATTACCTTTTCAGTACCCTTTTATTACCTTTTCAGTACCCTTTTATTACCTTTCCAGTACCCTTTTATTACCTTTTTATTACCCTTAAACTGTTACCGCTACAACATAATTTAATTCAAGACAGGAATATCCCTCTATTACCAGTAATTTTTTTATCTTTATACATTGCCACATACATTTATTGTTCACTTCCTATGCAAGAGCTAAATCTTCCTGGGCAAGCGCTAATTGGGGCTTCGGTCGCACTGGGAAGGCAGCTCAACAGCTACCTACCTCTCAGGTGATTACATTAGAATTAAAAATTTCATATGTTTTCTTAATAAACCAGAGTATAATTAACACATATCCATACACACACACGCACACAAAACCGCCAGATGGAAAACTAGTGAAGATGAAAACTTTATAAGTGTTTTTCCTTTTTTTGATACCTAAAAACAAAATTGAAGAAAGTTTTTATTATAAAATAAAGAAAAAAATAAAAAGGGTCACCCCGTCACAACAGGAAAAAGGGGAAGCAATCTACCAGAAAAGTAGTAGTAGTAGAATCTATCCTAAACAAACTTTCATTCACACTCCCTTACCCTGGAAAAAAACTAAGAAAAAAATACTTTTGAGCCGAACATGAAAAATGCATCTACGTGAATTTTTTTTGGAATTGAACTTTTCATCCCTTAAGTTTTCCTCCCTTAAGTCTTTTTTTGTTTTTGTGTGCCAACTAGAAAACTTTTTGCTTTTTTTTGGAAACATTTTTTTTAATCCTTTTTTTGGTTTTATATTTCCAAAAGTATTTTTTGTCATTGGTGAAAGGATTTTTCTTTTGAAAAAAAAAAGAAAAAGAAAATTAACTAAAGAAGTAATGGAGATGAAAAGGTATTTACGTTGCCATTTTTTTCTTTTTTTTTTGTTATTGTGCATGTGTACCGAAGCTCGTTTATTTTCAGTGGGTGGTTTTCTGGAGGGGGGTGGTTGAAGTGACGAAAATGATAAGTGGTGGAGAATGAAGATGGCTATATGAGCATGGAGCTGTGGTATGGGGCTGATATGTTTAGTAAACCTCTTAAAATGAACGATGTTGAAAGCAATTTGTGAAACATCGACCTTATAGAAGGGCTGGTTAGGGGAGGGGGCTGCGGATGGGAGATGTGGTGTGTGTGTGCTTGCAACATAAAAGGGGAAATAATGAGCAAAATTTACTCTCTTTTCAGGATAGATAACGGGCGTTCATCAAAACGGAAAAATCATGTCGTTTTTTTTTCTTTTTCTTATTTTATTTTATTTTTATTTTTTTTTTTACTTTGCTTCTTGTTGATGATGATAGAATCGAGAGCCCCACACAGAAAAAGAAACATCAGAAACCAAGCAGTAGAAAGCAGAAATTCCATTTCTCTTGAGATATATCCTTTTTTTATATTTTATATATATGTATATATATTTAGAGATGTATAGGAATAAATATATATGTGCATATATTCTTGCTACAGAACTGAATTCGTATTTAGAGGAATTTTTCAGGAAATGTTTCACATTTTATCCTTTTAGAGATCTATACCAGTCGAGATTCAACTGCAAAGGGATTTTTTTTTGGTATATATGTATATATATAGTATATAAGAATATATTTTTTTTTCTTCACTCATGGGAAGATTGTAATTTGGTATTTCCCTGCTTCTTTTTATACATGATATAAATTGTATATAAAAAAATTATATACAATATATTTGTGGATTGAGGGGGTAGCAGCAAAAAAAGGAAAAAAATACGTGCCTCTAGAAAAACGTGGATAAAACGAGCATCTTCTTATAGGAATGAATAAACATATAAATCTATATGCATATATATAATCTCTTTAATACATCTCTCAGTTGGATAAAAATATGTTATTTTTCCCTTCCTTAACAATGTGAATATTCTTCATTGTCATGTTCTCATGCATTACAACGTTTTTTTTTTATTTTTCTGCCATCTTCCACCAATCTTCTCTTCTTATAATAATAACAATAAGAGAATTGTTGCTTGGTTTTTTTTACTGTGATGTTCTTTCATGTTAATACTTGAAAAATAAATTATTCAAATTGTGTCGATAATATAAAAATAAAAATGAGCAAAAGCACACATACACAAAAAAATATATCTCGTAAAAATATAGGAAATGTAAACGTAAATTTTGATTTTGTAATACTGATTTTTTTTTATTCAAGGTGTCTTTAAGGGAATATTTAGATTTGATGTTTCAATGAATGAGTACAAATTTCTCTAAGATTTACAACACAATAAAATCACTCATTCTCTGTACATCTCTTTTTGTCTAGTTGTAACCTTTTGTTGAAAAGCAGTTAACAGGCCAGTTGAAAAATGTTTAAAGCAATTAAGACAACTATTGAAAAGTAATTAAAGCAGTTAACAGGCCAGTTAACAGGCAGGTTGAAAAGGAGTTAAACCAGTTAACAGGCCTGTTGGAAACCAGTTAACAGGCCTGTTGAAAAGCAGTTAAACCAGTTAACTGGACCAGTTAACCGGCCTGTTGAAAAGCAGTTAAACCAGTTAACCGGCCTGTTGAAAAGCAGTTAAACCAGTTAACAGGCCTGTTGGAAAGCAGTTAAACGAGACCAGTTAACAGGCCTGTTGAAAACCAGTTAACAGGCCTGTTGGAAATCAGTTAAACCAGTTAACAGGCCTGTTGGAAATCAGTTAAACCAGTTAACAGGCCTGTTGAAAAGCAGTTGTCGGTTCTGCGGAGCAGCTCCCGAAACTGCGGAGCACTTGCTGTGCGACTGTGAGGCTACAGCGAGGAAGAGATTGAGCCTCCTCCATCGTGACTTCCCTACCGCCAGGGAGATTTGTGACAAAAATCCAAAATCAGTTTTAGGCTATATTAGAAGCCTTAACCTTGATGGTTTTTAAAGACGGGGATGGCACAATAGATCAAAGAAATAGGGTCGCAGTGCCGCCAAAGGCACCCCTCAACAATAAATAGAATAGAAAACAGGGGAAGGGAAGTGGATGTACCTAGCTTTGTCTGGCCTCTTCGCAATTAGCCTGTTCGGCATCGGTGTCCCTACTGGTGGCTTGCTGGCTCCCAGCTAACCACCGCCGACATAGCCTAATGCTACTACGAGGCACGCAAGCCCCACCACCACGACAAGGTGTAGGTACTCGGTGGGGGACTAGTACATTATCATGTAGACTGACTTCTAAAGGAAGAAGAGAAAACACAATTGGCCAAGCTTTCAGTAAACTTAGAAAAAAGCTTTTGCGTGTGGGTGCATGCTTCTGTGGGTGGACGCATACGTCTTCGGCTAGAATGACCTAATGGAGCATCATAAAGATCTATGTAGAGGCAGGTCGAAAAGAAACCTCAAGTCTTCTTAAAAGAGATTTTTTTTTCTAAGAATTGTTGGGAGTTAACTAGGGGGGAGGGGGAATCCTTCTTAATTAAAGACAAAGGATGTAGCAAAAACAGACAGAGATGAGAATGGGTCGGGCTTGTCAGTTGAGTTAAAATTTTAATTTTTTTTTATTTGTTTTTTTTTTGGGGTTTCTTTATAACTTTTCTGCATTTGAAGCCTTAAGAAAAAAACAAAATAATAAAGAAAATTTCAAACCTTTTTCATTGTTTTATTAAAATTGACAAGTACTTGTGTAGGCTTCATGTTTTCGCCGTCGTCGTTGGAGGGCATTCTTAGCAACAAAAAAAAATTAAAATGATGAAGGAATGGTGAACCCTTTTCTTACTTTCATTATTCTTTTATGTGTTTCGCGCGCGTGTTATGTTGTGTACTTATTTTATTTTATTATTATTATTATTTTATATATAATTTCATACTCCAAGAATTATTTTCTGTGTTTTCGGAACGAACAGAATATAGACGAATCCTGTGGCGGTGCTGGGACGTAGTACTCTAGATCGAAGGAAGGGAAGAAGGATTTTCTGTTTTATATACACACACTAAATAATTTAACAGTGAAATCCAATTAAAATCAAATCTAAGACACATTTTAACTAGGTTGGAAATATCTAAGAACATTTTTCAGATTATCCAAAAGTCATCAACGACGGTGTGTTGTGATATACTTTCTCTTCTAACGTTCTCTCGCTTTCGCTTTCTCTCAGGTGTGCGTTTCAATTGCACGAGGCACGAAATTGTCCATGAATGTAGATGATGTTTTCTTGATGGGGTAGCTGCTGCTTTGATGGGTGTGGTGTGGCTGAGTAGGTTGGGGGGAGGGGATTTATAAGGTAAAAACAAAACGGAAGAAATACCTTAAAGCTTCTGCCTTGACTTTTAATTAATTTATATTTACCTTAGGAATTATATTGAAATGATTTTTTTTAGTGTTTTTAATTAACTAAATGAATTTTTAGTTGTACTTGTCTGTCGATTTTTTTCGTTCGTTGTTGTTTTGTGCTTATATGTCGTTCTTGTTCGTTTGGTAATGCGCTATTTGGTTTTGTGTTTTTTTATATTCAAGTATAAAATTAATTTACCTTTTGCTTTGTACATACATACATTGTATTTATATAAACGATAATGATTATGAAAATTGGTTAGATTAATTCTTAATACGTTTATATATACACCGAAAATTCCATAATATTAACGTGTAGCTCTCTCTCTAAATACATACACACAGGGAGAGAGAGAGATAAAATGAAAATTATTAGTTAATTAAATTTACAAGACAGAATTTCGATTATCCACGAATTAATGGATAAATCGAACAAAATTAATTCCGGATAATAATTGAGAGGATTTTTGTGTTTTTAATCTAACATCCGCGCCGCCGTTGGCTGGAAAACCAATGAAACTCTGTGTGCATTATTCTTTTTATTTTATTTTTTGTTTTTAATTAAAAAAAACGTTTTAAGTAAAAATCTTTATCGGATTTATTACCATTTACGATTGGTTGTTTGAAAGCTGCAAAAAAAGGGACGGGGATTATCCAAAATGTTTTAATGTAGATAATAAAATTTAAATGGAATTCAGGCTATGTTCATTTTCTCTTGTATATAAAAATCATTCACTAATCTTTTTTCGATGGTACTACTATGACAGCTTTTATATATATTAGGTTATATAGATTCGCGTTCATACAATTCTTTCGTCTCATACAGCATATCATCAGGCTGGCAGGTCTAATATGTTAAAGTGATGTTTAACAAACTGAATAATAATGCTCTGGGTCGAACAGTAATGACCATAAAAGTAAGCGAGGTCTACGCTATATCAGTTGGAAATGAAGTAAAAATCAAGGTACCTGAGACGGCCAAATACCTGGATTGGAAAAAATTACGTCGAAGAAAAGATCAGCAAGGTAATACTCAAGCTTGAGGTAGTGTGGGGTCGGTTGTGCCTGAGAACTAGGTCCATATAACCTTGGAAATAGGTAAAGGTCGTAAATCATGTAATTAAAAATTTATTAGCTTAACCTAGCTCGCAGAGATCATGACCTAGTTGCCAGCCTCAACCGACCTAACACCTAATCGCTTCATCAATATATCACAATGTATGGACTAAACGTGAAGTATCTTAGTGAGATAAGCAGAACTGTTCATGATCTCAGATCACAATCTATGGACTGGGATCATACAGACCAGATTCCAGAACCAGAAGAAAAGTGGGGAGCCGCAATGACACCCGTTACGGGACAACAAGCAGACCTAGAGAGACGTTGCTCTGCCCTAAGTTTCCAGATTCATCAGAGAGCCATGACACAGGACCCAGGACCGGAATGGATTTGGGGCAAGGGCGTTTCCAGCCAACTAGCTTAGGGGGGTAATTAAAAAAAAAGAAAAAACTGAAATATTTTTTTTATTCCATAAAGACAAAACAATCGAGATCAAAAAATATAATTTGTATAAAAAGGAATTTATATAATAATAAAATAAAAAATAGGGGTTTTTATTTTGTTTAGAAAATCGCTTTCTACCCCCTACTTTTTTGTGGGAGGAAGGATGCAGAATTGAAAAAAAAGTACAAAACCCCTATTTTTTGCAGATTTAGATTCTTCTTGTAAAAATATGAAGATTTTATTCTTATCATTTTTTTGTGACTCGCCTTAGATGGCGCTGTAATCGGCGGAAATTAATAAATCATAAAAAACGTTTTCCTCCGATTACAGCGCCATCTATGGCGAATCGCAAAAAATGTTTGGGACAAAATCTTCATATTTTTTTATGAAGATTCTGAATCTGAGGGTTTCCATTTAAGTTTTTGAAGTTGCACCCCCTACCCCTAACAGGGGGTAGGGGGCGTTTTTGGTATGGCTGGATAGAGTTTGAAAAAATATTTGATACGTGTTTTTTTTTAGTTTTAATTTTTTTTTTTTCAAAACTCTTTGAAATAATGGGGTGGTACGGGTGGTCTGAGACACCCTGTATATTGAACTAAGAAATGCGATTCGCGCTCTCTTAATGTAACACGATATAACGATTAACAATTGCTGCGTTTTTTAATCTGTTCTGTTCTTTCCTGGTACAGCTTCCACACAAATTCTTGTCCCCGACAATTACTGAGAACCGTATCCAGGCCAAAGAGAAATTAAATTTAAATTAAAGGACCCCGCACGTTTCTTATGGAAAATGACTTTCGGTCAAATTGAACGACTCTATGTTCTTTGGATAGAGGAAGTCTCCCTGAACAAAAGTCTCAATGGGCACGAAACCCAAAACTTAAGATTTTTGGTATACTTTTAGACATCTGAAGTTTTTCATTTTTCGGTCTGTTGATGTTTTTTGCGGTATACAAAGAAATAACGTCGCATTATTTAAGTAATGCTAGTGTTCATTTAATTATTTTTAATTTTTTTTTTTTTATACTTTTGTTCAGGGAGACTTCCTCTATCCAAAAAGCATAGACTCGTTCAATTTGACCCGAAAGTCATTTTCCATAAGAAACGTGCGGGGTCCTTTCCCTTTTCCCTTATACGTTTTTTAAATTGGCAGTTGACAAATAAAATAAATTCTTTGTTTACTGAATAAAAAACGCGAAAAATTGATAGAGATTTTTAAAATAGTAAAAGAATTAAAAAGTCCACAGCCGTAATCAGGGCCGGAGAAAGACCTATGTTGTGTGTTGAGTACTCTACACACCAAATCTCAGCGTGTGTAGAATTCAACACGCCAAAATGCTCTCTTGCGTCAGTGTAGATACATAGTGCACATAATGACCGCGTGCGTGACCGCACGCGCTTTAAGTAGTATTATATGTATAGTAGTAGTCATCTTCCGCGGATAGTAGTAGTCATCTTCCGCGCTTCTCCAGTTCTCCTCCACATTTACTTTTTCCGTGTGTGGTGTGTGCGTGTTGTCTTAATATCGCACAGCTATTCAGCCGGAGTCTTCCGCATCAACGTAACAAGTGCCTCGACTTCAAGCCTGTTTTTTTCTTCACCTCGCGCGATCCCTTTTGTTAAAAGATTTCAATCCGGGTAGGTGTGTAGAATTCGTGCAGTGACTGGGAAAGATGGATAAGTACTTGCTGAAGAGGAAGAAAGACGAGAGAGCCGGAACGAGTACTGAGGAATTTCGAAACAAGGACAACGATGGCGGACCATCACAGAAAAAGCGAAATCCTCCAGTCCCACATACGTCAGAGGACGAATGTGTCGACAACACTACTGGTTCGTATTCATTTTGAGGTTTTAAGTCTACTTAATGTTGCATAAAATTTTTGTAAAATTAGTGTAATTATTTATTACATTCTTGTATAAAATTTGTATGAACTTATATAAAATTCCAACAAAAATGCCACGAACTTTAAAAAGATGTAATGTATTTTTAATTCCAAAAATCGATATCCATCGTTATAATTTTTCAGAGTCGAAGCGTGTTCCGGCAGCGTTCGAGCGTTGGAAAGCTACGAATCCCTGGCTTCACCTCAACGGCGAAAACAAGGCAGTCTGCCTTATTTGCACCGAAGCGTTCAACCGGAATTTGACAATTGTGAATAACCCACAACATCAACAATCGGTAGCCGCATGGGTGAAAAACGGATTCTCAGCTTGGAAAAGTGCCGCTGATAGAATAAAAAAACATTCTGTTTCTTCATTTCACACTTCTGCGGCAGAAATTTTGCACAAAAAAGGAGCCAACGTTTACCAAAGCCTATCGGATGGAAATCGCAAACAAATGATGGATCACAGAGTAGCCCTTCGAGTAATATTTAGAACTCTCAGACTCTTTGCACGTCAAGGAATCCCTTTTAGAGGGAGTGACAACGACGAAAATTCGAATTTTATTCAATTTCTCAAAGAGCGGGCAGAAGATGTTACGCAATTAGAAGCTTGGCTCAAAAGGACGGAGCATAAATGGCTGGGCCATGAAATTCAGAATGAAATATTGGAACTTATGACTAATAAAATCGTTTCGGAGATCCTTGAAAAGATAAAAGCTGCTGAGTTTTACAGCATTATGATTGATGAAACGCCAGATAACTCGAGAAAGGAACAAATTTCAATATGCTTAAGAGTTGTCACAATTGATCTAACTGTGAAAGAATATTTTCTCGGATTCTACACAACGCCATCTACCAAAGCTGAAACGCTATGCGAGATCGTTAAGGACACGTTTCTTCGATTCAATTTGTCGGTTGGAAAATTAAGAGGTCAATGTTTTGACGGGGCAAAAAACGTCTCTGGAGAAAAGTCAGGATTGCAGGCACGCATCAAGGAAATAGAGCCGAGAGCTTTATTCATACATTGCAACGCCCACAATTTGAATTTGGTCGTCCAGGATGCAATGGGAAATGTTCAAGAGGCAAAAAATTTCATTGGAATCGTGAAAGAAATGATAACTTTTGTTCGAGATTCTCCTAAGCGAAATGCGCAATTTGAACTTACAACAACAACTTTGAACATATTTGCTAAGTCTTCTAAATAAATGTTTTGCGTGATTAAAAAATAAAAAATGTAAATTTTTATGAATTACATGTTTTAGTGTAAACCCATTGATGACTGCAATATTTATTACTTTTGTCCAATATGTAAGTAAAGTTGTACATAGAGAAAACTAAAAAAAATTGGAGGGGAATGGGGGGGGGAGTCTTCACACCACTCGAAAACGTTTCTCCGGCCCTGGCCGTAATTTATGCAAATGAAAATTAAAATGTTCCTTGCGTTTTTTTTAATGTTCCAGGACAGAACAGGTTTAAAAAACGCACCTAATATTAAAGAGACTAATAGTATCAACGTATGTCGCGTATATTTAGAAAAGGGAACCCGTGCAAAGGAAGAATTTCATCACTTCTCTTTCGGCGCTTGAGCAGTTAACTTCGGTTTGTTTACATAGCGTGCCATATTAGCTTAAGTCACGGGTATCGGTCCCTTCCACGACTCTCCAGGAGAAAAAATTCACAGTCATAGATCGCCGACTAGATTCACCATACACCAG
Source organism: Thereva unica (assembly GCA_949987705.1). Lineage (NCBI taxonomy): Eukaryota > Metazoa > Arthropoda > Insecta > Diptera > Therevidae > Thereva > Thereva unica. Next base: position 2,929,769 of record OX465286.1, read on the forward strand.
TGGCGGTTCCTCTTTGGAAGCAAAGGAAGCATTGCTTCCCTTGACCAAATAGGCAACTTCAAAAAAATAAATTTAAATATAATCAAGATTAATCACAAGAAAAATCTCAATATATTTCCTCCTCTGGAAACACTAAACCTGTAGATATTGCAGCTTCCCCATATTGTGTAAGGCCTCGATGAAGTATGAGCGGCGAGTGGTGAGCGGCAGAGTGACAATACTAAAGTGCCGCTCTCCGCTAAATCGAGAAATTAAATTTTTCTGGTGCCGTTCTTATCGTTTTCGAGGCCTGGGGAAGCTGTAATATCTTCAGCTTATTTGCCCAGAAAATTATCGTGAAAACTCCAACACATTCAATTTAATTGTATTCACACCCGAGCAAAGGTTCGCGTTGATACAGTACCCTCAGAAGCTGAGTTAAACGCAGCTTCTTCGGCACGGCACCGAACAGCGGGAATTGAGAAGTCGAAGATAGAGAAATCTGTTCTGGCTTCGAGCAATATTAAATTTGCTCTTAAAAATTTACTTCGAAATTTTGTTTTTGACTCTCCTTAAAATATGAATTTTCGTTTATGGATATTGAGTCAAGAAAAAAGAGATAGAGGATAGGTGAAGTTTTTCTTTATCTATCGTGTGTTCTAATGGGGTGGCAGGCGGTGTGTATCGAATATAAGCTGATAACTTTGTAGCTTCCATTATATTTTTTATGATTCTCTTTAAAGGTGATTTAAAGGGATAGAGAATATTTTTATTAATTCTATTTTGGAGTACGGGTTGCCTGAAGTAATTTTTTGCAAGGAGAATGTAATGATTGTAGGCGGTGGGTGGTATAGGGGGTGTATGCGAGGTATGCAGGGTATCATTATTACTATTTTTTTTAGATTTTGAACCGAACTTATGCATTTCTATGAAAAATTAAATGAGATCAAACTAGTACAGTTGCAGTTTTTCAAAGGCTTTAATTATTAACAGAATCTGAAAAAAGGCGCAAAGCAGCGAAACTATTTCGAAAAAATTAACGAAAAAATGCAAATATTCACGATTGTCGATTCGATTGCTTTTTTGGACCTACACATACCGAGATATATGCATCTACATATGTATATTTAGAAAGGACGACCAAAATGATAAAGTTTACACAAAATAACCGATAACTTATGTAGCCTCGGTTGCTATAGGTAGAAAATGTCCATTGCGTATAGTATTCGATGTAAATAACATATCCCAAAAAAAAAAACTTTTTAGACTGGAAACAATTCCTTATGTTTTGCTTATCTGACTCCTCTATATGTTATTTTTCAGTTTTTATCGTTCGCCTTGCGCATTGCTTCCCTTATCCTGAACCTTACGAACCGCCACTGCCATACACTTAACTTTTTTGTTTGTAATATTAGTAATTTTTAAGAATAAAAATAAATAAGGGAACGCAAATCTTGGGGGGGGGGGGTAATTACCCAATTACCCCCCTCTGAAACCGCCACTGATTTGGGGGCCCCGCTTTCGCGAACTCCTCCCAACAGACCGAAGGCAGCACCATAGGGTCAGAGAGAGAGTAAAAGAAATGAATGAAAAAAATAAATGATATTGCGGTTAGACCAGAACTCAATATTCCCGAATTCTTCCTCGTTGAAGGTGCTTGCCCGTTCGTTTTTCATAGCTTCGCCATTACACAACAGCGACAAAATCATCCTTAAGGGAGGAAAATATTTCGATTGATAAAGGAGCAAGTTGCCAAACTAATTTTTGAATTATTAAATCGCTTCGCAATTTTATTTGCCCATCTATACATTTCTGGATAGAAAACCGCCGACCGCCGCAGGGCAAATCAATAAAATATTACATTCCCTGCCCTATGGGGTATACATATATATTTTCATTCAATTTTACAATTTTTGGTTTTAAAATATCAACAAAACTTCTCGCCGCAGCGCGGCCGACTTCACTCGATTCCGTTCAAAGATTATGGTCTAAAATTTATTGATGCATAATAAAATTTTTATATTTCAACAAAAACAGAAAAGAAAAACGAGGAAAGAGAAAAAATATTTTCTAACCCCTTTCCGACGCCACCGCGTCCCCTATATACATATTTGGGCCGGAGCACACTACTAGCATCCTCTTCAGTGTTGTGCACCTACCCCTTAGTCAACATTCCCTTTGGGTGTTATATTGTAGCTTATAAAAATAAATGAATTGGTGTACAAGTTTGGGGAATTTACTTTATCGTTGGTTCTGTCCCACCCCTTCCCCTCCTTGTGGATAGAGGTGAGGGTGGTGTTCGCTTGGTATGGGGCGATGAAGAAAAGTTTCACTTTTAGGGGCTACTTTTCATATTGTCGTTCGGCATAATAGCCGATTAAGTTACGAGTTAAGTGAGTGTATCTCTCAATATCGGGGTAGTAATAATCAGTTTTGTAGAAGATTGAAGAATTCACATTTACACAATAAACAAACATGTTTAAGCCTTTACAAAATACACAAAATTGACGATTTTTATTAGACCAGATGTTTTTTGGACTGTAAATTGTTGGGCATGTCCCCAGAATATCTGAAAAGTGGATTCTAAGAAATTTTTAATAATTAGGTCTTTTAGGCCAAATCGAACAATAAATTTTCCTTTTCTAAAAGAAGTTAATTTGACTGAATTTCGCTTTTCAAAGAAATATCACTTGCCAAAATTGTGGGCTGTGGGGGAAAATATACAAAAATAAGCAAAGGTGTGTTAAACCTTCACAAATTTCGCAAAATTTCCTTTTAGATCAAATTGTACAAGTAATTTAAATTGACAAATTTTGCAAAGTTATCTGGAAAATTATTTTGATCTCGGGATTCTGCATGTTTTTAAAGCAATAAATTTTTAGGTCATTTCGGGATTCTAAGAAATGTTCAAGTATTAGGTCTTTTAGGTCAAATTGTACTAGTACTTTAACTAGAAATTCAAGGAGGATGAGGGGATGATTTGCGCTTGGGATGTGGCGATAAAGAAAAGTTTTACTTTTCACATTGCTGTCGTTCGTATAGTTGCTGATTAAGTTGCTAGTTAATGTATCCCCTTAATATCGGGGCAATAATAATCAGTTTGGAAAAAGAATGGAGAATTCAGATCCCTCTTCAATCAAAGCGAGAGATGGGTTGGTGTATATATACTGAACATACCAAACGTATCAAATAGACTAAACAGCCCAAAACGGACAGACAGTTTGGCACAAAGGAAGCAGTTAAAGTCTATAGTATAGAAGGAGCGACAGGAAACTTTTTTGAGGGTAATAAAACTTTCTCCCCAAAGAAAAAAAACAATAATTTTCTATAAATCAGTCAACACCCTGTTTATGAACATTAAAAGCGGAAGAACGACCGATGAGTGTTTTTAGGATAGTAGAACGCGGCGGTCTGCGCTACATGCTAGTAGTAGCTATAGTGCAGAGAGAAGGGTCTCTTTTTTTGGGCTTCCTCATCGCCAATTGTCACATACAAATATTTCGCAAACATTTAATGATCAAAAAGTAACTTAGGAGTAAGTTTTTCTGTCGCAACATAAATGGCATAAAGTTATCAGGGAGTTGAGGCGCTAGTAGGGTGGCTGTGGGTCTAGTAGCAACAACAACAATAACACCACCAAAAGCAGCAGCAACTCCAACAACAACAAAATATAAAGAAAACTACTAAGTATCGTTCGGCGAGGATATGGAAAGAATATTAGAGAGCCATACTATCCAATATTCTCCTCTATTTTCGATATATACGAATACTTCTGTCCCTTTCCATCTTGTGCTGCTAAACCTCATCATCGTTGACCATTTGGTGAGGTCATCATTTTCAGGGGAAAGGGAACGAATGGGCAGGGTGAAGGGGGTGGTAGCTGGCGAACATCATGCGATTTTCACATCAAGTGGAACAGATGCCAAGAAATCAATTCGAGGGTTTTTTTTTAGATAAGGAGAAAAGGGCGAAAAACATTTTCACCGTTTTCTGTCAGGCGACATGATTATGGAGTGGGGGGCCGGCGAGGGGGAGGGAATATATGTATATAGTATGTATACAAACATATATCAAACGGGGGAAAACCCCAAACTTGGTGAAGTTAGACGATGGTGGCAGCGGAAAGGTGGGTGGTAGAGAAGCAAAGTATTTTTTTTTTCTTTTGCTGTTTGGATTTTATATGGCCACATATATAGAATAAGGCTAAAAGGGCGATCCCCGAGCAGGACTTACAGGAGCCCAAAAACTCGGAAAGCTTTATTGCTATATATGCGAAATATAGAAAAGTTTTATCAAATTTGACGTCAAACTTTTGGGGCTAGTTTTTAGCAGTTTATTACCAACTTAGCTAATGGTTGATATAATTTTAAGTAAGCCAGAAGCTAAGCACGTTTCATAACAGCCAGAGAAGTACATCCGTGTATATATGTATGTATAGTATATAGCGAGCATATTTATGTATATAATAAATATTTGCTAAATATTTTCTCCACTGATGAGTAAATGATCGCAACGACGCAACTTTCGCCTTAATATAATTACGGATTATATTTAATGGTTAATACTTAGCAAATATTTATATGGCTGCGCGTAGATTTTCTGGCGTGTTTGTTTTTTTTTTTCTTTTTTTTCCTCGTTTAGGGTACTTTTTGGTTTTTTGGGGTAGGGGTAAGTACCTAAAATATGTATACAAAAACGATCTCTAATGTTTTGAAGAGAATTAATATAGATAAATACTCGGGTGTAACAGAGGAAAAGAAAACACGCACATTTTTTATTTTTATTTTTCTCTGGTTGCTTGAATGAATGTGTTTGGCTAAGATTTAAAAAAAATGGGCTTGTGGCGGGGTGGACACAATACGCTTGCAGTCACGTGCTTATAATTATTATTTTCCAGATATTCTGCAACATTTTCTTGTCAAAAAAGAGGAGCTGGTCCAATAAAAATCACCAATTTTCCCGAAAATTTGTCAAGGCTGAATGCGAAAATACAATTATTCAATTCGACCTAAAAGACCTAATTCTTGATAATATCTTAAATTAACTTTTTTTTATAATTCCAACTATAGTTCGAGCAGTATTTGTAAATTTTAGAAACTTATAAAATTTGACCTAAAAGACCTAATTGCACGGTTAAAACTCTAGAGTGAAACATACAACAAAATTTGATTTGACAAAAAAATAAATGGTTTATAAAAGGAATAATAACAAAACACCTATGCTCCTATGCTAATGCTTCCTGTCGTGATTCACACACAACACAAACAGCATCTAAAAAACTTTGGCAGATGTCACACAAAAGCCCACAACTTATTTTAACTAGCTTAAAACCAAAAAAAAAATCTTTAACATAGCACAAAAAATTCACACAATTCCCTTATGTGATTTTTTGATCCTGTACCTGAGAAAAAAATCCATCAACAACAAAAAAGGGAAGAAATGTAAAAAAACAACCCCCATATGCTCACTCTTCTACTATATGTTGTATATACGACGGATCACACGTTTTCGCACAAATGCTCTCGCCAACAAAAAAAACGAAGAGCAAGAATAAGAAAAAAAACCAAAATAAAATAAATAACTGCGAAAAGCCTATCAAGTTTCCACATTTTCAAAATGTCTAAAAACATATCACGGGAGCTTACAGATATGTCAATTTCAAGAAATGTAATTGCGGTTTATTGTCAAGAGGTTATCCATCCGAAATTCAATGTATAACACATCGCTTCTTGCCAGATAGATGGGGTGGGAGGTGGTGGGGGTGTAGGTAGCACAGAAGGAAAATACGGATATTCGATTTTGTACATACTCTTTTACGTTCGAATATATACATATAAAAAAAAATAAAAACAAGAATAAAGAAGATGGAGTATATATTGAAAGTAAACCGAAATCGTTGGCTTATACGCGGAACCATACGACGCGTTAGCAGTAGATGTACACCAACGTGTGTATCCAGCAGCTACCAGAAAAGAGGAAGGAAACCTTTTCAGAAATAGAGCGAAATAAATCAACCTCTTGTACGATATATATACATATATACACAGAGCCTACCACCACCTATTTTTTCACCTAGCTCATCTTTCCGGATCATCAGCGTACATGCATTGACATATTCGTTGTTGTTTTTGTTTTTTTTTATTTATCTTTTACAACAACAAAAGGATTTAAAGTAAAGGACACAAGTTAAGTAAAAATCCATCTCAACCCCCTTCCCTGTTCTCTTTGTACCAAACAAAAAATTACTACGTTTTCATCTATTTCGCCTTTTTTTGGGTCATGGTTGACAACACATAACCTCTATCTAAACCTAAACTCCTTGGTTCTATATGCACTCCACTCCCTCTGAAGCTGCTTCTGAATTTTTTTGTTGGTTCCTTGGCGAAAAAAAGGATATACATTATCGTTGTTTTTGTTCTCATTTGTTTACATCCTATAGCATTTCCACACTTTTTTTGGCATTCGTCCTTCTGGTGTGCTTTCTTCTCCTCCACACAGAAAACAAATTTCCTATCAAACCATGACGTAAAAGAGGAAAACTGTCATTGCAAATAATCTCTGGAATGCGGGGAAAAATATTGCCAGGCATAAGTTTAAAAGAAGAAAAGAAAAAGGATAAAACTTACCATTTGTTCTCGAATACTTAAAAGAACAAAAAAAACGGTTTGGAAATTCTTTTTTCGTTCAGGAAAAGTTCGTTTTCGCCTTTATTTTTTTCTTAAAAAAAATACATATATATACACACATATGTATATATACATAGGCAGCAGCAACTTAAAAGAATCAAGAAAGTATAAAGAAAAGATTTATCTCAAGTGCCATACTTGGAAGGAACACTGACGCAACAAAAATAACGAACGATACTCAGCCTAAAATAGAAACTCTCCATAGAAAACGAAGTCTTCGAATGTCGAACCTTTTACTTACAACAACAAAAAAAACTTCCATTTCTCTCCTATACTATTTTTGTGTCCTGTTCTATTTTTGTTTTCCTTCTGAAATTCGTCGTTGCAAATAACGAAATACAAACCCTCAATCACGCATAAGTGGATATATTTTTTGCGGTCTTCGTCGTCTAAAATACCCACCCATAAACCATTCACAAAAAAGCGACATTTAACATATTTCCATATCAAAACATCATTCTCTCTCTCTTTTTTTTTTTCTTGAAAATAGAAAGAAATCGTAGTTATGTATATACACTTTTAAGATTGGATACAAAATATTCAGGTTGGTATGTATGCGTGTGCACCGGAAATATATCGCTACCCAGTCGGAACTGTTTAGAAAATAGAAGTGCACTAGTAGGAAATTGACTAGTTCGAGCACTGGTGTAAGTAATTGAGAGAACTAGTTCAAACTACCATATCAGCCCACAAGTCTTTTAAATAGTAGTTTTGTTAGTTCGAAATGAATTAGTTCCCCAAGAACTTAAAATCTCAAAGAACTTCAAAATGAATTAGTTCTCAAAGAACTTAAAAATGAATTAGTTCTCCAAAAACTTCAAAATGAATTAGTTCTCCAAGAACTTAAAAATGAATTAGTTCTCCAAAAACATCAAAATGAATTAGTTCTCCAAGAACTTCAAAATGAACTAATTCTCCAAGAACTCCAAAATGAATTAGTTCTCAAAAAACTTCAAAATGAATTAGTTCTCCAAGAACTTCAAAATGAACTAGTTCTCCAAGAACTCCATAATGAATTAGTTCTCAAAGAACTTAAAAATGAATTAGTTCTCAAAGAACTTAAAAATGAATTAGTTCTCCAAAAACTTCAAAATGAATTAGTTCTCCAAGAACTCCAAAATGAATTAGTTCTCAAAGAACTTCAAAATGAATTAGTTCTCCAAGAACTTCAAAATGAATTAGTTCTCAAAGAACTTAAAAATGAATTAGAAGACACAGATGAGTGCTGCTTATTTTTTAACGCAGACATGAGGTAAACAAGATTGGCTTACATATACATATTTATCATCTCTTGGACATCCGTGTAAATTAAAAAACATAAAGCTGATACCAAAAAACGTAATACTTGCATGAGCTCGCCAGAATATATTTTCACAATGCATTTACGCTGAAGGCTTTTATTTTTCCCGCTGGGATATCTCGTAGCTTTCCTTTGCCCAACTTTTTTTCGTATAAACACGCACTATAGCCAAGCAGCCAATCTTATGTTTGCGGCGGTTATCATGTCTATCACAGTAAAAGGATAGCAATTAAGAAGCTACGTGATGGCAATAATATCGAAGAAAAATGTTATCCAAGGACACAAAAAATAAGGACATCTACAGGCATGGTACAGTATAAAAAAAGGTTCAAATTAATAATTCAGGTGGAATATTATAGTCAAGGTTTTGTGTTATCTAAAGGAAAGAGTCTACATTTATATATATAGTAGTATGTATAAGGGTAATAATATTTTTTTTTTATAAATATGTGCATATAAAACTCCCTCGAAAAAAACGAGGTTCAAATCATCTGCCTATTCACCAGGAAAAAGGGGTGCAAATTTCGTATGCATGTGTGTGTGTGCTGATATTTTTCCCTTTACACAACATTTTTATTTTCTTTCCATATATTTCATATAAATAATTTCTTTACCCCCTCTCTAAAAAATATTATCTCGCTTACAAACATTCCTGAAAATGGGAACTTTCACTTGCTGCCATAATTTTTTTGGGTGCCAATATACATATACAGACACACATATATATATGTGTAGAGAGATTTATAAATATATATATTTTTATTATTTACGGCACAAAATTGAATATCGATTAAGGGTCGATCCTTGTCGGCTTCCCTTATTTTTTGTTGTTGTTGTGTGGAGCATTGGACTGCTGCATTTGATATCGCCTTAACTGCTCTCCGCAGTAAGAGCAATAAATTTAAAAAGAAATAACAAAAACGAACAACAACAAAAAAAGGACGAAAGGAAAACTTAAATGAAGCCACACCGATTTATTGTTTTTATTATTGTTATTATTATTTTGTTTGTGTTGTTTTTTTTCTGTTTCGTTTTTGTTTCCAGCCCAACAATTTTTGGCAGCCATTTTGCATTTATCGCGGTGCGGTTTTTCGGGTGGGGGTGGTAGTATGATTTGCAGCAGTTTTTGCCTTCATAATTTAATGATGATTACCATCAAAGTTTAATTGCCATAATATCGCCATTTTCTATTCCTTTATCCTCCACTCAATACACCAAAAATCATTCCATTAACCACCAATTTATACCGCGCTGCCCCACCCCCAATCCTCCCATAAAAATCGTTACTAACCGTTCACGAGAAAATTTCTATCATTTTTCGAGGATTAACTTAGCTCTGTATTTTATTTTTGATATTTTCTCGCTCTCTGGTCGTCGTCTTTCGTCGTTGGCGCTTTTGTTATGACACAGCAAGGAATAAAGATGCCGCATTAAATGTCCTTTTGAATGGCACTTCCCTAAAAATCATTGTTTTTGCAGGACGATCATTAAAATATAGCCCCAGCGGGGGGTAGTGGTGGTGTTGGACGGACGTTGTATGTTTGTGTGTATATATTTTGGGTATGGCGAGAAGGTCGAGGGGGGAGAGGTTGTACGGGATTCCTAGATGGATGAATGAACGAATTGTCGTCCGCGGGGGTAAAGATTGATACTTAGTTAAACGAGAGGTGCTACACACACACCCACGCACACAAAATCAGTGCTGCGTTATCATGAAAATAATTCCAACGTGAAAATAATGGATATTAAAAATTAAGACACAATTGACTGTAAATGATCGATAATGTTTGGTATATTAAAACATCTTTTTCCTTTTATTGTTAACTTTATATTTTAAGAATATTATTAATCTTTATTACTACCAATGGGCTCCTGCCAATCGGACTTTAATGGAACATACCGAACCCCAGCGCTACTCCACCACCCTAGACACACTACACTACCTAATTTCACAGACAGGTGGCGCAAAACCTCATCGCAAAAAAAGCTTACCACACAAGTTCTTATCCCGGATAAAGCACACACCTTAGCCCACAACCGATGACGTCAATGGTCCGGCGATAACCTAGCTATACTACTAACAAGTTCTAGTTATGGAGGGTAATATATCTGGACTACGCGTTGGATCCATCAAAACTTTCCAACCAAACTCTCTACAGGACAGTTGAGAATCAAACGTTTAACCCACTTTCAAGTTTCTCTTATAGTAGACGAGATTCTCTTCTAATTCCCCGAGGCATGCTCACACACAGTCTTCGTTGTTAATCCTGGCTTTACACGAAACACTTATGATGACGACTCACCATCCCTACTCCGTTCGATGATCTATGAGGCTTTGGTATTTCGTGCATGATCCATATTTCATCATATCCAATTCATTGGCCCAATGCCCCTGCAAAGCTTTTCTCTAAATATTGGTGTATGATTGGCCTAGTATTTCATTGGTCTAAATGCCTTGATATCTATATTAGCAGATTGTGAATGGTATTTTCCCTTTTTTTCGTGAAAAAAGGATTAATCCAAACAAAATTTCACTTTTTATTTGCTTTCTTTCGACAAGTCCTAATATATTTTATCCTTATCCTTTTCATGTGTTGACAGAAAGCTTTTTGGCCTGATAAGCATCACTTGTATAAAGATAAGAGCAGAAATCATAAGGAAAAATTTTCTTTCGCTGCTTTCCTGTTTGTGTATATATATATATACATATATATATATGTAAATGTATTTTTATTTTGACAGAAACAGGAACCCGTATAAATTTTTCCTTTTTTCGATATCTTACATGAAGTTTTCCCCAAGGGCAATACTGATACGATTCCTTTCTTTCATTTTATTTTGCTAAGAAGAAGAAAACCACACTTAAATATGATTTTAATAGCCTTCAAGTTTAAAGGATACTCCCCAAAGGGTTGTTTAACGAAAAAGTTTAGCGGAATGGGGGGAGCGAAGGTTTGCAACAACAACAAAAAAATACGAAGATTTTTTTATGTTCTTGTGGTGTGTAAACATATGCGTGATATACCAGCTGATAATGGATGGTGTTACATAGATATGCCACATATGTACGTTGTACGTATACATATATATACGCATAAATAACGACGAAAAAAAAATCTTCTTTACTTTCCTGCACGGTAACCATTGTCATGTATGTTTACACAACAACAGAACCAAAAAGATAAAAAGGTTAAAAGGTTCACAAATCTGGTGTGTAAGACTCTGAATCAACACGACGGAAAAATGGAGAAAAAAATTGTGAACAAATTTTTTAACGTTTTCCGGAAAGGAATCGATTTATATATGTACATATATGTATGTATACAAAAATGCCCATACATTATACATAAGAAAGCAAAAAAAAGAACATACGAAAAAATTATCAGAAACTTTTCAAATATATATATATGTATATATTCGAAGGATAACTTTATCGTGTACTTACGCATACACATATATTCGTGTGGTTATATTTGAGTACAACACACGGCATATATAAGTATATACATACATAAAAAACAAAGAAAAAATATTGAGAAATTTTAGTGTGAAAAACACAACAAAACAATATCCCCAACTTTTTTTTAGCCTGGGTGTTCAGTTTTTTTTTTGGAAAACATATTAATAAGGGGCTGTACTATATATAGTATGTATAACACGCGAAAAATCTTCATCCTTTCCAGTCTCCTCGTGTGATATCCTTTTTGTTTTATATCTGACCCTTTTCAACTTTTGGTGAGAAAATTTTTAATTCAAAAAAAAGCGAGAAAATTCTTTAGGGTCATACATATATGCATACATAAGTAACACAAAAAAACACACATATCATACTTGACGATCGGTCGTCTGGGAAATTAGGATTCATAAGGACCTTTGCTAAAACAAAAATACAACTTCAAAAACTCTCCTATATAACATTCTTTTTAATATCAAAGAAACTACACACCATATTGGAAAGTGTAGAAATATAAAATTTATATCCTTGCTGGAGGGGGGATATTACTAAACTTTGGTACTATATGGAAAAGATCAGCATTGCTCAAATGCGCAAGGGTGATGTCATACACTTTCATTTGATACCCATACCGAGGGAGTTGTAAAAAAAATGGTAATCCGCCATTTTGTGTTGGCCGCCATTTTGAATTTGAAATGACGGATTCTACTTGTCCAAACCCTTTCATTCGATACTCATGTCGAGGGGGGTCGGGGAACACAACTGCAAAGTTCGCCAATATTTCTGGGCAGAAAGTGACTTCCGAGGTAAAACTCTACTCAACTCTACTCTCCCTGAAATAGGGCTGACAATTTCCCATTCACAAATGCACTTTTTTGCATTTTTTTACACCTTTTTGCACTCTTTTACACCTTTTAACACCCTTTGCACTTTTATGCACTTTTTAAATGCGCTCCGAATTTTACTACTGCTAGGACCATAACATATTCATATTTTTTTTGAACTTATCTCCCCTTCTAATAGATTCCTTCAAATTGGGGTGTCCCCCACACATAATATGTCGCCCAACTAGACATTTTCGCATCGCTGCATTACAGGGTACAGGCTTGTTAACTAGTATAGACTGAACGCCCTCCTTACACTTACAGAGTTTCTAATATTTTTTAGACTATAATCATGTTCTAGAAAAAAATACCTCCCCTCAATTGAATCTCCATCGCGATATCAAATTATAATGTAAAAAAAATACATGAAAAAAAGAAGTAGGCACAATCTCAGGTACAATCGTCCGCATACCTACAGTGATATAAGCTCTACTTAACAGCTTTAAGGGTTCGCTTTAACTGTATTTTTACAACCCTTTTTGCCCACTTACCGAACCCTTTTTTAGCTAGACATGATTAAAATGAATAATTGTGACTTTTCAGACGTCTCTTATTGTATGTATCTATATTTATCGACAGATATTCTTGTATATATGAACCGTAATTGCGTACCTCTATAAAGGTAGCCGTATTTTTTTAACCGTATTCACCCTTCGCACCTTGTCTCGCACACCCACCCCCATGCCTTTTTCCGTGGCACTCTTGGAAATCACTTGCATGATAACCATCTATGCTCAACTCACATAACCGCCCCATGACATCATTATGTAAGCAAAGAATAAATAGAATTTATGCGAATTTCACGTAATTTATCAACGCTAGATATGGGCGACAATGGTTCCTAGATGAAACGTGACATTCACTATTTATTAAACTCTTTTTGAGTACTTACTTAACCCAGAAGCAAAACACGATAATTACTGTACTTAAGTGAAGTTAATTCACAAGAGGAACATCATTTTACACGACCTGGGCACCCTCTCGTTTTAGCAACAGTGTGAGGACTAGCAGCCACCCCACCCCCATGTTACGCGGCTATAGAGGGTTGTGTAGTAGTCATCAGACTGGAGATTTTTATTTAATGATTTTTTTTTCGGTATCAGCGGTACTATGGCGGAATTGTGGAGGGTTCATGTTGGGGGGACAGATTGAGTGGAGCTGTGTATCCTAAGGGTGGATTTCGCAAATACGACTTAACTTGCACAAATAAAGATTTTCTAAACATGGAAAACCTTGTGCGGTGCTGCTGTTGGCCATACTACTCTCGTACCGATATGTGCTGTGTCCCCCCTTTCTCTATCTCTCTCGACAACGCGACGAATATCTTGAACCAAACATATGTATAGTACCCCCCTACCTCGTCCGCGATAATTTCAACCCTTTATTTATATGTACGAAAGCATTCATATACGCATAACAAAAAGCATAGATGGGTAACAAAATCCCACTGCTTACCCCAATCCAAACCATCTACGTAGATAGACAGAGAACGAGACTGTGCTGTTAAGAAGTTGGTAGCTGAAGAGACACAATGTCTAAAAAAACAAAAACAACAAGCAAACATTAATAACAACAACTAAGGGATGGTGAAAGGTTAATGCTGGTTGGTGTAAAATGGTTGACTCCTTGATATCAGTGGCGCAATTGTCACTTGCAGAGTTATCTTCTAGAGGAGAGAAGTACTTAACGCACATCTCAAGTAAGAAAAATTACTTCGTTTCCTCCTTGCACAGTTTCTCAACAACACTTTGTATCACAGTCTGTATAGATTCTGAAGACTTCTGATTGCTTGTTGTTTCTATTACATATATTCCATTGCTTTTGTTTTACTGTAGGAAGCGTACTGAAGTATTGGGTACAACCTCAATCTTGTCTGTTCATGCCTGCACATTAGCTCCTCTGTCCATCCAATCCTTCATGACAATGCAGGGCATAGTGTTTATTTCTAAAGCCTAAAAGGCACTGAAGATAAACCTTCGAAGTTTACCAAAGCAAGTTTTTCCATTACCATTTAATCCCTGTTAATCTGGGATAATTTCGAGGAATTAGGTCTTTTAGGTCAAATATGAAAATTACTTTAAATTGACTAATACAATGAAAATTCCAGAGAAAAATGAGTTTTTCTGTATAAAGTAGACTGATACCTTACCGAAGAGACATTATCTCTCTCGGAGTTGACCTATCCACGCTTATAAAAAGAACTTCTCGGCAAGATACATATGAGATTTTTATCGGGCTCATTTTATCTCTTCATTTTTTTAATACAAAAAAACCGCTACATTCCAAAAAAAAAATCGAAATTATGGCAAAAAGTGCTTAACAGCCACAATTCCCCCAATTTTTTTCGTGGTTGTAACAATGTTAAACCAATTTTTGTTTATCAATATAAAATATCAGCATTTAAAACAATTTCAAAAATTCATTTCTCTGCGGCCTCTATTAACTCCGCCCCCATAACAGAAAATAGTAATTAAATTTCTGTATTATTACCATTAATTTATCACCGATATATATGTATATGTGTATGCCCTCTATTCATTTACTCTTTTGATTATCACACACTGCTGCACGTGAATATAATTGAACACACAAAAATCGCCTCTATTAATTCAGTTGAATTTTTCTATATGGATTTGCAATAACCACAACAAATACGATTAATTACAATTTGTAAAAAAAATTATTTTTCGATGGCTGCGGGAAGGGGCATATGGAGCCCCAAATCTGCAGATACATAAATACAGAAATTTGATACTGGAAAATGATATATTTATGTGAATTGTTGTACAACTTATGCATCCAATATGATTTTGCGAAATTGCAAAGGGTAGAGTATCTGAAGAGGAGCCGGGAAGGCAAATATGTAGAGGGAGGGAATAGAACAGCATTTGCTTATATATTCAAGACATAGCCATTAGTAGGAATTAGGTTCTGGGCTCCGCTTCGAAACAATCTGACCTAATTTTAATAATCCAAGTCCAACTTGACCTAATTTTTAACTAGACATCCCCAGATAGATAGAAAAGGAGATAGAATTGAGCGCTGGGACAGAGAAACAATCTAATTTGACCTGACTCAATCTAATTTGACCTAAATAATCCAATTTGACCTTTTTGACTAGATATCTCCAGATAGATTCCAAATAGTTAGGAAAAAAGATAGAATTGAGTGGTGAGGCAAAGATCATGTATGCTATTAGGTTCGAAGCTATCCAATTTGACCTAAATAATCCAATTTGACCTAATTTTTAACTAGACATCCCAAGATAGATTCCAGATAGATAGAAAAGAAGATAAAATTAAGCACTGGAGCAGATACGTATGATTTTAGGTTAGAAACAATCTAATTTGACCTGACTCAATCTAATTTGACTTAAATAATCCAATTTGACCTAATTTTTGACTAGATATCTTCAAATAGATTCCAAATAGTTAGAAAAAAAGATAGAATTGATTGGTGATGCATGTATGCTATTAGGTTCGAAACCATCCAATTTGACCTAAATTAATGCAATTTGACCTAATTTTTAACTAGATATCTCCAGATTGGAGGCAGTTATAACATATACCTCAATTAAAATAAATTTTACCGACAATATTAAAACATAAATTTTTGTTTTTTTCACTTTCAGGTTTCCTAGATGGAGATAAGCCATATTTTGATGATGTTAGTCCTAGAAATGTAACAACAGTAGTAGATGATACAGCAATACTAAAATGCCGTGTTAAAAATAAAGGCAATCGCACGGTAAGTACAATTTATCATTTTTCTTTTATACTATATCCAAAGGCATAAATAATAGATAATGTACAATAGTAGTGTATACCTTTTGTATATACCTATGTAAAATAATAACATTAAAATGCTACACCAACAACACAGCAGCAGCAGTAAATGTCCCTTGAGTTCTTAGGATTTTTGCATATTTTCGCAATATTTACTTTGTTTTTTTTTTGTTTTTTTTCGGGTGCTACTTTTCGATAAAATTATATACATGAAACATTCTCTGCCTTTATATATATAAATATGTGTGTGTGTTTTTGTGTGTGTACATCTTTTTTTATATCATTGCCTTTGACCATTCAGGTATCATGGATGAGAAAACGTGATCTGCATATCCTTACAACAAATATCTATACATATACTGGAGACCAGCGTTTCTCTGTTGTCCATCCTCCTGGAACTGATGATTGGGATTTGAAGATTGAGTATGCTCAACAAAGGGACAGTGGAATTTATGAATGTCAAGTTAATACAGAACCAAAAATTAATTTGGCCGTCCTTTTAGAAGTGACAGGTAAGTTTTATTATCCTTTTTTTATTTCTTTATTTAATGTTATTTTTTTTTTAGTTTTTTTTTCTTGGGTTAATTTAAAACTAAAAAATTAAAAAAATATATAAATACTATTGTATAATCGCATGTATCCGACGGCCTCTTTACATGATGTTTTTTTGTTTTAGGGGCAATTTTTTAATTTCTGTATAACTAAGAACAATGCTCTGAATATTTCTACGATTAAACCTGCTTTTATTAGTATGCAGCTCCCTTATTTCTAATATTATTTAAAACCCATACAAACAAATTTCTCTATGTAGTAATATATACTAACAAAAATAATAGTCTTATATCAAAATTTTCTCTGTCAAAATACTCTAACAAGAGACTGAAGAAACGGAGACGTCCTTTAGAAACCAATAAAACAGCTCACTGTCGTTTAACCGTCCAGAGCACGCAATTCAATCGTTCACACGAAGATACTATCGATCCCCAAGGGCCATCCAGATAATTACTCTCAAAAATGCACATGAATGTAATGGAATGAATTTTTCAGGAACATAAATAGGAACGAGAAAGCCACGCAAGGAGCCTCTCTAAACCCTAAAGATCTAAATCAATCTAATTTGACCTAATTTTTAATTGGAGATCTCTAGGTACATTCTAAATAAATAGGAAAACAGATAAAATGAGCGGTAGGGCAGAGATCATGTATGCTTTTAGGCTCGAAACAACCCAATTTGACCTAAACAATCCAATTTGACCTAAACAATCCGATTTGACCTAATTTTTAACTAGACAAAACTCTAGATACATTCCAGATAGATATGAAAGGAGATAAAATCGACTGTACTGCGGGGTTGAGAGATAGATGGTGAAGAGCTTTTTACTTCTGGCCAGCCCAGGGTGCAGCGTACTAGAAACCTACGTTATTTCTAGGAGGGCTTCGCCCCATTACAACAAGGAAAGAGCAATGGTCCTTGTAGACAGACCATGAACAGATATTGACGGAATTATGACAATCATCAGGGTGCATTGACCCATATGGGATCACGCTGCAAGTTGGTTGGGTCTTACAAACAGTGACTATTTTCATAGCAGAGCACACAAGGCTAGATTATGTTCTAGAAGACTAAAAAAAGAAATCTCAAGACTAGAGATCGAAGCACTGTAATAAACTTCTTAACACTCGAGAGCTGTTAAACGAGCGTTTAGTGATGTCTCGCTGCGATCAGCGGTTTATGAATTATATCCAGTTGACGTCATCCATTTGGGTAAACGACATGAATTTTTCCATCAGCAATTTCTTTTAATAACTCATAATGATGAAATAAGTTTGTCGGTCGGTGCTCCAACAATATTACTTAAAACTAGTTCCCATTATTTCACAATTTCACTAACGTCCACTTAAGTAAAAAAAATTCAAAATTTATTTTAAAGAAACGTGCTTCAATTCACCTTGCGCTGCCATCATCCCTCTTGCTCCTGTTACTATGCCGCTCCTTGCCGCCCCGAAACCATTCAGCGCCCTACAGGCACAAATCCTACTTTTAACACTCTTAAAAATTTCTACTTTGTTTGCACTTTGTGCACAAGGATTTTACTTCCTCATTTTCCTTTTCAGTTTTTCCACGTAACACCGTAATATGGTATGCGTCGTGTGTATGTGTATTAGCCGTAAGTCCTTACCAGTTTTCAGGAGCGCACAAGATCCGGGAATTACAAGTGGGCCACCCCCAACTGCCGCCACTTGGCGCGCGATATTTAAGTTTTCATATGTGGAACAATTTAGCGCTGGTACGAAGTACATAATATTTGTGAGTATCAAAACAGCAAAACGTATGGGGGAGGGGTGATGGTTTCAGTTGGGGCTAAGGTGGCTGGCACACGGATCGACCAGAATAGGGTAAAGGACACGTTTGTTATATTTATTTAAATCCGTGCGCTTTTTGAGAAGGAGCCTTTTGCATAGTTTCAAGAATATTCCTGGCCTAAGTGTGCGAAACGGCTTGGCCATAGGGTCGATAGGCGGCAGGGGCGAGCGGGGGCTGGATAGGTGGATAGGGTAGTGGCTTCGTTTGGATAACGCTTGCCGTTCTAGAAAGGTATAGGGATATGGGGCTTAGCACAACGATTTTTAAAATAAACGAGTTTTTCGTGTTATATGCATCCAACCGCTGCCACCAAAAAAACCCAAAAAATAGCTGCAAATTCTTTACGAATAAATCGTTCGTGTATAAAGGGGGATGTTGGTGATTTAAATGCACAGCACTAAACTAAGCCTGCCCCCTCCGCCTTTCAACCAGTCAGAACAAAAAAACATATGTAGCTGCTGCCAAAATAATAATAGGGTATAATATGACGTCCGTAGTCAGTTAGTTTTGGGGTAGTCCATAATCCAGTACCCAGTCTATAACAAAACAATTTTTCGCTAGGACTTATGCGGGGTGGTGGATGGGGGATTGTGCTTTAAAATGGGCAAAGGCTACATGACACAATTGGAGAGAATTTTTAATTTGTGGGGCAGGTGGGAGCTGTGTTTTCTTTCATTTGCTTCGTATCCGCTAAAAATAGCAGCACATATACACACAACACCGCAAGATTTTAGGGATTTATTCAATATATATTTTTATATTATTATTATTATTTCTAACGGGAGTGTGTAATATATATTGTTTAAATAAATTACGCTATGGTAAATTAATTTGACTAATGGTAGGACAGGTTTTGTGGGTGCTGTCTGTTGTGTGAAGTCATGCTACCGTGAAGAGGAGAGAGGTTCATTTATTTTTTCTTTTGCGAGTAAAAGGTCCTATGTATCCTTTAGTATTATAGCGCAACAACAACAAATTGGCGGAATATAATAAATAAATAAAGCGCTAGGAGGGGTGTGCCTTTTTTAAAATTTCTTTCTTTCTTTTATTCTGTTTTTGTTTTTAAGCGAAATAATAATGAATAACATGTACCAGATGTGAAAAATTGCGTGCCAGGATTTCTGTTTTTTTAGAGAGGGTTTCATTTTTGCTTGTGTATGATATAGGGATGGGGTGGGGGGTCGGAATCCTTCCAAAGGAGAAAAAGCTTTTCACATAAAATAAAAGTGAATTACTTTATATTTCTGCCTTTTTATCTCTCTCTTTCATTTGATGGAGTTTGTGTATAATACAGGGCGTGGCTTAACAAAGCTACAAAATCAGCACCATCACACTTATAGATGATGGCGCTTTTTGCTACTCAATATAGACTCATTGAGCCACACTGGGTCACCAATTTCGCAATATTGCGCAATTGAGCTTTTGCGTTTGAGAGTTTGCGTCTTGACGCTGAAGCTATTGCGGTTTGTGTCTTGAGAAGCTTTCAATTTGCCTCTTGAGTTGAAGGGGTAAGGGGTACACCACATGTGTGGAGTTAATTCGCCCCAGGCGTCATTAATGTGACACTTGAAACAGTCCATTTTAAGGGGTGCCGGTGCACTCACCAGAACCGAAACAGTGGACC
Source organism: Thereva unica (assembly GCA_949987705.1). Classification (NCBI taxonomy): domain Eukaryota; kingdom Metazoa; phylum Arthropoda; class Insecta; order Diptera; family Therevidae; genus Thereva; species Thereva unica. Next base: position 2,949,846 of record OX465286.1, read on the forward strand.
AGACGTACATATAAACGACCTTCCATCTCTGCTTTCTTTATGAGAAAGGTGGCTTCGATGGGATTCGCTGCCCCGACTTTACTTTCTACCTAAGTGCCCATGATATAGCATCGGATACTGGACAGCATATGACCGAGAAGCTGCTGCCTATCCGTTCTGGGTGTCTCTAAACCGCTCGTAAAACCATACGATCCCTAGGAACCTCGTACAACCATACGACCCTAGGAGCCTGAGCTGTTTTGAGATTTGTTACAACTCGGCTATCGTCAAATTCCCTTGCAGGGACTGCAACTCCTACCTAGTTTATCCATGGTCGGGAGAGCCTCCGGATAGTCAGTCGCAAGCATAGGCGTTGGACTTCTTTTTAAAGGCTTTTCAGCCAAATTTTACCCTTTTTGCCGGTTGTATTGTGGTTTGGAGATGATCCAGAGGATCTAACCCTTTAATTATTACCAAGATCGGTATCCCTCTCCTCCTCGAGAGCTACGCAGAGTCTAGCAGCCTCTTCAGAGGAGTAGTCAGCCGAAACCACACGAATTAGAAAACGAGATGGCTGTATATTACAAATAATGGTAGAGGAGGCGCGAGAAAAACGTCAGACCGGGCAGATTACGACTACTCCCTAGGAGACATAGAGTTAGACTGTCATGGTGCAATGTCTTGTAGTAATCCCAGCGGGAAATGTAATGGTTAGGTAAGCGAGGTGGTAATGAGATGGACCCATTACCTTTGTGATGAAATAATAGCTTACTTTTACATAGGGATGTCCTAGGGCGATAAGTACTTACTGTAGGTATTACAGACGAGGACTTATTTCAGAGGTGAAGTGTCTTAGGTGAATACATAGATTACCATGTAAGGCATTTCTGGCTACCCTTTTTAGCATTAAAAACATTGCTATCCGAAATTACCATTGCATTTCTGCTATATTTGATGAGAATTAGCAGGATATCTTTTTCACTGCACTTGGTCACGATCCACTCCGAACTAATTTTGAGGACGGAATAAACTCAAGAAGAGAGGCTTCGACAAGCCAAAGACAAAGAATAATAAAAGCACATCACATTTCCAACGAAACTATTTCACAAGTCATTACCTAGTCGCTTACCTAGCCATTACAATGTAAAGACCATTTTCCTAAATTTGCAGTTGAATTTTTCGATTACCATGTAGGCGGTTACACAAATCATTGAAGAATTCTTGGGTTACCTGAGTAACCCCTCGCTAGTTTTCCCGCTGGGAAAGATAGAATCGTCGACTAGACACACACAAAAACACATTCGGATGATCTTTCATCTTTAACTCGATGAAATTTTATTATTAATCATCTAAAGTGTTTAAAGTGTTTATTATCATCATCACACACACGAAAACAAAAAAAATATTGCTATCTCCCAATAATGAAACGCATTTTTCTAAAATAAATATGCAAAAATATAAAATAAAGCATCAATTTCCTTTTTGATATATGCATGTATGTATTGCTGGATGCGCCAACACACACACACTTCTTTGCCACCATCAAAAATAATTCGTGTTCATATTTTTCATTTTTCTTCATGTTTATATATTAATCTTCTAACTGACATGGGATAAAAATAATGTGTGAGAAAATGTTAAGGTGGTGAAAGTGATCCTCCTTTTAGTGACATTATACTTATATCATCTAAAGGGATGGCTGGGGATGGATGGGATTTTGTATGTATGTACATATATCCAAAATGGGATACAAAAGCATAAGTGTTGATGAATGGGAATTGAGACAAATGATCTTTCGCCGACTGACTAATGCCTTGAACATGAAAAAACGAGTCCACGATTATATGTTATGTTTTTTGTATACATACATAGGTATATATATATATATATATATATATATATATATATATATATATATATATATATATATATATATATATATATATATATAATCTATATCCACTAGCGTGTGCTCACCCGTTGTCAACCCCTCCATCATCAAAAATACTGCCGTGTCTCTCTTATGCCCTTAAAATATCAAAAAAGTATATATATATAGATAGATAGATATATGAACGTAAAAGGAAAAACACAACAACAACAAAAAAATTTTCTCCGTCGACCTCTTTTCCTTCTTCTTCCAATTTTCATCCCTTACAAAATCCGTAGACTCGCCAAGCTCATTTTCTTGCTTGTCATGATTTTATGCCCTACGTCACTATTCCGACATTATGACATATACATCATTATGCAATCCCCCTCTCTCTATCTTAAATGTGGGCTTTGATAGGAGCAAATGTTACATATATACATACATGCATGTATATATCGCACATATGTAAGGTGTCTACACATCACCGCCAGTCATCAAGGGATGGATGATTTTTTCCTCCTTTTTTCGCGGACGGAGGGGACGGCGGGTGAAAAGTGTGGGGGGGAGAGTAAGTCTACATGTAAACATATATTTATATACATACAGAATTTGTATGTAAATGAACTTCTCCATACGCGAACACACCGGCTTATCCGGAAAAAGGAACCGCTTCCATACATAGAGTATAGTATATATGCAGGACGACGCAGGGATAACCAAGACTTGATGTACACGTAATCCCATCCCCTATGTCCCACCAACCAAAGTCGCCCTCCTCAGCCATTCTCCTATCTAACACTCAAAAATAAACAGCAACAACAAAAACAACAATATTTTCCAGGAGCATAACACAAAAGGTGATGGTGGCGCGCTCAGTCGGCTGATCTATCACGGGGGGTGTGATGGGGATGCATGATGTTTAACGGATACTCTGTACTTCCACTTCTCTATCTATGGTGTAGTTAGAGGTAGTATCTCCTATATATATACACATATGGTATGCGCTTACCATATGAGATGAAACCGCTGAAAATTAGATAAGAATCTTTTATCGTGCGGCGGTAAAGGTGGTAGTGGTGGTGGTGGATGAATGGTAGAATGCGGTGCCAGAATAAGTGAAAGTCTCGCTATACACAGATGGTGAAAATTAAGTGTCTCTCATACCAAAAAAAGCTGAATGGAAATGCTTTAAATCTCAGAGATAGAGTGGTTAACGCTTTGGTGTAAGATTTTGGTGCTATAGCATTCAACCCCCCCCCCCCCCCCCCCGGTCTTGCCTTATGCATCTGCAAATGCGCATATGCAATTTTTTTTTCGCGACACAGCTTTACAATGAAATGATAAATGTAGTGTATTAGTAACTTGTCATGCTAGCACCCTCCTTTCACCCGTCCACTATCAGCCGGCTTTACTCACCCTCTAAAATCGCAACACTCTTTTTTTTATACTATATACAATTTCTTTCTAATTCAGAGCGCCTTATCCTTAACTGCATAGCATCTCAAACCATCCCACACTCACCCCCCCCCTACCTCTGACTCTCTCTCGTTATGTCAATCTCTGGAAATCCTCCTCCAACCCCCAATCCCTTTTTGGCATGGCTGTCAATTAAATCTCTTTCATTTCTATAAAAGCTTTCTGTCTCTAACCCTCATTTATTTCGATGTAATTATTAAGGATAAAGGACCCCTAATAAGCACAGTCAAGTGCCAGGAGTGCCGAGATGAGTATACATCAGTGGTTACGGAATTGCATTTACGACACACTGCCATCCCCTTGGTTGACTAAACAGAAAAAAGAGATCCGAGATACATGAATATGTTAAAGAGTCCATGCCGAAATAGCGAGAGATGCATCTCATGTGCCCTTCTTTATGCAGCAACAAAAAAACGAGAGAGAGAGAGAGAGAGTGAACGAGAATGGGGGATTGTTAGCAAAAGATACTAAAGTGTTTTTTTTCGAGTGTTTATATATATATATGCAATGTGTGTATGTGTATCGTTATCCATAGAGGGTGAATTAAACAGTAGCTAAATCTTTGGTTTTGGTAGAATAGTATCAGATTTTACTGTTTCAAGCAGTTTACCATCCCCCAGGAGAGCACTTGTAATAATGACGCTCTTGAGAACGCCAAACAACCCACATAATGACTGTAATACAGCAGCAGGCATCAAGTGTGTTTTATGCAGGAGAAGTAGAAACAATATTAGTGTAAAAAATTATATGTTTTTAACTGTTGTTTTTTTTTTTCTAAATAAAATGGTGCGCCTAGGACCACCCGTTGTTAGTGAAAACTTTCTATGTTTCCAAATTATTCTTTATATCACAGGAGGTATAGCGTCGGTTGAGCATGGGAACAAGTGATAAGTTAGAGGTTGCTACGTGGATGCATTAAAACCAATTATTAACGAGTCATTAATCACTTGGTGTAATCCCCCACTGTGGATAACTACAATAAAGTTGAGATTCCATCATCTAACCAACTGAAAGTAACTCATACTGGACCATTCTCTTCTCACCACACACACAGAATCACATTTTTCAATATTACTCCTGGCTTTGTGAATGCTTATGACGGCTTACCTCATCTTGCCCATGAATATTTTGAGTGTATCACCGATTTTTCATCCAGTTTGCCTGAACTGATACACCGTCTTCAGTCTAACCCATTAGAATACAGAAACTATGTATAAAATAAATTGATAAAAAAGGCAAAATCAATAATATTTTTTATTCACCTGATAAATTTCGTAACATCTCCTCTACTCTCCGTTTCCTTAAGATGTATTCGTACTAAGATGTTGAGAGCGCTATTATTTGTTATTATATCAATTTCAGAAATGCGTATTTGAAATAAACCCCTGCTGCAGTTTCGTATTTAACTCAATCTCGTTCTCTGAAGAGCTGTTCCCAAGACTCAATATGGAACTCAACATCCACTTATAAAAGGATCCAAGCCAAGGATTTTAACAAAATCCTAGCATTATTATTACCCCACACTATATACGAGAATATCATTTCATATTTCTCTATTCCCGAGAATAGAGTGCTGCAATAAAAATCGAATTTCATATTGATTCAAAACAAGACAAGTACACACTAAAAACAGGATATGCTGTCCTCCCTCCACCCTATCTCTAATACTACTGCTATATTGTAAAGATTTTGAAATTGAAGCGAAAAAAATTATAATAAGGAAAAACCAACAAACAAAGGAAACTTTTCCCATAACACAACAAGAACCATCTACCTTTTTTGTAGATAGAAAAAATATGGGAGTGTGGGAGATTCATGAATGGAGATTAAGGGAGAAATGGAGATGTAATTAGGCGTATTTTAAATTTTAAAGGAATTTTATATAAATCTGTCTGTCCCTAAAAGAAAGCTCTTGTCGTCGTCATATCACCCTCCAATCACCATATACTAAAAAAAGACCACCAGCAAAAAGCCACCCTCCAAAAAACTGAACCTGCACAGGCACACAAAAAGACTTTTAATTTTTCCTCGCAATTCAAAAAGTTAAAATGAAAATAAATAAACAAAAAAATGTGCAGACAACAATGAAGAATATTTTATATATACCTACATACCCACACACTTATAGAAAGAGCACAAAAAAATAAAACAAACAAGGCAGAAGAAATATTTTACCTCATGTCCTGCGAGAGTAGAGACCAGAACCCTCGCCTCGCACAATACACATTCACACAACAATAAAGGCAATTGCCTAGAAATCTAATGCCATACTTAGCAAAACGCACATAACGAGTATCCTGGGAGTATTTAAACGTACTCTTAACCATTGTTTTTGCCCATTTGCATTATCCTGTCGTAGGTGACAATCACACACACACACAAGAACAGGATAGGACCAAGACAGTTCTGTCGACGTTGATCCTCTATTGTTGTCTGTCCGTCAACATTGTTGTCCTTTTTATATAAAAGTATAGTTCTAGCGTATTTTTTTTTTTGGTTACCAGTGCCAGATCCTTTTTGTATTTTTTTTTTTTTTGTATATACATTTCAATAATGCTTTTCTCCTCCTTAGACAATTTTATTTACCGGTCTCTGGCATACGCACACAATATCTTCCCTTTTCCCTTCTTTCGTTGTCCGCCTCGCTGTCGTCAGCTTGTGGCACAGCGCAGCAGTTGGGGGGCCAGTACGGGCATACATATCTACAAGAGCTACTTTGTCCTTTTATGTAGCCTAGAATGTCTGTCATTCACAATGACATGCTTAATTGTTCCTCACGTTGTGTAAATACCTTGTGTAATCGAAATGACAAATTTCTCCTGAGCCCTTGGTTACATAATCGTCGGCCTCTTTGTAATTGCCTTTAGTATACCTTTGGGATTTTCACCCAACCCCCCCCCCCCCCCCGCCCCCAAAGAATCTTTCTCCGATCTCTGCCGCCAGTCCAGACTAGGCCCGGCACAGTAGCCCCATCTTCATTCCAACCCCACCTCCTCGTTTAATTCGGTCTCTCGTTATGCGGTTGTGGTGTTCGCTAACCACCTAATTCACCCACCCAAAACCAGTGTCACCAATCCGGCCCACCCCCCGTCCAACTTTCTCGACCTAAACAGCCTAAGACCACCGTATCACCAAGTAGTACACCCCCCTCCTCCCTCCACCAAAAGCTAGCACCTATCTTCTGGCCCACACCGAAATCCCATCCTCGACAGAATCCACACAGCCATCTCCCGGCAGGGTAATAGAAGGGACGTCGATGTCTGTTTGCATGATTGTATGATTTCACAACTTAGGGACTATGATTTATTGGATCAAAATGAAAGCAAAGTGACAGTGCGAAATTTTGATGACATACAGTTGCTCCCTGATTACGATATCGAAGATGATATTACCCTTGTTTGATTTTCCCTGTTATTGTTGTTGCCTAAACCATTGATAGAGGAGTTGCCTTGGCTGATTGGCCATTCGTACCATAAAAAAACCTCCAACAGCACTACAACACTATACATACATATATATTGTATGTGAAAAGATCAGTCAGCCAGAATCTCGAAAAGAATGAAAGAATAGTAAGAGAAGCAACAGAAGGTATGGCAATTATCTATCTGTGCCTGCCTGTGTATGTGTGTGTCGTCAGTCAGTCAGTTTAATGTGTATATTTGAATTTGCTGCTGTTAATTAAATGTCATTGTTACCTTGCCTTTAACTAAACAAGAAGGGCTTTCTCTAGCTTGGACAGATTTATTTTCGGTCAGCTTGATGAATTGACAGGCATCACATTATAATATCTCAAACTGTATTAAGCTCTCTGTCAATTAATCTTGATTATTATGGCGCGACATCTCAACTGTTTTTTTTTCTGCTTTGAACATTTCAATCTCTTCATTAAAAGTAGTCTACTTAACTAATTATTGCCTAATTTGAACTGTATTGTTGTTGATAACAAACTGATATTCAAACTTTACATTATAAAAGAGTCGTTGGTTAGTGCAGAACTACTGAAGATGGGCCTTGCGTCTCAACCCCTAGAGATATAGATACAAAACGTCTCAAACCCTAGAGATATAGATACAAAAGTTTGTTACCATGGCTATTACTGCAGGGTAATAGAAAGGTAATAAAATGGTAATAAAAAAATTCACTTAATAAGCGCGTTAACGAATCGAGTTTGTGTTCAATAACTTGAAAAAATAGAGAAGATAAACGGGCAATGTATGAAAGATTTGGCTGAAGACTAAATATGGTGAAGGGGCTTAGAAAGGAACATGAAAAAGTGAGATACTACCTCACGTAGTTCCTTCATAGGCATAGGGAGCTATAAGGCATCATCGCTTCGAGTTAGGCGATTCACCATTCTGCCTAGATTTTCCTCGTGATAACCAGGGATTTAGAGCTTCCGTCAGGCCTAACTATAAGAAAAGATAGACGACATAATAAATATTTTTTTCCGGATAAGAATTGACGACCACATTAGGCGAACAAAATGAAATTGGATTACGAGAATCTAACCAAACAGACCCTTGACTGGAATCCGTAAGGAACCCGTCGAGTCAGACGACCTAGAACAACCCTATTAGCAGAGGACGAAAAAACTGGGGGCGATCCTGAACAAAGCTGAGCCCTGTCGCGCAAAACAGATGGTGGGGACAAACAAGTTCGAACATGATATTGGCCTTAAATCCCATTGCACACCCCGCCCCGCCACCTTCGCCTTGGACACAAACCCACGGACACAAACCCACACGAACATAAACCCCCCAGCTTGCAAGCGGGGTGCAGCGGGGCAAAAAGGGGGGCCGAAACCCTCATGGCTTTACAACTTACGAACTTATGACTGGGTGTTGTGACTGCGTTTAGAACACGGGGGGAGGAGGGGTAAAGCTTCTTTTTTATTTTTATGTTTATATTCCTATTTTTCTATCTATCTCCAGAAAATTTACTATTTTAATTAATTTGTTATATTATTATTAAATTTTCAACTTTATTTATTTATTTTTTTTTAATTTTTATAAATTTTAGTTTAATATGGCTCTTGCATGGCTTTTGTAATTTAATTAACTTTTAAAAAAATTAGGGAAACATTAATACAATTAAATAAAACTAGAATATTAAGAAAAATATAGAATTTTGCTTTAAACACTTTTAGTAGGCGTTAAAAAATGAAATAATAAATAAGAACGAAATGAAATATACACGTTTTTTCGTATTATTTATTAATTTATTAATAATTATTTAGGGGGGGGGGGGGTATTTAAAAATTTATGCCGAAGACCATCGACGAACTCAAAGCTAACATACGAGCCGAAATAGCTCTATATCGCCCGAAATACTGGCCAATGTTATATGTGGGATGCTTCTTGTGTGTCGAACGAATGGAGTAGGTCATTTAATCGACATTGTATTCCAAAACTTATTTGAGTTAAATAATATAAAATATCCTAAATAAATATTCTTGCTCATTTGTCAAAATCGGCTAACAAATGTCACGAGTAATTCAATGATGAAATACCGAAGTGGAGTAGATGACGTATCCCACACTTATGCTACGTTCAATAAAGTTATGTCTCTACAATTACACAATATCATGCAGGCTTAATATTACGTTTTCACCTCCTTATTTGAATAGCTCTAACTAATGTTATCTTTGTCCGGGGATATTACCATATTATTCATCATTGTAAAATTATTCATCATCCCCTATGAAAATTTTTTTACATCATGCCTAGAGCAATTTCTTAGCGTTCTATCTATGGTTTCATAGAATTCTCATCTAGTGCGTCTTGCAATCGGGAGCATGTATATTTTTTTTTGGGAGTAATTAAAGAATCGTACTATATTATATTATAGCCTCAAACCATGACCAAAGAAAATATGACGAAAATTCGTAATTTATAGAGCGAACGCTTTACACAGCTGTCGCATTTTAAAATAATGTCATTATATATGTACTTTGACGCGATTGTAATAAGTGATAGTGCTTCTTTAGTGATCCTTAATATCCTTTTTCTATTTGCGAGCTAAGTTTACTAACTAGACATTGCACACCGCGTACGGACTGATAGGCCCATTTTACACGATGAAACACGAAACAAAAAGTTTCCTTCAAGATTGCTCAGTCTTGAAGGAGGACGTATTTCTTCAAGCCCTTTCTCATCCCTCTCCTTCAAACCGAGCAAGCTTGCAGGAAACTTTTTGTTTCGTGTTTCATCGTGTAAAATGAGGCATAGTATATAAAGGGTGACACGCGGTATTCAAGTAAAATCAAAATCAGCGCGGCAAAAAAACATTAAAACGCACTCTATGTTTTTTTTGTTTGTTCTTCGGTTTTTATTTTAATTTTTTTATTATTATTATTTTTTCAAAATTTTCATTTTATTAAGAAAAAAAACTTATATCTTTTTGGTATTAGATTTTCAAAAAAAAAGAAGAAAAATGAAAAATAAATCAAAAAAAACTAGAAACAACCAAAAAAAACACTGTTTTTGTATATTATTTTCCTCTTATTTTCTATGTTTTTTCTGTTTAATTTCAGCCGTACCCGATCCTAGGGATAAATATTCAGAGCCACAATACTATGACGTCAAAGGTCAGAGCGCACTTTTTTCCATAATTTTTTTTAAAAAACAAAAAATTTTTTACAAAAGAAATATTAAAAAACATTTTTTTAGTTTTTTTTTTTAATTTTGTTTTAATTTAAAATATAATTTTCTGGACCTTTTTTTTACTCGTATTAAAAAAGTTTAAAAAACAAAAAACTTAAAAAAAAAACTAATCATAAGATAGAAAAACATTGTTTCTCTTAAGTTGCGCATTTCTATATTGAAATATTTAATTTTAAATTTAGTCTTTGTTTCTACAACCAAAAAAAAACAAATTCTCTGTTTTATATTTAAAATTTTTTAATTGTTTTTTATTTTTATTTTTTAGTTTTAACTTTCGTTAGTTTTTGTATTGTTAAAAATCTTGTTATGTTTAAATGTTATTTAGATTTTTATTTTCGTTTGTTTTATATTTATGTTTAATATTAAGTTTATGTTTAATACTAAATTCTAGTTGTATATATATTATAAATATTAAACCATTTGCAGAGACATTTTTTCTCTTTTTCTTGTTCTCTAAACTAATAGGGCGGGGGTGGGGCTGGGTTGGGGTGTTGAACGTTGCTTTAGGGTATGTTATCTGCGACTTATGTATATTTTCCATGATTTTTCTGTCGAATATTCCCAAAACCTCTGCATTCTTTCACCGCTTTATTCTAAATTTTGTATATTTCCTATATTATTTCTACCCCTATTTACTTTTTTTCATTTATATATACATATATATTTTTTGGGTTATTTGAGATTTTTTTTATATTTTTATTTCTTGCATGGATGTGTGTTAATCCTTTTTTTATTTTCTATCCCTCGCTATTTCTCTCCACCTCCCACTCCCTTCCCTTCTATCTAGCTATCGTGTATATCCTTGTTATATCCCTTGGTGTAATTTTTTATTTGTTTTTGTGCTTTCTTTATTGAATATTATGTTTTTTTGTTGTTTTCATCCCTTTCCTTCCCCTCCTCCTTCCTTAGCGCTTTTCTTAAATGTAATTTTTCGTAACGCTGCTTCCATGTAATGATCCTTGTGGGGTGAAACGGGGGCGGATGTGGAGGATTTTTACCCATTTATAGCATCTGTGGCATGTATTATGCTTTTTATTGTAGTTAAATAATGAGAAATCAAAGCTCTCCACAGAAAATATAATAATATTCTTACTTATGATAGGTGGGGATACTAATATATATCTCGTATGTGTATGTAGAAATATTTTTTTTTTATATGTATGCGTATGAAAGCCGAAGCTTAAGAGTCATATTTCCCAAGCTTAGGAGTCATATATCAGTCATAACGTACTGATAGACTAACCCAAGTAGTTTTAAAGAGGGCATGCCTCATGCATCGTGTGCGCCTCATATTACCGGGATTTCATTTCAATTGTGTGAGTAGGAAAATGGTGCCATTATCATCTATTAATTAAAAGCCCAGCCCCGTCCCTTAGTTCCCAGATCCAAGCATGTACTGCACTTGGACCTGATTAGTTATTAGTTGGGGGACCGCTTAGTAAAAGTGACATTAAGTTTTCGACTAGTGCTGTATAGGCCACGATTATAGAATGAGTTTGTATGAGGTGCCAGGTTTCAAAATATGATTGCTGTGGTCTTCTTGGCAGCAAAGCAGAGTCAACAGCAGTCAGTACAATATCATAATTCAAATGAGCTTAGATGCCATTTTAATGCAAGATGACTAAAATAAGCAATTAAAGAAAGAAATGCCAATGAAAAGCTTTTTTACGAGTTTGATTATAATATGCATTAAACTGCCTCAGAGTGAGCAAGAAAGCTATGTCCCCCACAATTTATATTCTACAATCAACTCTCGCCTAATTTGTCTCATTACACGATCATATATATCCAGTAGGACACATATTGAAGGAACGTCTGAGATTTTGATATCCTCTTCGGATAAAATCCTTGCGGATTCTCCAGTTTCGGAAACTTTCAAGATGATACCTGTAGCTGTGAGTTTCTCAACCGAATAATATCCTATCCTGAGACTCGGAGCGCGCTCTTGGCCTTGGCTAGTTGCTTTTCAGTGATATCATCCTTCGCAACTCCCTTAAATCGAGCAAGGATGCTTTGGGCGTTGCGTTACTCTAGGTACTTCACCTTTGATGGTGGAAAGCCTTCAGAGTTGGAAGGCAAGGTCATGCTGCACGGGTGCAGTTGAGGGAGAGACCTGCTTCTGTCGAAGCAACTGGCTTAGAGGGATTGGGGAGCTTCAGATTAAAATCTAAATTTTATTTTTGCATAGCTGCCTTTAACAACAGTAGGCTTGGACACTGGTAACGCGTGCATACTCTAAGTCATACTCTACTCTCACTCTGTACTGGGATACTCTCACACCGCGCAAAAGGCAGAATTCGTAGCCACGACCTCCTCCGATATATGGAGTGATATCTCAATCCGAGTGCGCTAATCTTTTGGTTTTCGGGCCTTACACCTCCTCCGAGAAGGTATCTAGTCCTACTTAAGCCTCCACACCACGGCAAGGTAGATTAGCATTGTGGAGGAATCGTTTCTGTGATTGATCCATGTTGTAAATTTTATATTATTATTCCTTAATGTTGTTGTTGTGCTGCTTCCCGTAAATCCTGACTATTCCGAAATCTGGTTCCTCAAAAATATTTTTTCCGCGGGGAGATTGTCAACCATTCATTGCCTGATCTATCTCCCAGAAGGACCAGGTTTAGTTATACCCATATACACCAGGTATACAAATTTTACTATTCCTTTTTTCGGGCTTGGGATCGGCAGAATACTCTGGTGGAGTTATCAAAACATTCATATTCATAAACTTGCAAGTTTACGTCTTTTGGTAAAAACGTTGTGTAATTAATATTACAGCCAATAGTTCAACCATAAAAGCTTTAGTAAATTTAATACAAGAACCAAGCGAGAAAAGGCTTTATTGCAACTAGGAGAATGCAGAAAGCTTTAATTTAACGAGGTCATGAAATGCTCGTTATCATAAGGGATGAAAAGCTTTTGCCTGATATTCCCTTTAAGTTACCTCTCAGTTTTGTTAGAAACTTTTTTGTTATTACGATTTTTACTTAAATTTTATTCAATCTATTTCATTTTTAATATTCACCCTAATTTTATTTTTTAAAAAATCTACTTAAATTTTTCTTTTCTTTTGTAATTGCAGCTGCACGTGCAAAAATTCTGGGCTCCCAAGAAGTTCATGTAAAGCGTGATAGCACTATATCTTTGGCATGTTCAGTTAATATTCATGCATCATCGGTTTTATGGTAATTATATTTAAACTTATAAATAAAACTTTAAAAGAAAATAAAAATAATAATTTTTAGGTATCATGGATCCTCAATAGTTGATTTTGATTCAGTGAGAGGTGGTATCAGTTTAGAAACTGAAAAGACTGATGTAGGTACTACAAGTCGTCTTATGCTAACAAGGGCATCACTTAAAGATTCTGGTAATTATACATGTGTCCCAGCCGCAGCTATACCAGCATCAGTACAAGTGCATGTACTTAATGGTAAGCGCATTGTTTTCCTTTATTTAAATTATAGAAAATTCTGTTATCAATTCCTAAAGGAAATTAATAAAAAAAAACAATGAAAGCTGTCTTACGAAAATAAATAAAAAAAACGTCCTTTCGAGTCCTTGATTATAGGTTTGGTGTGATAAAAGCTATTTGAAGTAAAGGCACTTACTATATATACTAAAGGGATGAATTTGTTGTGTAAGATTTGTGTCTTTGCTATATTAAATGAAATTTTGGCAAAGCTTTAAGCTTTTATTCATTTCAAACTTTGTTAAGCTTGATTTAACATTGTTGTTTGTTCCTCCTGAGGGATTTCAGAGATAGGAGGTAATCCAGGACACCCGGTGAGATTTAATGGCCACTAGGGCCCGAAAAAATAATAGTATTAAAGCTATTTGAAGCTCTATTAATACAAGTCTGAGCACACACCTGGATGGCAAGTACCTCAGCCCTAAACTAAAAACAGTGAAGGTAGTGCCCGGAACCATGGATATTTTGCTCTTTAGGCCCATTCTACCCCATCATCGGTTTTAGGAACCAAAAAGCCGTGCTTCCTCTAAAGAGGGCCTGCCATTCTGACCTACTTCGAATAATCGTCGCTAGTTTACTGCCGTTTGGCCCCGTCTGCGAATGGTGGACAGTGCATTTTGTGGGGTACTTTCCACTCCCACCCTTAGGGCCCTATTTTAGACCCCTATCGACTCTAATATGACGTCAATTGTAGCCGGAAAGTACCCGACCCCACAACAGGGGGACGAGACTAGCAACTAAAGCTACGAGACTAGCTCTTTCCCAAGGCTTTTAAAAAGCGGACCATCACACCTTTCAGCCACTTGGCGAGTTGCAACCCCCTAGGAACCTTAATCAAAAAATTATTAAATATTAAATTTTCTGGTAATTATTTTTTTTTATTATTTTAATTTATTTTTTATAGGTGAACATCCAGCTGCAATGCAGACAAGCAGTGGCCAGCCACGTCCGTCAAACTTAGCTATAATTATGTTATGTATATTGTCAATAACAGCATGTCATCAGCCAATCATATCACAAACGACGTCCATCCTTCTTTATTCAATTAAGAGATGACTCATGTAAATTAAGTAATAATAATAAATAATACTAATTTTTTTCCAAATGAACAAAAAAAATGAAAGAAAATAAATAAGTTGCGCATTGTAGAATGTGCGCGCATTGAGGGTAACAAGTAAAAATAAATATAAAAAAACAAAACCAAAAATTGTGAAGAAAAAAAAACCACCCCACAACATATTTAAAAATGGTAAAGTAAAAATTGAATGTGAGAGAAAAGAACTTTAAAAACATGTTTTAAAAAACAAGAAACAGAGAAATGAATTCTTTTAAAAAATTAAATTAAAAACAAACAGCAAAAAACTAAAGAATAAAAATAATGATGATGTGTGTCTGCTGAGATTGCAGAATTTGATGTAAAAATGTTCTTACATATTTATATAAAAAACAAGAAAAAGAAACAACAGAATCTTAAGTAAAAAATTAAAATTTAGTAAATTATATGTCTAAGATTGATAAAAACAAAAACGATATTTACAGAACAAGATAAAGCAAACACAAAAACAAAATCAAAAAGGGCATACAACAATATTTACAACAAGAAAAATAATAATACAAAAAAATACTTAAGGAGAAAAATTATAAAGTTAATTAATAAGAAAGAAAGAAAAATACTTAGGGTAAATTAATTAATAAAGAGAAAAATACTACAATTATATAAAGAGAGAATTTTTTTAAGTTATTGTTCTAATTATAAAAACAAAACAGTCATTTGTTATCTAATTCAATTTTTTTTAAGAAACAAATATTAAATGGAAAAAAAATATAATTTTAATGAAGTAGGTAAAATTTTTATAATTTGCAACAAAAAACTAAATTTAAAAAACAAAGTGAAAGGATTAAAAATACAAAAATAAACATCAAAAAAATGGAAGACATATTATTAAAGAAAATTTTTTTATCAAAATTCAAAAACAAAAAAAAGTAACTATTTTTAGGGGATAAGATAAAAAAAACAATGTGCTAGTTTTAAACAAAAAAACAAACAAACAAATATTATATAAAAAAAACAAGAAAATGAATGACGAGAAATTAATTTACACACACACACAAAAATTTTAAACTAAACAAAATGAACAAACCAAAAAAATTTAAAACATAGAATAAAAAAATATATATAAATATATATATACACATAAAACAAAATAAGTTCACGGTGTTAACCAAATTGATGGTGGCTGTTTTAATGTACGACTAAGAGATTTAAAAAAAAAATAAAATAATAAATAATTAATAATAAAGAAAAAGAAAATTATTGTATAAAAAAAGACCGTAAATCATTCATTCAATATTTAAAAAAAAAATGAAAGTGTAAAACTCACAAAGAAAAAATAAATCATTTATATTAAAAACAAAAAAGTATTTAAAGAAAATAAAATAAAACCATACAAACACACATACACAGTCACAAAAAAACCCTAAATCGAACATCTCAATAAAAGAAACAAAAAGGGAGTAAAAACATAAAAAAATAAAATTATAATTTTAAAACATTAAATTTTTAAAAACAATTTTCCAATCTCAAGAAGCGCAACGAATACTTTTGTTTGTTGTTGTTGTTTTTATATTTTGTTTTTTTATATATATATGTAGGTACATTTAACAACAAACTACAAAGAAGACAAATTTTCTTTATTATTTTTTTTTAGATAATATTTCTATCATGTATATAAAAAATATAGTTAAAAAAATTGTAGTTATTACATACATATATAAGTTTTATTGTTAAATTAATTAAGTTTGCTAAGTTTTTTTCATTTAAAAGCAAATCTAATAATTTGTATAAATCCATTATACACGAGGATGTATGCATCTAGAAGCAGAAGGCTCGTATGAAAGCTGAATATAGGCCAACACCCGTTTATAGGAGACATCGCTGATGATCCGTATTCAGACACTACCTGGTAGTGCACCTAAACTCACCAATCCTATTTCATGACGTTTGAGTCCTGACCGACTCAAGCCATTATTTTGGCATCTCCTCCCCTTTTTTCAATGAATGAATGACGGGGCAAGCCATATGGTGTACACTGCGCGGTCAAATTAGACCTATTGTGTAGGGGTACCTCATTAGCGGAACAGACTATCACCCTTCCGGACGATGGCAAGAAGGTATTTAATTGAAGAAGACCGGACTTGATCTCATAAATTCTCTGGTGAACGTTCTTATTCTAAGCCAGATCATCAGAGCAGGACATTCACAAAGAATATGCGTGGAAGTTTCGTCGCCTTCCATGCATAGTCGGCATTTTGTCTCTTAAGACAGTCCTAAATTGTCTAGGTGATAACGCAGTCCTACATGGCCAGTCAGATAATCTACCATCAGCCTTGGGTCCGGGTCCGCTCTGTTTAAAGTGATAGTGCCCTTAAGGCAAAGGGCCTTATATGATCGTTAACCGAAGATCTGGGACTGATTCCCAATAGGCTAGGTTTAGTCCCTTAATTGACTCCTCTATCAGGAGGTTGGAGGTGGGCCAAGAAATGCAACAGAAGAGTTCTGGGCCCTGGACCAACGACTCAGACCCCTCCATCGCGAGGCTGTCTGCAGCCTCCATTTCCCTCGATACCCCAGTGTCCAAGGAACCAGCAGAGCGAGATTGGTCAGGCTCTGAAGTACGTCAAAATACCCTGCAACTATTTTGGAAGAAAACTTTCACGTTCAGAGTACCTTGATGGCAGCTTAGCTGTCAGAAAAGATTTTAATCAGTCTGGAAAACAGAGACCCATTACATTTGAGACCTTGGAGTTGGGTCCTGCGACACCAGCCCCTGTACCATGTTCCATATTTGACCCGTCGGTGATCCAGTGGAGATGTTTTGGATCTCCAGGAAGAATAAGTTCCTCCCACTCATAACTATGATAATCGCATTGAATTTCCTTTGGAAACGCAGTTTACCGGTCGGTTACGTAGCAAATGGAAATGTTTAGGATATTGCTCAAGATATCCATGTGTCCTTTGATTATAAAGGGCCAGTTGGAAGATATCTGAAGTCTTAAGGCACTTATGGGTCAATCCCATGATTGCCTGCATCGCAGCTGTGGAACAGGTAACAGGTCAGCATAGCTTAGGTAATAGAGAAGCAAGCCGTTGCTGTTTGCTATACTTGGGGATCGACTTAACCTGTTTAATCCTGGGCCACCAAACTATAGCGGCATAAGTGACCACAGGTTTAATGATCTAACTGTACATCATTTGTGGTGTAAGACCCCATGTCTTACCCAAAAGTCTTTTGCAGGCCCATATAGCCTTTGTGGCCTTACTGATGGCATAGTCCAGTTGAGCGTTGGGAGGAGCACCGGAAAAATCCCATCCCTACCCGGGGACTTTAGGGTTGAAAAAGAGGTCCCTGCCCATTTAACCTTGTCACGGTCGAAAATATTCCCAGAAAGACTCCGGGAATAACTGGGATGATGCTTTGACTACTACACCCAGCATCCTTACTGACCTTGGAAAGTGCTCGTTGAGCAGGTACCTCAACATTTCTCATGATAAGAGGTGTAGGAGCCCACTCCGTTGAAGGAATCTTTGCAAAGTAACTGAAACGACCATATCACTATTACATAACAACGAAACACACTCCCACACTAGCTAAACCCACAAAAAAAATACTGGAAAATCATCGATTATTTCATACACTATTTCTAAGACTTAATTTTAACAAAAAATTTTATTTGAATTTTTAAAAATCAAAAAAAAATTGAAAAAACAATTGGTTCTTTTTTTTAATAAAATAAAACTATGACAATATTAATTATAAAAAAAATAATTATGATGAAATAAAAATGAAAATTTTTATTAAAAAATATAAAAAAAAAACAATTATAAAATTTTTTGTTGATTTTTAATTTAGCTTTTAAAAAAAAATTATAAATTTTATAAACTTAAAGAACAAAAAAAATAAAACGAAAAAAAACCCAAACCATAAAAATACTCCTTTTATGTTTCAGCAATATTATAGGACGACCATAAAATAAAAAAAATTCTCATAATCTGTGGAAATAAATAATGGAAAAACACAAGCTAAAACTTTAATTGTAAAACAAGCTCCCAAACAAGAAAAAATATATTCAGTGTAATTTAAATTTATCAAAAAAACATTTCAAAAAACCACACACACACTCACACAAAATACGGAATTTTCCTTTTATTATTATTCTGATGATAAAGAACAAAAAAAAGATGATAAAAAAGCGATAAAATGAAAAACATAAAATATTAAATAAAAAACTGTGAAAAAATAAACTAAATGTATAAATATGTTTAAAAATAAGTAAACTAAAAAAACGACAGAAGAAGAAGAATAAAAAGAAGAAAAAATGGAACCTATGTAAAATTTATTCAGAAATAATAAAATTAACAAAAACAACAGAAGAAAACGAGAGGAGGTATGAACGGGTACGCTTTAATTGAGAGCTCTATATATACATACATATATATACCTGGAATCTGTAAAAGTGAATCAAAGCAGAAAAATCATTAAAAATTATTACAAAATTAACATTTAAATGTTTCCTTTACTTTTTTCTACTTGGGGGGAGGGGGCGTCTCTGCAAGGGGTTTGCTTAAGGGTAACTGCCATTGGCATATGTCCGATGAGGGATTAAAGAAGTAAAAGTAAGTATTTGGTAGTTAACCGAAAAATATTTAGTCGATCTTTCTGGTTGGTCTATTGTGTGTGCTACGAGTTCAGATTATTTTATGACTTTTGGCAAAAGATGGGTCTTAAGCCAAAGATGGTCCTGCTGTGGTACACCCAATTCTCTCGTATGGGTCGTTAGTATGGTGGTCAGCAGCGCTGAACAGGACCTATAAAGCCATAAAGTTGGCAAAGGTCCAGAAGGCATGAGGACACCCCCCCCCCCCCCGAAATCTCTCGACGTTGTCTTGCACCTACTCCCTCCCCCCATTCCTCACCTGGGTTTTATCATCAACGTAGGTTAATGTAATAATGCTTTCCCAGGGTAAACGCTAGACTACGACGATCAGTTTTAGTAAAGTCACGGTAAGTATCTAATTAAGATATAATTGGAAGATTGCCTACCTTATGATTGCAGCTGGAATACAAGAATGAAATTAAAAAAACAAAGACTAGAAAACAAGGTAAAAAAAGAAATTTATAGAAATCAGTAACATAATACTCGTAAGCATTCATACGCTTTGCGGCAAGCGCCAACGATTCCAACGACGGGACACTCCAACTCAGCAAGACCACTTACTATGTAAGGGCTGGGATCCCTCGATGACGACGTCACTCAGCCTCTGAAGTCGTCTCGTGTCTGCTGCATTGCGCTGTTTACCTCCTGACTGGGGACCTAGATTAAAAAGTTGTTGGACGGGACGGTGTGATTAGTGGGGGAGTATACCATGGGAAAAATAAGCCAAACCCCAAAAAAAGGTCCGGTTCCCCTAACCGAAAACCGGAAGGAACCACAAATAACAAGGCTACGGCACCCCCGAGAAAACCCCCAAGCGACCACTAGCTAACCTGCTCCTCCTTACGGCTCTGTCGCTGCTCAGCGCATACCTGCAGGCATGGGCCGCTGCAGGAGGATCAGGGGAGCGAATGATCGGTGGAAGGGTCAAGGTTCTGAAAAGACGGCGTGGCCAGCAGAATCCTTCGCTGCTTGGCCACAAACCCGATCAAGGAAAGGAGGACTATACTAAAATCCGGGAAGACATTGCTTGGGGAAATCAAGTCATCAGGTGCACCAGCCTCTAAACGCCAGCGATCTGTGGAGGAACCAAGCATCCACAGTCAAGTTCCGAAAAAGTCCAAGACGCAAGGAATCAAAGCAATATCCTTCGAAGAAGTAGCGAAGGATCGCAAAAAAATCGGCGTTTTGGACGAGATCGATGAAAATAGGAAGATCCCAAACACCAATGGCGGTGTGTGCAAGTTGCCCTTACCAAGGTGGCTATGGAGGTCCTGAGGGACTACCTGGGACCTCCCCCACATGCCTCGATGCCGGATGGCATCAAGGAAGCATAAAGCTACTTACGATGCTATACAAAAGCTGCGGTAGCTAGAGTCGGGGAAGTTTACCTCGGCGCCGCGCCGGCTCAAAGCAGTTAACGCTAGTGAGATACCATCACGTCCGAGGACCAAAGCATGGTTTCCAATGGCTCCATCGGAACCTGAGGAAATCCTCACTATGTTAAGGGCCTCGGTAGCTTAGGGAGTAAGGTGTATGGCTACTATCCCAGAGAACCCGGGTTTGAATCCCGGCGCAGCCCCGCGCCCAAGAGCCTAGATCGCTGGTGACAGCATCTGTGGCTTAAGGCCACCTAAATTTAATCTCGTTAATACCAAATGTAAGGGAAACCCCAGAACAGGTATTCTGGTCAAGAATAATATAAGCACCGTTCTTCTCCCTCAATTTAGTGACGGAGACCTTTCTATAAGTCGTAGCTGAAAAGATACAAAATGCCAATAAGGAAGGCCAAACGTACCTCCTGGGCTACCTTTTGCAGCAATATGGAGTCTGCGCCTCAAGGCTACGTAAAAAATTAACTGAGGCTCAATTGACTCAAGCGAGAATCCTTGACACTACTTATGGACACCCTTCCCGAGTAGTACTATGGCTGAGACGATAATCACGATAAACCCTTCAGTCTCACGACAGCTAGTCAAATCTATCATAAGTAGAGCAAGAATTAAATTGGCTGTATGCACCTTCCAGCCCTATAAATCTCCAAGCCCTGACGGCATAGTGCCGACACAACTACAGCGCACACCCTTAGTTATATCATGCCACCTTCAAAATAACTGCATCCCCTAATTGGAAAGTGAGGTTCAAGCAGTTGGGGGTGCTTTCAATAATGCATATTTTCATTGCACAAACTGCATTACTGAAAGCACCCGTTTTTATACCTATAACGCAGGAAAAGCCTCCCACGCAACAGCCAAAGACTTCAGGCCAATCAGCCTAGCATCCTTTCTATTAAAGACTCTAGAAAGGCTTGTGTTTTATCCATACTCGCGCGCAAGTACAATGTATCATTTCCTTTCATACGCACGCGCATTTTCCTATTGGAGCAAACTATATTTTTGGAAGTTTCCTCAAATTGTATTATGTAAAAATATTTCAGGTTTTTTTTTTTTTGACAAAGGAATTTATTTATTTATTTAATTTCTTCTTTTTTTTTAAATAAAAAAAATGTATTTCTTAAAATTAAAAAATAAGAGAAATATATATATATATATATATATATTTTTTTTATCTTTTTTTTATTTAAAATGAATTTTTATTTTTGGAAAAAGCAAACACGAATGTACAAAAAAATTAGATTTTGTTTTTGTTTTTTTTTTTTCAAATTTCTTTTTTTTTTAATATATATGCCAATAAACTATATAAACAACTATAGGGCTCAATCAAAAAAATTTAGAAAAATTAAATTAAAAAACAGAAAAACTATATATATATATATTAAAAACACAAAAAAAAAGAAGAAACAAAAAATACACACAATTTTAATAAAGTAAATTTTAAAAACAGAAAAAAAATAAAGAAATATATTTTCTCTATTTTTTTGTTAAATTTATTTTTTTTTACTTCTCTCGGAAAACCCAATTTTTATAAACATCCTTAAATTTATTTAAATTTTTGTTTTTAATTTTTATTTTTTGGAAAAAAAATTTTGTTTTTTTTATTCATTATTTTTTTTTATTTTAATTTTTTTTGTTGTTTTTTTTCTTTTTTTTTTTTGAATGATGAAAATGTAGTTTATTTTTTTCGGTTTTAATTTTATATTCATCTGGTTTAATATTTTATACTATATTTATTTAATTGCTTTTGTTATTTTTGTTTGTTTTGTTTTTGTTTTTTTTTTTGGTGTGTAATAACATAATTATGATTAAATCTGGTTTTGATTTATATCTTTTTTATTGGAGTTTTTTGTTTGTTGCTTTAGTTAATTTTAGTTTTATTTGCTTTTCATTTTGTTTTATTTTTTTTTGTTAATAATATATATTTTTTTTAATTTAGTTTTGATAAATAACATTGAATTTTTTTGTTTTGGTTTTAATTGTTATTTTTTAATTTTTTAATTTGTTCTGCTAAGGAAAAAAATGTATTTTTTTTAATAATAAAAAAATAATATTAAAAAAAATTGTTTCTTTTTCCATATCAATGAATCAATGTGTTGTTTTATTTTTTTTTAATATTTATTGTTTTTAAATCTTAAATTTTATTTAACAATGTCTACGGACACAACAAAAAAAACATATATTTAAAATAGAAATGAAAATAAGAGTTAAAATAATAATAATAATAAAAATAGTTAAAGAACTTAAAAAATTTGTTTTTTGTCGTCTATAATACCTATATATATTTATTTATTTACTTATATTATATAAAGAATATTTATTATGATACAAGAAAAAACAGAAATAATAAATATATAGGAATTTATAAGTGAAAAGTTAAAATTAAAAATGTTTTTAAAAAATATACACAAACTATATACGTTCTTCTTCTTCATTTCTATTATGCTTTTTTTGCTCTCATTTTTTTTTGTTTTTGTTTCACTTTACATATACATATATACTTTTTTTATTTTTTTTTTTTTATTATTTATACATATCTTTTATATACTTGTGAATGAAATTCATTGACTACGTACATTGATCTATTTTTTTTACCTTTTTTCGTTTTTAGTTTTTTAAATGATTAGAATAAATCTATTTAATTTCATTTTTGATCTGTATTTTGTTACTTTCTTTTATATTTTTTTTATTTTCATTTTGAATATTTCTTGTTTTTTTTTTCAATTTATCGCTCCATTAAAACACTGTTGTGTGTGTGTGTGTGGGTGTGTGAGAGAGTGTGTGTTGTATATAGTATATATATAACACCAAAACCTTGGCCATACTGTAGGTATATAAGAAGACTGATGATTGTATTTTTTTGTTAATTTTTGTTAATTTAATGTAATTTAATATTTTTTGTTTTCCATTTATGTTTTTATTTAATTTTTTTAGTTAGTAAGGAGTGAGAATCTATTGAATTTTATTATTTTTTTTATTGTTGTCTGTATGTATGTTGTTTCTGCCAAGATTATTTCATTTTGTTATTGTTTTTATGTTCTTTCTTAGTAACCTCATCATTATATACGTGTACTATTTTTTATTTTAATTTATTTACTAAAAACCTTGATATAATAATTAATAAATTTTTGTATTTCCTTTATTTTTTTTTTGTTTTTTTGTTCATTTTTTTTGTCTTTCTTCAAAATAATTTTTTTTAAATATTTTTCTCTCTTTTTATGTTTTATTTTTTATATTTTAAATATAGATTTTTTTTAAATTAATTTATTTTCATTATTTTTGTTTGTTACCTATTAAAATTCTCTCTTTCTTTTTTGTTTGTTTTTTTTTAATTATTTTACATATTTTTATTATTTTTTTTTTTACTAGTTTAAAAAAAAAGTTTAAATTTATTTTAAAAAAATAGAATAAAACAAAAAAACAAATTTAAAAATATTTAAAATAAATAAATAAAACAAACTATATAGAACAGAATTAAAATAAATAAAGCCGAAAGTTGTTTGTTTTTTAATTAAATAATTATTGTAATTAATTATTGTATTTAAAGCCTATATAACACACACAAAGAACGCGTCCATTAACGTGTAGTTTACACGAATTCTATTACTAAACAATATTAGAGTTTTACCAATGCACATTCCCTGTGGATACACACACATTGTAATTTTTAATTTTTTTATATGTATGCAATATTATTTAATTTGTTTTTCTATTTTTTTTTTAATAAATAGCAAGTGTTTCAATATTTAAAAATACGAACGCATTTAAAAATGTAAAAAAAACTATGAGAAATTGGTAGAAGTGTGCCTATTTCAGGAATTCAGTTTTTTAATACGGAATTACTTGCATTAGGAGACAAGAAACTATGAGAATTTAGTAGAAGTGGCCTATTAGAGAAGGCCTATTTCAGTAATTCAGTTCCTTAATAATATTATTTGAAGAGTTAAGAGACAAGAAACTATGAGAATTTAGTAGAAGAGTGCCCATATCAGTAGTTCAGTTCTTTTATACGGTATTACTTGAATTAGGAGACAAGAAACTATGAGAATTTAGTAGAAGTGTGCCTATTTCTGTAGTTCAGTTCTTTTATACAGAATTACTTCAATTAGGAGACAAGAAACTATGAGAATTTAGTAGAAGTGGGCCTATTTCAGTAATTCAGTTCTTTAATACATTATTTGAAGAGTTAAGAGACAAGAAACTATGAGAATTTAGTAGAAGAGTGCCCATATCAGTAGTTCAGTTCTTTTATACGGTATTACTTGAATTAGGAGACAAGAAACTATGAGAATTTAGTAGAAGTGGGCCTATTTCAGTAGTTCAGTTCTTCAATAGATTATTTGAAGAGTTAAGAGACAAGAAAGTATGAGAATTTAGTAGAAGAGTGCCCATTTCAGTAGTTCAGTTCCTTTGATACGGAACTACTTGAATTAGGAGACAAGAAACTATGAGAATTTAGTAGAAGTGGGCCTATTTCAGTAGTTCAGTTCTTAAATACATTATTTGAAGAGTTAAAAGACAAGAAAGTATGAGAATTTAGTAGAAGAGTGTCCATTTCAGTAGTTCAGTTCTTTTATACGGAATTACTTGAATTAGGAGACAACAAACTATGAGAATTTAGTAGAAGTGTGCCTATTTCTGTAGTTCAGTTCTTTTATACAGAATTACTTGAATTAGGAGACAAGAAACTATGAGAATTTAGTAGAAGTGTGCCTATTTCTGTAGTTCAGTTCTTTTATACAGAATTACTTGAATTAGGAGACAAGAAACTATGAGAATTTAGTAGAAGTGGGCCTATTTCAGTAGTTCAGTTCTTTTATACGGAATTACTTGAGGTATTAAGGGGTAAAAACTAAAAGAAATTAGTAG
The DNA here is from genome assembly GCA_949987705.1 of Thereva unica. NCBI lineage: Eukaryota > Metazoa > Arthropoda > Insecta > Diptera > Therevidae > Thereva > Thereva unica. The sequence goes on from OX465286.1 coordinate 2,975,286, forward strand.
AAGTGGGCGTATTTCAGGATGGTAGTATGAGTAGACGGGGGAATTGCTGTAAGCATAGAAGTTATGTATCTAGGAGGAAGAAATAAAACGAAAACCCATGTAGACTCAAACCACGTACTTCTAGGCCTATTCACAATGTCAGCTTGGAATAGTAAAAAAAGCTGGCCTAAACATCTATTATGATTTTTATACAATTTATGGTATATGGATGTCTCTCTTTCAACATGAACGTCAACCTAGATTACATGGCATAAAATACAAAATCGATGGTAATTTGATAACCTTACACCGTACCGTATTCGTGTAAAAAATCTATAAACCCATGCTTAATAGCAAAAGATATAACTAATTCCGAGAATTTTTATCTGTATCTTCATCTACAGGGTGACAATTACGACAGGTTTCACCAATTTTAGTTATCAGTAATTAAAAAAATGGTTGAAACGAACTCAAAATTTATTAATTATATTGAATTTCGTCGAAAAAATGCCATTATATTTTCTTAATGATTTTTACTCCAATTAATTATTTCTAATTGAAACACTTGTATTGCGTCTTTCATTTGTTGATATTAGATCTCATTTAATCAAGCCAAAAATTTAATTAAAGTTTTTTTTTATTAAATGTTTTTATAAAGACGGTTGTTTTTCTAGATACTAAAAAATTAAATTATTCATCATTTGACTTTTAAATATACTTTTTTTTATTTTTATTGTTATTTTGTTGTTTTATTTATTTATTTTCGTATATTTATTTTGGTTTTGTTCAACGCGTTTTTATTTAATAAATTATTTTTTCCGTTTGGAAAACGTTAAGATATTTTTGATTTTGATTGTACTATTATTTGTTTATTAGCATAGGTACCTAATCTTGTTGTTGTTTATTAATTTTCAATTGTCAATCGTTTTGTCCTTCATCTTGTTGTTATTATTGCTAAAATTATCATTGCCATAAAATGTAATAATTTTACTTGGTTTTTATTATTTATTAAATTATGAAAATCAGCTGGGAACAAAAGCAAATATATATTCCTATAAGCCTTCCCAAAACAAATATTAAATGGAAATATTTTCCATGCTGTAATAATTCCTAACCAAACAGTTCCCCCACTCATCTCAGCTCTTTTCAAAATATTTATTTGTTCATTTTCTGTAAGAAATCTAAACAGCTAAAACGAAGCATAATTTTCCCCTCATTTACAAACGATAATCACCGAAACTGCCACAAGCACTTCCCCTCAACGAACAATTTAAACAGCTAAAACGAAACATAATTTTCCCCTCATTTACAAACGATAACCACTGAAGCTGCCACAAGCACTTCCCCTCAACGATCTCACTTCACTAAAGCCCTTTCACTTCAACTGAGAATGACACAACACGCACGACGGCCACCACGCGAATGACCGCGGAAATTTGCTGTGCTTGGCTTAAATAGTTTCGCGAATGAGGGGAAACCGCAATTTTAATTAGATACTTAGATTTTACTTGAGGAATAGGAATTAAGGGGAAACAAACTATGAGAAGTTAGTAGAAGAGACTGAAATTTGTAATTTTTTTAAAAATTCGTGATTTTTGTAAAAAAATAATTTTTTTTAAAGGTCACAGTAGATAACAAATATATTTATTGGCTAATTTAATGAGCAAAGTGATTTCTAAGCTTGGCTCTGAGCACATAAAAACACAGCAAGCTATATTCCAACAGGTTTTTTTGCACTCAACTAGGACTGTGTCGGCACAATTCTTCATGCATTGTCATATGTGTTCGAGATGATATTGTACATTAATTTTAAAAGTACACTTATGGAAACCGTCCGAAAATTTGTGTCCTTATAAACACCCCTGATATCTCATGCCAACTACTCGCCGTGCATAAAAAGCTTATGCACAGATCGAATATTATTGAATTTTCATACACTGCTGGCAATCGGACAATAATATCTGAAGAGGCGCATGAATGGGAGTAAATAGATCAAGAAATTAGCGACAAGACTACAATATCTAGAAAATGCGACAATGGTAATTTTTTGGTGGTGATAAAAAAACCTTCATATTTTAACCAAGTTTTTGGACTTTTGGACCATGACTGTGCCGGCACCAAAGGTATGGATATGCCAAACAGAAACATGGAAAGTACATCACGGATAAACACCATGCTGAAGAAGGCTTGCCTTTTTTTTCTTTTTTCTTTCTTAAGTTTTTTTATACATATTTTTCTTTTATATCATAACCACTTAAGGGGAATAACAAAAATTGATTATATAGTTATAAAATACAAAATCAAAAATAATATAGATATGAATAAAATTAGTTACATATATTCTTTTTCATTTGTACTTAAAAAACCAACAAAAAGAGAAAGAAACATTAATTTAAAAAAAAACAAAATAATTTCTTTTCCAAACTTATATTGTGTAAAGGATAGGAGCCATTCTGTTGGTGGTAGCTTTTTTAAATTAAAACCATTAAAACTTTGCTATTAAATATCTTTCTATGAATGTTGCTTAATTAAAGAAAGGAGTACACCTGTGGCTTTTAACAGCCAATTTATTTAACACAAAATTTATATAGAAGTCCTTCGGCGGTGTCCAAATCGAATTAACGATATAAAAAGAAAAAGGACGCACCAACAGATATGGCCCACACCCTCCTTTATATCTCCTTCGCTCACTCAATTTTATATTTTTTCTTGCAATTAAAAATATAAATTTAATAATCATATGAGAAACATTTTTTTAATATATATATGTATATGTGTATATATTACTCGTATATAAAAAATAAATTTGTTTTTAAATAAAAAAAAAAGCTTCAAGAGAAAAACCAAATAATAAAAAAAAACTATAAATTATTTCGATATTATTCTACAATATTTTTTAACTTTTTTTTGTTTAATTTAATTTAAATTTGTTTGTGTTTAAGCATAAATAATAAAGAATACTGGATAAAAGTATCAATATAGTAATAATAACAATTATTATTATTATTAGTTCTAATAACAATAAAATAGAAGTTTTTATTATAAATAAAATTTTTTTATAGAGAAAAACTAAAAAAAAAGAAATAAACAAATAATATTTTTAACACCAAGCTATATTATATATTACCTCTCTCTCTCTTCCACGCTCTTTATTAACTCTTTTAAATTGTTTTATTTTTTTGAATTATTTTTATACCTACTATCGGCAGGGTGCTTTTGACTAAGTAAATAAGACTTTAAGGGTGGTGATTTTGGAGAATATTTCCTAATTTTTTTCTTAGAGATACTCTACACTGTCGTTTTCAGATACAGGCTCGTTTGAGTAAAAGAAAGTCGACGTGTCAGTCGAATCACGACTACTTTGGCGTTATGCAAGAATCTGTTTCCCACAAAAGATACGAGTTTTAAAAAATCTCCTGCCTAAAATCGAATTCGCGCACTTCTACCAACTTCGCATGCCTTAATTCATTCGCAGCAACGATTTATGCCAATTAGCACTTGAGTAATAATTAAAGGACAAGAAACTATGAGAAGTTGGTAGAAGTGTGTTTATTTCAGTAGTTGAGTTCTTTAGTTCGGCATTACTTGAGGAATTAAGGGGTAAAAAAAACTAAAAGAAATTGGTAGAAGTGCACGTATTTCAGTCGGGTTCTTTAATACGGCATTACTTGAGGTATTAAGAGACAAGAAACTATGAGAAGTTGGTAGAAGTGCCCGAAATGTTATTCCAAATGTGACAATGACGACAGGACCGTGTTTCAAAAGTGTCCGGCTGAGTTATTAAATTGAAAATCTTCCCAAAAAAAAATTATTTCGTAAACATCCTGTATATTTCGTGGATAGAATGGCGATAGCCCAACTTCTCTATATATAATTAAAAAAAATTCTCCAAATATAACCAGGTATCATCACACTTGAAGCATTAGCCACTCAGTCAAAAACCATCCTGTATTTAACTTGATCCTTTTCCTATTCATAAATTTTTTGTTTTTTGTATTTATTTTTATTTTTTTTAACCTTTTATTTTTATTTATTAATTGATTTTTGTTAAGTATAATAATTTTTTTCATTTTATTTTCTTAACACAGGTTCCTTTTGTTCTTCTCAGCGCATTCAATTGTTATAATTTTTGTACACTTTTTAAAATTTTATTAATAAAACTATTATTTTTAACTTTTATATTTTTGTTGTTGTTTTGTTTAAATTTAAGTATTTCTTATTACGTGTGTGTGTTAAGAAAAAAAAAATCGTTTTATAATCAACATCATAAATCAAAATTCCTGTTTTTTTGTTGTTTAATTTTTAATTTTTTAATAATAATAATTTTGATAAACACAAAAACAAAAAATAAAGAAAATATATAAAATTGTAAAAACCAAAAAATTTTAAAACAAAAAAAAATTAGAAAAAAAAGTAAATTTTATAAAAAAAGGATAAAATGAAAAAAAGATTTAAAAAAAACTAATAATAGAAACTAATAATAAAAACTAAAATAAAAATATTACAATAGGTACAAAGTTGACATATTATTGTTTATCTACTTAAAAGACTGGACTTAACTGGGTTTGTATCTTTTTTTTTATATATATATTTATTTATTTTTTCTTTTTTATATATATATATATAATTTTCATCTTTATTTTTTAATTTTAAATCTTGACGTTAAATTTGTTTTGTTTTTTTACTTTCATTTATAAATAATATAATTTAATTTATTTATATCGGGAAACATCTCTCACTTGAAATTTGTTGTTTTTTTTTAGTTTTGTCCTATTTGTTTTTTTGTTACTATTATTTATTTTTTTTTGGTTTTTTTAAATTTTTTTTTGTAATTTATTTTCAATAGTAACAATTATTAAAATGTTTTTAATCCTTTTTTTGTTGTTTTGTTTTTTTATTTATTTATTATTTTGTTTCTTTTATTTTATTTATTTATTTTTATTTACTGACTAAGATTTTAATAAATTTTATAAATTTCTTAAATCTTTTGGTTTCTCTTTGTCCATATTTTGTTATTATTATTATTTTTGTTGTTGTGGTTGAATGCATTATTTTTTATCTGTTTTTGTATTTCTAAAATATTATATATATTTTTTTCTTTTATTTAATTCTCTTCATTTATATTTTTATGTTCATTTTTTTTGTTGTTGTTTGTTTGTTCATAATTTTTTTGTTCTTATTTAATTTCATTTATTTATTTATTATTATTTATTAATATTATTAAACTATTATTTATATAATTTGTTTTAAATACATTAAACGCTACGCGTTCCATGTATCTATCACTTTATTCTTTTCAATTTCTTGTTTTTTTTTGTTTTTAAATTAAATTAAATTTCTTTTAATATTCTATGTTCATTTTTTCATTTTCTTATATATTTTTTTTGTTTTTGTTCTCTTTTAAATTAATTTAAATTCATTTTTTTACGAGAATAATGCTGGATTGGAACGCTAAGCGCTGCATCACAATTATTATTTTATAAATCATTTATTTTTTTTTGTGTTTTTTTTTGTGTTTATTTTTATTTATTTTAAATAATTTTTCTTTTCAGTTTTATATATATATATTTTTTCTTTATTCATCTTCTTCTGCTTCCTTCACACCACACATACCACATATCTTTTCTATTTTTTAATTTTTAATTATTATTTGTGAAAGTTTAATGTGAGTTTTGTTTTTATGCTGTTTTCTGTTTTTATTGAAAAGTAACTCATTTGTTTTGTATTTTTATTGTTGTTGAAAACATACATATTATTTATATATAAATGTATATTGGGAGATGAGAATTTTTTTATGTTTTTTTTCTTTGTTATTTTTAAAACTTAAATTAAGCTTTTGTGTTTTTTATTTTAGTTTGGAAAGTGAATTATTTATTTCAAATATGGCGCCCACATATTTTTTATATCTCTATTAATATTTTAATTAATATTATTTGTGAGTTTTATATTTAAGTTTTTTTCTATATGATTATGAGACACCCTATAGACTTTTGAGCAAGCATAATGAAAGAGACAGCGTGAGGAATTTATATTCAAAGCGCCGCGCTATGTGGGTTACACTTCGGTTCCTGTGCTTAAAGTCGCGACGTGATCCGTGACAAGTCGTGTGAGTTGAAAAAGTGACGTTTTAGTGGAATTGCAACTTTGAGCACATGGGCCTAGAGCGAAAATGCTAAGTTGAATTTACTGCCTTTGTACTAAAAGTTGTGATTCGACTGAAGCGACACTTTCTTCAACTTAAACGACTTGTCGTGACGACTCGACTTTCAGCACAGGGCCCTTCGTATCCAAAAAAAAAAATGGATGATCGAAATAAAAAAAAGCTACAATCAAGAAAGTACGATGGCTGAGTTGAAAAAAAAGGTAGACGAGACCTCTCAAAAAATTTCATATTACCGACTGGGCCTGAGATAAAATAACGCGCTTATTTGAGAACTGTGTTAGGTTGGGACAGAAGATATAATAATCATAATAATTAATCGTCCGAGCTGCGCCCTGGGGGCATTGTGTACAAGTACAAGTAAGAAGATACAATAATGCTCGAGATCCGTTCGGAAATATGATTGAAAACTGAAAGGTAGAAGGTATTAGGACTTCTTTTAGATAGAAAACAGAAGAATATGACATGGCTACGAAGAGGATAAATAATTTTCTGAAATCATTCATAAAATAAATTAATACGACACCACGATGGAAGAAGGTGGAGAGTATAATACATGCAGTAAAAGGGCAAGATATAAATAATTTATAACCCTAAAAAATAAACATTATAAACAGGCAATATTTGTGCTTAGTAAGGAAAACCTGCATCCACTACTAAAAAGCATACATTCGAAAATGGCTGCGCGCGCACGCTGTTACTTTGACAGGTGCATTGTAAACTTCAAATAAGTACCTTTCTGAACGAATGACTTTGGATAATTTGCGTTTACGAGCGCTCGTTGTATCGTTGCAAAGCATACGTAAGCGTTTACACGTTTTAAAGGCCCAAGTACCCGAAGCTATATACATATATACCCTGTTTCACAGATTTTTTAATGTTTTTTTTATATATATATATGTGTTGTGGATCGAGAATTATTTAGGTCTATTATTTGTTCTTTTTTTATTTTATTTTATAACGAAACCGGGGGGCAGACATCCGCACTTTTAGGCTGAATCAGTCCCCCCTCGACTCTAGAAGAGCATTTATGTATATAAGAGACACAAGATCGAAAACCCGATTTAAAAAGATTCTTAACGAGACCACAAGGTTCACCCAGATGGCGCCAGTTATCATATTGTAATAATTGTTGTTTTACTATATTTTAAATCAAATAAATATAAAAAAAAATATGCGCGCGCATATTTGAATATATTCAATTACTAATTAAAAAGTTATTTCGATTAAATTTTTCTTCATAATATTATCTAATATAATTTTTCTTTTCATTTCCTAATTAATTTTAATTTTTTTTTTTGTTACTTTATTGTTAATTTTTTTTAATTTGTTTTTATTTATTAACCACAAATACTATCACATATACATGCCAATATACACATATATATTATACACAGATTACTTTTGTTTGTTTGTTTTTTTTTGTTTCCTTTATTCTTTTATATCACCCACCCACCCCCAACCCCTGCGCTATTATATATATGTATATATACGTATATGCAACTTTTTTTAAATTTTTACTTCTTACTTTTTTATTTTTATGTTCATTTCTTCTTTTCTACTCATTACATATATATACATATATATATATATAGCTATATTGATTTTTCCTTATGTTCTGTCTTTATTTTTTAAGGGTGTTCGTTTTTTGAGTTTCTTTTCATATTTAACATTTGAAATATTTTTTATTTTTTTTATTAAATTTATCTATTTTCTTGTTTTACATATTTTTGCCGTTTTTTTCCTATATATCTTTTACTTTCTCTTCTTTTAAATTATTTTATTAGCTTTTTTTGTGTTGTATTTTCTTTTTAATATTACTTTTTTGTTGTTTTTAAATTTGTTTATAACAAATCATTTATTTTTAATATTATTTTTTATATTTTATATTTCTTCTTTCTCATAAATATAAAATGAAAACTTAATATCAGGCAACAAAGTTATAAAATATTTATTAGAAATTAAAAAATATTATTCATTTTATCTCTCTTTTTCTTTCTTCATAATTGTTTTTATATTATTTTTAACAATAATTTTCTCAGAAATTATTTTAGTTATTCTTCTTTAATATTTCTTTTTTATTTTAAATTTGTTAAATAAATTCTAGAAATTTTTATACATGGAAAAATAATTGTTTTTTTTTTAATTATAGTGTTTTAATTATTTCTTGTTTTGTTATTATTCTCATTTCTTTCAATCATTTCCTTTCTTTTTTATTTTGTTTTTGTTTTAAATTTATTTTTTACATTAACATGAATATAACAGTTATAATTTGTTCTTTTATTTAAATAAAGTTTTTTTTTTATTTCATAAAGTTCTTTTTTTTTTCAAAGTATATTTTTTCACTTTTTCTTTTTTATATAATATTTTTTTTTATTTTGTTGTATATAAATATCTTTTTTTAATAAAAAAATAAAATTTTAATTTAAGAACCTAACATACCATATTATTACTTTTTTTTATTTACGTTTTTTCTTATAATTCTTTTTTTATATATACATATGTATATATATAAATAGAAGGAGTAGAGAAATCAATTACTATATTTAAAAATAAGAATATAACTTTAGTGGCTAAAATAAAACTTGAGTTTGATTTAAAAAAACACAAACAAAATAGTTATAAATTTTTAATAATTTATAAAATAAGGTAATAACCAGCTGCGTTCTTTTAACAGCGGGGGGGGCCAGATCAAATCATCCATTGGCTGTGTTTAGTTGGTGGCACAATTACATAGTAGGTGGTATTCTCGTTGGCGAGTGAAGTGACTACGAGAGACGGGGGGTGGAATGAAACTGTCGATACACGTATCTAGGAAAATGTCACTTCACATGACACCTTGCGACAATTATATACGAATTTTGTCGATTTTCTCGTCGCCAGAAATCTGTTAAATTGACAAGGAGAATACCAATTTAAGGTCGAAGCGATACATCTGTCACGTCACTCGACAACGAGAATAAAACTGAGTGTAAAATTTGACAAAAGAAACGAGCAGGGTAGAATTTTGCGCTTTACGTAACGAAACTTAACTGAACGATTTGTGTTGGGTTATACCGCAAATGTTCCAAATGTCAATTGTCATTATGCAACATTTACAAAAGGAAATTAGCGTCATAAAAGGGTTATGTTTCATAAAAAAACATAGCACCGTTGCTAACTGCACGACTTTTTGTGCTGCAATCGTCAAAAATGTTTGACTAGAACCTTTTGGGAAAAATTGTCGTATGAAAATCAGTTAAGAATTTTAATAAATTGTTTTGAAAGCAGATATATTTTTAGTAAGTGTTAAAAACTGTGACATAAATTGTGACAGAGCATTGTGACATAAAAAATCAGAACTGCAACTTTGAAAAGCTAAATTTCTTCTATGATCCAGCTCTGTTCTTTTATGCTCGGCTAATCTGATCTAGAGAACGCAGCTAAGGTAAATATAGTGTAATAACATCTAGGCTTTGCCATATATAGTGATGGCCTTTTTTGCTTATGAACACAGTTAAAATTTCGACGTACTAGGCATACGGAGCTACATAGGGAATACCTACATCGCACCAAGGAGTATGCAAGGTTAGCGGAGGTCTGGGGGATGTTGAAGATGAACCTTCCCCTGAACTATTAGATGTCTTACGGATTTCGAAAAAAAACAGAATGTGGGGGAATGCTCCACAGTCGAATTATTAACCGAACTTTTAGACGCTAGTTTACACGACAAAAAGTAGAGTTAAGGGGTGTAAGGATGAGCCGAACCGGGGCTAGTCTGGCTTCACAAAAGCGGCAAGCTAAATTCGATACATTTTCTTATGCATTTACCACTTTCATTCTATTGTTTTACGTTGCATTAATAATAAGCTTAATACTTTAATATGTTGGTTTGCATTTTTAACAAATAAAATAGTAAATAAAATTAAGAATTAATATTAATTAATTTTTCTTTCTCTGTCATTTATATTTGTGTATTTTTATTTGATGTTTTTTAATTTCAAGTTTTCATCTTACTTTACTTTTCCTTTCTCCTTCTTTTTTTTTAATTTTTTACTATTAGTTTTGGTTTCTCATTCTTTACACTTCTTAAATATATATATACATATATAATCTCGCTTGCTTTGTTCTTTTCTCTTCTCGCGCGCGCTTGTTTATTAGTTTTATTTCTTGCTTCATTTCTTTTCCATATACTTTCTTTCATATATATATATATATAGAACTGTTTTTTACTTTCTTTATTTTTTTGTTTTTTTTTTGTTATATTTTTTTTTACTTTTCTCTTATAATTGGTTTTGTTCTTTTTTTTTGTTTATTAAATTTTTAATTAATTATTTTCATTTTTAATTTATTTTTTAATTATCCTCTTTTTGTTTACTTATCTTGTTTTTTTGTTTTTTTAGTTTATTTTATAATTTTAATACATAATTTAATTTTTATTTTAAATTGTTTGAAGGTGTTTGTATATTATTTTCGGCAGTGATAGATGAATCGGACGATTTTTTCATTTTCTCACAGTAATCGGTTAATATATCCCGGAAACGTGTCCAACATTTTTCCGGCACTGTAATTGCTGTACGAAAATTACTTTTAACCTAAAAATATATATAAAGTTATAAATTTATGTCGATTTGCAATTGCAAAGAAACCAAGGAAACGAAAAGATGAGCAGGAGAAATTAATATGATAGTATGAACGAAAAAGTTAATTTAAAAAAAAAGAGTGAGAGATCCTTTTTGAAATGTGAGTAACTAAAACGATCTACACAATGTCGATGAGATATGAGCATCGGCCAAAAGGATGATATACTACCTAAATTTACTGCAGAATTGGTAATTAGTAAAATATAATAGCTGGTAGTCATGTTTGTTCAAGAGCTGCGTGTGCTGCCGACTCTTCATTCCAAAGGCAGAAAGAAGGCCATAAATGCCCGAACGACTATAGGCTGATTAGCCTAACATTCTTCGTGCTGAAGTCACAAGAAAAGGATCATCGATTGTATCACATCCGCTAATCGGTAGATGTGACTTTATCCGCAGCTCAGCATGCCTATCTCAGAAATAGATCTATCGAGTCAGTTTTACACGAGGTAACTTTATAATTGCGCAAGTATGCCCTAAATATGAACTAAATTGCCCTAAATTTGAACTTCGAACCTACACAGGTGTAACATTGGAATTTTCATAGATAGCCAAGCCTTTCTATGAGAGCTCTAGATATAATGATGATCTAATAAAGCAGATCTGATCTAGAAAGCACAATGTGACTCTTATCTAAGTTCCCGGCATCGGAACATAGAAAGAACGAAAAAGCCGACTCACTACCTAAGCCAAACAAGGAAACTCTCTCTTAGTTGGACGCGCTATTTTTACCGCCATCAGAGGCTGGGCACACTGGACACATGTACTGTCTCTCTCTCTAGGACGACACGGCCCAGATACAACAAAGAAAGAGCAATGGCAGACCTAAGCAGACCTCAACAAGATATTGATGCACCCAACCTATTCCACCATATCTAACTGCTCCTCGAACGAAACTTACAGCGCTTCTTTTGCATCATTGACAACTATGGCAAATAATATGATTCAATTATAATAGTACAAAGAATGCCTGAGCAAGAAAATTAATCTATCTTATCTCCGTTTTTTGGACAGGAAAGTACAGAAGTCAAATTTATATAAGTACACTTCTTAAGTGAATGTTCAATCATTCGAGTGAGATCTGAGCCCCCCAAGCATATCATTGAACAACTGCTTGCACATCTTCCACAAGAAGATGCTATTACCTGCCTTCACAAATCTGAAAAACCAGGTACAACCAGTGCACACAGTGTTGAACGTGGATATTGTAGAGTAGTGGGGTAGTTGACAACAGACTTATAATAGGTGGTGAATCCATTAATTGACATTGAATGTGCAATGCATCTAAGAAAACTGGTACCCCCTAAAATGCACACATTCCCTTGTTCAAACAAGACAAGATCACAGCACTGGTACAACTGTGAGCAGCGTCTGTCTTGATAATGGACAGACGCTGCTCACTTTTAAAGAGTGGATGAGTTTGGAGGATCCTCTATATATGAAATCAAACAATTTACCCAAACAAACACACTGAAAAATCCATATCCAAAAGACTCTACTTAATAAATTCATAGAAGACTATCATATGGCATGATCACAGGCCATGATCAGACGTCATTGAATTGTTTGATCGCAAGATATGACCCCATCAAGCACTAAATCCACCATCGATGTTCTAATTTGTTTGTTTTTTCCTTTCCTAAATAAAAAGAAGAACAACTGAAGCTGTGTTAAAATTATAAATAATTAAAATGGTTAAAATATGAAATTAGTAAGAAAGGAAATGAATATGCAAAAGAAGAATGATCTACGTACGAGCAAGAAATGCAATTACCTCACTGATTCGCATATAAATGCCTCGATTATTTTGTCCGATATCGAAATAAAAGTTTTTGTTGTCCACTTTCATGTGACGCTCTTCCGGTAACTCGCCTTTGAAACTATAATTAAATATTGAAAATTAAATTATATAAAAATGATTTAAATAAATTCGCGTATATCGTGATCGTGAGTTTGTATCAAATTAGGAAGTGCCTGTAAATTTATTTTACAGAATTAAAGCAATTATCCGCAACAGCGGATCCAGAAACAATTCTTGAGGGGGGGGAGTCAAATTTGATCAAAGGTGATCCAGAATAATCCAGAAATCACCCCTGAAAATATAACCCACATAGTCCTACATGTCATAGGCCACATAGTCGTTCATATGATGGTGCAATGTCTAATAGAATGCCTCAAGGTAGCAGCATTTGGCTGGAGAACTAGCTCCCACCGGAAGGATACCCAATAGGCTAATGCGAAGATAGAAGATGAAGCTATGCACACCCCCGTTTTGCACAGGCCGGGCAAGAAGGTGAAAGTCGGTTGATACACTAATGAAGAACCAGTCTCAACTGGCACAAAATAAAGCCAACTTTTCTGAGTAGCAGGGCAGGAGGAATAGAAAATAGCAGGAAGCATCGAAAATCGTGGTTGGAGATCATCTGCAAGTGAAATTTATAAACGAGAGGGCTTTGGGGGACGCATTAGCCTCGAAGCCTGGGTGGAAATGGAAACCAAACTATCTGAGACATTTTAGAACCAGGCAAGAGAGGATCAACAACCAATGCTAATGACTCCTCGGTAGACAGAAGCTTGAAGACCAGGCCTCAAAGGAGAATGTGTCACTAATATCAGTAATATCAGAAACACGCGTTCGCTACTTAATTATAATCTGGCTCTAGCCAAAACCAGGCCAGGCAGAGCGCACATTAGGCAGTTACGTTCTGGAAGATAAAAAAGAAATTTCCAGACATAGAGCACTGATAAGCAGGATGGCTTTAAAAATTAGCCATAGTCGATCAAACAACCACCTTACTTTAGGTGCACGAGTTTGTGGTATACATGATGTCTCACGGCTTGTTGCTGAAACATTAAGGAATACATAAATTTTAGTTTACCCTCCATCACTAGTTCCAAATTCTTCGAGTAGGTCGGTTAGTGCATCCCTAAATTCAATCATTCCCTGAGCCGGAATTGCAATTTGTGATCTAGGTCCACCTCGTGTTATTGTTTGCGATACCTATGATTAGAAAACAAACAATAATCATATTTATTTCAAAAATTTAAAAAAAACTATCTTTTACCCTCAGAAAACGTCCTCGCGCATTTTCTTTTAAATCCAAATAATAACGTCGGTTATCCTTAATCATCATTTCAGATTTTAATTTACCATCTTCTGGTACATTCTCTGGATTCGGTGGTCCTGCAATAAAAATAGTAAATATTGTGTTTTTTAGAGAAATTTAGTTAATAGCACTAGCCTCTGCGAATTCTTTTTTTTTTTGGGGATAGGACCAAACTGCAAGAAGAATAAGTTGCCGGGCATCGACAGCCGCTGAGCTTGTTAAAAAAGTAGACGTACTAGTCGGATACATGCACTGATCAAGAAGACATGGGTAGAAGAAGCCTCCCGAACGACCGGAGGAAGGCCATCAAGATCATTTGCCCTATTCATAAGAAAGGGAATGAGCTACGTTGTAAGAGTTGAGGGGACAGGGGTGGTAGCACGTAAGTTTTTCAATAGAATTTTTGTATAAAGAGGTCGATTGAAACAACTTACTTGCTACCACCCCAAAATTCGGTTCGGTTTGCATCCACCAACGATGTACACAAGATCTTCACCAGCTCTTGAACAAAATTTAAAATTTTGGAAAATTCGAACCAAAAAAAGTGATTTAAAACACCCTGGAGCTAGTGAAGACCTTCCTGAGGATGCATCAATGTCATAGACCCGCTGAAAGTGAGACTTAGCTCTCTGTTTGCCTCCACCAACGATGTACACAAGGTCTTCACCAGCTCTTGAACAAAATTTAAAATTTTGCAAAATTCGAACCAAAAAAAGAGATTTAAAACACCCTGGAGCTAGTTAGTATCTTCCTGAGGATGCATCTATGTCATAGACCTGCCGAAAGTGGAAATTAGCTCTCTGTTTGCATCGATGTACCCAAGATCTTCACCAGCTCTTGAACAATTTAAAATTTTGGAATATTAGAACCAAAAAGTGATTTAAAACACCCTGGAGCTGGTCAAGACCTTCCTAAGGGCGCATCCATGTCATAGTACCGCTTAAAGTGGAAATTAGCTCTCTGTTTGCATCCACCAACGATGTACACTAGATCTTCACTTAATTAAAAAAGGGAACTGCGGCCCCAAAAATGGAGAAAAATAATTATATGATTCGTCATTCAGAAAATGAAGAGCTGCGGAAATATAATGACAATTCCCAAAACTAATTTTCATGCTGTGCCCCCGTCCACAAACGCACACTTGCAAGTTTATTATCTTAGGTTTCATAATAGCTGCAAATGTTATCTTAATTTTTATTCATTTTATTCATAGTATGTTACTTAAATTATGACTTGATGTTTATATGCACAATCACTTGGGACTTGCACAGTAAATATGCATGGAATGACCGATATACTAGATCTTTACTAACACATTGTCTGGTAAATTAACTAACAGGAAAAAAATGCAGCAAGTGCCAGTGTGCATTACCGGCAACATCAGACGCATCAAACTCTAAAACATCTAAAAACGTACAATTTGTAAAATAATAATAAAAAAACAATTCCACCTTGCCTTCTATTATTTTCAAAAATGAATAAAAAAAACAATCCGCACAAACCAAAACAGGGAAAAAACAAGGAATTAATATTGCAGCCAAACTATAGTGGTTTTTACTACCTGAAAACCTGAACTCTGACAAAGAAAATTGAAGACAAAAACAATTAATTATTTTAAAACTATTAGGAAAAACCTTGCATAAACAAAAGCGGAGTCTCGGGTATCAAAACTTTAATTCACGGCGGCGCACACAGCTACTATCATCACTAGATTCATTTAATTATTTTTTTCCAAAGCGACCCCACATTAAAATTAGCGCCACTACACAATAAAAGCCCCGAAGTCATGCATATTATATTCAGATTTATGTGTAAATTGAAGCAAAACATGATTAAACATGATTTTTTCACCGGCAAAAAAACATTTAATTATAAATTACGACGTTCAATTGCACTTTTTAAGAAGTATAATGGCGGCGAAATAATGAAGACAATTACACTAATGAAGAACTGGGAAGGACATATGTATGTAGTTGCAGCACCTGATACCTGAACACTAATAAATTAAAGAATATGCAAACTAAAAATTGGAGTATAAATAATATCGTGCCCTTTTGACCTTGAACTGAAGCGGCCACCCAAACCTTAATGATTTGATCCCAGCAGCAGATCACCACGATTTATGCTAAAAGGAAAGGTGTAAATTGGCACAATAACCGCGAAAAATATTTAATTACACTACAATTGAGTTTATATAAATCACCACATTAGAAGCAAAAAAACTCTGAATAGCACCTGGAAAATTTACTTTATTTAATGCACAAATGCAGCAGGTGTCGTCAAGTGGGCATTGAAAATCCAAGGATGGCATTGAAAATCCAAGGATGGGCTAGAAAATATTAAAAATATTAGCATTAGCGAGTTTTTTTACACCCTCATTTTTCACAAGAACAATTAAATTATGGCACATGGATGGTTACGTGGTTCTTTGTAAAGGGGGAAATTTTAAAAAATTGATGAAAATTCGCGGATTTTCTTTCGGAAAATTGAACAAAACAATGTTGCGCGTAATTGCGCTTAATATTATTAAATAAAAACCACGAAAAAAGCCGCGAAAAAGGAAAAATTAATTATTTTAATCGTAAGAACGCACGCGACGACACGTCCACCATCGACAGAAACTCTTTATTAAATGCCAAATTAAACTGTATTTAATGATGTACAGTTTTAGCACTTGCATTTAGAGTATTTCTGTCTCATATTTTGGGGAATAGAATATATGTTAATATTTTATTTAATATGGCGGACTTCCTCCTCCAATCCACCATATTTATTATTTAATATTATCAACATTCCTTCTATTCCCTCTCTCCTCTCTATCTTCTTATATTTAATATTATTTCCCTTCCCTTCTTACTTCCAACTAGCAAAAAAGCCTGGTGTCTGTGCGGGGGGGCCGGAATATGCCCCGCACACCACACAGGGGACCACACACCAGCTTCCCGCCCTATCACTAGAGACGGGAATGTCCCGAAGGGATATGTTTGAAATGCTATTATATAGTGCACAATCTCCAAAAAAGTGATCTTGTGAATTATATTCGAAGGGAAAAATTTACAAGGAAACACGATCAAATTGCGCCTCTCAGTATGCAACCGATCGGCACGATTTCCACATTTCTCCACAAGGGGGGCCTTCTGGGTAAAATCTAATACCTGTCAAATCGAAGTAAATCAATTAATTACAATAAAAACCCCTAATCTTTAATATCACCCTGGAAAAATGCAAAGAAAATTGTGGTAAAACCATAGTAAAGTAGTGGAAAGTGCATCTACGCGATTTTCTGTCAATTTTGCATGCATTTAACGAGAAAAAAATCTGTGAAGGTTTCATGTTTATGGATTAAAGTTTTTTTATGACTGACAATGCCCAGAGACAAATTTATTAAAATCGCCCACTTACGGTGTGCTGAAGGATCTGATATGATGACGGGGATTTTAGAAAAAGTATGTTATGCACACATTAAGGTGAGAACAGCAATTATATTAATCCTAGACAATACCTTGCACCGGATAAAGATTACAGAAGCGACATCGCAAGGTAATTTGTGATGAATACACTGGATTGTGTGTCGAGGAGGTGATCCTTTCAACTATCCAAGGGAGCGAGTAGATAAGCGGTTCTTTTGCGGGCATTATGAACATTGGGGTGGGCAGCTGCTGGGGGGCGATCATAATTAACACGAAATCGCAGCCTTCAGACGGCTTAATTTGATTCCAGGAATAAAGTTCCCAGCATCGAATCTCGCTGGCGGCAGTTGTTTTTATTATGATTTTTTTTTGTAAAATTTAACTTTAACTATATTTATATAATCAGAATCGATTTAAATTAATTATTTCCAATTAAAAAAACATTGATCTTTAAATATTTCCAGGGCAAAATGCAAAAAAAAAATATGTTCATCTGTAAAAAAAAAAAAAAAAATTTGATATTTTCGCGTGGGGTGCTCCTTTGCACTTCTTTTGAAGATCATCGCTTTGCAAATTTTCTTAATAAGTTATTTTATTATACAGGCAACATTAATTGACGGAATAAATGCAGGTGCTTTGGTGTATCTAGCTTGATCTATTTTGTTCTATCTCGCCTAAAAGTATTTTTTCAATGGAAGGGTTATAAAATCTAATACTTGTCAAATCGAAGTAAATCAATTAATTACAATAAAAACCCTTTTAATCTTTAAATATCACCCTGGAAAAATGCAAAAAAATGTGGTAAAACCACAGGAAAGAAATGGCAAGGGCATCTACGCGATTTTCTGTCAATTTTGCAAGCATTTAACGAGAAAAAAATCTGTGAAGGTTTCATGTTTATGGATTAAAGTTTTTTTTATGACTGACAATGCCCAGAGACAAATTTATTAAAATCGCCCACTTACGGTGTGCTGAAGGATCTGATATGACGACGGGGATTTTAGTAAAAGTATGTTATGCACACAATAAGGTGAGAACAGCAATTATATTAATCCTAGAAAATACCTTGCACCGGATAAAGATTACAGAAGGGACATCGCAAGATAATTTGTGATGAATACACAGGATTGTGTGTCGAGGAGGTGATCCTTTCAACTATCCAAGGGAGCGAGTAGATAAGCGGTTCTTTTGCGGACATTATGAACATTGGGGCGGGCTGCTGCTGGGGAGCGATCATAATTAACACGAAATCGCAGCCTTCAGACGGCTTAATTTGATTCCAGGAATAAAGTTCCCAGCATCGAATCTCGCTGGCGGCAGTTGTTTTTATTTTGATTTTTTTTTTAAATTTAATTTTAACTATATTTATATAATCGGAATCGATTTAAATTAATTATTTCCAATTAAAAAAAACATTGGTCTTTAAATATTTCCAGAGCAAAATGCAAAAAAAAAATATGTTCATCTGTAAAAAAAATAAAAAAACATTTGATATTTTCGCGTGGGGTGCTCCTTTGCACTTCTTTTGGAGATTATCGCTTTGCAAATTTTCTTAATAACTTATTTTATTATACAGGCAACATTAATTGACGGAATAAATGCAAGTGCTTTGGTGTATCTAGCTTGACCTATTTTGTTGAAGGGTTATAAATGCGCAGCTCTTGAACGATAAGAATAGAGCATAGAGCCAAGGCTCCAGCCGGGGGGTTGTAGTGCCATTGAAAGAAATGATAAACGTAGGCTCTTAATACACTTATTTCTCTTAAGATAGTCCAGCAAAACTTCACAGGCTAGTGAATACTAATTCTAAACACTATTACTAATCCGGTTATTTACCTAATGATGCATAATAATCACTGAATGTTGATAAATGATCCCTAAATTCTGCAGCTGTTGAAAGTGCTAAATATATTTGGCTCCGCCTTCCATCGGCACCGATCTATAATTAATAAATTATGTTAAAATCAATCAATAATAATAATAATATTAAAATTACTTCAGCGACTTTGATGTAACGGCCTCTTTTATTTTGTTTTACATCGAGATAAAAGCGTTTTGATTGGATTTGGAGCATTTTTGTCGCTAATTCCTGTTCGGTTTGTTGGCCCTGTTGGCCTGTAAAAGATTGAAATAAATAAATAATCAGTAATAGATGAATTAATATTTAAATTACAGAAACCAAATCACATTAATAGAAGCAATTTTTAATTTTGTAGGCAGTTATTAAAAAAGTGGGTATCGAGCTAAATGGATCGAATACCTACTCAGTTATTTAAATCAGCAAAAAAAAGTATTTAGGCAAATTAAATTAAAACAAAATGAATAATATAAAATTAAACAAACAACACAAAACTCACCTTTACCTGAATCGAATTCTCCTCCGCCGCCATCCATTCCTTGAACATTATATTCTAAAAAGACGTGTGAAAAAGAGTAAGCATTCACGTTTTATATTTATTTATTTTTTAATAATACTAAAAATTAATACTAAATCTAATACAATATTTTAAGTAAATTTATTTATTAATTTGTTTTTAAAAAAAGTGCTCAAAAATTGTTTTTTTTTCTATTACGAATTTAGTTTTTCACAGGTTAAAAATTGTTTTTTACTTTTTAAGTTTCTATATTATTTGACAGTTATTTCACACAGCCAAGAGTCTCACATATGTTTCTAAATTTATTTTTATTTAATTATTATTTAAAAAAATGCCGCGCTTGTTAATTTAAATAAAATAAAATTGAAATGTTTTTTTAAATATGTTCACTTTAAAAAAATGGTTTTATTTAAATTTTTTTTTTTTCAAAACCAAAAGCAAAAGGATTATTTTTTGACAGTTCTCCTACTATTTTGACATTTCTTACAGTTTAGTCACAGTTTTTTTTAAGGACGAAAAACATCACTTTTTTTTGTTATTAATAAATTTTGTTTTATATATTTTATTTAATTGTAACTTTAAGACGTTCTCGATTTAATTTGAATGAAAAATAAAAATAAAACAGATTTCTTCGTTGTGTGTTTATATATTGTGTCACATTTCAGACAGGAATCTGACTGATCCAGTAATCAGCTGTGCAGCAAATGCCAAATATAAGTCACACCGAAAAAATTCCGGCTTATGACAAAAAAAATTGGACCTATACACTTTTCTTTTTTTTAACACAGGTACAAGCACACTTGTAATATAGGTAATTGTTACTATAGTTTGTTAACAATGCAGCATAGAAAACGTTATCCTTTTTCTTGTTTTTCCTTATAATATATTTTTCTGTTTCTTTATTCTTTTTTGAAGTACCAAAACTTATTTCCTTTCCAAAATTTTCACGTTTCCTCTTTTCTTTTTTTTTTCTTTGATTTTTAATTTGAATTTAATTTATTTCTATTTGTTTTTTGATATTATCTATATCAGTTTAAATTTTGTAATATTTAAATTGTGTTCCATCATGTTATATCCTTTCTGTTGTTAGTGTGTTCACTTCATCGGAATCTAGTTTCCTTTGTTCTGCTATTTTCACCTTTTTCGTCCTATATTTCCTTTAACTAATCCAAATACAAAATGTTTATTTTACATTATGTGCATATACATAAATAGCTTAGAAACGCACACACACATCTAACAAAAAACAACAACAACATTCAACCAGGATATTGTGTGACACAAATATAATATGAATTTATATGTGTGTTCTCTGCCATTTATGGAAAATTGATTGCAGCTGATTTCTAAATACATGTTTATATTTATACATATATGTATATATTAAAAAAAAAATAAGGACGAAATCTTCTGCAGTGTGTTACAGTATAAGAAAACCGCAAGCGCGCGCTCATATACCATACATACAAACATTTTTATATACATATAATCCTTGCGTATGTTTTTATACACTCTGAAGGACACCATACTTACTAGCGAATGTCCTTTTTTGCCTTTTTTTATTCTCTCTGTTTCTGTTCGTCTCAATTTCATAATTTTACTTTCGTTCTTACCTATTAACACTCTAAGTTTAGAGCGCGTTAGTCTCTAAGGATATTCATTTTAAGCGCTCTTTGTTTCTTACTAACTAGTCCAGGACATCAGTATGTAACTATATCCTTAAAATCTGTTTTTCTTGCTTGTATTTCTCTGTTGCTATAGAGTGTACTATTCTAAAAACCAGCCTTGCATACACAAACACACACGCACACATACATTTTTTTTGTTTATTTGTATGTTGACTTCCTTTTTCGGTTGAGGGTCCTTTTCCAGATTTTTTTTTCTTTCTCTCACTCTTTCTTCTAATTCTCTCCTATAATGGTATAGCTCTTAGCTAGGAGAGTAGGTATGTATATATCGGCCTGCTCTACTATATTTTGTTGCTGATTGCATGATGCTTGTTTCTATGCCAGAGGAATAAGTGCTGTAGGCTGGTATGTAAGGATACTTTTTTATTTTTTTTCCAGAGTGAGAGATATATGTTCCTTCCTAATTTGTGATTACTAATAACCCCCACCAAAAAAAAAAATGGTAATAAGAAAACATGAAATCACTTTGAATGATTTGAAAGCAAAGATTAAGTTATTTTGATCGTTTCATATTAAATACATATTTTTTTATTTTTTTGAATACAAAATCGCTTACTTTCATCAGGTACCTACATGTTGTCGTGGGTGTGGGGCCTGCATGCACGAGGCTATGTCGGCATGGTGATAACCTGGATGATGAGAGCAGCAAGGTAGTGCGAAGGAGCCAGATGAAGCTAAGTATATCCCCTCTCCTCCCTTCCCTTTCCAATTTCCCACGCATCTTGTTACTTTAGTTCCCCGTTCACACCCCCTCCCCACTTTTAAGGCAACATGTGTTTATTGGTCGATAGCTGCGTGGCCAGCTGATGATGGACACGAGGAGGGAGAACCCATTAGCCCCGAGACCTGGGTGGAAGTGGAAGCCAAGCTATCAAAAATGGGTTTTGACCGAGTACCCTTGTACTGTGCTTTGACTTCTTGGAAGTAGTCATAGGCTTTATGGTGAATAGATGCGAAGACCATGCCTCAAGGGAGTTCCTAGGTAAATGAGTAACCAAGATCAGTAACGTATTGAAAGACCAGAGCCTCAAACTCATCCCAGCCACCAGGATAACCCGATCAGCTGATTGCCTAAGGTAAACATGAAGACCACCAACCCAACAATGATTGACTGGAATAAATTTGGTCAGACCATTGGTACAGTTGAGCCAGCCTGGGTAGCCTAGTTGGTCTTATAGTGCCCGACTACCATTTCAGTAGATGTCCTGGCAGATATAACTGTATTGTCATCGGAACAGCCTATACAAAATTTCAGCGTAATTGGTCAAATTAGGTTGACTGATTCACGATAAGACGCATAACGAAAAAATGCGCTCGGTACTATTATGACAGCCCCCTGCTTCCAGTAACGAAAATTCAGAAGAATTTAAACCTAGAGTGACAATGTACAAAGATAAAAGTGGGGAGATATTAGGTAATAAGGACGAGATATTGGCTAGCCGGATTTTTCAAAATGACGAAAACAAGGTAAATACCTGCAAAAATTCTAACATAATCACAAGCTATTTTAAAGGAATACCATTTAAATAGAAACTAGTATATAGCCCCGAAACAAAAGTATACACCATAAATATTATTAAAATTATTGTATTTTTTTAAATGCAACGAGATCAATTTTCTCTGGTTTTCTTTACTAGTGTGACCTTGTTTCTAATGGACAGCTGACCTGCCAGTTAAGAATTTAACCTACGAAAATATATACTATATATATGTACATATATATTTCTCTGATATGATTTTTATATTTTTAATGACACTTTCTTCACGAGATCAATTTCTAATCAATGATTCAATTTTTATTATTATAATTAAATTAAATATTATTTTAAAAATAAAAATAAAATAAAATTCAAACAATATATATTAACCTTCAGAAGAAATTTAAACAAGTAGGGGTAGTCCTTATGTATATACAATATATATATATATATATATATATATATATATATATATATATATATATATATATATATATATATACAATGTATATGTATGTATACATATATGGATTAACTTTAAAATGAAAAGCTTTAAACAAACAACAACAAATCTCATGCGCTGAAT
Organism: Thereva unica; assembly: GCA_949987705.1. Taxonomy (NCBI): domain Eukaryota; kingdom Metazoa; phylum Arthropoda; class Insecta; order Diptera; family Therevidae; genus Thereva; species Thereva unica. Next base: position 2,998,688 of record OX465286.1, read on the forward strand.
AGAAGAAGAACTGTGTTACCCGACTAAGCGCCTATATATTCCTTTATGTTATATTGGTAGCTCTACATATTAAGCTGGCTGACTTGTTAGGATATATGTATAAATATCATATTGGCATATGTCGCCTTTCCAAATCATCTGGTTGCTGACTGAAGCTTGTATGGACGACGACGCGAAGATCGGGCTTATTTCATCTTTTTGATTTTCAAATTCGAATTGAGATATTCTAAAAATGAACACACACACACACATAAGCAAAGATGTGCGATCTACAACTCCACTCATATGAGGCATAGCATACTTTTTTTATATCGTTTATTTCATAGGTCATGCAGAACACACAACAAATAAACCGGATGGTCTTACATACATACATATATATGTTTGACAGCTTTTCGGAAGGACAGAGCAGAAGAGAGATGTTTAGAAATATATGGAACAACCCCTGCTTCTAATTGAAACAATAAGAAAAGCAATACAGTGTAATATAGATTAATAATTAATTATAATAAAAATTGAATCCTAGTAACACAACATAACGTGTACGCAAAATTTGATATATGTACATATCTGGCACCGGAGCTAAATTAAAAAAGATTAGTTTTTAACAAAGTTAACGAATGTTTCGTTAAGTTTTAAAATATAACCTCTACTACTGAGTTTCCATGAGAGTTCAACCAGAGTTGAACCCGAGTTGAACTCCATGGAAACAGTCGCAGTCAAGAGTTTTCGTTAAAGATTTTCAACTCTGCTCAACTCACCGAAAATAGGTAGATTGAACAGAGTTCACGCACATCACTACAAACGGGATTGTCAAATGTTAAAAAAGTCAAAATGTCGCGCCTGGCTTGGACGTCTGAAGAAACTTTATATTTAATAAATGTTTTTAAAGAAAAATTTATTATAAAATTAATAGATGGAAAAAATATTATGTCAAATTTAAAAACAGCTGCTTGCTTAATACAAGTACACATTCAGCTGTCTGTACACAGGCAGAAAAGTCATCCATGGAAACGCATAGAGTTGAGTCGTTGAGTTGAAGTGTCATTTCAACTCAACCTCAACTCAACTCGACTCCCATGGAAACTCGGTATACGTAGGCTCAACAAGCTTAACGAATTTTTTGTTAAATTTCCAAAATATTACGTCTTTGTAGATTTGACAAACTTAACGAATGTTTCGTTAAATTTTCAAAATATTACGTATGCGTGGGCTTAACAAACTTAACGAATGTTTCGTTAAATTTTCAAAAAAAATCCCTACGGAAACTCCTACGGGGTTTGTGCAATAAGAACGTGTGCACTCCACGAAACCAGTCGTTGTCAAGTCATGTTATAGATCGGTGCCATATTTAACACTGATGTTCGTACATTAGATAACGCACAGTTACATACATGTTTTTGTTTTTAAATAAAGACTAGAGTCACAGGAAAGGCCCTTTATACTGTTGACAATCTATTTTCTTCTTATAGAGTGCAATGTCGAACAGCAGCTCTAGTCGGGGAGGAAGGAACTGCCACAACCTTCCCGCGATATTTTTAATCCACCTACTCTCAACCATTATTATCGCGACTTTGACATCGGGGCATCGAGAAACAACTCGCTGGAGTGTTATGCCTCCTGAAACGAGTTGAATCTCATCAACCAACCGATGACATGCGCCCTGGTGGAGCGGGGAAGGGCTAAGGAAGGCTAAGGCAGAAGGAATCAGGAATGTAAATAGGGAAGAAGAAAGAAGGAAAATTGTGTAGGTGGGAAAGTGGAAAAGGCGAAGGACCGTGGGGCTGGCCGGGATTCGAACCCGGGACCTCTGGGATAGCAGTCAGGCGCCTTACCCCTAGACTGCCGAGGCCCCATATCAGGTTCAGACTATTCGATCGATCGATCGATTCGTATTGCCAGGTTTGGCCGAGTTTTGACAAGACGAATGAACGAAATGGGATTTGTTTACGGGGAAGGGAGTGAGAGAGGGGCCCATTTTCCACCCATGTCCTCTTTCACCTTCGTCCACCTCTAAACCCCCGTTCGTTTTGTCTGTTCGCAATATCGGTTCATGCAATTTTACAACCGGGCCCTTTATAGAGGCAAACTGGGTAAAACTTCACTCCGATCCCTATCTTGGCCGATCTTACCTGCAATATATGTATATAAATTTTGCATAATTATGGTAGGTTTCTTTTTTTTGTTGTAGAATTCGTTAGCTCATATTATAGAAAAACTTGCAAAGTTTTCAGCTCAGGTTTTAATAGCGCGCGGCGGGGAATGGAAAGGGGCGGATAATGGAGAACTTTTTATTATATAGCCTTCAAAATCGTGTACACGATAAATGGCACCCGTAACATAGAATCTCTTCTCTTGTAAACTATATACGCATTTATATATATACATACATGCATATGGTGGTATTTTCAACATCATTAATGCTATATAGATGTGTATACAGAAAACTCTATTAAGTAGAATTCAATTTTTAAAGTAGAAAAACAAAAAAAAATATAGTTTTACTACTGTGTGCTTCCTTGCTTGCTAACTGCCAAACCACCCCCCCCCCCTCCGTGTCTCCCTACCCGATAACTACTCTCAAACCACCAACCGCCTCCCCCCCTCCAGTTCCATGGTTCCATGTGGATAAACAGTACTACACTATTCTACTACAGAAAAAACCCTTCTTTCTATAGATAATAAAAATGAGACTAAAAAACCATACGGCTTTCTTGCGCTCTATCTAGCAACTAAATATAAAATATTTGCTCCATTGGCATATATATATTATACATAACGTCTATATACATATGTACATAATATAAAATATAAATTTTTCTTGTTAATTTGTTATGATATAAGTACAACAAAATATGGTTTTTTTTATTATTATTAAAATATAGATATTAGAAGTAGAAAAAACCTTGTAGAAAAACATATGAGGGGAAATTTTTTTCCATATCGAGGACACACACACACACACATATATATATATATATATATATATATATATATATATATATATATATATATATATATATATATATATATATAAACAAAAATTTGAATTTTTTTTGTTTTTTTGGTAGTGGTCGTCGATCATATCCGGAATTGGTTTAGAACACGGCTGATTTTTGTGGATTCGATCTCTCTCTCCTCTCGTTATATGTACACAGTTATGGGAAGGAAATGATATGTGTATATATATATATATATATAGTTTTTCAAATATGCTGAATTTCTGGAACAATGCTGAATAACAAGGAAGTGGAGAGAGGATCTTACCACTTCCGTTTCTCCTTTTTAGTGACATTTTTAATTAAAAAAAAAATCAAATCCCCGTGGAAATTTATAATTATTTTTATATATTTTTTTAATTAGAAATTTTTATTAGTACACATTAATTAGAAAAAAAAGCACTTTTTTCACACACATATTTATTATTTTTTCCAGCACACACAAAACTAAATTTTTTATATAAAAATCGAGACTCGTTTTTGTTCCATCAAAGTTTTATTTATTTTATTTCAATGTAATCAGAACTATATTATTCGTTTTTTTTGTTTTTCATATATATATGCACATCTGTGTATGCATTATTGTATTTGTTTGCACCTTAAAATACAGGTTATTATTATTATTTTATTTTTATTTCAAAAAAATTTAAAATCATTACTCTCTCTCGTCGTTTTTGTTTTTAATTTTTTTTTTTTGTATTGCCAAACGAGTTAAGAACTCTTTTTAAACCGTGAATAAACAGAAAAGAATACAACAGAATTAACAAAATAAAATACTTTTATGTTCCTTCCTCTGCCCCCCACCTTTTCTGTACCCTACCAATATATAATAATATGAAAGTAGCAAAAGGTGTTGTGTATCGATTTTGAGCACTTTTTTTAATATTAAAAAAAATCCTAATTAATTTTTTTTAACATATCATATATATTATTAATTAGGCTAATGAATTATTTTGCTGTTGGGGTAGATTTTCTCTGTTTAATTTTGTAAATTAAACATACTTTGGCCAGAAACTCCTTCGTCGCCGCTGCCAATATCGGACATTGCACCAACCAAAACCACACACTACACTAAACCACTTACAGCACACCGCAACCGCACACGCAAATCTACAGAGAGAGCACCTCGACGTTCTTCAACAAAAAAAAACAGAAACTTAAAATATCACACACGGAAAAAGTAGTACTACAAAAATGATCTTTTCGCGTTTATCCGTATCTCAACTTTTCTTTTCCTTCGCCCGTTTGTTTTCGCTGCTGCTGCTGGTAGATACTCTTCACCACGGAATTCTGATAAAAAGAACTCTTCTTTTATATTCTTTTCTTTATATTTGCGTTAACACAGAATCCGACGAAACTAACAAAAAAACATAAATATATCTGCAAACTTTTAATCGCGAATTATTTAGAACGATTTTTTTTGTATCGGGGAAAAGGTGTTTCGTTAATTTTCTTTTTTTTTTATATATTTTATATTATTTTATTTTCTTTCCTCTTCTTGGGCTTAAGTTTACAAAATTACAATATTTCGATCTGTTCTTGTTCTTCCCTTTTCCTTATGACAACGCGCGAGGCACCCCCGTTCTCTCTTCTTCTCTATAGCGCTTCGATCAACCCTCTATGGAAAATCGTGTCTCTATACCACTTTTGATCTATTCCACTTGGCTAGCTAATCTTAATAAATTTCTTTTATATATTTATTTGTTATATATATATGTATATATAGTAATATGTATATAAAATATATACATATATATATATATATAAAATTTTTTTATTTTAAATTAATATTCGTTTATAGTTAGCACTACACCAACGTTCATTTAGACCTCTTCATTTTTTCGCACTATTTCGGGTTTTCGCAGATATATTATATATTTTTTTCTTTCGTTTTTGCTCTCTTGATTTTGCAGCCACTTCGGTATGTATACCCCGCGGAGTTTTTCGATTGATGGCTGATGTTTCGTTCGTTTCGGTCATTCTCTATGGCAGTACAGCTGCTGAGCAGTAAGCGCTGAACATATTTCAACATATATATACTACATTATATACATATATAGCAAAAGTAGCTTTTTCATCATTCAGTTACGCGTGAGAACGGCCTGAAAGTACAAAAACCAGATCTATACATAATATATACATACATATATGTATGGCCCCGAATCCATATAACTATACTGTAGGAAAAAGCTTGATCGTCTCTCTTTCTTACAATCTATATAGCTTTTAGAATAGTTTATTTTACTTATATATATGTACTATTCTATACATATATGCATGCATATGTATATTGTACATCTACAGAAAATTTCCAAAAGCCAAGAAAACTTATGGCACCCCCCTCCCCCTTTTCTCCTTCCCTTTCCCCCCTTCCCCAACAACGAAAACGGCAGAATGACGCGAGAACAGCTGTAGTTTGCTGAACGAAATTTCTGTTTCGTTTTGTTAGTTTTAAGCTTCGTTATGACGTCATCTTTTTATACCTTATAATTATCTATAGAAAGAGGGGGGGACTACTGACACAGTGACACGCATATTTTTTAAATACAAAACGAAGAAAAACGGTAAAAAACTTGAATCTTATAAATTAACGCATTTTTGTTTTAAAACAACCGCGCATGTGCAATACACTTCTGTGTAATTTAAAAAAAAAGGTAAAACTTCTTTAAAGGATTGAAATCATTCGTTGAGGTGCATCTCTAACACCGGAGAACGCATCCTGAAACAGATGATAAGTTCGCGGACGATGTGTGCAAAAGCATGATGGAACTGAAGGCCATAAACCAAAATCCCAAGCAACACGAAGTCCAAAGAAACAGAAAAAAGCAAAGAATTCCAATGAGATAATAACTAAGCAGCTAGATGGGTAGACACTGTTTCAGCTCCGGTGAGTACCTTCGAGGGATGTGTGCCTCTTTACGCTGGTGACGCCAGGTTAAAGAAATTGCCTTTACGTCTCGTACCGGTCTGGACTTGAATGAACATGGGCTTTTAGACAGGGAGTTACAAATATTCCCTGCTGCTATACCGATAAAATATTGTCACAACTACCTCGTAAAAAAATTAAAACAAAAAAAGAAGCTTAGGTTAGGTGTAGGGCTGCCTCTAGTGGGCTACCGGAGGTCCAATTACCGGAAAAGCATCCTGTGAAGTTTGGATATTTATTTTAAGTCTTCCAGAATATTTGATCCTACCTATTATTGGGCTGCCAATCATCTACATCTCTGAGCCCCCCGGTGAGACTCCCGGACTGGTTAGATAGTCCATTTTCTCGTTGCCATATACATATATCCCTATGTCTGGGAACCTAGACGAGAGTCACGTGATGCTTTCTCCTCGGAAGGTGGGGACACCCGATTTGTCACTTTCTATTATATGCCAAGAAGAGTCACTGCAGACGAACACCTAGCAGATCTGTTAGAAAGTCCTTATCCCACCTCCCGCGGTGCCCCCAGGCTGTTCAGTCAGTTGGACTGAGGGTTAGCAACCCGCTCCCATAAAAACAAAATTGCTAGGAATCGGCAAGCAATGCCTCGGAACCGGATGGACAATGTAACGACGACGCAACTTTGAGATCCTAGTCAGAGCTGAATGCATGCAACGCAAATGTCGGTCTACTTTCAACTTTTTCTGCATTGCGGCCGGGACGTAACTAAAGTAATTATGTCTTTGAAAACTCGTCGCATATCATGGAACCGTTGAATGCAACGCATGTACACTATGCAGGCTCCTTTTTTATTCTTTCCTCTTATATTCCGACTTCCAGTTGAGTTTTGGGTCCAATATTGAACCCAGGAATTCCACGCAGGAGGATGGGGGAGGTTAAAAACGGTAGCTTTTTCAAAAAAAAAAAGCTTATACAGAGGCTCTGTCTGTCTGTGACCTTTTTTCATCTCTGAAACCACTACAGTACTGCTCGCTACAGACTTGGGCCATACCTCAAATTGTAGCTCTTGATGAAGACACGTAAAACTGAAAAAATGGCCTGGAAATTCCAACCGGAAGTATATTTAACGAAAAAAAAGAAATTTCTAATAAAGTACATATATCGGTAGCCTCGAGCTAAGGCGCTGGTATCGTATCCCGGGGGAACCAAGTTCGATCCTCGGCCGCGCCATGGTGAATTTTTTTTTTTTTTTTTGCTTTTTCATAAATGTTTTATATAATTTGTTTTCAAGATTTAACCGTCACCGATTTCTTTAAAGCTTTCTTGTGTATTCTTCTTCATTTCCTCGGAATAAGCTTTTACTTTTCTTAACGAAACTATCAAGAACCGTTCTGAATAAGTTTTTTTTATGTAACCAGCTGTTGGTTCGTGTTAGCAGAATATTCGAGATTGTATAACGATATTACGATGATAGTGCGGCAGAGGATGTTGTCGAGACCGGGGAGGGTGCTGTTTTAGTTTGTTTCGTATGAGAATTCTGTTTAATTTCCATTTGCTCGAGATTGAAAGGCGACAACAACACACACACGTTTCGGAAATCATATATGTCTAAAAGAAACTGCACCGTGTAGAGGCCTTAAGAGATTTATGTAGTGTTTATCAGAGAGGGTTGTAGCGGAGCGGGCTTTTAGCTAGAACTAGGCAAGCTGATCAGAACTTGTGTATGCCCCCTCCCTCCCCCTGTTCGGAATGTCAAACTACTCGACTTTGATGGCTCGCGTTGAGACTTAACCAAGGACACAGTGACTTGCGATCCGGCGAAGGCTTATGGAAATTGATTTAGAGACAAAAATAATAATAAAATCAAAAATAATAATAATTCAATTTTATTAACATCAGAAACAAAAACAATTATTTTCAAAACTACTTGACGTGCACCCCAATAAATTGACTAATTACATCATACATGCTAAAGTGTATCGCAACGGTGAATGCTGATTTCAATAATGTTGGCGCAATACCCTTATATAATCCTCGTAGCCCTTCCTCTGTAACTGTTAGCTTAAACGATTCAATTATCTTGCCGCAATCGAAATGTTTCCCGTATGTTCGACGGTGGTCACCGAATCCATGTATTTGAAGACGTCTTTTAACTAAATCAAATGGATATACAATGGCCTTTGATAGCATTCCAGACGCGGCGCCCATTGTTAGTAGGGACCACGTTGGTAGCTGCCTAGACGAGTTTAATGTATTATGTTTATATATGTATATAAGGAGAAATCACCTTCGATTATCAACAGCAGCAAATTGTATAGCCAAATCAGTAAACAATGTATAAAACATAAAATTTGATCCCATTAAAGGTGCTATCTGCAGTAATGCCGTCAATAAGCCCCGATAAAGGCCGACAACACCTTCAGTACGTATTATAATAGTGGCAGCTTGTGTAGCACTCTTATAACCCTTCAATTTGTCCTGTGCAATTAATCTGGTACGTATAACATCGAATGGTGTTGTTAATAATGTTGCGCTGCCACCAGCTATACCTCCGCAAATGAAATTTCTAATATTATTATTATCCCTTAGTAGATATGAGCCTTTTGCATATAAATTTAGCTGCTCATATGTCCAAAATTGTGACATGCCATACATTATGCTTAATATCTGTGCTGGATTATGGCCCTTCCAGAATGCAAATGCTCCCTCCTCACGGAATATTAATGCTATGGCATGCGGTATTGATCTATATTTCGATCTAACATCTGCCTGACGTCCTAGTGGCTCTACTTGCAACTGAAAACGGACTTTTAACACATCCAATGGCTGACATAAGAAGCGCGTTATTCCGCCTGATAGCCCACCAGCGAATGCCTGCTTAAGCTGTATACTTTTAGAATATGTCCTTGATGTATCCGACATTCTTTCTAAATAAATTGTAATTGAATAAATTAAATATATTTGCGATAATATACGCGCAGAGAAAAACTGCTAACGCTCTCCTATTACCTTTAAGCTTTCAATTTGTTGTTGGTGCATTGTTTAATATTAACCATATATAAATTAGAAAATTATCTTTTTTTTGTTATCTGAAGACACTAAGTTTTATTTCTATTATCACTATTATTATCAGCTAGAACATGATTCGAATAATTTTAATACAAAAAATATAGAAGATCTCTAAATCTGACAACTCTTTGAAAAACATAACCTTAAAGTGTATTGTCAACAAACAAATATCTTCTTCTTTATTAAAAATGAGCATTTATGCTGTGATAACATATAAGATATCCTAAATCCATACATAAAAATGTTCTAAAAACGGAAGTTTATGTTTATTTGCCGCTAGATGTCACCTTGAACGGTATTTAACTGACGATAGTAGGCGTATTTGGCGCCAAAAATAGACTCGGCAACAAAATAGCGACCAGGCTACCAAAATGGTGGCGTGGGCTATACAACTACTGACGGAATTGGCGAACGCTTTTTTTATGCCAAATGCACCCCTGATTATACGATTGGTAGGAAAATACCGTTGGTGACGAATTTAGGTATGCAGGGAGAAGTGTAGATGGTGATTCCTGACATCTGCACTTCTCCCTTCATCAAACCAAGTTTGTGTCACGAACTGATATATTCTAGCTGGAATCTAGCACATTACCTAAGCACAACATTAAGGGGTGTCCGGAATATTAATACTATAACATGCGGTATTGATCTAAAATCTGCGTGACGCCCTAGTGGCTCTAATTACAACTGAAAACTCACTTTTAACACATCCAATGGCGCGTTATTCCGCCTGATAACCCACTAGCGAATGCCTGCTTAAGCTGCATACTTTTAGAATATGTCCTTGATGTATTCGACAAATTGTAATTGAATAAATTAAATATATTTGCGATAATATCCACGCAGACAAAAACTGCTAGCGTTCTCCTGTTACCTTTAAGATTTTAATTTGTTGTTGTTGCACTGTTTAATAATAACCATACATATATCAATGAGATTATCTGAAGACACTAAGTTTTATTTCTATTATCACTATTATTATCAGCTAGAAAATGATTAGAATAACTTTAATAAAAAAATATAGAAAATCTCTAAATCCGACAACTCTTTAAAAAACATAACCTTAAAGTGTATTGTCAACTAAATATCTTCTTCTTTATTAAAAATGAACATTTATAAGACATTCAAAATCCATACATAAAAATGTGCTAAAAATGGAAACTAATAATTTAATGATAAACTCTTGTACTTGCCGCTGGATGTCACGGTATTAACTGACTTTTTAGTTCGATAGACAATAGGTGGCGCCAAAAAAGGGCTCGACAGCAAAATGGCGACCAGGCATCCAAAATGGTGTCGTCGACTGTACAACTGTATAGTTAGCTCGTTAAACGACCGTTCATGACGAGTTTAGGTATGAGGGAAGAAGTGTTGATAGTGATTCTTGATATCTGCAGCTTGTGTCACGAACTTATATCTTCTAGCTAGAATCTAGCACATCATCTAAGAACAACATTAAGAATATAGGGCGCCTCCGGTAGATTTTCAATTTTGATTCGGATTGGAGCCGACCAGAGTAGCTTAGCCAGGGGAAGGAGCGTAATGCGGATCAGGAATGTTGTGGCTTGTCGGCTGGACCTGCAAGTTCTGTGAAATCCAGAAAACATGAACATTTATGCTGTGATAACATATAAGATATTCAAAATCCATACATAAAAATGTGCTAAAAATGGGAACTAATAATTTTATGATAAACTCTTGTACTTGCCGCTGGATGTCACTTATTAACTGACTTTTTGTCACGGCATTAACTGACTTTTTAATTCGATAGACAGTAGGTGGCGCCAAAAAAGGGCCCGACAGCAAAATGGCGACCAGGCTTCCAAAATGGTGTCTCAGGCTGTACAACTGAATAGTTAGTTCATTAAACGACCGTTCGTGACGATTTTAGGTATGAGGGAAGAAGTGTTGATAGTGATTCTTGATATCTGCAGCTTGTGTCACGAACTTATATCTTCTAGCTAGAATCTAGCACATCATCTAAGCACAACACTAAGAATTTAGGGCGCCTCCGGTAGATTTTCAATTTTGATTATTAAGCCTGTTTAGACGGATCGCTTCCAGGAACATTCCTCACGAACTTTGTGATGAAGGGGGAAGTGGGGACGATGAGAGGTGCCACCCCACTTCTCCCCTCATCCATAAAGTTCGCGAGGAACACTCCCGGAAGCGAACCGTCTAAACAGGCCCATTCATACCTGTAAGGAAAACTATTTACAGCGATATTAACTATTTGCGGCAATATTAACTAAGCTGGAAACAGATTAAAATAAAACATAAAATGAATATTTAAAAAAAAAATTATAATAAGTAATAAGAAATTTCCTTTTTTGTAATACTAAAAAATGTCCCAAAATATACTAAAAATTTACTATTTAATACCGGCCCATTATGGCGGCCAATTTGCGCCATCCATATATCCATGGATGTGCAATCAGTCAGTACACCGAGGACGCCATGAAACAAAGTTTAGAAAATTAGAAAGGTGCCGCGTACATAGATAGTAGGAAAAAAATAACAAAAGAAAGCGCAAGTGAATTGTTCAATAATATTTAAAAAAAAAGTGCATTGTTTGTGTTATTAACAGGAATTTTGCAAAAAAAATTCGGTGCCCTTTTTATTCTGATATAAATGTTGCGTTAATGGTATAAATTTGTGGGGGGGAGGAAGAGAGAGTCAAATAATAAATTCACAAAAAAATAAGAAAAAGAAGAATGCATAAGTAGAGTTTTCTCCCCAAACACAGAAACATTGAATATCTTTTTGGATTTGTACTTGAAAATGTCTTGGAACAGTTTAATTAACTTAATTAATTTGGTTAAATTTAATTATTATAAATGAATCTGAATAATTTTTTTATAATGCAAGAAAATTAGAAAAAAAATTGTCAAAAAGTTGCCTTTTTGACATATACACACATTTAAATATAGACATATGTGTAGATATATATATATATGCTAGCAGTGCAGCCAATCTAGAGATATAAATGGAAGTGTTTTATTCCACTACAAGAGGGTTCTGCACACAGATATAGTTCGGGAGAATATTTTGTGTAGAAAAAAAATTTTTTTTGATAGAAGAAATTTTTGTTGAATTAAAAAGAAAAATAATATTTTATAATAAATGTTCTTTATAAGAAAATAATGTTGCAATGGCAGTTTCAACACTTAAATGGAAAAGAGTCGCTAATCCCAGCGGCCCAGCACCACGTCCCCGTCATGGGCATAGAGCAGTAAACATTAAAGAATTGATGGTAGTTTTTGGTGGCGGAAATGAAGGGATCGTTGACGAATTGCATGTCTATAACACAGGTAAATTGTGCACCTTTTTTATTTGATAAATTCAGTTTTTTTTTGTAAAAAAAATTTAAAAGAAAAAAGCTTAGTGTAAAAAAAATTTAATATATGTATGCACATTTGTATACATATATACACATACACAATGTGGCATACGAAATTTTAATATTTCCTGGCGCGCTGATTCGTATTTGTGCAATAACTAGTTGCATGTAGGCGCGCATAAATCCTCCAACAGTCGCCATTTTTCATATTTCATTATTTTTTGTGGTGTGCAGGTAAATATTTATGCGAAAATACACAACATTTCAGATTTCACCGCCAATAAAAGCACATAGGGCAAACTCAATGTGCAATTTCTTCCATCAAGTGCTCACATCCTACACAACAATGAAATAAGTTATTTTAGTGGGCACAGAACAAATAATTTCAGTTTCGAAGAGATGTTTATAAAAAAAAATTATGATGAAATTCAAATTCAACAGATTGATTTGGTGGGGGCGGCGGGGGACTTTATAAATCGATTTTCATCCAATAAGATAGAAATAAAAAATCTTATAAGGCGGAATCTGTCAGGTGCAGACTTGTCTGTTTATGTCAAGCTTATAAATCGTAGTGTGTTAGACGAGCTATAGATGCTTTATATCATAACTTGTGTAGGCACAAGGCTGCAATACCTTCCTCTTAGAACGGCTCTACAACCGGGATCCAGCCTTTTGTGACAGATTTTTCCACCGGTCCTGATTTTGAGCCCCCATGTCATCAAGTTTGGCATCTCTAAATCCTGGGCGTCCTAGTCTACACCTCTAAACCTCGGCTTGGTATACACTGCAGTGATTGGGTAGTCAGAAGGAGACTTCAATCCCAAGTTCCGGTGAGAAGACTCCTCCTCCCACTCGACCTTCGAGTTTAGAGCCCTCAGTGAAGAAGTTGATGGCATCATGAATACTGTTATCATGCGTCTTTTGCAGACCTTCAGTTCGATCTGTTTGAAGCCGTAGTTCAGGGCGTATTTTTCCTTTGACAGCAGGTTCAGGCATTCTTCATTTGAAGCCGAATAACTTATGGCTCTATTAGTCTACTCCGCTTTGAAACCTTCCGGTTATTGGTGTTGATGTGAGGGTTGAAGGGTTTAAGCATAGTGGGGATTTCCTCAGGTTCCGATGGAACCACTGGAAACCATGGTCTGGTCTTAGAACGTGATGGTATATCGACGGCATTATCTTCTTGGGTCGGCCACCTGGGTAAACTTTCCCAGCTTTGTATAGCTCTGCGGATCTTGTGCTGTCGCAGGCCGTTAATTGTATGCTCGGCATGAAAACATAAGGGCGGAGGTCTCGGGCTTTCCCTCAGGACTTCAATAGCCACTTTAGCGAAGGGTGCTTGCAGCCACCGCCATTATAAGGAAGAGAGCTTATTTTGACAGGCTTTGTCCAGGTTGGAAGTTATACAGACCGCGCCTAGAGCCTCGATAGCCGCCTAGCTACCCGATAACAAGAATGTCCTGGGTCTTGGCCTTGACCTGACTATTATGGCGGTCTACATGGTCTACTTGGTTGCGAGTGGCGCTAAATCAGGATAAATCCAATCGAAATCAAACTGGGCTGACCCAGCACTACCACAAAACATATTCCTTAACCGTATACATGTGTTCAATAAGCGTGTATAAAATCATTTGTTTATTTACTTAATAAAAATTTGTTATTTAAAAAAATATGTATTTTGAAAATTGCAGCAACAAATCAGTGGTATGTGCCGGCATTAAAAGGAGACGTACCACCAGGATGTGCAGCATACGGGTTTGTTGTAGACGGTACAAGGATATTTGTATTTGGTGGAATGGTTGAATATGGAAAGTATTCAAATGAATTATATGAACTACAAGCAACAAAATGGGAATGGCGCAAATTGAAGCCAGAACCACCAGAAAATATTGCACCGCCATGTCCAAGATTAGGTCACAGTTTTACAATGGTTGGGGATAAAATATATTTGTTTGGCGGCTTAGCAAATGAGAGTGAAGATCCAAAAAACAACATTCCAAAGTAATTTTTTGAAAATCATTATTGTACATTTTCTTATAATTATAATAATAGATATTTGAATGATCTGTATACTTTGGAAGTTCGTGGGCCTAATCAATTTTGGGAACTGCCAATAACATTTGGTGAGAATCCTCCACCGAGAGAATCTCACACTGGTGTAGCATATACATGCAAAAGGACTGGTAAATCAAGCTTAGTTATTTATGGCGGGATGAGTGGATGCCGCTTAGGAGATTTATGGCTGCTAGATACAGGTGTATATCATTCATTTTTATATTTATTAAAAAGTTACTTAATCGCAATATATACTTTTATAGACACAATGGTGTGGACAAGACCAACAACACGTGGAACACATCCTCTACCACGTTCGTTGCATAGTTCAACTTTAATTGGACATCGTATGTATGTTTTTGGTGGATGGGTGCCACTTGTAATGAATGATGTTAAGGCAGCAGCACATGAAAAGGAATGGAAATGCACCAATACGTTAGCTTGCCTCAATCTCGGTACATATATTTATCCTATATACTATAATAATCATCATCTGAATTATTCTATAATAATCTTCAATATAAACAACGGAATACAATATGGACTTTTTCGTTTTTATTTTCAGAAACTATGACCTGGGAGGATCTTGTATTAGATTCAGCTGATGAAAATATACCAAGAGCACGGGCTGGGCATTGTGCTGTAGGCATTCACAGTCGATTATATGTTTGGTCAGGACGTGATGGTTACCGGAAGGCCTGGAACAACCAGGTCAGGGTGAGCTCGGTTTCCAGAGAAAGTGATCACTGTGTGAATTCTCTAACTTCTTCACTGTTTCCTTTATTATTATTTTAATTCTTTGATATAACTTAGTCAATCTTTAATTCTATTTGCGTGTTTATCCTGTTTATTTCATTTTATTTCACATTTCATCTTTTCTTGTTCGTTTTGTTTTCGTTTAGGGAGAAGGGAACCAGCTTAGCTCATAGTTGTTCATTTTTTTATTTTAATTCTATTTGAAATGACTTCTTTAATTATACTACGAAGGATACTTCTTTTGTAATTGTCTTGCATCGCTTAATACTCCCAAAATTTCACAATTATTTTATGAATCGCGTGCGGAATAGTGGGAGCGTCCATATTTATATAACTGGGTCTGCATTCTTCACATTACCTCCATTTCAACTAGGATGCTGCGCTGTGATTTAGTTATCTGCTTTCTGATTACCAGGCGGATGTTGTTGTAGTGTCTCGCTGCAATTGGCGCGTTGCATAGATGTCTTCTTGCGGTAGATGCGGCCCTTGTTGATGAGGAAACGGTCAATGAGGTCCCAGGGACGCACGCGGCTAGACATGCGGTTGCGTTGCTCCATGTGCGGCTAGTGAAGGGGGTGGTGTTCTGGCTACAGTATTCGAGGGATGAGTTGCCTCAACATTCTGCATATGCGAACGTAGACAAATATGAATTCAGTTACAGTGTTCTGCCATATCACTAGCTTCATCACGAGACATCGATGTGGTTTTGCCCATGTTAGGTTAGGTGTAGGGCTGCCTTCCTTTTCGTGCGCCGTTTGATTGCTACAACTAGGTTCTGTGGTTGTTTGGTTGATTGTACCAGATATCTAAGGTCATCCTGGGGAATTTAGGATGCTTATCAGTGATCTTGATCTCATCTGATCTCCAATCTGGAGATCGCTTTTAAGTCTTCCGGTATGTGGGTGCATATTGTTCGCTGCCTGGCTTTAGCTATAGCCGGGAATTTACACAGGAAGTGAACAATTGTTTCTCTCTCGTTCCTCTGTGGGTGCAGGGAGGTCATGAACCACATAGGCAGAGGCTAATTAGAGACCCTTCCGCTCTCTAAATTCCAATCTAACTACAGTTAAGTCGGTTGAAGTTAGGGTAGATGTAGAATTACGTTGATCCGAGCGGTGGTAAAAGGTGTTGTACTGCCCGTCCAAGGACCCTTTTATGTTCCGTTCTCGTACACAGGCTCAGAGCCTCTCAGAGAAAATGCGAGGCCCGGCAACCGATATTTGGAGGCCCTCTCCACATCCGTTGAAAAGAAAAAATTACAGTTTTTGTTATGGTATTAAATATTTATTCAATAAGTAAATTTACTTAGAAAATTCTACCATCAACATCAAATGTATACCATCTTTTACATTTCCTCCTGTTTCTGTATACCTTGCTTATGTTCTGTATTGCTGTGCTAATAATAGGAGCACGCTCTATTTGATTTTATTACCTTGGAATCTAAGAAAGTGAGGCCCCTTAAATTATGAGTCCCATGGCAACTGTCCCTTACAATTTTAGAATAGGGGGTAAATTTTCGTATCCCGGTGTTAGGAAGGCTTGACCGAGGTGTGTGGGAGAAGATCTGCCACGATTTTCCGATACGTCTGAGCGCGATTTTGAATACATGAATTATATTTGTTTACTCTTGACAGCCGATCGTGCAGACGTAATCCAATAATCCTGACGAATTATTTAGTCTGAGGCCCCTGTGCTGTAAGTCGAGTCATATGACAGTCGCATGTAGATGTCGGTTCCGTCGATAGTAAATAGTCGTATGGCATGAAGTGACTCGAGAACAACTCACTGGAGTGCTATGCCTCCTGAAACGAGTTGAATCTCATCAACTAACCGATGGCATGCGGCTTGGTGGAGCGGGGAAGGACTAGCGAAGGCTATGATAGGAGGAAGCAGGAATGTAAAGAGGGAAGAAGAGAGAGAAGGAAAGTTATGTAGGTGGGAAAGCGGAAAAGGCGAAGGATCGTGGGGCTGGCCGGGATTCGAACCCAGGACCTCTGGAATAGTCTCGACCAAAAATATCCCAAGGGGTACGTACCCCTTTGCATATTTTCCGGTTTTGGGAAAATTCTGGAGTGGCCCTTTTTTGGATGGGAAATTGTTAGGGACCTCCCAAGGAGTCTGTGAATTCAATCTCACCCCGGGCTGACCAGTATTTCCCGAGATAATGGCTATTTCGTACCCTCCTTTGGCCATTCACAAAAGAGGCCATAACTCCCGAACCCCTTGTTATTTCTGGACCAAATCAAGTGCGCTGAACTCGGGGGAGCGAGCCCTTTCCAACGGTACCCCATTCATTAGGATCCCAGCACTTTCGTGAAATCGACCAAAAATATCCCAAGGGGTATCCCTTTGCATATTTTCCGGTTTTGGGAAAATTCTGGAGTGGCCCTTTTTTGGATGGGAAATTGTTAGGGACCTCCCAGGGAGTCTGTGAATTCAATCCCACCCCGGGCTGACCAGTATTTCCCGAGATAATGGCTATTTCGTACCCTCCTTTGGCCATTCACAAAAGAGGCCATAACTCCCGGACCAAATCAAGTGCGCTGAACTCGGGGGAGCGAGCCCTTTCCAACGGTACCCCATTCATTAGGATCCCAGCACTTTCGTGAAATCGACCAAAAATATCCAAAGGGGTAGGGCTTTGAAAATTTTCCGGTTTTGGGAAAATTCTGGAGTGGCCCTTTTTTGGATGGGAAATTCTTAGGGACCTCCCAGGGAGTCTGTGAATTCAATCCCACCCGGGCTGACCAGTATTTTCCGAGATAATGGCTATTTCGTACCCTCCTTTGGCCATTCACAAAAGAGGCCATAACTCCCGAACCCCTTGTTATTTTTGGACCAAATCAAGTGCGCTGAACTCGGGGGAGCGAGCCCTTTCCAACGGTACCCCATTCATTAGGATCCCAGCACTTTCGTGAAATCGACCAAAAATATCCCAAATATCCCCTTTGCATATTTTCCGGTTTTGGGAAAATTCTGGAGTGGCCCTTTTTTGGATGGGAAATTGTTAGGGACCTCCCAGGGAGTCTGTGAATTCAATCCCACCCCGGGCTGACCAGTATTTCCCGAGATAATGGCTATTTCGTACCCTCCTTTGGCCATTCACAAAAGAGGCCATAACTCCCGAACCCCTTGTTATTTCTGGACCAAATCAAGCGCGCTGAACTCGGTGGAGCGAGCACAGTCAGGCGCCTTACCCGTAGACTACCGAGGCGCCCATTGGAACTTAATAGCTGGAAAGCAATGCAACGACACAATACAAGTGCAAGTCTTCATTTTTGATCTAGATACGTGTTTGCCGTCACGTCACTCATCAATCTTGTTTAGTGCCGCACCTTATTAGACTAAAAGTATAGCAATTACCTGATCATACATAAGATGACAAAAAAATCGAACAATTATGAGCTATTTTTTGATATTTATCCGTCTCTGTTTATTGTTATTATTTCTTTTCTTTTTTTGTTGTTTGTTGTTGTTGCTGGTCCTGCTAGTTTCTACACTGTGTTATTTAAACGTTATAACAAAAAAATATTAACGCTGTATTTGTTTCATGCAATCCTGGCAATTACGATTAATTCCATTAAAAAGGGAAAGCAAATATTTTGGCAGGTAAAATGAAAGATCTTGGTGTTTTGCAAAAAAAAATTGTTATCAAGATTTAATTTTGATCAATGTTTTTCATTTAATATAAAAATTCCTATCAAAAGCAGAAATCATATATAATTTTAGTCGTCGTCTTTAAGCCCAGAAAGATAATCTTATGTTCCAGAGACGTACGCCACAAAATATTTTGACAGAACATTACATTATATTGCAGCATGCCATTGAAATGTGTACAACTATTGGTTAACTGTTTGATTTTCAAGAGGACGATATTCACTATTTATTCATCTATTTTTTGGGGGACGCTTGCGACCTATTCTAATTGGTCTATTGTGCCAACCCGGTCGTTAAAAACCTTACAAGTTATGGCTTTTGATTTAGCCTAAAATTGATTTGGGATTCATATTGTAAATATTCTTGGGATAAGCGATGGCGGTTAGGATCTAGTCTCTTTTAGTATCTTCCTCACTGTAGCATCACAGTTCCACAGCAAGTGCTCCGCAGTTTCGGGATCTATGCAGCGGAACCGACAGCTACAATCAACTGCCATAAATGGTATGTATGGACGGTATAATCCGACAAGGCTGTCTCCTGCTAACCTCGGCTCAGCCAGATGCTTAAAAAATGCAGTCATACAACATTCAAGAGTTTAAACTCAAGGTTCAATGCCTCCTCCTCATGCATCCTCCATACTCCACCTTGACATCTATGACAGCCTCTTTCTATTATCGAGCTAAGCTTACTACTAGATTTTGCACTATGACGTGAAGGACATGACGGACTGACTGTCAGCTCACTGAGCTCTTCATCCGAGTCAGCCTCTTCGTTAGATGAAACCGTTTGAAAACCTTTTTCTATACCTGCCTTAGTTCAAAATGGAGTTTATAATCAACTCTAGGCACTCGTCGTGTATTAGCAGTACCAGTATTCTACTATTTCGCTGGGGCTCTTCGGCCTTGAGCACCTTCCAGTTGTCCATTAGTTCCAGGGAGACCCCTCTCCAGCCGTCACTTAGACGAGCAACGCATTTTACCAGGAACTCCTTCGAGAAATAATTCCCACACCTGATTACTCGGAACCCTCTCATTACCTGCGAGGAATCAAAAGAAAGCAGTGGCCTTTCCAACGGCTCTTGTCCCATCATGAACTCCATGAGCATCTCTGTTAGTTTGACCTCGATGACGGCCCAGAGAAGGTCCGGTAGTCTGCCGGTACTAGAAATGTCATCGGTTAGTGCCATGAGAAGGTGGTATTTCACTTCACACAAGTATACAAAACGTTATTGAGAATGGGACAGGAAGGGGTTGATCTTAGCGAACATACCTAGATTAGATTGAGGCCGTGTTTAGCAAAGGCCAGCTTAAGAGTACCTGTGCCAATGATATTTGGCTCTGTTGACTAATAAGTTAGCTGACCATTGCTCTAGGGTATTAGATATTGTAGGAGCTCGGGAATACTGACCGCAAGATTATTCCACAGTCGAATTGTTCCTTTTGTGAACGAATTCCTTGTTTGTATCGTGCTTAAAAGGGGTGCTAATCTTGTGTTGTTGTGTATACGACCGCCGTGGAGGCAGGAGAGTGTTTATTTCGTTTTAACAATGGCAATGACAGTTGCGATATAATAAAGTTATTTCGGGGCGCTAAAGCTAAGCCAATTAAGAAGAAAAGCAATATCCTCTCGTATTCTCGTTGGCGAGTGACGTGACTACGAGGGACGCGGTGGTATGAAACTGTCGATACCTATACAAGTATCGGGGAAAATGTCACTTCACACGCCACCTTGCGACAATTAAATATGAATTTTTACTAGCCAGAAGTCCGTTAGATTGACAATGAGAATACCAATTTAAAATCGAAGTGACACATTTGTCACGTCACTCGACAACGAGAATAAGGCTGATTATATCGACGTGTGGCCATCTTTCGCGGACGTAGATTATCTTTCCAGGATTAAAAGAAGCACAACATCGAAATAAATCAAACGTAAAAAACTATATTGGTATTAAATGTTAAAAAAATAAAATTAATTTAAAACAGTGCTAATTTTTTTGAAATCAACTTTGCACGAAACGTGTACAGCATGAAAATTAGTTAAAAAAAATTTTTTTTTGTAACTTTTCTTTTATTTCAAATTAAAATTGAAATTAAAATCTTTTGTTAATACATACATATATATGTATATGTATGAATACATTCCTTTCAGCTTTCCCCCTCTTCGTTATTGTGTATAAAAAACACAAGTTTAATTAAAAAATGATTGTGTAAATAATTTGAGAACAATAATTATAAAAATTTTGTTTTTTATTTTATTTAATTCTTAAAAACAAAATCAATTAAAATTATTTGGAAGAAGATATATTCACACACTGATATCTGATTTGCGAAACAATGCGCTTAAAAAACATATTTGTTTAATAATTACTATTTCATATTTATTTTTACTTTTATCTTTTTTTTTGTTTGAATCAAATATCAGGTAGTCTTTTTATTTTATCTTTTTTTTAAACTATTTTTTCTTATATTATTTTTTTGTTAATCTTTTATTTTTGTACATATTTTGCATGGTATGTATTAATTGTTGCAATTTATTTTATATATATGATATATACATATAAATATAAATGATAAATAACGAATTTCACTAATTATTATTTATTTTTAATTATTAAATTATAAATATAGGTTTGCTGCAAAGATCTTTGGTATTTAGAAGTTAGTGTGCCGCCGGCAGCAGCCCGTGTTGCTTTAGTTAGAGCATCAACTCATTCATTAGAACTATGTTGGGTGCAAACCCCAACAGCGACAGCATATTTATTAGAAATACAAAAAATGGATAATATTACAACAGCAGCGCCAAGAATAACAACGCCACCAACTAATTTCACACCTGTATCACAGATATCATCAGCGATACCAGTAGCATCTCCGGGCGGAGGTATGTTTTATTTAATATTGTATATTTTTTTACTTATTATTAAAATTGTTTTTTCTTATATTTACTTAGTTTATTGTTTGTAAAGTAATTAATACATAGGTTTAATAGGACAAAGAAAAAAGAAGATTTTTTGACTGAAACCATTTTTTTATTAATTTAAAATTAAAGTTTTAAATGAATTTTAAACATATTTATTTATATTTTCGTTTTATTTATGAATAAAAAGGGAAACCTGTGCAAATAGTACGTGCAACTACATCAGGAATTCCATATCAGCAACAAGTAGCCAGCCCACAAATAGTTGGTACACCACCACCGCAAACGCCATCTCCAACGCCAATTGCTGTAGTAGCATCAACAGCCAATTCAACAGCTGTTGCTGCTGGCACAGTTAATACAACACAAATCGTAACATCAGCTATTAACACATCTGGCATTGTAACATCTATACCAACAACAGCACTACAAAGTCTAGTATCTAGTCCAGTGGTAAGTGTAGTATAAAAAATAATAATAATACAAAAAAAACATACGATAGCTCTTAGGCAAAAGAGATCTACTGACGAAATTTTAGTATCTTATAGACCATACTGATTTTCTTATTCTACCAATCGCAATTCGATCCTAATTTTGAGCCGGTGTCATCCCGTTCGGAATTCATCAGCTGTGGGAGTCTTGGACCTCGCTATTCTTCCAGCGTAGGTTCGATATACTCCGCAGTAGTCCTTTCGAATTGGCTTTTCGCTATCTCCTTCGCAGATTTTTGTAGAATTATTGCAAAAGTCCTCCTCTACATAATGGGCTAAAAAATTATCCTTCTTTCCTCTTGACGACGGTTAAGAGGTAAGGATTGTTGGATCCATATGTTCTTCTTCTTCGATCCGTTAGCTGGCGGTCCGAGCAGACGTCTCCGCAACGGATACGCTGCTGCTGGGTCTTGAACTCTATTCACGATGTTCTTTAGCCAGGTTTTCTTCGGTGCCGATCGCTGAGTTCTCCAGTCTGCGGAACGGTCTCGCCAGAGAACTTTACGATGCAAGCGGTTATCCTCCATTCGGCAAACATGTCCAAAACACCCTAGTCGACGTTTTTGTATTTCTTCTTCGATAAGTGTCTGCTGATCGCATCTTTGTCTAACTGTCGGGTTTCAAAGGCGATCGCGGAGACACCGAGAATTTACCTCAAGCATCGTATTTGGAAGACTCGAGCTTCTTGACATCCGGTTTGAGCAGTTTCCGTCCGTTGTGAGTACCGTTGCTTCGGCATCCATGTCGGCGAACATTAAGTCTATAGCAATGTTATATTAAATTGCATAGCTCGGCTCACTATGGGTCTCGCGCCTCGCTGCACCCATAAGCTAATAGTATGGCGTGCGCCAAAACAATTGGGAATCTCAAAATCGATGGGCAGTGAGAGTCTCAAATCCCACCACGAAAGCACTACAGCTAGCGAAGGATTCGATATATAGGTTTTATTAAGATCCATTCAGTAGTTTTTGCGCGAGAGAGTACACAACATCCATACAAACTTTCGCATTTGAGATTTTAAATATATTTTTTTACTTTCTAGACAATTACACCAGCTGGAGTTCTGCAAAACAAGCAAATAAAACCAATTTTATCAACTGGTGGCACATCAGCATCACCACAAGCTGTTCGTGTAGTAGCTGGCACTGTTGGAACTGGTAATACACCGGTACGCGTTCTAACTAGCGGACAAACAGTACGTTTAGCAACATCTCAAGCTCCAGCTGCTATAATCCGAAGTGTTAGTAGTGGCACAACAAGTGTTGCAACTAGTATTGCATCGTCTGGTATTGTTTCAAATGCAACTGCAGCTGGTACAACAGTGACTGGAAACAAAATATTCTTACAAAAACCATTAACAATTGGTGGACAAAATGTTCAATTGCAATTAGTTAAGA
This sequence comes from Thereva unica, assembly GCA_949987705.1. NCBI lineage: Eukaryota > Metazoa > Arthropoda > Insecta > Diptera > Therevidae > Thereva > Thereva unica. The sequence continues at coordinate 3,022,258 of OX465286.1, forward strand.
CAAGTACGGGAATGGCTGTGCAGACTATACCTAAAATAAATGTAGTACAGAAAGCTGGTACACTTAATCAAGGACAGGGTACATCCCATATAGTAACTGGTAGTGCCGGATTAACTGGACATACAAAAGCAGTTGTTGCTGGGAATTTAGTTAAATTAATGGGTTCAAATACAATAACCGCAAAACAGATGATATTAAAAAATCCAAGCTTATTACCAGTTGGTAAATTAAGTGGCACAACAACTGGTAAGCCAGCATTTGTTATAACAAATAAACAAGGCCAGCAATTGCGTCCCAATCAGCAAATAATAATAGTAACAACAGCATCTGGAATACGAACCGTGCAAGCTGGTAGCATTGTAACATCAGCGGGAAGTAATATAGTCTCGATTGTTGGAACCTCACAAGTTAATACAATAACAACTTCATCAATATCTGGTACACCAGTTACTGTAACACCAGCCGGTGGTGTTAAAATGATTCGTGGTGTACAGAGTGCGACGGGGCGTCCAATTACATTAACGTTACCAGCAAACTTGCCAAATAAGCGTACAGCATCAATGTTCCAACAGTTACCGCAAAAGACTTTAACATTGGGCGGTAAAGCGGTAACAGTGCAAGTTGCTGGCTCTACTGGGGGTGTACCAAAAACTGTAACTATTGTATCATCAGCGAATGCACCAGTAGGCAGCACAATGACTGGATTAACTGGTACACAGGGGGCTAAGCTTGTTATGTTGCCATCAAAGAAAAATTTAGTTAATTTATTTGGCACTACAGCACAGAAGGCTACTACATTACAAGCTATACATCAACAGCCAGCCGCTCATCAATCGCATGATGAGCCGGCAACGACCGATGCTGCATTAGCGGCACTAGCAGCTGAAGCTGGATTAATGGAGGGCGGGGGCACTGATAGTATGGAACAAGTTGAACAATTGGATGGGGCTTTCGATTTGCCAGATGATTCTTCTTCATCATTAAGCGAAGACATCGATGGCAGCAACCCAATTCATCGTGTAAAAGTATTAAGAAAGAAATTATCACGCCGTCAGTCCGACATAATGAAATGTAAAAAGACAGTCTTTAAGAAGACGCGACCGCGTTTTGTTAAGCTTGGCTTGTTTGGCGGATCACCAATTAATCCAAATGTAGTTTCGACAACTGATAATACTGGCGAAGGTACTTCGTATGATCATCAAGATTCTGATGATGAGGCTGGCGATAATATTGATGAAGGAAATATTGAAGTGAATGATGATAATAATGCTGAGAGTATGGCTGAAAATAGTGTCGATGATGACAATGCTGACAGCATTAAGGATAACGAAAATAATATTCAACCACAAGAAGAACCAAACACTTCAGCAGAGCCAAGCTCAACAGCATTAGATGAAAGTGGTGAAGATACATCTGGAATGGCACAGGGCGACTCAGATGCTGAACATTTACAAGCATCTGAAACTGAACGTGAAGCTGAATCAACGCAGGCATCATTACAGCCGAGCTCATCAACTAATGATGAAATATCACATAGAGATGAATCGTCTAGCATGCCAGAGAATAATCCAATATTTGATCATCAATTTGAAACTAACGAAGCGCAAAAAGTGGAGGGCTCTGTACCTTCATCAACAGATGGTCCCTTTAGTCGTGTGCCTTCTTCTGCCTTTTGTTCCGGCTCAAATGAGGATGACGATTATATGCATTCAACAACAAATGATGATGCTGAGAATCAGGATGAAAGTGCAGCCGCAGCAGCGTCCGCCGTTATACAAGCTGTAAGCGAAAAAGAAATGTTAAGAGTAATTCCTTAAATTTTTATAATTAAAGCAAAAATATTTTAATTAAATTATTTTTTAAATAGATTCAGTCACAATATGAGCCATCAACATCAGAAACAGAAGCGGCGAACATTCTTACAACAATTAAAAGCGGCGAATTAATACATCAGAGGGCCATGGAAATGCATCATTCACCAGAAGATAAGTAAGGACTTGTTTTGTTTCTATTTTTTATTTATTTTTTTTTTTTTGTTATATTAATAATTTTTTTGTTTGTGGTTCAGTCAAGTCCAGTCAACTACTTCCATGCTGGCGAGCCCTGAGGCAGATGCTCAAAGTAATGATGATGGTCTTGGTAAATTACCAGTTTACATTAATTTAATAGTAAAAAAATTAACGTTCCAGATCCCACAGGTCGCCTTGATGCATTAGCATCAGCAGCTGTTCTCCAGGCAACAAGCAGCATTAAGTTAGAAACTGCTGGTATGCCTTCTAGTAATAGTAGCTCACCAGTTCATCATACACCATCATCGCCAGCAACACATCGTAGAATTGTAAGGCCAAAGATGAAATCGGAGTCTTCAACTTGGGAAGATGTATGTTGACTACAATATTTTAAATTAAGCTAAGAAGAAACAACTCCCTATTTATATTAATTCTCTATCTTAATTCTATTTATATTTTAAATTTGAATAAATTTTTCTATAGCCAACAAAAACGGACCAAAATCAAAACTGGCATGTGGTTGGTATATTTAAGGGATTATCCCAAACAGTTACGAATTACATTGACCATGATGAATGGAATTCAACAATGTTTGATGGACATACAGCTGATACGTTGCCAGATCTATCTCAGTGTACTCGAATAAATTTAGAACCGGGTACTGCCTATCGGTTTCGATTGTGCGCTATTAATAGTTGCGGCCGCGGTGAATGGGGCGAGGTATATATGCATAATAATTATAATTTATTACATAAATAATTATTTTATTTTACATAAATAAATTAAGATATATAATTTTTCCTCTATTATTACAGATCTCTTCATTTAAGACCTGTTTACCGGGGTATCCAGGTGCACCTTCAGCTATTAAAATATCAAAATCACCGGATGGTGCACATTTATCATGGGAGCCGCCACCAGCCCAAACTGGTGAAATATTCGAATATTCAGTATATTTAGCTGTTAAATCACCATCTGGTGGTAGGGATAGAATGCCACCAGCACAATTGGCCTTTGTTCGGGTATATTGTGGTGCTAATAATCAATGCACTGTAGCTAATACATCGCTAGCAAATGCTCATGTAGATTATTCAACAAAACCAGCAATTATATTCCGTATAGCTGCAAGAAATGACAAGGGTTATGGGCCTGCTACACAAGTTAGGTGGCTACAAGGTAAGAAATTGATTATATCTAGATATATTTTTCTTGCATTAATTAAGTAAGGATCGTCGACAATTCTGGGCTTTCAGGGTAACATCATCGACTACACCTGCAAGACTCCTTCACTTGGCTTACTATATTACACCCTATACCTCATATTTGTCGGCCAGGCCACATTTCGCATTTCAGCAGCCTGCCTAATGGCTTGTCGCTTAGGCTTGACCTGTTCGTTGTTAAACAAGACCCTAGTTATGTTGGGTTACTCACAGATAACATAATGGTCAGACTCATCCTTTTCAAGACAAAGCCTGCAGGTACTATCCTCCATAAGGGGTAGTCCAGGGCCCAGTGTTCTGTCCTCAAGGCAACAAGGGTTCCGACATCCTTTTTGCTACGACCCAAACAATTTCTGAGTCACGTTAAGAGGCAGCACAATAAGAACCCGCTTAGAGTGAGTCAATTTGGGCGCCGGCCTCGAGCGTTCGATGTGATTCATCAAAGTTTGTTCGTCAAGGGTGCCACAATAGCGGGTGCCGGACCGATGAATACAATGTCAAAGTCCTGTCTAGCCACGGCAGCCGCCCTAAAAGTCCCACTAGATAGGGCAGGAAAAGGAATGCCCATCCTAACAGAATATTTTAGGATGAGGCATTATACAACTGGGTGCGCCCGGTGCCAAGAGCAGATTGTAGCGACAGCGCAAAAACTAACCACAGCCATGCAGCCCTCAATACGGCAATATTTAAATCTTGGTTTGGTAGACTTGGAAGGATGTGCTCCCTCTCACCTGCTGCATTCGCCCTTCTCCTCCTGCTGCATTTGTTTTTCTCCTTTCCGCGGGGGGATGTTGTTTTCTTTCGTCGTTTTAACTTGTTTCATACTTGTAAAATTTTTGGAGAGAATGCATGCTTTACATCTGTACGCGACTCCGACGTGTACGATGGATTTTTTCTTCTTAATGGCTTTCTGTGGATGCCTCGGGATTTAATTACTGACAACAGTGATAAGTATGGTCTATTTGCAGCGTTTATTCTTGTTGTTTTTCTATCGTTGTTTTCGGTAACGGTGTACACCGAGTAGTTGAACTGAAACGTGCCAAATTGCATGGTATCAAAGGACGTGTTTTCGGTATCGAAGAAGGCCGCCAGCGCAACTGCTTTGTTTAGTGCTGTGAATTCCAGTGCGAGTGCCAGATATTGCAGTGTTGTCTCAGCGGACTTGCACGCCTGGGCTACGCATGATTATAGGAGCTTAGCGGTTGGCGCTGAAGATAAGTTTCCCTTATAACAATTTTCTCTATTATCTTCAAAGCAAAAGGCGAGAGAAAATTATCGGCCTGAGAGATTTAGCCCCGGTATAATCCGAACGTCCTGGCTCGAGTATGAATGTTATGGCTATAGTAGAAGCAGAAGTCCCGAACTGGTGTTCCATGCTATTTCCAGGATTGGCTGTAGCGCATCTGCTATGAGTCGGCTTTCAACAATTCTGGCGGGATGCCATCTTTTCCAGCTGCTTGACCATTGGCCATTGCATGAATTGCGGCTAATATTTCCGTCTTGGATGTGGCACGAGTGGTGATTCTTATTGGCTGTGCATTGTTGCTGTTATCCTGAGGTTCCTGTGCAAATGAAATTCAGGATGGCCCAAGAAATAATCTCTCCATCTTTGGAGTTGGTCCTCGTCGCTGCACAGCAGTCTTCCTTCCGCACTGTTATATACATATACAGATAAATCCAAATAAAATCAATTTTTGTTTATTACAGATCCAGCATCAGCAAAGCTAGCATTATCAATGACAACGCCAACAAAACGTGGCACAGATAAGGTATCGCCAGGGCATAATCAAGGTAATGCAACTAAAAGAATTAAGTCAACTGGTGGCGTTACAGCAGCTAGTAATGCTCTATTAGGGAAAAATTCACCACAAACACATCATATGCCTCCACCACAACAACAAAATCAAATTGAGTAGAAAATGCAATTAAAAAAAGAAAAAGAAAAGAAGAATAAAACAGAAAAAAAAAGAAATTAAATGAAAATAAAAATAATGAAAACAAAACAACAACAAAAAGAATTAAAATAATACAACAAAAATTTAAAATAATGATGAAAAAGTAATAATAAATGAAAACAAAACTATATATAGTATATAAATATAAATAAAATAATTTTTTTTCTCTCATTTTATCTCTTCTTTTTTAAGTACATAACTGTTTCTGTTTAAGTTTTGTATTTATAATTACCCTTAGATAATAAATTATAAGTTTTCTTTCTTTATGCGGTAGTATCAATAATAATAATAATAAAAATGAAAAAGAAACGGATGAAAAGTTATATATAAAATGAAAATTTAAAAACAAAGAAACAACAAAAAATAATACACATACGTAATTGTAAAAAACAAACTAAAAGCGTAACTTTAGAGCTCTGTAATTTTCCATCGATGTTTTGAAGTTGAATCCTAGACAAATATCCGAAAATATGGATTACATTATTATTATTTTTTTAAGAATGGAGATATTAATAAATACGTAAAAGGGAAAAATATTTTAATAATTTATTATTTGATTACTGACCGCTCGAAAAATTAATACAAAATTTGCCAAGCAAAATTATATACACACACATACAAAAACAAAGGATTTCAATATTCTATGGCCCCTGTGCTGAAAGTCGAGTCGTGATTCGTGACAAGTCGTTTGAGTTGAAGAAAAGGGCGTTACTATTTTCACGACAGAGGTCGTGCCCCATATGCTGAGAGTCGTAATTCGACTGAAACGTCACTTTCTTCAAATCAAATGACTTGTCACGAATCACGATTCGACTTTCAGCACAGGGGACTGTAATGATATTGAAAGTGTATTTCTTAAAGGAAACGGGCGGGAACAGAAATGAAAATCAAACAAAATAAAGGTAGAAAAATGCTGTTATATAATACCAAGTCGCACCTGGGGCCGGATTCTGCAAGCGTGAAAAAAATGTTCTTTGTTTCGCCGTACGCACAGTCGAGTTCACGCTTGCGAAATCCAACCCCAGGCTTAAGGAGAGTGTCAGTCTGCAGACCTTTTTATTTTTTAATTAAATTAAATTCTATAAACTCAATAGTTTCTTCTATAGTTTCGCTGCAGGAATAAAGAATATACTCTCAATTAGAGCAATATGTTTTTTTAGTCGTTTGTAATCAAATAAAAATAATTATAAAAACGATAAGTTTTTAAAGAGTATTTTACGGTAAAGTTAAAGAGTTTATAAAAGGATATTAGACTTTATTATAGATTTTTATTTGTTTTTTGTCTGAATTAATTAATTACTTTTTTCAATAATTTGAATGTATTAAATAAAAATTGAAATACAAGCAACGTTCAATAATAATAATTATCCGAGACAAATGGCTGTGTGGACAAAAAATACACACGTTTTATTCATTTATGACCACCATTTATCATCAGCTTTCTGTGACCTCTTTGTGGCTTCTCATATCTTCTTCTCGGTTTGTGTCTTTTTTTTGTGAGGTACTAGGTCCATAGTTACCCCCGCGGCCACTTACTTGGCCTACTGTACTACACCGCTGTATCTCATATTTGTACGGTAGACCGCTTGATCAAGCTCAGCAGTCTGTCGAGTGGCTTGTTGCCTGAAATTTGAATGCTCCAACAGGGTCTCGTCCAACAACAAGAAGACTCTGCTCCTCGCTAGCGCGGCACACTTCTAGAAAACATGTAAGGCAGACTCATCGCACTAAAGGCAAAGCCTGCGAGTGGGCTCCTCCGTCCTACATATGGAGTATAGTGGTAATTTATGGTGCAGTGTCCGGTCAGCAGTCTGTCGAGTGGCTTGTTGCCTGAAATTTGAATGCTCCAACAGGGTCTCGTCCAACAACAAGAAGACTCTGCTCCTCGCTAGCGCGGCACACTTCTAGAAAACATGTAAGGCAGACTCATCGCACTAAAGGCAAAGCCTGCGAGTGGGCTCCTCCGTCCTACATATGGAGTATAGTGGTAATTTATGGTGCAGTGTCCGGTAAATTAAGCCAACAAGAGTGTCGTTGACATAATTTCTGCTGCACCCAATACAATTCCAATAATCCCTTGGTCGTAGCATTAGGAGACGGCACAGGAATGAACCGTAGGGAGTGAGCCAGTCCATGCGCTGGGGTGATAGCACATAAGCTGTTTCAATCGACCTCTTCATACAAAAATCTTGAATTTTTGTATGAAGAGGTCGATTGAACCAACTTACGTGCTACCATCCAAGACCTCCAGAGTAAATTTCATCGAAATCTGGTTTGGCTGCAGCGATTTAGACAAGGGTAACTAGATTGGGATCGCCCAGCTCACCAAGAGAACATTGGCAGTCCCAAACCAAGCTAGATTTGGATCTACGGGATCCGCTTGGCTATCAGTGAAGATATAGATCTTATCTTATTATTTGCTGCAACTTTTCCATCGAACTGTGTGCTTTCAGTAATGCGTACTTACATGCGCAAGTTGGACCTGCGTCCATGTGGAGGAGGCAGTGTATCTTACCTTGGAGCTCTTGCATTTTGTATAAGCAGCCGGCTAAGCCACTAATCTTATTACGGGTCTTAGATCTACTTTGTAGCATTCAAGAACTATCAAACACGTTGTGGGTATTCTGGTGCTAGGTTTTTAAGTTCGATTAGTTCGTCACTGTGCCTTACTTATTCCCCTTTAATCCCTCTTGGGAAATAGGGCGGACACAGTTGCCCTCCAGCGGACTGTTTTGTGCGACAGCTCTCCGCTCCGACCAAGATCTCCCAGTTGTTGCGGCCTCTACTAATAGGATTCTTTTCCACGTTGTTCCAGGTCATCCGACTCGACGAGATCCTTGCGGATTCCAGTCAAGGGCCTATTTGGCTAGATTCTCGTTTTCGCGTCGCAAGGTATGGCCAATCCAATTCCACTTCCTTCGCCTGATTTGACGGCGCCATAGCTCTTCATTAGATTTGCACACAAAGTGCACATTTGGATCCTTGCAGCTACGGTATGATGTTTTGAAAGTGAATGCCCATTCTTAATGCGTGGTTTTCTACTGGTCAGTGCCCCCCCCCCAGCTAGAGCTCTAGATAGGTTCGTGCGGGATAGCTTTAGGAGGTTATGAGTTTATCTTTTCTTTTAAAGCAGCCATGTTCTTTTGACCGTGCTGCATATTGGTAATCCTTTCCATCTTGCATTGGGCCAGGAATATGAAGTGTAGGTAAATATGTCTTTTAAAGCGTCGTTTTGTTGTAGAGAGAGACAGACAGTTTAAATTGTATAAATAATTAATAAAAAATATAACTGAAAGTAATAATAATTTAAAATTAGAATGTTTTTTTCTTTTCTGTACAAATTTCTTTATTTATTTTGAGATATTTTTTCAATGATATTAAACGCACAACACTGCAAATATATTATATACATACATATTGAAAAAAGTGTACCTACTTTCGTTTTAATCATTAAATTTAAACAAAAAGATCAATTGTAAAAAAAAATCAATTGTTACTATCTATAAAAGGAGAAATTACTCCACTAATAACACTGCTACTCATGTAAACAAGGAAACTCTCTTACTTCAGCTTTCATTGTTTTATTGAAATAAGTTGTTTTGAATTATATTTAAATAGTTATTTTTATTTTTAACGAAAACAAAAAAAAGTGTACACGTGCCCCTATATATTCAATCAGCTCTATTCTGCGCTTAAATAAGACGTGACCGTACAGTCCCCCGTAACGAGCTCTCTTGTTCCTTTTAGGTGATGCCGCCAAGAGACATGGGGCCTTATTCTCGTTGTCGAATCACCTAAGTGAGATTTGTCGCAGTTGGTGTCACGTCACTTTGAATGTGGTATGTGGACCTCGGTGCCTACCACAATAAGGCTGTCCCGTGTGTGATTGATTGTGTGATAATGTTTTGGCGAAATTTTGCTCTGATCTCAAAACACACTAAACCCCCTCTCGGAGGACCAGGGGGTTATCCTGGAATGTGACTTCGAAGTGAGTGATTTAGTTTTTGTATCGCTGAATGCCTGATAAATATTCGAAAAGATAATATTTTCACCCAAAGGTGGTTGGCAATGGCTTTTCTCATGGACTGAAATGCGATGACAGACGGACAAACTAATTCGAATTCGGGATATATTATTTCCGAAATACTTGACTACCAATCGCATTCCAGGATAACCCCCAGATCTCTTGTATCTCTTGTTCCTCTACGTTCCATAGGGGTTGATTACGCCCGTTATATTTTCCTGTCGAGCTTAACAGTACTACCGCTTGCAGGCGAAATGCAGAGAAACTGGGAGCAAAAATTCATGGCAATCATTTCCTTTGCTGTATAAAATGTACTGGCCCCCTGTGCTGAAAGTGACGTGTTTCGTGACAAGTCGTTTGAGTTGATGAAAGAGACGTTTCAGTCGAATTGCGACTTCCAGCACAGGGGCTTGGAGTAGAAATGTTTAGTTTGGCCCCTGTACTGAGAGTCGTGATTCCACTGTAAAGTCACTTTCTTCAACTTCAACGACTTGTGGTGATTCGACTTTCTGCACAGTGGCCATTATTTGCTATATTCTGTTCTGGTAAATTAGCATCTAATTAAAAAATGTGGATAAAATTTAAATGTGAAATAAAAATATATGACTAAATTAAATTAAAGGCCACCCTATGCTGAGAGCTCTTTTTCTGTCATGTGAAGTGAGAACCTAATGAACAACTTTTATGAGCTTCACTTCACATGACAGAAACTGGGGCCGTATTTGGTTTCTCGAGTCGACATTGTCTTCTGTCGATAAATAAAAATTGGCATTTGGCAACGTGATATCGTCTCTTTACGTGTCGATAAAGACGTTTGACGATTATTAAAAAGCTCAATTTATCCATACAATAAACTTTTAACAATTTCTATTTTAATTAAATATACGTGGTTTGCTGCCTTGAAGTAATACCAACCAATTTGATGGTTTTGTATGGCTGCGCTTAGCTGTCGATTTGGTCGTGAAACCAAATATGAAACTTAAAGAAAATCGAGAAGCTTTTTTTGTCGAGTCGATCCATCGACTCGAGAAACCAAATACGGCCCCTGCGACTTTTTCAGCACTAAAACTAAAAAAAAACCTTAACTACAACTTCCATTTAAAATTACATTTAATTTTAAAACAAAAAAGGATCTAAAGAAAGTTAGATATATTTGAAGATAACCTATATAGAAATATGGGCACAATGTGAAATTTAATAAAACTTAAAAAATAAACAAGTAAAATTAAAAAGCAAAAAAAATATATTCTTATGTATACAATTTTGTTGAGATTTGTTTTCTTTTTGTCACATATAATATGTGTTTTATTTTTTTAAAGAATATATTTCATTTTTTTTCTTTTTTCGTTTTTATTTTTATTATTTAAAAATGAAATTAATTGTAATATGTTTATTGTAAAATATCAAATGATAATACTTTTAAGGAATTTAAAAAAAAAATTAAAAAACAAAAAAAAATTAGTAACTAGGTTTTTGTTTTTCTTGTAAAATGCTTTTGATTTTTCTATAAAGAAATTAATACCACAACAACAAAAAGAAGAAAATTATCAAAAAAATAAAGTAAACTAAATAAATAAAAATGTCTGAAATGTAATAAAAACATTTTTTTTTGTGAGGTCATTCTGACTTTTTTTTATTTATAAAAATATATATCGTAAATATATTTATGGGTGTGTATATTAATAATATGATAGAGTGGTCCTTTTTTAAAATTTGTATTATTCATTTTTTTTTCGGGAAATTCGTCTAAGTCTAAGAAAAGTGTGTGTAGGGCGCGGGCGCGAGGGTCTTATGGGGGTTAATTTTATGAGAAGAGTTTTATGCTTGTCACACTTTATACAACAAAAATAATTTACTAAAAATCATATTGCAGTGTGGGAAATTTTTCACATTTACATAGGACCATTCTAATATATTCAAAAACAACAAAAAAGAAAGAAGAAAACTACAAATTTGCGTAATGGTTCGAGAAAAAAATAAATGAAATTAACAAAATGTTAAAAAGATGATATTGATTATATAGTATGTAGAAGTATCAAAAGAACAAAAGAAAAACAAAAAAAAAACAAAAATATTGTCATTGAAAAAATGAAAAGAAATAGTATAAAGTAAAAATCAAAAAACAAAAAAAAACACAATAAATTTTAAAGATTTTTTTTTTTAGATATTAAGACAAGTTATAAAGAAAACAACAAAAAGGAAATACACAGAAAAGGCAGATACTATATTAATAAAAAATGTAATAAATGTAATGAGTTTTGTTTATATAAAAAAAAACTTTTAGTTTTGAATATATATAAAATGCATTAATTATATCCTTTTTAACCTCGAATTTGAACCTCTTTACACAAAAACGCCAAAGGGGATCACCAAAAAGGGTATAACTCCCGAACCCCTTGGAATTTTTTTTTTGGCAAACTCAAAAACAATTTATTCTCTGTTTAAATCATCATCATCGATTATTTGCAGAGATGGGGTAGAAACTTTTATTTATCATTCCAATTGAAGTCGTCAAAGATCTCTATTTAAATATCCAGGGTGCAAACAAACGATATTCTAGGTATGAAAACTTCTCATCTCTTTACCCATTCAACTGCCTCCCTACCCACAATTCCAACAATCTCCATCAACATGAATTTCATGCTCTTTCCAAACTTAAACATTACATTAAAAACAAACCACTAACGCTTGAACAAATCTATAATTCCAGCATTATTTAGATTCGCTGGCTAAACCAGGAGTGATCGACCTAAAATCTTCAAAGCTGGCAGAGCAACGGAAATAAATTGAAGAAATTCTCGCTGGAAGCTGTGACATCATACCATTTCAAAATTAACGCCAACACCGTAGTCGCTACTTCACCCACAACGCCAGCAACCACCGACATGATTAGCGGCGACTCCCGGTGATGGTAACTGAGAGGAAAGGAGCAAACCACCAACCACGGTAAATTTTACTTTTCAACTTTTTTGAACTCTTCAAAATAATTAATAATCTGTAATTTCCAGTGCAATCAATTAAAGGATGCAGTAAACCTCCACGCTGGTATCCTGAGCATCACTGCTGTCCACCCACCCCAGCCAACAACCGCCACTCCACCCACAACTCCAGCAACCACCGACATGATTAGCGGCGACTCCCGGTGATGGTGACTGAGAGGAAAGGAGCAAACCACCAACCACGGTAAATTTTACTTTTCAACTTTTTTTAACTCTTCAAAATAATTAATAATCTGTAATTTCCAGTGCAATCAATTAAAGGATGCAGTAAACTCCACGCTGGTATCCTGAGCATCACTGCTGTCCACCCACCCCAGCCAACAACCGCCACTCCACCCACAACTCCAGCAACCACCGACATGTTAGCGGCGACTCCCGGTGATAGTGACTGAGAGGAAAGGAGCAAACCACCAACCACGGTAAATTTTACTTTTCAACTTTTTTTAACTCTTCAAAATAATTAATAATCTGTAATTTCCAGTGCAATCAATTAAAGGATGCAGTAAACCTCCACGCTGGTATCCTGAGCATCACTGCTGTCCACCCACCCCAGCCAACAACCGCCACTCCACCCACAACTCCAGCAACCACCGACATGATTAGCGGCGACTCCCGGTGATGGTGACTGAGAGGAAAGGAGCAAACCACCAACCACGGTAAATTTTACTTTTCAACTTTTTTTAACTCTTCAAAATAATTAATAATCTGCAATTTCCAGTGTAATCAATTAAAGGATGCAGTAAACTCCACGCTGGTATCCTGAGCATCACTGCTGTCCACCCACCCCAGCCAACAACCAGCGCAAGCAACTCAAAGAGCGACGTACGGGAATTTTCAAAAAAAAAACTGACCACCGACCGAAACATAAAATAAATAAAACACAATAAGTGAAAGTTATTAATTAAATGATTAAAATTTACATATATTTATATTATATCATCTGAAAAATTAAATTGCTTTCTTAGTTGACAAAAAAAACAATTTTTTATTTTCTTGTCATCCACCCCAATCCCCAATTTGTAGCACCTGCCCTCGTTAATGCGAAGTCACGAAAAAAAAATCGTTCTTCACTTCCAAAAACGTAACACAAAAATTTCTTCGGCTCGCCAGGATTTGCACCAGGCCACCATAAACCCCAGGCAGCAAGCCGGCAGCCTCAATTTTTATATGAATGACGTAGATCCATTTTGACGTCATAACCCGGAGTAAATATGCTGCTGTGTGTCTCCGTCATATACGCATTTTTAACTATTCCCGCCTTCCCCGAATTATTTTTCTTCACATTCTAAACACCACCGACGACCCCTTTTCAACCATTCTAAACACCGCCGACCGACCGCGTGTGCTGGGAACACTTAATTTTGCTCGCATTTTGTACTGAAATTCAGGATTTGCACCAGGCCACCATAAACCCCAGGCAGCAATTCGATCGGGCGGCAGATCATACTATTACTATTTGAAACTATTTCTTTCATTTTCCTCGAAATGTTTTATTTATTTATTAAAATTTTAATTCCAACCGAAATGTTTTATTTAAAATTTAAAATCCAACAGAAAGCCCCGTCGCCCTCCCTGAAATATTTGTATTTTCTCCCAAACAAAATTATTTCGCATTAGTACGATTTCTTGGATTTGCACCAGGGTCTCATGAACCGCAGGCAGCAATAATTTTGGATGGGAGAAAATACAAATATGCAATTGTGAATAAAATGTATTATTTAGGGGAAGTGCGATCAGCCAATCAAATGCGATCAATTGGAATGAGGAATAAACACAGTGAATAAACTAGTTTGAAAAGGAATTGGATACTTTTTATATTATTCCTTCTTAGGGGGAAGTGACGTCATATGATCTGCCGCCCGATCGAATTGCTGCCTGGGGTTTATGGTGGCCTGGTGCAAATCCTGAATTTCAGTACAAAATGCTACCAAAATTAAATGTTCCGAGCGCTGGCTGCTGGTCGGCGGTGGTTAGAATGGTTGAAAAGGGGTCGTCGGTGGTGTTTAGAATGAGAGTAAAAATAATTCGAGGAAGGCGGGAATAGTTAAAAATGCACGGAGGCACACAGTAGCACATTTACTCCGGGTTATGACGTCAAAATGGATCTACGTCATTCATATAAAAATTGAGGCTGCCGGCTTGCTGCCTGGGGTTTATGGTGGCCTGGTGCAAATCCTGGCGAGCCGAAGAAATTGTTATGTTACGTTTTTGAAAGAGAGGAATTTTTTTTGCGTGCGACTAGGTGACTTCGCATTAACTAGGGTGGGTGCTACAGATTGGGGTGGATGACAAGATAATAAAAAAATGTTTTTTTTTAAACTAAGAAAGCAATTTAATTCTCAAGACGATAAAATACATTTATTACATGTAAATTTTAATCATTTTCACTTATTTTGTTGCGGTGTCGATGGTTTCTTTTGAAAATTCCTCTCCGCCGTCCCTTGATTTGCTTGCGCTGGTTGTTGGCTGGGGTTGGTGGGTGGACAGCAGTGATGCTCAGGATACCTGCGTGGAGGTGTACTTCATCCTTGAATTGATTACCTGGCAATTTAAAGGATAATTATTTTGAAGAGTCAAACCAAAAAATTGAAAATTAAATTTTACCGCGGTTGGTGGTTGGCTCCTTCGCTCTCAGCCACCATCACCTTACTTTTGCAACTGGCTGTGAATGGGGTTGTAAATTTTAATGTGGCCTGGAGTGTATGGTGTGCAACTAAACTGTAAATCGGCTCGAGGCCTCGCTTTAAACAGAGGTGGGCAATAATTATCTCAGTTCTTTATCAGATCAGCGGATGGCAAAGAAAAAAAAGATTTTTTTTTAATTAAGAAAGAAACAATTTATTTACATATATTTCTTGAGATAAAATAAATTTCTCCAATTGTACATTTTAATCACTTTCACTTAATTTGTTTCGGTGGCGACGGTTTTCTTTTGGAAATTCCTCTGCGGCGTCCTTTGATTTGCTTGCTGGTTGTGGGCTGGGGTGGGTGGGTGGACAGCAGTGATGCTCAGGATACCTGCGTGGAGGTGAACTTCATCTTGAGCAAATCTAGATAATGCTGGAATTACAACATTTGTTCAAGCGTTAGTGGTTTGTTTTTATTAATGTAATGGTTTTGCTTCCTACAGTCATGGTTTCCTCTTATTATGCCGCAAGTTGTTGGGGGTTGTGGTTTTTTGCGATGTGAGAAATCTCCGGGCGACCCTTTTTGGGGTGGGAAATTGTTGGGGACCTCCCAGGGAGTCTGCGAATTCAATTTCACCCCGGGAGCCCTGTAGCAAAAGTGCGAAAAATCGGGCCAAAATATTCAAAGGATTCCGGGGTGGCCCTTTTTGGGGTGGGAAATTGTTGGGGACCTCCCAGGGAGTCTGTGAATTCAATTCCACCCCGGGCGGACCAGTATTTCCCGAGATGATGGGCATTCTGCAGCCCCACTTGGGGAAATCACAAAAGAGGGGATAACTCCCGAACCCCTTGTAATTTCCCGGTAAACTTAACTGCGCTAGATTCAGGGGAGCGAGCCCTTTCCAACGAAGCCACATTCACCCCGGGATGACCAGTATTTCCCGAGATAATGGGCATTCTGCAGCCCCCCTTGGGGAAATTACAAAAGAGGGGATAACTCCCGAACCCCTTGGAATTTCCCGGCAAACTTAACTGCGCTGGATTCAGGGGAGCGAGCCCTTTCCAACGAGGTCCCATTCATCCCAATCGGAGCACTGTAGCAAAGGTGCGAAAATTCGGGCCAAAATTGATTTTTTGCGGATTTGAGGAATCTCCGGGGTGGCCCTTTTGGGGGTGGAAAATTGCTGGGGACCTCCCAGGGAGCCTGCGAATTTAATTCCACCTTGGGCTGACCAGTATTTCCCGAGATAATGGGCATTCTGCAGCCCCCTTGCCCCCCTGCAGTCCCAACTCGCATAACTGAGCCGGGGCCTCGAGAACTACCTTAGCCTGGCTGGACAAGGTGCAAAGCCGCGCTCTCAAACTTATTGGTGATAGCGCCATTTGCTCTTCAATTAAGAGTCACTAAGCCACCGTAGGAATGCAGCAGCTCTTGCAAAATGTGAAGTGAAGTAAGTAACCTCATGCCTCCGCGGCAACATTTCTCCCGCAACACAAGACTTGCCCGCTCGGCTCACCCTAATAGTTTGCAGCCCTTATCTTCGCATACACCACGCTATAGAAATTTGTTTATAGCAAGAACAACCACCCGAGTCAGTGCTCCCGAACTCATACAACACCCAAGAGTCCTCAAACGCAAGGTTCACCACCTTCTCCTCCAACACCCACCCGACTCCCCATAATCTGTCCCATCTTCCTCTCTGCCGTGTGTAATAAATTTGTAATTTTAGTTTCAGTGTGCCTTGTTTTCGCTAATAAATAAAATAAATAATGTTCTTTTATTTCCAGGGTAACAAATTAAAGGATGAAGTAAATCTCCAAAGCAGGTATCCAGAGCATCACTGCCACCATCCATCCACATCCAATCCACCAACCCGCCAACAACCAGCGCAAGCACATCCGAAGCATACACAAAATGGGGTTTTTTTATTCTATATATTCTATCTATGTACAAAATAAAAAAATGTAAAACCAATAAATGAAAAGTATTAATTAAAATAAAAAATGCACATTGCCATAATTCCGTTTAATAAATTACTTTCTTAGTTTGAATAAAATAAAATGTTTTTTTTCTTGCCAGCCGCTGATCTAATTAAAAACTCGAACCAATTTACACCTTGATCGCACACCTATTTTTTTTCTTATTAAAATTAAAGTTTCAAGGAAGAAGAAGAAAATGTAAACAAAAATTTCTTAGTCCCAGCAGGATTTGCACTAGGGCACCGGCACCATAAATGGCAGCCAGCAAGTCAACAGCTGATCGCACTGCCACCCAAAAAAAAATAAGCATGTTTAACTATTCCCGTCTTCATCATATTCCTTTTTCTCTGATTCTAAACATCACCGACCCCTTTTCACCTATTCTAAACACCCCACCCATTCCCGTCTTCACTTCGTATTGCTTTTTCTCATTCAAAACACCATCGACCGCGTGCTGGCCGCTGCTATGAATGAAAATCAAATTTTGTACAGAATTACAGGATTTGCACCAGGGTCTCATGAACCGCAGGCAGCAATATCAGGCGGCAGGGTTCCCCTGAACAAATATAATCGCAATTCCTTTTCAAACTAGTTTATTCACTGTGTTTATTCCTCATTCCAATTGATCGTATTTGATTGGCTGATCGCACTTCCCCTAAATAATACATTTTATTCACAATTGCATTTGAAACTATTTCTTTCATTTTCCTCGAAATGTTTTATTTATTTATTAAAATTTTAATTCCAACCGAAATGTTTTATTTAAAATTTAAAATCCAACAGAAAGCCCCGTCGCCCTCCCTGAAATATTTGTATTTTCTCCCAGCCAAAATTATTTCGCATTAGTACGATTTCTTGGATTTGCACTAGGGTCTCATGAACCGCAGGCAGCAATAATTTTGGCTGGGAGAAAATACAAATATGCAATTGTGAATAAAATGTATTATTTAGGGGAAGTGCGATCAGCCAATCAAATGCGATCAATCGGAATGAGGAATAAACACAGTGAATAAACTAGTTTGAAAAGGAATTGGATACTTTTTATATTATTCCTTCTTAGGGGGAAGTGACGTCATATGATCTGCCGCCCGATCGAATTGCTGCCTGGGGTTTATGGTGGCCTGGTGCAAATCCTGAATTTCAGTACAAAATGCGACCAAAATTAAATGTTCCGAGCGCTGGCTGCTGGTCGGCGGTGGTTAGAATGGTTGAAAAGGGGTCGTCGGTGGTGTTTAGAATTAAATTAATTCGAGGAAGGCGGGAATAGTTAAAAATGCACGGAGGCACAAGTAGCACATTTACTCCGGGTTATGACGTCATTCATATAAAAATTGAGGCTGCCGGCTTGCTGCCTGGGGTTTATGGTGGCCTGGTGCAAATCCTGGCGAGCCGAAGAAATTGTTATGTTACGTTTTTGAAAGAGAGGATTTTTTTTTGCGTTTTTGCGACTTCGCATTAACTAGGGCGGGTGCTACAGATTGGGGTGGATGACAAGATAATAAAAAAATGTTTTTTTTTTAAACTAAGAAAGCAATTTAATTCTCGAGACGATAAAATACATTTATTACATGTAAATTTTAATCACTTTCACTTATTTTGTTGCGCTTTTGTTGTTCACTTATGCTTGATTTGCTTGCGCTGGTTGTTGGCTGGGGTTGGTGGGTGGACAGCAGTGATGCTCAGGATACCTGCTTGGAGGTGTACTTCATCCTTGAATTGATTACCTGGCAATTAAAGGATAATTATTTTGAAGAGTCAAACCAAAAAATTGAAAATTAAATTTTACCGCGGTTGGTGGTTGGCGCCTTCGCTCTCAGCCACCATCACCTTATACCGGAGACAGACTTGTGGTATAGCAATTGAGATCGGGATATTGCAATATTGCCATATTGCAATATAAAAATGTGAAGACACACTTGCATTAGTATACTGAGTTATTTGGTTGTCATTTATATGTCAGATTTGCAAATCAAAAAAAATTATTGTGCTGCAGTTAAATTGAAGTTAAATATGAATAGAATTATTGTGAAATTATTATTAATTTATATTAAAAATAAAAGTGAAATAGAAAATTGAAGAATTAAAATTCTGTTCGAAATTATCATTTTGGGTTATGCCCAGACTATTCTTCGGTTTAAATCTAGGGTATACTGAGCTATACCACGAAGTTTTTCTCAATTGGGATATTGAGTTTCAATGTTGAGTATACTGAGTGTATACCGAGATTTTTTCTCAGTATATAGAGACACACCTGAAGTATATTGCAATATTGCTCATATTGTAATTACTATACCACAAGTGTGTCTCCGGTATTACTGTTGCAACTGGCTGTGAATGGGGTTGTAAATTTTAATGTGGCCTGGAGTGTATGGTGTGCAACTAAACTGTAAATCGGCTCGAGGCCTCGCTTTAAACAGAGGTGGGCAATAATTACCTCATTTCTTTATAAGATCAGCGGATGACAAAGAAAAAAAGTAAGATTTTTTTAATTAAATTAAGAGAGAAACAATTTATTTATATTTCTTGAGATAAAATAAATTTTTCCAATTGTACATTTTAATCACTTTCACTTAATTTGTTTCGGTGGCGACGGTTTTCTTTTGGAAATTCCTCTGCGGCGTCCTTTGATTTGCTTGCTGGTTGTGGGCTGGGGTGGGTGGGTGGACAGCAGTGATGCTCAGGATACCTGCGTGGAGGTGAACTTCATCTTGAGCAAATCTAGATAATGCTGGAATTACAACATTTGTTCAAGCGTTAGTGGTTTGTTTTTATTAATGTAATGGTTTTGCTTCCTACAGTCATGGTTTCCTCTTATTATGCCGCAAGTTGTTGGGGGTTGTGGTTTTTTTGCGATGTGAGAAATCTCCGGGCGGCCCTTTTTGGGGTGGGAAATTGTTGGGGACCTCCCAGGGAGTCTGCGAATTCAATTTCACCCCGGGATGAAAAGTATTTCCCGAGATAATGGGCATTCTGCAGCCCCCCTTGGGGAAATCACAAAAGAGGGGATAACTCCCGAACCCCTTGTAATTTCCCGGTAAACTAACTGCGCTGGATTCAGGGGAGCGAGCCCTTTCCAACGAGGCCCCATTGATCCACATCGGAGCCCTGTAGGCAAAAGTGCGAAAAATCGGGCCAAATTTTTCAAAGGGGTACCCCTTTGGATTTTCGCGGATTTGGTAAATTTCTGGAGCGGCCCTTTTTGGGGTGGGAGATTGTTGGGGACCTTTCAGGCAGCCTGCGAATTTAATTCCACCCCGGGCTGACCAGTATTTCCCGAGATAATTGGCATTCTGCAGCCCCCCTTGGGGAAATCACAAAAGAGGGGATAACTCCCGAACCCCTTGGAATTTCGCGGTAAACTTAACTGCGCTGGATTCAGGGGAGCGAGCCCTTTCCAACGAGGCTCCATTCATACACATCAGAGCCCTGTAGCAAAAGTGCGAAAAATCGGGCCAAATTTTTCAAAGGGGTACCCCTTTGGATTTTTGGATTTGGTAAAATTCTGGAGCGGCCCTTTTTGGGGTGGGAGATTGTTGGGGACCTTTCAGGCAGCCTGCGAATTTAATTCCACCCCGGGCTGACCAGTATTTCCCGAGATAATGGGCATTCTGCAGCCCCCCTTGCCCCCCCTGCAGTCCTAACTCGCATAACTGAGCCGGGGCCTCGAGAACTACCTTAGCCTGGCTGGACAAGGTGCAAAACCGCGCTCTCAAACTTATTGGTGATAGCGCCACTTGCTCTTCAATTAAGAGCCAGTAAGCCACCGTAGGAATGCAGCAGCTCTTGCAAAATGTGAAGTGAAGTAAGTAACCTCATGCCTCCACGGCAACATTTCTCCCGCAACACAAGACTTGCCCGCTCGGCTCACCCTAATAGTTTGCAGCCCTTATCTTCGCATACACCACGCTATAGAAATTTGTTTATAGCAAGAACAACCACCCGAGTCAGTGCTCCCGAACTCATACAACACCCAAGAGTCCTCAAACGCAAGGTTCACCACCTTCTCCCCCAACACCCACCCGACTCCCCATAATCTGTCGTATTTTCCTCTCTGCCGCGTGTAATAAAATTTTAATTTTAGTTTAAGTATGCCTTGTTTTCGCTAATAAATAAAATAAATAATGTTCTTTTATTTCCAGGGTAACAAATTAAAGGATGAAGTAAATCTCCAAAGCAGGTATCCAGAGCATCACTGCCACCATCCATCCACATCCAATCCACCAACCCGCCAACAACCAGCGCAAGCACATCCGAAGCATACACAAAATGGGGTTTTTTTATTCTATATATTCTATCTATGTACAAAATAAAAAAATGTAAAACCAATAAATGAAAAGTATTAATTAAAATAAAAAATGCACATTGCCATAATTCCGTTTAATAAATTACTTTCTTAGTTTGAATAAAATAAAATGTTTTTTTCTTGCCAGCCGCTGATCTAATTAAAAACTCGAACCAATTTACACCTTGATCGCACACCTATTTTTTTTCTTATTAAAATTAAAGTTTCAAGGAAGAAGAAGAAAATGTAAACAAAAATTTCTTAGTCCCAGCAGGATTTGCACTAGGGCACCGGCACCATAAATGGCAGCCAGCAAGTCAACAGCTGATCGCACTGCCACCCAAAAAAAAATAAGCATGTTTAACTATTCCCGTCTTCATCATATTCCTTTTTCTCTGATTCTAAACATCACCGACCCCTTTTCACCTATTCTAAACACCCCACCCTTTCCCGTCTTCACTTCGTATTGCTTTTTCTCATTCAAAACACCATCGACCGCGTGCTGGCCGCTGCTATGAATGAAAATCAAATTTTGTACAGAATTACAGGATTTGCACCAGGGTCTCATGAACCGCAGGCAGCAATATCAGGCGGCAGGGTTCCCCTGAACAAATATAATCGCAATTCCTTTTCAAACTAGTTTATTCACTGTGTTTATTCCTCATTCCAATTGATCGTATTTGATTGGCTGCTCGCACTTCCCCTAAATAATACATTTTATTCACAATTGCATTTGAAACTATTTCTTTCATTTTCCTCGAAATGTTTTATTTATTTATTAAAATTTTAATTCCAACCGAAATGTTTTATTTAAAATTTAAAATCCAACAGAAAGCCCCGTCGCCCTCCCTGAAATATTTGTATTTTCTCCCAAACAAAATTATTTCGCATTAGTACGATTTCTTGGATTTGCACTAGGGTCTCATGAACCGCAGGCAGCAATAATTTTGGCTGGGAGAAAATACAAATATGCAATTGTGAATAAAATGTATTATTTAGGGGAAGTGCGATCAGCCAATCAAATGCGATCAATTGGAATGAGGAATAAACACAGTGAATAAACTAGTTTGAAAAGGAATTGGATACTTTTTATATTATTCCTTCTTAGGGGGAAGTGACGTCATATGATCTGCCGCCCGATCGAATTGCTGCCTGGGGTTTATGGTGGCCTGGTGCAAATCCTGAATTTCAGTACAAAATGCGACCAAAATTAAATGTTCCGAGCGCTGGCTGCTGGTCGGCGGTGGTTAGAATGGTTGAAAAGGGGTCGTCGGTGGTGTTTAGAATGAGAGTAAAAATAATTCGAGGAAGGCGGGAATAGTTAAAAATGCACGGAGGCACAAGTAGCACATTTACTCCGGGTTATGACGTCATTCATATAAAAATTGAGGCTGCCGGCTTGCTGCCTGGGGTTTATGGTGGCCTGGTGCAAATCCTGGCGAGCCGAAGAAATTGTTATGTTACGTTTTTGAAAGAGAGGAATTTTTTTTGCGTTTTTGCGACTTCGCATTAACTAGGGCGGGTGCTACAGATTGGGGTGGATGACAAGATAATAAAAAAATGTTTTTTTTTTTAAACTAAGAAAGCAATTTAATTCTCGAGACGATAAAATACATTTATTACATGTAAATTTTAATCACTTTCACTTATTTTGTTGCGCTTTTGTTGTTCACTTATGCTTGATTTGCTTGCGCTGGTTGTTGGCTGGGGTTGGTGGGTGGACAGCAGTGATGCTCAGGATACCTGCTTGGAGGTGTACTTCATCCTTGAATTGATTACCTGGCAATTAAAGGATAATTATTTTGAAGAGTCAAACCAAAAAATTGAAAATTAAATTTTACCGCGGTTGGTGGTTGGCGCCTTCGCTCTCAGCCACCATCACCTTACTGTTGCAACTGGCTGTGAATGGGGTTGTAAATTTTAATGTGGCCTGGAGTGTATGGTGTGCAACTAAACTGTAAATCGGCTCGAGGCCTCGCTTTAAACAGAGGTGGGCAATAATTACCTCATTTCTTTATAAGATCAGCGGATGACAAAGAAAAAAAGTAAGATTTTTTTAATTAAATTAAGAGAGAAACAATTTATTTATATTTCTTGAGATAAAATAAATTTTTCCAATTGTACATTTTAATCACTTTCACTTAATTTGTTTCGGTGGCGACGGTTTTCTTTTGGAAATTCCTCTGCGGCGTCCTTTGATTTGCTTGCTGGTTGTGGGCTGGGGTGGGTGGGTGGACAGCAGTGATGCTCAGGATACCTGCGTGGAGGTGAACTTCATCTTGAGCAAATCTAGATAATGCTGGAATTACAACATTTGTTCAAGCGTTAGTGGTTTGTTTTTATTAATGTAATGGTTTTGCTTCCTACAGTCATGGTTTCCTCTTATTATGCCGCAAGTTGTTGGGGGTTGTGGTTTTTTTGCGATGTGAGAAATCTCCGGGCGGCCCTTTTTGGGGTGGGAAATTGTTGGGGACCTCCCAGGGAGTCTGCGAATTCAATTTCACCCCGGGATGAAAAGTATTTCCCGAGATAATGGGCATTCTGCAGCCCCCCTTGGGGAAATCACAAAAGAGGGGATAACTCCCGAACCCCTTGTAATTTCCCGGTAAACTAACTGCGCTGGATTCAGGGAGCGAGCCCTTTCCAACGAGGCCCCATTGATCCACATCGGAGCCCTGTAGGCAAAAGTGCGAAAAATCGGGCCAAATTTTTCAAAGGGGTACCCCTTTGGATTTTCGCGGATTTGGTAAATTTCTGGAGCGGCCCTTTTTGGGGTGGGAGATTGTTGGGGACCTTTCAGGCAGCCTGCGAATTTAATTCCACCCGGGCTGACCAGTATTTCCCGAGATAATGGGCATTCTGCAGCCCCCCTTGCCCCCCCTGCAGTCCTAACTCGCATAACTGAGCCGGGGCCTCGAGAACTACCTTAGCCTGGCTGGACAAGGTGCAAAGCCGCGCTCTCAAACTTATTGGTGATAGCGCCATTTGCTCTTCAATTAAGAGTCACTAAGCCACCGTAGGAATGCAGCAGCTCTTGCAAAATGTGAAGTGAAGTAAGTAACCTCATGCCTCCGCGGCAACATTTCTCCCGCAACACAAGACTTGCCCGCTCGGCTCACCCTAATAGTTTGCAGCCCTTATCTTCGCATACACCACGCTATAGAAATTTGTTTATAGCAAGAACAACCACCCGAGTCAGTGCTCCCGAACTCATACAACACCCAAGAGTCCTCAAACGCAAGGTTCACCACCATCTCCTCCAACACCCACCCGACTCCCCATAATCTGTCGTATTTTCCTCTCTGCCGCGTGTAATAAAATTTTAATTTTAGTTTAAGTATGCCTTGTTTTCGCTAATAAATAAAATAAATAATGTTCTTTTATTTCCAGGGTAACAAATTAAAGGATGAAGTAAATCTCCAAAGCAGGTATCCAGAGCATCACTGCCACCATCCATCCACATCCAATCCACCAACCCGCCAACAACCAGCGCAAGCACATCCGAAGCATACACAAAATGGGGTTTTTTTATTCTATATATTCTATCTATGTACAAAATAAAAAAATGTAAAACCAATAAATGAAAAGTATTAATTAAAATAAAAAATGCACATTGCCATAATTCCGTTTAATAAATTTACTTTCTTAGTTTGAATAAAATAAAATGTTTTTTTCTTGCCAGCCGCTGATCTAATTAAAAACTCGAACCAATTTACACCTTGATCGCACACCTATTTTTTTTCTTATTAAAATTAAAGTTTCAAGGAAGAAGAAGAAAATGTAAACAAAAATTTGTTAGTCCCAGCAGGATTTGCACTAGGGCACCGGCACCATAAATGGCAGCCAGCAAGTCGGTGGTGGTGTTTAGAATGGCAGAAAAAGCAATACGAGGAAGACGAAAATAATAATTAAAAGGAGCCATGCACTAGCCCCTTACTACGGGTTGTGACGTAGATCCATTGATCCTCTGCTCTGACTTGAGGCTGTCGGCTGGCTGCCTGGGGTTTATGGTGGCCTGGTGCAAATCCTGAATTTCAGTACAAAATGCGACCAAAATTAAATGTTCCCAGCGCACGCCGGTCGGTGGTGTTTAGAATGGGAGAAAGGGGATCGTCGGTGGTGGTGTTTAGAATGGCAGAAAAAGCAATACGAGGAAGACGAAAATAATAATTAAAAGGAGCCATGCACTAGCCCCTTACTACGGGATGTGGCGTAGATCCTCCATTGATCCTCTGCTCTGAGTTGAGGCTGTCGGCTGGCTGCCTGGGGTTTATGGTGGCCTGGTGCAAATCCTGAATTTCAGTACAAAATGCGACCAAAATTAAATGTTCCCAGCGCACGCCGGTCGGTGGTGTTTAGAATGGGAGAAAGGGGATCGTCGGTGGTGGTGTTTAGAATGGCAGAAAAAGCAATACGAGGAAGACGAAAATAATAATTAAAAGGAGCCATGCACTAGCCCCTTACTACGGGATGTGGCGTAGATCCTCCATTGATCCTCTGCTCTGAGTTGAGGCTGTCGGCTGGCTGCCTGGGGTTTATGGTGGCCTGGTGCAAATCCTGAATTTCAGTACAAAATGCGACCAAAATTAAATGTTCCCAGCGCACGCCGGTCGGTGGTGTTTAGAATGGGAGAAAGGGGATCGTCGGTGGTGGTGTTTAGAATGGCAGAAAAAGCAATACGAGGAAGACGAAAATAATAATTAAAAGGAGCCATGCACTAGCCCCTTACTACGGGATGTGGCGTAGATCCTCCATTGATCCTCTGCTCTGAGTTGAGGCTGTCGGCTGGCTGCCTGGGGTTTATGGTGGCCTGGTGCAAATCCTGAATTTCAGTACAAAATGCGACCAAAATTAAATGTTCCCAGCGCACGCCGGTCGGTGGTGTTTAGAATGGGAGAAAGGGGATCGTCGGTGGTGGTGTTTAGAATGGCAGAAAAAGCAATACGAGGAAGACGAAAATAATAATTAAAAGGAGCCATGCACTAGCCCCTTACTACGGGATGTGGCGTAGATCCTCCATTGATCCTCTGCTCTGAGTTGAGGCTGTCGGCTGGCTGCCTGGGGTTTATGGTGGCCTGGTGCAAATCCTGAATTTCAGTACAAAATGCGACCAAAATTAAATGTTCCCAGCGCACGCCGGTCGGTGGTGTTTAGAATGGGAGAAAGGGGATCGTCGGTGGTGGTGTTTAGAATGGCAGAAAAAGCAATACGAGGAAGACGAAAATAATAATTAAAAGGAGCCATGCACTAGCCCCTTACTACGGGATGTGGCGTAGATCCATTGATCCTCTGCTCTGAGTTGAGGCTGTCGGCTGGCTGCCTGGGGTTTATGGTGGCCTGGTGCAAATCCTGAATTTCAGTACAAAATGCGACCAAAATTAAATGTTCCCAGCGCACGCCGGCCGGTGGTGTTTAGAATGGGAGAAAAGGGGTCGTCGGTGGTGGTGTTTAGAATGGCAGAAAAAGCAATACGAGGAAGACGAAAATAATAATTAAAAGGAGCCATGCACTAGCCCCTTACTACGGGATGTGGCGTAGATCCATTGATCCTCTGCTCTGAGTTGAGGCTGTCGGCTGGCTGCCTGGGGTTTATGGTGGCCTGGTGCAAATCCTGAATTTCAGTACAAAATGCGACCAAAATTAAATGTTCCCAGCGCACGCCGGTCGGTGGTGTTTAGAATGGGAGAAAGGGGATCGTCGGTGGTGGTGTTTAGAATGGCAGAAAAAGCAATACGAGGAAGACGAAAATAATAATTAAAAGGAGCCATGCACTAGCCCCTTACTACGGGATGTGGCGTAGATCCTCCATTGATCCTCTGCTCTGAGTTGAGGCTGTCGGCTTGCTGCCTGGGGTTTATGGTGGCCTGGTGCAAATCCTGAATTTCAGTACAAAATGCGACCAAAATTAAATGTTCCGAGCGCTGGCTGCTGGTCGGCGGTGGTTAGAATGGTTGAAAAGGGGTCGTCGGTGGTGTTTAGAATGAGAGTAAAAATAATTCGAGGAAGGCGGGAATAGTTAAAAATGCACGGAGGCACACAGTAGCACATTTACTCCGGGTTATGACGTCATTCATATAAAAATTGAGGCTGCCGGCTTGCTGCCTGGGGTTTATGGTGGCCTGGTGCAAATCCTGGCGAGCCGAAGAAATTGTTATGTTACGTTTTTGAAAGAGAGGAATTTTTTTTTGCGTTTTTGCGACTTCGCATTAACTAGGGCGGGTGCTACAGATTGGGGTGGATGACAAGATAATAAAAAAATGTTTTTTTTTTAAACTAAGAAAGCAATTTAATTCTCGAGACGATAAAATACATTTATTACATGTAAATTTTAATCACTTTCACTTATTTTGTTGCGCTTTTGTTGTTCACTTATGCTTGATTTGCTTGCGCTGGTTGTTGGCTGGGGTTGGTGGGTGGACAGCAGTGATGCTCAGGATACCTGCTTGGAGGTGTACTTCATCCTTGAATTGATTACCTGGCAATTAAAGGATAATTATTTTGAAGAGTCAAACCAAAAAATTGAAAATTAAATTTTACCGCGGTTGGTGGTTGGCGCCTTCGCTCTCAGCCACCATCACCTTACTGTTGCAACTGGCTGTGAATGGGGTTGTAAATTTTAATGTGGCCTGGAGTGTATGGTGTGCAACTAAACTGTAAATCGGCTCGAGGCCTCGCTTTAAACAGAGGTGGGCAATAATTACCTCATTTCTTTATAAGATCAGCGGATGACAAAGAAAAAAAGTAAGATTTTTTTAATTAAATTAAGAGAGAAACAATTTATTTATATTTCTTGAGATAAAATAAATTTTTCCAATTGTACATTTTAATCACTTTCACTTAATTTGTTTCGGTGGCGACGGTTTTCTTTTGGAAATTCCTCTGCGGCGTCCTTTGATTTGCTTGCTGGTTGTGGGCTGGGGTGGGTGGGTGGACAGCAGTGATGCTCAGGATACCTGCGTGGAGGTGAACTTCATCTTGAGCAAATCTAGATAATGCTGGAATTACAACATTTGTTCAAGCGTTAGTGGTTTGTTTTTATTAATGTAATGGTTTTGCTTCCTACAGTCATGGTTTCCTCTTATTATGCCGCAAGTTGTTGGGGGTTGTGGTTTTTTTGCGATGTGAGAAATCTCCGGGCGGCCCTTTTTGGGGTGGGAAATTGTTGGGGACCTCCCAGGGAGTCTGCGAATTCAATTTCACCCCGGGATGAAAAGTATTTCCCGAGATAATGGGCATTCTGCAGCCCCCCTTGGGGAAATCACAAAAGAGGGGATAACTCCCGAACCCCTTGTAATTTCCCGGTAAACTAACTGCGCTGGATTCAGGGGAGCGAGCCCTTTCCAACGAGGCCCCATTGATCCACATCGGAGCCCTGTAGGCAAAAGTGCGAAAAATCGGGCCAAATTTTTCAAAGGGGTACCCCTTTGGATTTTCGCGGATTTGGTAAATTTCTGGAGCGGCCCTTTTTGGGGTGGGAGATTGTTGGGGACCTTTCAGGCAGCCTGCGAATTTAATTCCACCCCGGGCTGACCAGTATTTCCCGAGATAATTGGCATTCTGCAGCCCCCCTTGGGGAAATCACAAAAGAGGGGATAACTCCCGAACCCCTTGGAATTTCGCGGTAAACTTAACTGCGCTGGATTCAGGGGAGCGAGCCCTTTCCAACGAGGCTCCATTCATACACATCAGAGCCCTGTAGCAAAAGTGCGAAAAATCGGGCCAAATTTTTCAAAGCGGTACCCCTTTGGATTTTTTGATTTGGTAAAATTCTGGAGCGGCCCTTTTTGGGGTGGGAGATTGTTGGGGACCTTTCAGGCAGCCTGCGAATTTAATTCCACCCCGGGCTGACCAGTATTTCCCGAGATAATGGGCATTCTGCAGCCCCCCTTGCCCCCCCTGCAGTCCTAACTCGCATAACTGAGCCGGGGCCTCGAGAACTACCTTAGCCTGGCTGGACAAGGTGCAAAGCCGCGCTCTCAAACTTATTGGTGATAGCGCCATTTGCTCTTCAATTAAGAGTCACTAAGCCACCGTAGGAATGCAGCAGCTCTTGCAAAATGTGAAGTGAAGTAAGTAACCTCATGCCTCCGCGGCAACATTTCTCCCGCAACACAAGACTTGCCCGCTCGGCTCACCCTAATAGTTTGCAGCCCTTATCTTCGCATACACCACGCTATAGAAATTTGTTTATAGCAAGAACAACCACCCGAGTCAGTGCTCCCGAACTCATACAACACCCAAGAGTCCTCAAACGCAAGGTTCACCACCATCTCCTCCAACACCCACCCGACTCCCCATAATCTGTCGTATTTTCCTCTCTGCCGCGTGTAATAAAATTTTAATTTTAGTTTAAGTATGCCTTGTTTTCGCTAATAAATAAAATAAATAATGTTCTTTTATTTCCAGGGTAACAAATTAAAGGATGAAGTAAATCTCCAAAGCAGGTATCCAGAGCATCACTGCCACCATCCATCCACATCCAATCCACCAACCCGCCAACAACCAGCGCAAGCACATCCGAAGCATACACAAAATGGGGTTTTTTTATTCTATATATTCTATCTATGTACAAAATAAAAAAATGTAAAACCAATAAATGAAAAGTATTAATTAAAATAAAAAATGCACATTGCCATAATTCCGTTTAATAAATTACTTTCTTAGTTTGAATAAAATAAAATGTTTTTTTCTTGCCAGCCGCTGATCTAATTAAAAACTCGAACCAATTTACACCTTGATCGCACACCTATTTTTTTTCTTATTAAAATTAAAGTTTCAAGGAAGAAGAAGAAAATGTAAACAAAAATTTCTTAGTCCCAGCAGGATTTGCACTAGGGCACCGGCACCATAAATGGCAGCCAGCAAGTCAACAGCTGATCGCACTGCCACCCAAAAAAAAATAAGCATGTTTAACTATTCCCGTCTTCATCATATTCCTTTTTCTCTGATTCTAAACATCACCGACCCCTTTTCACCTATTCTAAACACCCCACCCTTTCCCGTCTTCACTTCGTATTGCTTTTTCTCATTCAAAACACCATCGACCGCGTGCTGGCCGCTGCTATGAATGAAAATCAAATTTTGTACAGAATTACAGGATTTGCACCAGGGTCTCATGAACCGCAGGCAGCAATATCAGGCGGCAGGGTTCCCCTGAACAAATATAATCGCAATTCCTTTTCAAACTAGTTTATTCACTGTGTTTATTCCTCATTCCAATTGATCGTATTTGATTGGCTGCTCGCACTTCCCCTAAATAATACATTTTATTCACAATTGCATTTGAAACTATTTCTTTCATTTTCCTCGAAATGTTTTATTTATTTATTAAAATTTTAATTCCAACCGAAATGTTTTATTTAAAATTTAAAATCCAACAGAAAGCCCCGTCGCCCTCCCTGAAATATTTGTATTTTCTCCCAAACAAAATTATTTCGCATTAGTACGATTTCTTGGATTTGCACTAGGGTCTCATGAACCGCAGGCAGCAATAATTTTGGCTGGGAGAAAATACAAATATGCAATTGTGAATAAAATGTATTATTTAGGGGAAGTGCGATCAGCCAATCAAATGCGATCAATTGGAATGAGGAATAAACACAGTGAATAAACTAGTTTGAAAAGGAATTGGATACTTTTTATATTATTCCTTCTTAGGGGGAAGTGACGTCATATGATCTGCCGCCCGATCGAATTGCTGCCTGGGGTTTATGGTGGCCTGGTGCAAATCCTGAATTTCAGTACAAAATGCGACCAAAATTAAATGTTCCGAGCGCTGGCTGCTGGTCGGCGGTGGTTAGAATGGTTGAAAAGGGGTCGTCGGTGGTGTTTAGAATGAGAGTAAAAATAATTCGAGGAAGGCGGGAATAGTTAAAAATGCACGGAGGCACAAGTAGCACATTTACTCCGGGTTATGACGTCATTCATATAAAAATTGAGGCTGCCGGCTTGCTGCCTGGGGTTTATGGTGGCCTGGCGCAAATCCTGGCGAGCCGAAGAAATTGTTATGTTACGTTTTTGAAAGAGAGGAATTTTTTTTGCGTTTTTGCGACTTCGCATTAACTAGGGCGGGTGCTACAGATTGGGGTGGATGACAAGATAATAAAAAAATGTTTTTTTTTTAAACTAAGAAAGCAATTTAATTCTCGAGACGATAAAATACATTTATTACATGTAAATTTTAATCACTTTCACTTATTTTGTTGCGCTTTTGTTGTTCACTTATGCTTGATTTGCTTGCGCTGGTTGTTGGCTGGGGTTGGTGGGTGGACAGCAGTGATGCTCAGGATACCTGCTTGGAGGTGTACTTCATCCTTGAAATGATTACCTGGCAATTAAAGGATAATTATTTTGAAGAGTCAAACCAAAAAATTGAAAATTAAATTTTACCGCGGTTGGTGGTTGGCGCCTTCGCTCTCAGCCACCATCACCTTACTGTTGCAACTGGCTGTGAATGGGGTTGTAAATTTTAATGTGGCCTGGAGTGTATGGTGTGCAACTAAACTGTAAATCGGCTCGAGGCCTCGCTTTAAACAGAGGTGGGCAATAATTACCTCATTTCTTTATAAGATCAGCGGATGACAAAGAAAAAAAGTAAGATTTTTTTAATTAAATTAAGAGAGAAACAATTTATTTATATTTCTTGAGATAAAATAAATTTTTCCAATTGTACATTTTAATCACTTTCACTTAATTTGTTTCGGTGGCGACGGTTTTCTTTTGGAAATTCCTCTGCGGCGTCCTTTGATTTGCTTGCTGGTTGTGGGCTGGGGTGGGTGGGTGGACAGCAGTGATGCTCAGGATACCTGCGTGGAGGTGAACTTCATCTTGAGCAAATCTAGATAATGCTGGAATTACAACATTTGTTCAAGCGTTAGTGGTTTGTTTTTATTAATGTAATGGTTTTGCTTCCTACAGTCATGGTTTCCTCTTATTATGCCGCAAGTTGTTGGGGGTTGTGGTTTTTTTGCGATGTGAGAAATCTCCGGGCGGCCCTTTTTGGGGTGGGAAATTGTTGGGGACCTCCCAGGGAGTCTGCGAATTCAATTTCACCCCGGGATGAAAAGTATTTCCCGAGATAATGGGCATTCTGCAGCCCCCCTTGGGGAAATCACAAAAGAGGGGATAACTCCCGAACCCCTTGTAATTTCCCGGTAAACTAACTGCGCTGGATTCAGGGGAGCGAGCCCTTTCCAACGAGGCCCCATTGATCCACATCGGAGCCCTGTAGGCAAAAGTGCGAAAAATCGGGCCAAATTTTTCAAAGGGGTACCCCTTTGGATTTTCGCGGATTTGGTAAATTTCTGGAGCGGCCCTTTTTGGGGTGGGAGATTGTTGGGGACCTTTCAGGCAGCCTGCGAATTTAATTCCACCCCGGGCTGACCAGTATTTCCCGAGATAATTGGCATTCTGCAGCCCCCCTTGAGGAAATCACAAAAGAGAGGATAACTCCCGAACCCCTTGGAATTTCGCGGTAAACTTAACTGCGCTGGATTCAGGGGAGCGAGCCCTTTCCAACGAGGCCCCATTGATCCACATCGGAGCCCTGTAGGCAAAAGTGCGAAAAATCGGGCCAAATTTTTCAAAGGGGTACCCCTTTGGATTTTCGCGGATTTGGTAAATTTCTGGAGCGGCCCTTTTTGGGGTGGGAGATTGTTGGGGACCTTTCAGGCAGCCTGCGAATTTAATTCCACCCGGGCTGACCAGTATTTCCCGAGATAATGGGCATTCTGCAGCCCCCCTTGCCCCCCCTGCAGTCCTAACTCGCATAACTGAGCCGGGGCCTCGAGAACTACCTTAGCCTGGCTGGACAAGGTGCAAAGCCGCGCTCTCAAACTTATTGGTGATAGCGCCATTTGCTCTTCAATTAAGAGTCACTAAGCCACCGTAGGAATGCAGCAGCTCTTGCAAAATGTGAAGTGAAGTAAGTAACCTCATGCCTCCGCGGCAACATTTCTCCCGCAACACAAGACTTGCCCGCTCGGCTCACCCTAATAGTTTGCAGCCCTTATCTTCGCATACACCACGCTATAGAAATTTGTTTATAGCAAGAACAACCACCCGAGTCAGTGCTCCCGAACTCATACAACACCCAAGAGTCCTCAAACGCAAGGTTCACCACCATCTCCTCCAACACCCACCCGACTCCCCATAATCTGTCGTATTTTCCTCTCTGCCGCGTGTAATAAAATTTTAATTTTAGTTTAAGTATGCCTTGTTTTCGCTAATAAATAAAATAAATAATGTTCTTTTATTTCCAGGGTAACAAATTAAAGGATGAAGTAAATCTCCAAAGCAGGTATCCAGAGCATCACTGCCACCATCCATCCACATCCAATCCACCAACCCGCCAACAACCAGCGCAAGCACATCCGAAGCATACACAAAATGGGGTTTTTTTATTCTATATATTCTATCTATGTACAAAATAAAAAAATGTAAAACCAATAAATGAAAAGTATTAATTAAAATAAAAAATGCACATTGCCATAATTCCGTTTAATAAATTTACTTTCTTAGTTTGAATAAAATAAAATGTTTTTTTCTTGCCAGCCGCTGATCTAATTAAAAACTCGAACCAATTTACACCTTGATCGCACACCTATTTTTTTTCTTATTAAAATTAAAGTTTCAAGGAAGAAGAAGAAAATGTAAACAAAAATTTGTTAGTCCCAGCAGGATTTGCACTAGGGCACCGGCACCATAAATGGCAGCCAGCAAGTCGGTGGTGGTGTTTAGAATGGCAGAAAAAGCAATACGAGGAACACGAAAATAGTTAAAAGGAGCCATGCACTAGCCCCTTACTACGGGTTGTGACGTAGATCCATTGATCCTCTGCTCTGACTTGAGGCTGTCGGCTGGCTGCCTGGGGTTTATGGTGGCCTGGTGCAAATCCTGAATTTCAGTACAAAATGCGACCAAAATTAAATGTTCCCAGCGCACGCCGGCCGGTGGTGTTTAGAATGGGAGAAAAGGGGTCGTCGATGGTGGTGTTTAGAATGGCAGAAAAAGCAATACGAGGAAGACGAAAATAATAATTAAAAGGAGCCATGCACTAGCCCCTTACTACGGGATGTGGCGTAGATCCATTGATCCTCTGCTCTGAGTTGAGGCTGTCGGCTGGCTGCCTGGGGTTTATGGTGGCCTGGTGCAAATCCTGAATTTCAGTACAAAATGCGACCAAAATTAAATGTTCCCAGCGCACGCCGGTCGGTGGTGTTTAGAATGGGAGAAAGGGGATCGTCGGTGGTGGTGTTTAGAATGGCAGAAAAAGCAATACGAGGAAGACGAAAATAATAATTAAAAGGAGCCATGCACTAGCCCCTTACTACGGGATGTGGCGTAGATCCTCCATTGATCCTCTGCTCTGAGTTGAGGCTGTCGGCTGGCTGCCTGGGGTTTATGGTGGCCTGGTGCAAATCCTGAAATTCAGTACAAAATGCGACCAAAATTAAATGTTCCCAGCGCACGCCGGTCGGTGGTGTTTAGAATGGGAGAAAGGGGATCGTCGGTGGTGGTGTTTAGAATGGCAGAAAAAGCAATACGAGGAAGACGAAAATAATAATTAAAAGGAGCCATGCACTAGCCCCTTACTACGGGATGTGGCGTAGATCCTCCATTGATCCTCTGCTCTGAGTTGAGGCTGTCGGCTGGCTGCCTGGGGTTTATGGTGGCCTGGTGCAAATCCTGAAATTCAGTACAAAATGCGACCAAAATTAAATGTTCCCAGCGCACGCCGGTCGGTGGTGTTTAGAATGGGAGAAAGGGGATCGTCGGTGGTGGTGTTTAGAATGGCAGAAAAAGCAATACGAGGAAGACGAAAATAATAATTAAAAGGAGCCATGCACTAGCCCCTTACTACGGGATGTGGCGTAGATCCTCCATTGATCCTCTGCTCTGAGTTGAGGCTGTCGGCTGGCTGCCTGGGGTTTATGGTGGCCTGGTGCAAATCCTGAAATTCAGTACAAAATGCGACCAAAATTAAATGTTCCCAGCGCACGCCGGTCGGTGGTGTTTAGAATGGGAGAAAGGGGATCGTCGGTGGTGGTGTTTAGAATGGCAGAAAAAGCAATACGAGGAAGACGAAAATAATAATTAAAAGGAGCCATGCACTAGCCCCTTACTACGGGATGTGGCGTAGATCCTCCATTGATCCTCTGCTCTGAGTTGAGGCTGTCGGCTGGCTGCCTGGGGTTTATGGTGGCCTGGTGCAAATCCTGAAATTCAGTACAAAATGCGACCAAAATTAAATGTTCCCAGCGCACGCCGGTCGGTGGTGTTTAGAATGGGAGAAAGGGGATCGTCGGTGGTGGTGTTTAGAATGGCAGAAAAAGCAATACGAGGAAGACGAAAATAATAATTAAAAGGAGCCATGCACTAGCCCCTTACTACGGGATGTGGCGTAGATCCATTGATCCTCTGCTCTGAGTTGAGGCTGTCGGCTTGCTGCCTGGGGTTTATGGTGGCCTGGTGCAAATCCTGAATTTCAGTACAAAATGCGACCAAAATTAAATGTTCCCAGCGCACGCCGGTCGGTGGTGTTTAGAATGGGAGAAAGGGGATCGTCGGTGGTGGTGTTTAGAATGGCAGAAAAAGCAATACGAGGAAGACGAAAATAATAATTAAAAGGAGCCATGCACTAGCCCCTTACTACGGGATGTGGCGTAGATCCTCCATTGATCCTCTGCTCTGAGTTGAGGCTGTCGGCTGGCTGCCTGGGGTTTATGGTGGCCTGGTGCAAATCCTGAATTTCAGTACAAAATGCGACCAAAATTAAATGTTCCCAGCGCACGCCGGTCGGTGGTGTTTAGAATGGGAGAAAGGGGATCGTCGGTGGTGGTGTTTAGAATGGCAGAAAAAGCAATACGAGGAAGACGAAAATAATAATTAAAAGGAGCCATACACTAGCCCCTTACTACGGGATGTGGCGTAGATCCATTGATCCTCTGCTCTGAGTTGAGGCTGTCGGCTTGCTGCCTGGGGTTTATGGTGGCCTGGTGCAAATCCTGAAATTCCCAAGAAATTTTATATTACGTTTTTGAAAGTGAGGAAAATTTTATGCGTGCGGCTAGGACTAGCATTAACGAGGGCAGGTGCTACAGATTGGCGTGGATGACAAGAAAATAAAAAATTGTTTTTTTATCAACTAAGAAAATTATTTAATTTTCGAGATGGTATAATATAAATTATATGTAAATTTTAATCATTTAATTTAATAACCTTCACTTATTGTGTTTTATTTATTTTATGTTTCGGTCGGTGGTCGGTTTTTTTTTTGAAAATTCCTGTTACGTCGCTCTTGCGCTGGTTGTTGGCTGGGGTGGGTGGACAGCCGTGATGCTCAGGATACCTGCTTGGAGGTGTACTTCATCCTTGAATTGATTACCTGGCAATTAAATCATAATTATTGTGTAAGTTAAACCAAAAAATTGAAAATTAAATTTTACCGCGGTAAGGGGTTGGCTCCTTTGCTCTCAGCCACCGCCGCTAATCCTGTCGGTGGTTGCTGGGGTTGTGGGTGGAATGGCGACTAAGTTATTGGCGCTAATTTTGAAATGATATGATGTCACAGCTTCCAGCGAGAATTTCTTCAATTTATTTTCGTTTTTCCTCCAGACTTTGAAGATTTTAGGCCGGTCACTCCTGGTTTAGCCAGCGAATCTAAATAATGCTGGAATTATAGATTTGTCAAGAGCACGGGGGTAATTACGTGTAAATTTCAGCAGTTTTGATTATTACAAAAAAAAGTTAGTTTTAAATATCAGTTTTATTTCATGTTTTTTGTTGCATTACATTTTTTGTTTGTTTTTTTTATTTTTTCTGAGTCATTTCTTTATTTTTTTTTTACATTTCATATAAATTAATACACGTTTTTCTTTTAAACATAAACAAAATATATATAATAACAAAAAAAATTTCTTGCACCAATTTAAATATTTGATTTTATATTTAATAATAAATTCATTATAATAAAAACAATCCGAATAAACACGAAAATTTTGTTCTTCTTTTTTAATAATATTAATAGTAATGATAATAATAATAATATCTATACAGAACAAAAACGTTATATCAATATATGTATATAGCGAACAAAACAGAGTATAGGTAAATAATTTTTTCATTATACATTTTAAATATTTTCCCCCATTGTTTCTTCTTTTATGGATTAATGTTTAATATGTTTTGCTTAAGTAATTTTGTGTCTTGAAGAATAACACAAACATCACTAATATTATCCCTTTTTGTAATCATTGTTGTCATTTGGAAAAGGTGTTTCTTTTCTAATGGAGGCGGAAATGGAATATAATTAATAATAGTAATAACTACGGAAATAAAATAAAAAATTGTGTAAATACTTTGTGTCTGCATGTTTTTCTTTTTTTTAGCTGGTTTTCCTTGAATATTATAGATACATTGCGTATATAATTAATATATGTGCTTTACTGACATTGTTTTTAATTAATAAAAATGAAAAGAAATTAAATATAATATGTTTTGACCGTAATTGTTGTTCTATTTGTTTCTGTTGTTTCTCGCTATGATTTACTAATGGAAAATATTAAACAATACCACTTCAAACAATATTTTTGCCCCTTTTATATTTTTAATAACTATATTGAACATTCACTTATAATGATTGGCAAGCAAAACAAAAGTTTCTTTTTGTCTAGTTACGCATTTTTGCTTTTTTATACATTTTGTTCTTATAATCTGTTTTCTTTTTTCACTTTTTAATTTTAAATCTTTGGTTTAAGGTTAAGTTTTCGTGTATATGTGAGTTTTTCTTTCGTGTCGTTTTTTTTGTTACAGAATTTTATTTTACACCTGGTCTTTGATAGTTTCCTTTTGTTTTGTTAAAACCTATTTAAAATCTTCTACATTGTCGGGTTATATATACTCGTATTTTTAAATAAACTCTTGATAAAGGATAGTAATTAAAAACAAATTTAAAACGAACTCTTATGATTAAGTAATAATTACGCCAATTTATAATTGAAATTGAGCATGAATGATTGATAAAACTTAAAGCGAAGAATCTTGAACTATTACAGCTCTCCCGAATCATTTTTTAATGGTAACATGTTCTTGGGTCATTAAATAATGCAATGCCCACATGGGAGGCGTTGATCTGATGGATCGAATCCGCATAAAATCGAGAAAGGGACAACGAGGCTGTATTATCACCTCCTGGACAAGACTGTGACAAATGCTTGGGTATTATACTAAAAAGATTGTACAGTGAAAGGGGGGACATTATGTAGTTACCTGACTGCAGAACCGAGCTTGCTGGTATCAAAGTCGATCAGAAAATAAAATGGGAAGACCAAGTACCAATAGTCGACGAGAAGATTCTGATTTGTATAAATACCAGTGCTAGAATCCACACAGTTTTGAGCGTGCCATAAACTTCTTCACTGATGGCTCTAAGCGCGATGGTCTAGTAGTAGCAGGAGTCTTCTCAACGGAGCTTGGGATTGAGGTCTACTTCCGACTACCCGACCACTGCAGTGTATACCAAGCTGAGGTTCTAGCCATACATGAAGCTGTTCTGCAAATCAACCAGCAAGGGTATAGGAATCGGGCTGTCAATATTTTCTCAGCGCGTCAGGCGACTCTGAAAGCCCTGCGCTCTTGTATAAACAGCTCTAGAACTACCTCTGAATGTCGCAGATCTCTTAACGTAATGGCTCAACAGTTCAGGACCCTCTTGGTATGGAAACTATAAATCTGACGAAGTGGATAGGAAAGGCACGATTGCCACTCTCCTTCTAGGGAAGGAAAGGGTTGGTATGACTTGGGCCACTTTTAAGTTCCAATGCAAACAGCACACAATGCGAAAAGCGAAGAAGCATTGGAGGGTCTTAATAAATGCACCGGCCAAGCTAACCTGGCAGTCATTCGATGGAGGTCTAGCAAACCCGCTGGGAAGGTGATTCCAGGGGCAGGTGGACAGCCCGCCTGATCGGCCACCTGATCACCTGGGTGAACAGGGAGTTCGGGGAGGTAGATTACTACCTTACCCAGTTTCTGACGGGGCGCGGTCTATTCCGTGCGTACTTGAAGAAGATGGGTAAGGTGGCGGATGCCGCATGCCCCTACGGGGACTCCGCTTCAGACGACGCCCACCATACATTCTTCGAATGCACCAGGTGGGTGGACGAAAGAAGTGCGATGGAAGAGGAGCTCGGAAACGTGACCCCCGACACAATTTTCGTGGTTATGCTTCGAGGCCCCGCGGAATGGAGGAGGGTGGGGTGTTTCGTCCAGACCATCCTGATTAATAAGGAATCGGAGACTGATATCTGATCAGCCTAAGCGGAGCTCTAGCATGCTTCTGCCAAATGGGAGGGACGCGAGTCTTGTTGGTGCCGCGCCGGTTGAGGGGACCGAGGGTCTTGTTGGTGACGCCCGTCTGAAGTAATACCTCACGGTGGTGCCGGACGGGTCAAACGTCACCGAAATGGGTGGTGAGTTTAGTCAGTAGGAATCTGACACTACCGTCTGAGTGCGGATCCTCAGCGGTGTCTATATAAGATTCTCACCATCCCTCGTAAAAAAAAACCTGGCAGTCTTATGATCTCAGGCGGACCACTTTACTACTGAGCTTCGGGAGACAAGACCTCTCAGCTATAGTGGGAGTGCTAACCAGACAATGTCTGATAGAGACGCTGCTGGGGTTGCGGATTCTGGACATATTCCATGGGGACATATGTCCACGGCTAGACATATTCCACGGTAAATAAGGGTGCTTATCCTGTAGTGATGATGGTAAATGTCGACTAACTTCTGGCATGGTGGCGGCGGCGGTGGCAATGCGATGGTAATTAATGGAAAATTGATGCACGGTGGTGTTTAACCAGGATAGGAATCCGCAAGATGATGGAAAGGTTGATTTGTTTATTGAACATGGACGTATGACTATAACCACGGTAATTAACTTATTTCCTTCCGATGGCGATCCTTCAAATTTTTTGGTTATGTCCACAACAGGTGCTAAGGGCCCGGTCCATACACGAAATTATCTAACAGCAGGACACCGCTGGGACCGTGTATGCCTTCCTGTGTTTTCAACGAAGGAATTTAAAGAATAATTTAGTTTTTTGCATTTTTTATTCGCAAAATTTAGAAAAATATACTTTTCTGCCGGCGTTTTGTTTTTTTATGTTATTTGGGGGTTTCTTTTGCTGACAACTTGAAATGTTATTTGGGAAAAAAAGAGAGAGGAAAAGAATCGTTAGCGTTAGTATGAAAAAGATAGAAAAATAATGTGTCGATTTCTCCTTCTACAGAATTTGCAAGTAACCGTGATTTATTCCCAAATGCAATCGATGAGTTAGAATGGGAGAAAAGGGGTCGTCGGTGGTGTTTAGAATTGGAGAAAAAGCAATACGAGGAAGACGAAAATAATTGAAAGGAGCCATACACTAGCCCCTTACTACGAGTTATGACGTAGATCCATTGATCCTCTGCTCTTAGTTGAGGCTGTCGGCTTGCTGCCTGGGGTTCATGGTGGCCTGGTGCAAATCCTGAAATTCAGTACAAAATGCGACCAAAATTAAATGTTCCCAGCGCACGCGATCGGTGGTGTTTAGAATGGGAGAAAAGGGGTCGTCGGTGGTGTTTAGAATTGGAGAAAAAGCAATACGAGGAAGACGAAAATAATTAAAAGGAGCCATACACTAGCCCCTTACTACGGGTTGTGACGTAGATCCATTGATCCTCTGCTCTGAGTTGAGGCTGTCGGCTTGCTGCCTGGGGTTCATGGTGGCCTGGTGCAAATCCTGAAATTCAGTACAAAATGCGACCAAAATTAAATGTTCCCAGCGCACGCGATCGGTGGTGTTTAGAATGGGAGAAAAGGGGTCGTCGGTGGTGTTTAGAATGGGAGAAAAAGCAATACGAGGAAGACGAAAATAATTAAAAGGAGCCATACACTAGCCCCTTACTACGGGTTGTGACGTAGATCCATTGATCCTCTGCTCTGAGTTGAGGCTGTCGGCTTGCTGCCTGGGGTTCATGAGACCCTGGTGCAAGTCCTGAAATTTCCAAGAAATTTTGTGTTGTGAAAGTGAAAACAATTTTATGTGTGCGACTAGGTCTTTGCATTAACGAGGGCAGGTGCTACTGATTGGCGTGGATAACAAGAAAATAAAAAATTGTTTTTTTTTTAAACTAAGAAAGCAACATTGGACACTCTTGGATGTTGTAGGAGCTCGGAAAAACTGACTGCGAGAGATTATTCCACAGTCGAGTTGTTCTATTAACAAACGAATTCATATCTTGTTGAGTGCGTGAGAGGGGGGTTTGCAGGTGGAGGGAATGAGACGAGTGGGCTAATCTGGTGTTGCGGGTATAAGAATGCCGTGGAGGCAGGAGAGCGTTTAGCTCGGAGGAACAGTCACTATGATAGTAGCGATAAAATTTTGTCAGTGCTGCTACATTCCTACGGTGGCTGAGAGGGTCGATGGTGGAGCAAGCGGTATCGTCATCAATTAATTTAAGGGCCTTTTTTGGACTTTATCTAACCAAATTAATTTAAGGGCCTCGGTAGCCTAGGGAGTAAGGCGTCTGGCTACTATCCCAGAGGTCCCGGGTTCGAATCCCGGCCAGCCCCACGGTCCTTCGCCTTTTCCACTTTCCCACCTACATAACTTTCCTTCTTTCTTCTTCCCTCTTTACATTCCTGATTCCTTCTGTCATAGCCTTCCTTAGCCCTTCCCCGCTTCACCAAAGCGCATGTCATCGGTTGGTTGATGAGATTCAACTCGTTTCAGGAGGCATAACACTCCAGCGAGTTGTTTCTCGATGCCCCGATGACAAAGTCGCCAGTAATGGTTGGGAGTAGGTGGACTGCAAAATTTCGCTGGTAGGTTGTGACAGTTCCTTTCTTCCCCGACTAGAGCTGCTGTTCGACATTGCACTCTATATGAAGAAAATAGATTGTCGACACAGTATAAAGGGCATTTCCTGTGACTCTAGTCTTTCACATAAAAAAAAAAACCATGCCAAGGTGGTTATTGGAGCGCCGCCCCAAACGAGGGAGTTATATTCGAGAAGAGGCCGAATGT
The DNA here is from genome assembly GCA_949987705.1 of Thereva unica. Taxonomy (NCBI): domain Eukaryota; kingdom Metazoa; phylum Arthropoda; class Insecta; order Diptera; family Therevidae; genus Thereva; species Thereva unica. The sequence continues at coordinate 3,064,425 of OX465286.1, forward strand.
AGGATTTATAAATAACAGCACGGGCGGATGGCTGGAGGAGGAACTTGCACCTCTTAAGAAATCCCAAACACTGGGATCCTGGTTTGACCCCTGGGGGACCCCCACAGAGATCGGGTGGGATGCGGATTTGACGCCATCCAATACTACTTTGATTGAACGGCCCGAAAGGAAATTCTCGATCCACTTCTGTAGAAGTGAGTCGACTCCAATAGCTTTGAGTTTAGCTAACAGGGCTGAGTGCCAAACTCTATCGAAAGCCTTGGAGATATCTAGAGCAACCAGACTAGACTCCTTGAGGCACTCTGAGCAACAGCAGCGATGTCTTCAGTAGAGCACACTGGACGAGTACGTACATGGGTAAATAACTGGTCAACAGAGATGCTACAACGTTAATAGATCAGATAAAAGAATCGAAATAATTCAAGATTCGCGCCATTTGTATTTTCTACAATCCAGCAACTACTGACGCGGGGAGGTTTAGTAAATGTAATAAGATTAGGTTTCCTTTACCACGTTTTTTGTTTTTTTACCATACGCTATTTTAAAGTATAATATTTCTAAATACTTTTTCTTGTTCAGTTATTTATAATGTTTTCTTGTGTAAAAAATTTTTTTTAGCTACAATACATACACATGCTACGATTTGACTTTTATACACTAATTGGTTTTTTTTAATTCATCGATAATTGTCACGTTTTTATATACATAAGTATATATATATATATATTATTCATATATGTAAGACACGCCTACTTGTATTTTTTTATATATATAATCTTTCGTACAAATACAATGAACAGCTTATTTTTGTACGTTAACTCTATTCTTTATACATGCTTTTTCTGTACAGGAAAAATTTCACTTGTTTCTCAATATCATACTTATAAATTTTAGCATATAAATTTAAAAAAAAATCCCTAAAGTAAATATTTCTCTTCTTGTTACATATCTTTCGTTTTCTTTTTATCGTTTTCGTTTTTTTATTTATTTCAAAAACCAAAAAATTGTGTTTTTTTTTTTTCATATTATTTAAAATTTGGACGACAGTTCCTATCAACATTACGGCGATGAGAGAAAAATGTTAAGTAAGTAAAGCGTGAAAAGAATCTTTTAAATATTTTTATATTAAATTTCATATGACTCCGCCTTACCGTTTTTTCTTGTTAGTTTTATTCATTTTTCGTTTTTTTATAATCATGTCGTACAGCGCTTCCAGACCTTCCTGCAGCCCTTCACCGGTAATAGCGCATGCTGGCTGGATGTACCAGCCCTTAAATGGTTGATGCTGTGTTGTTGTGGTTGTTGTTGATGTTGTAATTGTTGATGGCGTTGTCGTTGATTGTGTTGTATTACTTAATGATGTTATTTGCTGTGATGATTGCGTTTGCTGATTGCCAGACATTGGTGTTGTTGCTGCCGTCTGTCCAGTTTGCTGCTGATTAGATGATGTATGAGATGATGACGAACTTAATGATGATATTGTTGCTGATGACGGATACAATGGTGATAGCTCATGGAGCCCTAATAGTTTTTCTAATTCTTTTGGTTCACGAGCCCCTGGCAGATCTTGTTTATTGGCAAGAATTAATACTGGAACACCCTAAAATAATAATAAAAAAACTGCAAAAATATATGAAGATAACAAACTTATGTAGTATTAAGCTGCAAACATTTGTAAATTTGGACAAAATTAAATTTCTTTCCGCTAAATTTGATATGGCCTCAGCCCGACTGTGACGACTTCAGCCGCATGTACCTTAGTTAGGCGGTAGACAGAGCCATCTGGAGTTCCCACAAGGCAATTTGAATAAAATTTGAAGATGTCCTGCAGTTCCTGATTATGAAAACTCGAAGACCAATAAAAACAAAAAATCCACATTATGGAAGAAAGGCCAGAAGTAAGGCTTCTCAACAACAGGCGATCTAATCTGTGCGGCAGATAGAACCATCCACCATCTCTTTTAGCAATAACTGATAGGCCTGACATGGATGTGCTGCTAAGAAGGCGCATTTTATGTCTCAAAATATTCCAGGGGACAATTCTAACAAGCTAGTCTCTGCAGATCCCTGATTCTTTGATTCGGAAACAAGCTCGACGACCAACAACGTTGTCCCACAACAAAAGTCCAGTCCGTTCATCCGTTGAACACTTTTGTTTCATCACAGGAGGTGCAACAATAAAAAACCCCACTGAAGGCTTCTCGCGGTAATATTGGATATAGCCTACCTATTCTATGCTTCGAGTAAAGCTTACTACTAGACAGTTTCACCCCTGGAATTACTTCCGAAGAGAACCCATCCACAAGAAACAGACCGTGGTTGAGGACCTGTGCATATTCCAAATTCAGAATTCAATTTCTGAATAATAAAGCTTCTTCATCAAATAATAGCGGACTAAAACATTGACTTCCACAATTAACATCAACTAAAAGTTCAACTCTAATCAATTTACTTACAATCAAGTGACCTTTGCCACGTCAAGGCAATCCGCGTTGCACACATTTCAGATTGGCATAAGCTCCACTGCAGCTCGATAAGTTCGAAGCTGCTCGTCTCCACCTAATTTCAATGTTAGGCCATTTATTCTTCTGCATAGATGCGGCTCCAGTCGAGGCAACAAGAAGTGAAAAAACAAATGGCGACAATCTAATCAAAAATTTTCAGTTTCATTACGGGCGGCTGATCGCTTGCCTTCTGCGGCTGCTCAGGTGGTTATGCAGGCATGCGATTTTCAGGTAACCATGATACGCTGCGACTTTTTCCTCTTCCATGAATTCCATTCAGTCTTTCATAACACAATCACTGAATTTTTCTCATGGACATGCGCGAGAGACTCTGCCCAAGCGTCTCCTTGCGTTGAGATTTGCATCAGACGAGCAGGGACCAGCCAAAAAGTTGGAATACAATGTGTCACACCATATCCCAAAGGAAACCGAGTGAAAAGTAAGTCCGGACCACTTTTCAACATCTTCCACTATTGAAAGTAAGTTTCAAAAAGTCTCCCCCTCCCCGAGTGCTTGGGGCTCTGGAGCCATTCTTCTTTCGGTGCAAAACAATCAAGGTAGTTAAAGATTTTTATGCTGCGATTGCGCTTGTCCAGGGGTTCCTACTGCGGTGATTGCGATTACGATTTGTAGGTCTCTGCGCAGATTGTTCTTAATTAGGCGCGAGTTGCGGAGGCCATTGTTGTATAAAGTGTATTCAAAGTGAAGGCCTGGGTGGGATTTATCTCAGTGCTCTGCCAGCAACAACTAGCTACACAGGGTGATCTTAAATTGATTGAAATGATAAATGGATGAAATGTACGGGAAGATTGTGCACAAGGGGACAATTGCTTTGACAATTGGGGGAACGGATTCAATTCGTGTATTTTTACTTAGAGAAAGCACAGCGTAATTTTATTACATATTTAAAGGGTGATTAAATAAAATATTTGGGCTGTCGTTTATCACATGGATCCTCGGGAAATATAGTAGATCGAGGATGTACAAGTCCTATACTAAATAGCCTGATTCGAAATAGACGCAACTCAACGCAAGGTAAGAAAATTGAACAAATTTAAGCCGAGGAAAAGATGGACGAAGGTGGTTGTAGCAGACACTACCCCACATATCGGAGTGACTGTCCCACTTCAAAACGCGAAAGTTACGCTATCGCGACTAAAGGATAATGGCTGTAATAACCATTAATCATGGAAGATTATAATAAAAATAAAACGAATAAAATGCCCCGTTGAAGGTGGAATACCAAATAATAAAGCTGCTAGAAGCAAAAATCAAAATGAAGAAGAATTGCCACAAAATTAATATATCCCACCTGATTATCTGGGCACTTGGCGGTCCTCATTAGCTCCATTTTAGCCTCTTCCATTCGCTCCACATCAACTGAATCAACAACAAAAACGATGCCATCAGTGCATCTGGAATAATCAAATTGAATTCTCGTTATTTTTATTTATACTATATTAAGTCTTATTTATACCTCGTATAGCTTCTCCACAATGGCCGTAATTTTTCCTGCCCACCTACATCCCAGACTAGAAATTGTGCACCTTTTGCCTTGCCAACAGCGCCGCGAACCTATAGGGAACGAAACAATAGAAACGAGCGTGTGTGTGTGGGACAAATACAAACGGACAAAAATAAAACAAAAACGACGAAAGAGATGTTTACTTTTCGACTTTTATTAATAACTTTATTTACCTTTTCACAATTGAATCCGATCGTTGGCACCGTATTAAGATATTGATCGAACTTCAGTCGATAGAGCGCCGTCGTTTTTCCAGCTGAGTCAAGTCCAAGCATAACGACGTGAAGTGTACCCTGTGTGCGAAAAAAATATGCAAATTATTACATGTAGCCGGAAAGAAGTCAAGAGGAAGCTAGATTAATCCAGGTTTTGTTGGGTTTTGGGTGATGGCATAGACAACTGACATTGCCTGGTGCTATTTCTAGGAGAAACAGTGCGTTCTGGTTCCAGAAATAATATTAGCGTGGCATGTTTAAGCATAGCCTGCCGTACGGACTGAAGGCGACGTTCTGGCCTACCAGCAAACTGAGGGGCAGCTGTTCTAAGGCCGATCGCACGTGAGCTAGTACAAACGAGATGCACAAGAGTGCCAGGGGACTTCCGGATAGGTAACCATTAAAATCAGCTCTAAGGATGGAAGCGCTTTTAAACTAGCAATCGTAAGGCGTCAACAATCTCTCTCGTGGGATGAGAAAAAACTAGCCAGGAGACCTGGTGGATCACTTAGTCTCAACGAGAGTTAAAACTGGAGCCAATAAAGCTAGAATGGCAACAGGGCAGGCCCACTTTAGAGAGGAAACACGGTCTTTTGGTACAAAGACGGCTCCAAAGCTGGTAGTCCAAAATAATAACAGAGCGAGATTAATCGCAGATATTGTACGACATAGTACGCTTGGCGTTTGAGCAAAATAACGCAGTGAATAAATGTTCTCTCTAAAGGAATACTGAAAAATAAATTACCTGTGTTGATGGCAATGAGTCCAGTAAGTTTCCACCACTTTTACCCATAGTTGCCCCCATATTACAGTTTCTAAAAAATGTATAGCTTGATAATCCTTGCCAGTATGAACTTTACATTCATTTACAATCCTACAGCATACATTGATCACACACTTCAACACACATTTAAATATTTTCGATTTTCGCGCTTCTATTTATCATTAATAATACTCTCTCACTTTTTCAATTTTTCAAAATTAAAAAAAAAAACACCGAACAACAAAATTTTGAAAAATGGCGGCGACGTGTATTATTTCTCCTTCTGTTGGCTGCATTGATTATCAAAATCGGCAAATTCTCCTTTTATCATTATTCATTTTTTTTTATTAATTATTGATTGCTAAAAATATAGAGCCTATTTTTTTCTTGTTTTAATTTTTCCTAACTCTAATTTTTATCACAGCGGCAAGTATATTTTTGAAACTAATGTTTTTTTTTTCTTTTTGGGAAAAGTGACAAATTTATTTTTAATTTTTTATTATTTTTATAGCGACATTGAACGATTTTATTTATTTATTTTTTATTTTGAAATGTCTAAATATATAATTTTTTTTAGTTATAATTATTTAGAATATATTTTTGCTTCTCAAAAAAAGTTCTTCGTGCCCCCGATCTTCCTTAAAACTTTCACTTAGGTGTATAAACTTGTCGCATTTAACTTTTATTACAAATTTTCTAATTTTTTTAATTTATTTTTTTGTTTCAATTTAATTTTTTGTGTTTTTTAAAAAGAACTGAAATTCGAAATTTCGCAGAAAGGCCTCATTTCTATTTCGTTTTTTTTTACTATTATTATTATTTATTAAATATTATTAAAAAATAATTATTAAAAATGGGGTTTGTTAGGTTTCAACATGCTTCTTGCACTTTTCCATAATTTCGGTTTGTTGTGTAGTCTATTCGTGTTTTGATGATGCCTTTGTGCTTCTTCGTCTTCTTGTGTGGTTGTTGAATATTGTCTCTAATAAACGAGCGATTTCATTCTATTTTTTTGTTTTTTTTGTAAGTTCTTATTTTGTTTACAAAATATGTTAAATTGTAAATTTTATATATCACGGTTTAGTCAACATGTTGATGGTGTAAGCCGTATATACGCAAAAGTAATGTAGAAACTTTCAGTCTGGATGTTGTTGAGATTTTCTGCTGTTGATGTAGATTATGGTGATAGTGATGCATTTTCGTTTTATTTGAGAGATTCCACAATATCCTGGAAGAAAGTAAGAGAGCGATATTAAGGTAAAGTATAACATATCACAAGAAAAGTTAATTCAGGTTGGTGAGGGGGGGCCACAAGATCGTGGGCTGCATTTCTGACCCCTCGTATTTCCTATGTAATACCGGCTGCACGCCAGCCTTCATAAGGGCGGTCATAGGGATGGGGGCTTCAATTACAGATATCTCCCTAACCAACGAGCACCTGGCACCGCGAGTCGTAGACTGAATGGAAGGTGATCGAAGATTACATGGGAAGTGATCATCAGTAAATCCTGTTTCAGGTACATGATGTGCGGCCAGCTACTACTGCTCTAATTGCAAGCCTTACAGAAACCACAAGAAATGAACTGGCAGCAGTTCAGAGAGACAACTAAAGCTCCTAAGCTGGCACACGCGCCTAAGGGCAGAATCAAGTCGAGCAATGAGCTTGACAGAATGGTTAAAACTCTTGAAATTGCCTTGAACAATATGCTGCCCTCTTTACCAAAGGAAATGGTATCAGGACCAATCAGAGAGACGGAATGGGAAGATTTCCAACCGGACAAGGATCATGCCGTTGTCTTGTACACAGACAGGTCCAAATCAGGGTCGGGTGTAGGGGCTGGAGTGTTTTCCCCATCAATTAATTTGCAAAAAAAACTTCCGCCTGCCTAATTTGACGTCAAATTCGTAATCAGCGACCTCGAAAACCATATAGAAGCCACGATCTAGGTAGTTTAATGGACGTAACTGAACAGAATTATCAAATTGTGCTCGGCGGCAATGGTTAGTGTCAATCAAAAATTCTCCGGTTACCGCCAAAAATCATCATTTTAATTGAACTTAAAGATAGGGGGGTGCACGTTTTTTTGAAATTTTTTTGCCATTTTTGAACCACCCTAATATACATATTATATATTATTATTTCCTTCCCAAATATGATGCACGAACGATTGCCAATGATTGCGAGAATTCAGGAAAAACGCTTTTAATTAAGAAATTATACAGCTGCAAAATTCAACCTTGATCTTTTCTTAAAAAGTATACTCATGAAAGCCAAAGAAGAATCTAACGAAAGATACGACCATCGTACATCGTTGAGCCCAACAGCCACGATCTTAGCTATCGAAGACGTCTGCATCTACACGGAATATTCCCACACAACTGAAGAGAAATACAAAGTAAATAAAGAGTTATTGCATTTGTTACCCACACTCGAGAGGCCCACAAGAAATAGTTCCTCCCAAATTGCAAGAGTTTTGTCCAACTCAGCAAATTGGCCGAAGCCAAGGTTCCGCGAGCCCGGGCCAAACAATTAGACGCAATCAAGCAAGTCATCAACTGCTATTAGCCGCCAGTCATTGAAAAATAACGTCTTGCTGTGAGCCCTCAGACAAAGGCCAATTTCGTATGGTTGTTTTCGTACCTTGCTCACTTACCGCTACCATCAAAAATGGCAACGCAAGCCTCTGTAATAGAGGGAAGAACGTTGCAAAAATCCGTGGGTTTATTGTGTGAAGGCCCAGCAGGTCTAATCCACAAATTAGGCTGGAATACGTCGAGTGCATCTTGTACAGTAACGTCGTGGCCACCATGGACAAAAAAAATAGTTGCTACCTTGACCGGTGTTCAGTAATCATCTCAGTGACCCACTTTGCAGCTAGAAGACGCGTTTTCTAAGATTGGTCAATAGTTTTCCGGAATTTCCTCTTCGCCCAATCAATATGGGATGCCAGACCTGACCGTGCCTTGGTGCAGGTTACGATGCAGCTCGGCACAGCGGACACCGGAATTTCACTCTGTTAGCAGTGACGATTATCCGCTGGTGCATCTCTGTCGGATGCAGGTCTCCTTCCACACGGACGACTGCATATTTCATGTTTTTATTACAGAAATGGCACGTTCCACGATCCACATAACTGTGGCCATCGTAAATGGCTTGGTTTCAGGTTTTGATTTTTTTCTGATTCTTAAATTTTATTTTTAATGCTCCTTCCTAACTGACCACATGAGAAAGGCGTCAAACGCTACAAAGCTGAATGCTCAAAGTGGTGCAGCCGAGAGAAATTGCAATACTGCAATCAGGATGCAGACTCGTAATACAAGTTACAAGAAACTAAGGGGGGGCAATAAAGAATCTTTTAAAAATGTTGCCCACGCCTAGTTCTCACGTTATACAAAATCTAATCCATCTCTCGGAGCTGATCTCTCCCTCATAGCGTGCATTGAAACAGCACACAGTTTCATCTTCTAAAGGCTGCCCTCTCGGCTCCATAGAGCGACTTTCCCGTAACAAGTTCTGTTATAGCTGCATGCTGATGATGAAATGCCAGCCGCGAAGATCACTTAATGGACCATGTCTGATGAGATCTGGTTTATTGGTCAAATTTCGAATTGGATAAATATGTACTTGATGCAAGCCGGCAAGCAGCAACGAGAAATTGGGTAGAAAGTTGGCTAAATTGTTAAACATTTAACGGTTTTAGCCACCTCTCTTCTCTGCTGTGTATTCTGCTTCTCTATATTTTCGGTTTTTCTCCGCGCATTAATGGAACGCGGAACGGTTCACGGTGAGCTTCAATTTTCCTCAAATAAAAAAAGAAAACATTAAAAACCCATCAATATTTTTTTGTTTTGTTTTCTTCTTTTTCGGAGTGAGGTTTTTCGTTTTGGGAAAGTTGTAAAATGGCATAATTTTTAGTACTTGGATAGTTGTGGTTCTATTTTTTGTATGCACGGTATTCAAATATATTAACGACTGCATTAACACCACACAAACACCGAGGGAGTGTTCGGAAAACACCTCTGGTGGGTGACAATTCTTTTATGTTGTAGTACTCCTATCAAATGATCGCAAAAAAGATAAGTGTGTATGTGATTATACGAGGGCATTCTAAAAAATTTTGAGACGAGGCTAGTCTTATGTTGCGGATGGTACGTAAGTTACTCGGATAATAAAGTTACTCTCGGTGAGAGGAATACCCATATGTACGCCGAGAGTATCATAAAAACCCGATGTTTTAGTGTTGACGTTATGATCGAGAACAACTCGATTGTGGAACTGTCTTCCACAGTCGGTCTTTCCGAACTCATATAACATCTCAGAGTTCAAACGCAAGGTCCATCGAAATCTACTCACCAACCCTCCTATCCTCTCTTCTATATCCTTCAAATCAAGCTTACTACTAGGCAATACACCCTGCATCGAATGACATGACAGACTAAGGTACAGCGGGTGATTCCCCCATTGCATCTAGTTCTGAATGTAAATTATATTCGTGCATCACTTGCTTTTGTGACAAGCATTTGATCTATTATTCTATAAAAGACGGTTTCCTCTTTATAGAAACGCCGGCAACTCTCGCGCCGTAACTGCCATATGGAATAGAAACGAGCACTTGAGTGACAGAAATTTGAAGAATTCATCTTCAGTACAACGTTAACGTGATAATGGGATAAAGTTCATACGCTGTATCCAAAGCCGTAAGATACACATGTTTACGTAAGCATGTAGTTACTGTGGATGTGTTAAACATAAGATATTGTCTCAAGTGTCTCAAGCACCGCCACCCACCCGACCTCTCTCTCCCTCTCTGGCATTATTCATATTTGCACGGAAAACGCAAAGTTGATGAGTTGTTCATTCAGCCCAAAAAGCCGTCGGTCTTTAACCCTCCTGTTTCGCCTTGACGAATATACTTCAAAGCGTTGCAGCCCTCCACTTTCAGGTCTTTATCCTTTTTTCATCAGCTTGAAAGTTTTTTCATGTAACCCTTATCCAAACTCTCCTCACCCACAACTTTTTGTTGTTTTCTTTTATTTCCTTCTTGACACACTTAAGAACTTGCAGCAGCACAGGCAAAAGTTTCGACTGTCGCCTTCGGCGTATAGAAATTGTGGTGTTATGTGTTGGACTGGACAATTAGTTCATGCCTTCAACCTCCCAAGATTGGAGGGTCGTACTCTCACCTTATCCTCCAGAGTGAAATGTCTGGGTCTAATACTGGATCCTAAACTCAACTGGAAGACTTGGTTTTCATGACGTTATGTCCGAATTATACTTAAAGAACTATTGTCTAGATCTAGATCGTTGCACGAGAACACTTTTAAATCATTGACCCGCTATAGTCTATCTACGTTTTTTGGGAAAGTTACGGTTGGCCACCGCTTGCAGATTATGAATGCATTCCCACCAGTGCATAACAGCTACGACACGGGTATATTGTCACATACATGTTATTTACCCTGTACGCCTGATAGCTAATCACCCACAAGGGCTCACGCTGAGGCAAAAGACATTGTGGAAAATTGCATGATCTACAACTTCCACAATAACTGTTTCCCCGGAAATTGCATTTTAATTCATCGTAATCATATTTTGCACATTCTTTCTTGTTCATCCTTCCACCATTGAGTGACTAGCGAAATATGTATATTCTTTACAAACAAATTATTTTCCGTTTATGTTGCAGTATCGATCTCGAAGATGGTTAACAACATTAAAAAAGAGTCATTCCTCTTCTGCTGTTGATTGTTCATTTTCTACCTTGCAGTTCACGTAGGCACTGAAGCATCTCTATTTTTATAATTTTCTTGCCTCAGTCAGCTGAGGAAAATGTACCACAACGTTCTCCATGCATCAATAAGATTAAAAAAATAGAATAACATAGAACAGCCTCAATAGACCGCAAAGCACAACCTGGCAAGGAAACGGATGTTCCAATTTGTTCCGAGAAAGGTATCAGGGCTCTTGCATGCACTTTATAAGTATGCACGAGAGCAAAGATGCTGCTGTTGACTCTATCTTTGCAATTAGCTACCTATGCGAATATTTAGTGCCCGGCCTCTAATTGTGTTAATTCATTATTGTTGCTAGCAGAGTGCCTGGGAGCTGCAGTTTGTATATAGGTTGGAAACGGAATTTAATAAATTGTGTGGGCGTTTGGTTGTGTAACCACCGAGCTGCAAGCGATGAAGTGCGAATCAAGCTGCATCTTTTGAAGGTTCACGGTACATATATTGAGACAAGGAGCAAACTAAGGGCTAAGGGCGAAGTTCTCCACAGGGCCCTACGTCCCCCGGCATCGCAAAATCTACAAGGAATAGATCCAGGAATATATTCCAAAAATATTAGGTCATACCTTCTTCTGGCACTTGATTGCAAAGCTATAAGTTTGCTGGCCAAATCTATTGCTTCTACACATTTATACACATTTAGCAACTAAAACGAACTCAACTCCGCTACTTAAGCCCTGCCACATTAGAAAATCGCCCAAAAAATCACCAAAAATGGAGCCCCAGTCACAATTCGCCGAGCTTACTTGTCCGAACAAACTGAGACGAATTATCTTTGTTGTGCTAACGCCAACTAATTATCTGCACTTCTTTACACACATGCCTCACATTTCAGATAAGACTATTGCCACATGTCTTCTTTCTCGGCCCGAAAGGAACAAAAAACACTTGCGAAATGTATACATGTCACTGCCAAAGATAAGAGCCCTCGACGCGGCACATGAAACCGAGAACGGTTTCCTTGGCAGATGAGCAAGACTCAAATCAAGTGGATCACGAATGAAATGCGGCGGATAATCGCTTAAAACCCAAAATTAAAGAACGGGGGATGAAGGAACACAGGGCATCCCTTAAGACCGCAGCCGACGCAGTCTTCGAGAAGTACAGCAATAGTAGCAATAAGAAGACGAGGAAAAAGTAGCACTTTTACAGTTCAGTGGCTTTTTGTAAATTCCCCTTTTGTGGCTTGTGTAAAGTACCTCGGGGAATCCGACCCGGAACGATAGGATCATGTTGCTTGCTGTGCACATATTTATGACTATGTACACGTATGCTCTAGGTCAATTATAAAATCCAGGTAGGGAACCGATTGTAGTGAACTATGCTGAATGCTGGGAGAGTTTTTTCGTTTCGGTTTTGGCAGGTGAAAGTTTTTCTTTGTCCAAAATTAAGGGGGCACGGCCTGAACGGATCTGAATCAGATCGTAGCATCATGGGATGGATTTCTGGCTGCAGCGTTGGTTTGGCTGTTTTAACGGAACAAGAGACATTTTGCCTTTGCTTTACTTCACAAGTCTTATTGATTTCTTCTAGTTCCTGTGCTGTACTTCCCCTACTCTCGCCAGACCATCGGCAATTTCATTACTAATGTGACGCTCATGGTTCGGAATCCACATCAGCGTAAGAGTGTTGCTGAGGGATGACACCCTGTGGGTTTCAATTGCCAACAGGACAACTTCACTGGTTGATAAAAAACGATTTTAGGACTTACGGCAATCGCAAAAACCCAAACAAGCAACGAAACAACCTTCTGCACCACCCTTCATTATTAAAATGTTACTGACCCCGAAAATTTCAATCCAAATTAGAAAATCTTTTCGAAATAACGAAGGCAACAAACCACGCAAATTTTGTTGCTTAGCTGCAGTCGGGAGACGGTTTGCTCTTAAAAATGTTGCTTCCATTATTACATAAATAAAAGCAGGAAGAGAAAATATAGAGTATAGCTGTGGGGATGAAAGTGACGCTTGTCATAAATTGATTTCAATTAGGTTCAATTGAAATTCCTTGAGAAAAAAGTCTTCCTCCTTTTAACAAAATCCCATGGCTCTGTATGAACGGAGCATCTTGAGCACCTCTCCGCGTAATGATGATGGAAAAATTTATTATTGAAGCTACTTTTATCGCTTGAAGAATCTCAGACACGCTCTACCAAAAACACCCACAGAAGCACTCACTCATTCACTCATTCAATTCGCGAGCACTAAAGCGAGTTTATGTTTGATTTTATAGTTGAGCTGCTTTTTATATCATTGTACTTAGTTGTGAAGAGGAAAGTCCTAGACGAACTAGGATACATGTGAATGATTTGTCGCCGTAATCTCTTTACACGCAATTAAGTACTGGCATACCTTAAACTTCCGGCCAAAATCCACTGAGGTACGACGAAATGTCACGCAATTCCTGTGACATAATCAACAAAGGCTCCTCTAATCCAGATGTGATTTACAGTGAATTGCTGCTGGTGGTGTTGAGCGTTTTAAGTTGAAAAATAAAAAAAAACACAAGAGAGATTAATTTGCGTGGTTGCACGGTGACTTATTGTGAACAGAGTGAATAATTGTTAACTGCTTCTTCATGCAAACACAACTTTTTATCCTATTCATTGGAAAGGCAATGAACAGCACAGTTTGGGATAGGACTCGATACTTCCCTTTGCTGCTGAACGAACGATTATGGGTTGTGATGCTCTAGTGGATGTCGAGTGCATACTCCTTTGGCAACAGAGCACAGAAAAATCCTTTTCCATTTTATTATTTGACAATTCGAAAGGAAATGAAAAAATGCTATACAAGCTCATAAAGGATAATCTCCACGCCCGCAATCCTTTTATTGAAGATTCTCAGAGATTGTTTTGTTATTGACAGCCAAGAATTGAGCGAATTGACGTTGTTGCCATCAGAAAATTATATTTGGTGCTTAATGTTGATGATGATGAGGCTGCTGTTTACAATCCCGTATGGTAACGTATTGTCAAGTTTACTTCATGTTATGCATGCATGGATGAACTCATGCATTTACCCTTTGCTGTGCTAGAAAAAACATGCCCCCAACAGAGAACGCCAGTGACAGATACTGAGGTTACATGAAAAACTCAGCAGGAACTAAGAACACGTTGCGGCTCCGTTTTGCCTCATGAAACTAACAGCCGAACCAAACAATGATGTCGATCGGAACGTCAAGCAACGTGAATGGTTTTATTATTAGAAAATAATATCAATGCAGAGTGTTTAGTGACAGTATATAAAAGTACCAGGTACCATTTACCGAGTTAAGACTAAGCTACCTCATCTCAGGTACACGTTCCTTACTAAAAATCCATAATATTATCAAATTTCCGTTTCTACACTTCCTTCAACATCGTGCAGAATTACTCAACTCCCAGCATTACACAAAAAGTTATACACATTGTACGTGAGCCACTGTGTTAATCGCAGCTTTCACAGCACCATCACATGTCGCAGGAGAAGATGCGGCGCTCTGCCTCAGAATTCAACAGTTGAAATATAATCTACATAAATAAACAGAGAACGTTAACAAACTCCAGCCAAACAATCATGTTACTTTCATTTCCGGAAGCTAAGCGCAATTGTCCCTCATTTCCTGGAAGATTCTTTACGTTTTGTTCAGGATTCCATCTTAGTCCTTGCTCTGGTATTCTCATATTTACCCTAGGGTAAATAATTGTGTCATGTGAAGCCCAGGAAAGTTCTTCTTGCCTTAAAGATGGAGGAAGCATTTTCAATATCCTAGGATGAATGACTTGGTTAGTTGCCGTCAAAAGAAGAAGTATGTGTTAGCCTCCGGCAATATTAATTCTTGTGGGTGCTTGTGTGGAAATTTCAAGGAAATTTTCTAAAGTTTAAAGCTATAACAAGCCTAACTAAGCCAAGGCGATGCTCTGTTGTGGCAGCTTATGAACCTAGCACTGACCTACCAGGAAATGCGGAGCAACATCGTTTGCTCCACCTCAAGACCGCTTATTCCAAGTGTTCCCTGTGGAAGAGGACAAAATTCTAAACAGAAACACGTCCTCTACAATTATGCTGCACTTAATAATCGTTAGTTTCGCGACACGATTGACCCCTCAGGAAGTACATATCGCTACGTTAAGGCAAAGCTGTTGAATGAGCATTCTATTGTAGGGGTCACCAAAAAGATCTATCAAGGCGTATGAAGCGCACTCACTAGCTGACAAATAGTACAGCCGAACTGTATTCTACTTTATTAAATTGTATACACATGTTAGTGCTAACACGTCCCATCATACTCCATATCTGGATGACACCCTTGATTGCATTAAAGACCGAGTGAATGATAGCAACAACAGAGCACACCAGAGCTATGGAAGGTGCTACATGAAAACTCAACAATTATGAATACACCCAAACACCTCAAATGAAGTGTGAAACCATGTTAGAATGTAATGTAATAACATACCTGACACCAAAGATCAAGATCAACGTGCTGCACGGCATTGTAGGGGGACTAAACAATAAAGTGTACGAGCATATTCCATTATTTTCGTCAACTCGCACAACCGTGGACTTTAATCCCAATTCTATCCACACGCCCCCACCTACACAAATTTTCTCCAATCAACCCAACTCTTCTCAGTCCTGCAAGTAATACAAAAAAAGACATCGGAAAAGAGTGGTGTGTATTCTGTGCTCCTTTTCCAAGTTAAGGATAAATTAAAGCTGGATTCCTCAGGTACATTTCGGAGGTTCCTTTTTTGGGTAGGGTAGGGGAGCGTCTTGTTCAGGATTACTCCTCCATCTTATCTAACATAATTTATGGATTTTTCTTGTTATTGTATTTTAAAACAATCACCTCATTGCTGCCGCAACGGTTTTCACATTATTACGCTCCCTGGAGGAGGAGTGATGGCGAAGGGTTGGACAAGCTGAAGGGAGTAGAACAGCAGTCACATAATTCACATGAGAATAAATACATCCTGTGTGTGGAGGAATTCATTTAGGCTCTTTTTTGAGACTCAACCAAAACGATTTTTCCTACGACATGAAAAAAGGCAGTGATTTAGTGCCACTTTAAGAGGGTTCCATGGAAGGGGAGAGTATATAGGGTCTTTTTTCCATTGCTCCAGTTTGCGTGGCTGTAAATGTAAACATTCTTCTATAAGATTAGTGAAGCAATAAAATATTTTGCTAGGATTTCTATTTTGAAATGACACTTTTATTATTCTTTCCTTATTTCGAGATGTATTTCTTACGCTACATTTGTTATTTGGAAGACAACGTACTGCCGAGTTGTTCCAATCCGACTTTACTGTAGAATACCGAGGAATATCTCAAAGATTTTGATTTGAAATATGTAGGAGGGTATATACTTGACTACATGTGTAAAATGAGGTTCTCGGCGACGCCATTAGACCGCCAGAAAGGTGCCAATTGATTTGAAATGCACCTGGGTAACATTGAATAGGACATCTTTGCCCCTGTTTTTCAAACCATGCTAGCACGCACCTACAAGCACCTAAGAGCCTAGGCTAACAAGCGGTTACCAGAGCGATCAAGTCCCGCGTAGAACCAATACAAGCTGGTTTGGGACTGCCAGCGCTTGAGCTAGATAGTATCAATCGGTTTACTCGTGTTTGGTCGATTCAAAGGCAATGAAAAGACAAGACGGGACGAAGAAGATAGGTTATGGACGTTAAACAATTTCAAATTAGCGCAACTAAAAAGATAATCACTTTCCCGGCCTCTGTTTCAGTTCTATTAATGAAAAACGGAAAAATAATAAAAACAAAAACATTGAATGTTAGCAGCAACTTACAAGCCACCCACCGTCACCATGTTCCGTCATAAATCGATCAGTGACCCCTGATCAAAGTCGAAGGGGCGGAAGATGTAATTTAATCCCCTTTAATTCAATATCAGAACCAGCCCCTACATATTTTTCTATGTAATGTTATTCAATATAAAAAAAGATTGTAAATTCTCCCTCTTTGCTGAAGGAAGAAGGAAGCCCGACGGGGGATCGATTTGACAACAGAAAGACAACAGTACCCACTATTTCAATCCTAAGTAAAGAATGCCTTATTCGGATTCTTTCCTTCCTTCGACTTCGGTACAAATTATAGTTGTGGTAGTTTGGAACCGTAGGAGTGATACGAGAAACCTATTAAGAAAAAAGTTTTCTTAATTTTTCCCCTTTTTGTGCTACAATGTGGAGAAATGTAAAAAGAATCCTAAACTGGATGGCGCGTGTGTATGCGGGAATCCAGACTACATAAATCCCAACTTAAGGCAGTAGCTGGGACTGATGAAAGGATGTAGAGCACATTCTACATGTTGTACTAATTAATTAGTTAGATACACATGTATCTGCGAACTATTTGGGATTCCTTGATGTTGTGCTTCTGCAGAGCTTTTAGTAGAAGGAAGCCCCAAAAATATTAAAAGGATCCATGCATGAGTACCGTACTTACTATGCAAAATCTTACACGCTTGGGCTGGTTATCGAAGGTAATTTTGCGAGCTTTATTAAAATTATATCATCATTGTGCTCCTTTAATCCCTCATGGGACATAGGGCGGAAACAGTTGCCCTCCAGCGGACTCTGTTTTGCGCGACAGCTCTCAGCTCCGACCAGGATCTCCCAGTTGTTGCGGCTTCTGCTAGTCACTAAAATTATATAGTGAACGGATTAATGTAGCATAAAATTCTGTATAATCACTAATCAGCGCTATCGTGCAGAAAAAGGTCCTCCCTCCCTTAATTGAACTTTAATTAAATGCTATAGCCCTGTAAGATGCATGTATTGGAAGAATAATCAGCCATAAGAGATCAATAATTTAAAAGCGTTTTTCTTGCAGCAGAAATGCAATATGGCGTTGTCAAGGGTACTACGGGAAAGATTAGTTGTATCAAGATAATGAAGTAATGGTCTACAACTGCTGCCGCTACCCTGAGCACAGTGATTACTCGACACGGTACACCGAAAGTTCACCTTTGGTTGACAGAGCATGAAATAAACCTAATTTTGTAGGAGCCCATGACCAGGAAATTTATTTGGTGGTAAATCACTTGAAATTGTCAAATAAAATTTAAAATGCGAGCTCCAAACTGGAATTAAGCCAGTTAAGCGGGAGCTACGTCCTCCGTGCTCCGCTTCCTGTCCAAGTTGATTACAATGTTTTACTACTGTTGGCTAATATGATCGATGTCCCTTCCAAGTAAGGTTGGCGTGAGGCTAATAGGCATTTTCGCATAAAACGTAAGATCTCGGCACAGAACTCGAGCTGCTCAACATTTAGCCGATATCCTGTCGAAAGTATAAAGTTGACATTACAGCCATTCAGGGGATGCGATGGGCAGGGAATGGTGTTTTGCCCATTGCATGATCCTTTTCGTGGTGCTACCTGTTTCACCGATTTATCGATGCGAAGTAGGCCCTGAATATATTGCCGAGCGATCAGGTTGAAACCCCCCGCAGCACAATAAGATAGATGCCGTTAGCTCCGGGTTCTCCAAGGGACTTGAAAGGTTTGAATTGCCGAATCCTGTCGCAAATAGCTTCATACACGAGCGCAGTCAGTATTTGCTGATTTTGCCATCGCGAAATCCAAGTGGAAGTAATGGCAAGCCGGTTGAACTGATTTCATATATATTTCCCTCTTTTCGTAAATGTATTTTTAAGCAAGAAAACAAGACGAAGGCAATAGGGGGAGTATAAAAGCTTTGGTGGTTGGATGATAGCTTCTTAATTTTATAATAGGAAAAATAAAAAAGAAACCTTTCGCAACATTGAAGGTGCATTTGGCGCAGGTCTCAGGCATTTACTTATCCTCTGCTAAATAACATACTAAATATATACAATATAATTGTATATAGATAATAGTCTCGGCGTTCCCGGACGAGCAGTGCCTCTCCACAATCGCTTAAAAGTAAGAAACTGATTTTGGACACTTAGGGAAACTGACAATGCCGCTCTGGTGTGTCCCCAGCCGCAGTTAAAAAACTAGGCAAAAAGCAAAACATGTAAATAAACAAGGTACAGCCCACCCCCGCCATCTGAAGAGCGCTTCTAAAATAAGGACCAGACTGTCATTGAATCGATGGTCTGTATGCCAGCCCCGAGAATGCCTTGAACTCTTGACATTTTTCATTTGCCACTGCACAGTTTTCTTTTTCAATTTAAGGATTTTAAAAATAGGTGTCTAAATTAAACTTTTATTTAGCTAAATATAAATTAGAATGTGTTTTTTGGTATATAGTACTTACGTAAAGTAACAATGGATCAAAGTGCAAACGAATGCTGCCTTGTGTCCTCCCCCGCTTCAGTTTTCGCCGGGACGATATTTTGACATGCAGGAACAGGACGCCCAGCAACAAACTATTTCACCACTACACCGATACCAGCAAGGAAAACAGCACTGTGGAAACATTCTAAGGCTCGCCATATCGATTTTTTAGGACATTTCTTTTTTCCCGTTTTGCCAACAACTTTTAGGTAACACCATTACTTTACCGTTAGTTTTTGAAAGGACAGCGAAATGCAACAAATTTAAAGTAACAACCGAAAATACATTGGCAGATTATTTATAAAATAACCAAATAAAACGTTGAATATAATGTTCTTCCCGATACTTGAATCTTTACCCTTTTCCCAATAAATATTTTCACATGCGCCAAAAGGACACTGGATCGCTCGCACCACTGACACCACCAAGAAATAACCCCCAAAAAACAGTATTATTATTTGAATGATGTTTGCAAATCACAAATAACCACCAGCAATATTTGCAATGACAAAAACACTTGGTTTTTATTTATTTAAATTATTTTCTTCCACTTAAAAATATCGCGCAGGCAGAGAACTTCAAAACTCAAACAATTGACAAAACGCGAAAATAATATTTGACATTTTTCGGCTGCACTCGAATCTGAGTGGAGACTGGAGAGGAGAGTGAGATTGTCGTCTCCTAACCAACAAAAAAAATAGCCCCGAAGCGAACAACGCGATTGTTTACATTCATTTTCTTCAACTTTCCTGCGACGCGGACACCTCTTTTGCGTAATATGTATTAAGAATAAATAAAAAAATTATGTTTTATGTACACATATTTTATTAATTCGTGATAACCACCCGATTAATTGCGATTGGACCACGGTGCACGACCCGACCACGACAAGTTTCTGTTCCCAACTAAACAGAAACAGTCCGAGCAGAAACTTTGAAGCTGCTGATAGAATTTCGCTCAAACGCGGTGCGGACATTGACAGATAGAGTAAAGTGTGTGTATTGCAATGCGAACTAACGAGATGTGGCTTGAGCACTACGCACACACCGCGTAAGTTGCTTTACTTTCTACTTCTGGCGCGTTGCCGCGCGGTCCAGTGTAAAAAAGTTGTTTGTGTGTGTGTGTTTTGAGTCGTGTTTTGGTGTTGGTGGGCATTTTGTTTATGTTTCGAATCGTGTGCTGGTGAAGGGGATAAGAAATTTGTTGAATTTCATAATTATTTCGAAATTGTGGTGATGGAATTAATACCTAGAACAAATACAAGTCCTGTAGGATAGAAAAATAATACGCAAATCATACAGCTTTTTCAATTTATTTCGTATCACGTCCACTTGTCACTTTGATTTTTAGGTTGTGTCAAAGTCGGTACGCGACACCAGCACGGCGACTTTGTGTCAGTGAAAAATCCGCGCACACCGCGAAGCCAATGTCCGCACCGCGTTTGAGCGAAATTCTATCACCAGCTTGAGAGAACGGCAAATGCATTTTCTGCAAATGAAACCTCGCTGAATTGCAAGCTGCACGAGCAATTTTTTCAGAAATGCCAGGTAGCAGTATTGAGTTGCTGAATGAAAACTTGCAGCTATTTCACGAGATGGCGGAATATGAAAATAAGCAAAAGTACCAGATTATAGTATGGTGTGTAGCATCAGGAAATATTAATGATGTTGTTTTTCCAATAGATGGCCTCTAGTATTTTTCAGAAGTATTTCACAGCAATTTTAGAATCCGAAGTGGCGGAATATGAAAACTTGCAGCTATTTCACAGAAGTTTCCCGAGATGGCGGCATATGAAAATAAACAAAAGTACCAGATTATACTATGGTGTGTACCAGCAGGAAATAGTAATGTTGTTTTTCCAATAGATGGCCTTTAGTATTTTGTGAGCCGTGTACTAGTACTGCAAAATTTGCTGAATATGAGCTGAAATCGTTAATGGGTGATTGTACAGCTCACACACACTTCAAGAAGTTTTGTTGTCATTAATTTTTATTATTTATCATAGTTTAAAGCTTGCAAAAAAAGAAAAAAATAACTTGAATGCTTTGTGCGATCGAACTGTTGCCTTCATAAACGTAAGAATACCTAAAATACTAAAATTTTGCTTTAGAATCGAGCACTTTTATTTTGTTTTTGTAGTGCCTATCAAGTGGACAGCGGATGAATGCATGGATGTTTTTTTTTCGATTTTGTCTAATACGGAAAAATCCACTTTCATAAAAGGATAATAAGGAAATTTTGACTAAAATGGTAAGAATTGCTCTTTAATTTGTATTTATGAGTAGAAATTCTTAATTTTCATTATTTGGTTTCAAGTATTTCCGGTGACTGTGTGGTCAACTATTCCTACCAAAATTGTTTCAGAATTGTGCTACAAGAACGCCTTTTTCTGCATTCCCATTATAATGTATTTACTTGATTTTTACTGTCCGCGATATACAGGGTGTTCTTATGCCCGATCCACTCGAGCGGACACTCGACACGACAAGAGTCGGCTACAAATTTGGTTTACGGAGAAGAGGGTGAGAGAGGGCGATGAAAATTAAGTCCATTCCATCATCCTCTCTCACGCTCTTCTCCATAAACTAACTGCCGACTTGTCGTGTCGTGTGTACGCTCGTGTGGAATCACCAAGTGGCTACCTTGAGCGACGCCTAAAATTATGCAAAGGAAAGGGAAATTTTAAATTCCCCAAAACCTCGATAGAGGCCCCGATAAAATCTGGGCTTTGAGATTTGTATGGGGAAGAACTACATACTTCATTAAAAAGACACGGCCAATATAAATATGGAGTCCATCTAAGAGAAGCCTTTGTCTTGGCGTCCTTCCAGGCTGCCATTTGCACGGCATGCTCCTCAACTGATGTTCGAGATCTTCAGCGTTCCGAAAATAGGTGGGAACATCCTCGGGAAGTGATCTTTCCACCACTTGTCTATATACGGCCCAATCTGTGTTCCGGACATTCCTGTAGCCAGGGGCCTTCTTTACAGTTGCGTACATATTAACATTAAAAAATGACTCTGTGGTCTGAAAAGCAGTGATCACTGGATATTCTCTAGTTTTTTACACAATTGAGGTCTGGGGAAACTTATGTTAGGAGGATGTACTATTGTACATCTTCTGGAAAGCCAGTTTTTCATTATGTAAATGGCAATTTCCCTATAGGCGGAAAAATAGTGCACTAAAGTATGCCCTGATATTTATCTAATGAATCATTTGTTTCACATAATGCAAGAATTGCATGGGTGTAAGCTAAACTAATGTAAGTAAAGTGCATTACGAAATTCAGGTGTTTTATATCAAGCCATTCTCGTAATTGTAAATCACCGCCGTAATATTTAATGTTAATTAACTAAGTCCTATACCACTGTAACGTGTTTTTTTATTTTTCAGATAAAAAATTCAATGTCCTATTAAATCGTTATTTAAGGAATATCCGCACACAATCAATTCATCATAAGTAAACAGCACCCAAATATAAAACAACCAAACATGCCAACGGAATCTTCTAAAGACTTTGCTAGTGAATATTTCGCAAATTTAAACCCGATCGCTTCGAAAATTTCATTAGATATAAATGAAACGAAATCATCCTACGAGCATATATGGAACCAATTGACACCAGTCGAACAAATAGACATCATAAATGAGACATTAATAAAGCCAGAAATTGCATTGAAATATTTTGATAATCTATCGGCGTCCTCGTCCGGATTGTTAGCGACTAGCGACGATAACGATTACCTACCATCTGATGGCGAAATTAAGAAGAAATTTTGTGATAAACTATTGAGCACAAAGAATATTTATTCGTATGATTTTAAGAATTTATTAACATATTCAATACAAAAAACTGGACTGAAGCTAATACACGATGATGCGATTGGTGCGTTTCGTGATGAGCATTCAATGCCATTTAGCTATAAAACCAAGAGCCAAATCAACTTGCGCATTTTTAGCGATTGCAACTTAAATCACAAATCTGATATGCTGCAGTCGCAAGATGCAGTGCAATTTAATTTAGGGAAATATCACAGCAATAAGGTTGACAATGTGATGACTAACAATTGTAACAAGACAAAACTATCGTCACAATTAACCCAAGCCGCCCTTCAGAGCAACCATCAAACTGCTCAAAACGCATTTGATAAAACTGATACTGGCAAATATGAGAGATATTATAATGAGGAAATTTTGAAGGCCGACATCAACAACATGCATCCGAATAAACTATTTAGCGATAATGTTACAGAAATTGATGATAATAAAAGTAATTTCTTATCGAAATTTATATGTAAGAATAATTTAATATTTAATGCTGGTACTAATTTGCTGGTCAAAAATCGCCAAAGTGACGGAGATGAAATCTTGAACTTAATGAAGAACGTTAGCTATGGCGGCCTAACTTCGTCATCATCTGTACCATCTGAAGAAGAAGAGGATAAACAATTATGTGAGGATTCGAGGCTGTTGCTGGAGAATGATGAGTTGCGTAAAGGTTTTGATTTTTTGAATAATTGGTAAATTTAGGATTAAGCAACATTTACTATTTGTTACTAAATATTACATAGTCCTACCAACCATTTGTATTCCCAACAACACCTCATCTCCTTCATATTTAAGAAAAGAAACCAAATAACGATTATTCTGTAATCAATTATTGTAATAACCATATGTTTTGCTGTAGCTATGCTAATAAATTTTTTTGTACAATTCTTAATCTACAGAGCCCAGTAATAACTCCTTGTCTGTCCTTTAGGAATCCCCCATTTTCTGCCATCCGAATCCATTACACTGCGTGAGATTGAATCATGCTGCTGTTGGTGCCGCTTTAAAAAATGAGGTTTCTTGAAGAGTTTTTTCGGTTTCCCGATTCTGATCAATTCGTCGATCAACCCTACTCCTTTCACACTCTGGACTTGGGAGCAGACGACGGCGGAGTTATGGTGAGGCCGTGACTATGGTCGCACTTCCAGCAGCCAGAATATTGGTGGCACAAGCATACTATTATAATGTAAACATACGTGCTCTAGGCTAAAGTAAGATCTTAACCTGTTTTGTCTTTTATTTCATACTGGAACCCGTCCTGTTTGCTTATAGAAAACATTTACTATACTAGGCAGTTCCCATACTCTCCATATTTGTTTTCGCCATAAATGGCATTAAAATACTATTCCCGTAAGACTTATAGCGGGTGATTTTATGGCATCTTTCCAAATTTTCTACATTACTGTCGATTGCAAGACCTACATAGTTGCTAAACTGATGATAAATATAAAAACCACACGGAAATTAATACACCAACGCCGCACATTTCAGATTGTCTGCGGTGTGCTGTCGGATTTATCAAAACTAAAGCATCAACAATATTTTCACCATTTTTATTGAGATTTCCCATATTTCCCCTGATCAAGTTTAAGTGGGCCAACATCTAAAAATAGTACTTAAGGCTGGGGCGGCTCCGCCCGACTACCCATCAGCCTCGCCGCATCGACATTGGGGCGAATTAATAAAAGAAGAATCGCTGCGGTGGCGCCACTAGGTTTGGAATTGATCGCCTGCCGATCGATGTGCGTGCGGTACGTAGATCACGTCTTGGATTTCGCGCTAGTCCGCCCAGGCAAGGCTAGTTCTTCATTGTCTCTTTTTTCAAATACATTGTTGCGCTTAATAAAGAAATATAGGAAGGGGCGACTTCTGGAGAGTCGCTAGAGCCACATTTTTCGGTGTAGGCTGAGCATGCGCCAGTTTCCAAGAGTCGGGATAAACTCGAGGTGTGAAAGTGTGTCGAGTTTGCGCACAGGCTGATCCAAATTCAGGAGGAATTCAAGAGCCATAAGGGTAGTATTATCGAAACCCATGGATTTGTTGGAGTCCTCTTTGAGAGACGCGTCCTGGTTAAAACTCGGTCCTTTGAGTGAGCGGAACACTCGACGGTGTGGAGTAGCATGGCAGTATCGGGTAAGGATGAATTTGAGGCGAACAGAGATACATGTAGGTTGGCCTTGGATTTGCTTTCTGTAGGCACCTTATTTTCTTAGATGAATGAAAGAGTTATTGTGGATGGGCTAGCATTGTTGAAGGCGCCCTCTATAAAGAAGGAAGACTACCAAGGTAAGCTATTTTTATTTTTAGGGACCCATCGTTGATTGAAATATGTATGCTGGGAGGAATACGTAGGGACTTTTGTTGTAGAATTGCGGAGGTATGTGTCTGGCATTCGTTCGAGGATCTTGAAATGAATGAAGCTCTTAGGCCTATAATCTTTTGCCGGTTTCTGCCCACGTCCACTCGAAGAACTTTTATAGAGTTTAACTTATCGTAGTTGTCTGAGTTTTACAGTAGTACCCATTTCTACATTCGAAGCCGAGCGGGAGGGTTACACATGTGGCTGAAAAACAACAGTTGATAAAAACACAACGAGCTGCCTCTTGAAAATAATCAAGATAATTGCGCAAGCAATTGATTAGTGAATTAAATTATAGAACATATCGCACATGCTGCAATAAAAATTAATTTCCACCAACGTCAGCCAGCGATAGCAAGGTCATAAAAATCTGAAAGAGCACCGCCAGTGTAGTGCTACCGCTCGAAGCCGTGAGCTGCTAGCCCTGAGACGAGCCCGGCATTCGTTCGGTTATTGCCTGGCCAGCGCGGTCCCATGACCGTTGCCTAACAAGCAGATAGGGAGCGCTTACATCAGGCACCCGCAGCAGTGTTTCGTTAACAGCTTATCGACAATTTTTTAACTAATTTAACTAAAATTCTCGCTGCCGCTGTTGGCATGCGTGTTGTTTATTTGCTCGGAGCAGGAGCCAAAAGTGGTGATCGATTTTATTATCACCAAATGTTGACTGAAGCTGTTATCGTCGTTAATCTGTCTTCGGATTCAAAATTAAGCCGCCTGAGAGATAGACAGTTGTCCGATTGCGTCGCGCGTACACGCATGCCGTATTTGTAAACATTATCGAATGTGCCGCAGCAGCCCCGACTTAAGCCGCGGACGATCGCCACCAGCGGCATTTGGGTACACTCTGCTCGAGTTGCAGCAACCGAAGTGAATGTCTCGGGGTGCTCCGCGATTCGCTGTCTTTTTTTAAAATACGCTCCGTGCGGCTCTGGTTGTTGTTTTTATTATCTTTATCAGCGACGCTTACCTGTCGGCGAACCTGCATCAATCCGCTGGGTGGCACGGCAACTGGACACTTGGTGAATTGTAAATAAATGAATTGTGACACGGTAGCCGAGTGTCGTGAGTGCATTCCATTGTGACAGAATTCCGGTTTTGTTTTGTTGATCGCTGATAGTGTTTCGGTTTAAAGTGCGGTTTTAAAAGCGAAAAAATTCCAAAAGATAAAGAGGAATACTTTACGTACAATATCGCAGGCGGCGGACTTTGGGCCACAGTTGTCTTGTCGCCGTCCGTTGGCTTCCGCCCGTCGATGTGCGGCTGCGTTGCTCCGTAAGACATTTTAATAACACAGCGGAGAGTGCGCGAAGGCGCGTCGCCGTTATCAGATCAGAGTCCGCTGTCATCTATTTACCTGAATCTAATCTCAGATCTGGGCTGAGACAAATTTTAATCACATTCGACTTTTTTTTATCTTCTTTGGCATTTTCTTTCTCTTTCGGTCGTTTTTTTCGGTGCGCTATTTTTAATCGCATAAATAAATAACAAGCAACAAAGTTTCTATCGTAAAAAGGGCATAGAATCAATTCGTTGCCTACAATTGAAAACAAAACAGCTATGTTCTTTAGGTACAACAGGTAACGGATAACGTTGTGAGTTACTTTCTTTTCTTAAATAAAAATAATTACATTTTCGATCAAATTTGCATTGGAAGAAAATAAACGGAAACAAACAGACATTTTTAGAAAGACATTGATCTTTATAGTTTGTGTGGTATTGAAGCGATGAATATATTAAAAGAAAATTGTGAAATTTTTTAAGATCACTTAGACGTAAAAGTTGAGAAACTTTGACTATTTATAGTTTTATTATTTATTATTGTTTTGATAAGGAAGGGCGCCGTAAGGTGCGGAACTTGGATCCACTTAAACACTAAGGCTTGTTTTAAATTTAATTGAAACTGATCTGAACTTTAAGACAAACCATTTTTAGTGGAAAATATCAAGGCTTTCTCTGAAGTATTCGTCTATCCATCTCCTGCTACGTCTCTGCCACCAAGATCCGTTTTGGAATGCGGTTATCCTCTACCCTATTCGTTGCTTCATTAGCTTTTGTGTTTTTGTGGATAATTTTTTGTGTACTATCTTTAATTAATCTGGTACAAGCTGCGACAGGACAGCTCGTATCCTGATCGTGGATTTACTTATTTCCTTTCTGTTGCGTTCAACCACTCTCCGTTAAGCCATATAATCGAACTCGACTTTACAGAATTGGTCGAGTGGCAAGCAATAAAACTTATCAAACAATTTATGATCCTTTCGTATTTATGCAAAAATTAATCATTTCCGTATTTCAGGATAACAATTCACCAATAAAACAGCAGCAATGGGTACAAATTCAAAAGCAACCACAAAAGATACGATAAAAGGATCAACGGACGGAAATGTAGCAGGGAAAAATTATACCCAAACTAATATACTGTCAGCGCAGATTAATCAGAAAGACAACATTATTTCTGATAAGGCAGAGTTGTCCAATGTAGATGAAGCTGTAAAGTGTATATTTTTGTGTGAATTTCATGTCACTGCTGGACGAAAGATCACAGTACAAGTACCAGAAAATTATTTATCAAGAGAGAATTTTGAAGTTGTTAGTCGTTATGTGATACCGCAAGTTCAGCTGCAGCGTAGTTTTTTAAGTGTGTAAGTCTACAGTTTGCGTTTCTTTTAAGCTGTAATTACATAAATGCACTTTGTTCAGTTCTCTTTTAGGCATTAAAATATTAGGATATCCTGTAAGAATTGACGATAAGCAGTATGCAAGGAATGCATTTTATTTTAATGTTTGTTTTGTATTTGCCCCAACTACAAGGACAATCGGATACGAGCCAGTCGTTAGGAAGCTGTCCGAATATCTGGTAGGTATATTGTTTTTACCGTTTGCTTGTGTTTTTTAAGAAATGTTCATTCAATTATCAAAAGTACTTTTTAGCTGGCTATGGAACATTCGAACAAATTGCTTTCACAGCAACAAAACAATGTACAATTAACTAGACTTGCTAGATTGCTGACACAAGTTCGAAATGATATTAATTCTAAGAAAATGTGTATGCTACAAGGTAAGTAGTTAGTTAAATCGTCTTTTTAAAGGCTGTACAACCGAGATCCGGTCCTGGCTTCTCGCAATAAATATGTCGAGTGGTGCAACTCCAATATAATGTTTAACAATTTTGCAGAAGGAAGCACTCTCATACCATTATGTGTAGTCCCACGGTACTTAGAGACTGTTAAAATATTGCCATACCAAGCTGCAGCTTTGACAGATGACTTTTACAAATATGTCAGAGATCAATGGGACTTAACAACACAAAGAGTGGGTAGCTTTAATTATTATATTATGATCCCTTAGCAGCAGTCTTATGCTCACCCAGATTTTACCGTATATCGATGGATTTAATCATGTTAATAGGATAACTGCTTTGGCAGATGTTGCACTTGAACTAGTCTGTGATTGCATTAAGCACTTAGTTGTCTTAGGAGTAGCCGTAATTGTTCCAGTTTTTCAATATAGCAACGTCTATCGACCTACACCAAAACTTTCGCAGTTTGCAAAAAGTAGAGAGTTGCAAAAGAAATGCATACAGAAATGTTCAAAATCAGGTAGATTAAAGGAATGAATTAAGTGTAATAACTAAATAAAAGAAATATTTTTATCTTTTCAATAGTTCGTCAAACAGCAAGCATTAGAGACGTTTTCCGAATATTCGCATCAATGGCCCATGGAGCAACATTCGGAGAGCTTTGCGTTCGGTTCAATCCAGCCGCGCTAAACATAAATGAGAAACAAATGGTATTGTTTGGCCAACTTGAAGGGCTTATACGGCGCGTCGATAAAGTGAGTATTATAAATAAATAATCATGATTTGCCCATTCCCAAAATAATTTCTCTTTATAGTATCCAGTAACCGTCAATAGAAATTTATTTGCAGGAGAAGAGGATGATATGCTGCAACAAAAATTAACATTATCTGGCACATTGCCAAATCCAGTTTTTGAAGCACAGCCAATTCCTGGTGAATTTTTGCAGAGGCAAATAAGTAAGCCATTGCCGAGAGGTGGACGTGCCTTAAGATTTGGCTCTTCCACTTATCACGGCAATGGTAATAATAATAATAACCATGGAACAATATATAATGGGCTTAAGTCCTTCGATGAGATTTGCTGTGCAAATGGTATGAGCTGTCAACAGTTAGATGCAATATTAGATCGTGATAAACATGTTATTGTACTCCTTAAGTGAGAAGATAGATTTTTGTTTTATTTTTTATTTGGATGTAGTGTTTCGTAATGTTTTTTTTAATGAGAAATCGGTATATCCTTCTACTATTTCTGTAACACTGTAGCACTGTACTTTTTGCAATGATAAAGGAATATTTTATATGCATATCGGGTCTTATGTTGCAACATAATAATATACAATCTGTAATTTTTTATGTAAAATAAAAGTCTTATCGAAAATCAATACATCTGTGAGTTAAATTTCACCCAGGGCTGATCAGTATTTCCCTTACCCCTCTGTTATTCATTTCCAGCAATTCTTTAATCTCTATACCCCCTAAAGAGATTGCTATAAATCGGGGGAGACCCGCGACTTGAGCCGCCTGGCAACTACAGCAAAGTAACTGTCCGAAAATGTTGGCAAAAGCTACAAACTATCCTGGAAGAAATGTTTACATATTTTTGTATGGAAAGATAAGTCCTGAATTTAAGCTAAACTCTTATATGATCCGAAAGACAAATCTATTTGAGCACCTCGTAGAGCACTGTAGAAATAATGGTACTCACCGCATTCCCCAATACCTCTACCTACACTCAAACACAAACACTAGCACTTTTTTCACTACACAACACAAGGTGGTTATCTGTAAAAAAGAAAGAAAAAACAGTTAGTTATTGGAAAATCTCAATCAGTTTGAAGAAGGGGTCAAACTATAGAAAGAGGATACTTACAACCGCTTTAAATTTCCAGATACTCCAAAGCTCCTCTTTTCCATGATGTTAAAAGCTGCTGACCGGTCTAGCTGCAGTGTTGGCTGCCAAAGGTATAATATGCTAACAGTATCAACCTGCCACCCTCTACTCTATATCCAGGAAAGTAACTTACCGTAGACGATTTGCTTGTCTTATCAGATGCTGGTGGAAATTCTTCCAGAATCACACTGCCCTTACAATTGTCTTATCCACCGAGAATATACATATTTCCTGTAAGAGAGTTAATTTAAAAAAATACTGGCTAAAGAAATAAAAAGCTTTTAAGAGCCCCATAATCTGCAAATATAGATATGTGTTCGCGACTTCGAAAAAATATGAAATCTCCTCTTTTATATATATAGTAATAACTCCCGGTAATATTTAATTAGAAAACATTTAAATAATATAAGAATTGACATAAATATAAAAGGAAAAACTCACAATTAAAATTAATTTTCTTTGTACATACAAAATGGCGGCACATTTGCATAGTAGTAAAATTTTATTTTTATTGTTTTACATTATTTAAAACACTGTTCTCCTTAATTTTTCTACCTAATTCTAAAAAAAAATTATTATTTCATTGATATTCAATATTAATTTTAGCTAACTCACTGTTTTTATTAATTAAAACAGCCGTTGAATTTTACTTTAACAAAACCCAGTTCAGCGTGGTTATTTTTTCCTGTCCATGTTCAAAAAATGACAGTTCGTTCAGTAACGGGTTTTTTCGTTATTTTCGGCATTATCGTTAAAAAATTTGTGGGTTCAAATATTCTCACCTGTAATAGAAACTATTAAATAAATTTAATTGAAATAATGTTTTTTACGATGTGGCGAAGGATATTTAATTATTCTAGTTTTAATGGAAATTTGAGTATTTTTAAAATAAACTCAAAAAGTATTATTTCTTGGGAACCGGATGTATTGTATACATGAACCTTTAAGATTTGACATATAGAGGATACAGATCTCCAAAGCTGGAAAAATAGTGCCACCTGGACTCACCAACGGGAAGCAACGGTTAATTAACGGACGGCGGAAAGAAATCGAGGAAAAACTCGTAAAAGTATGCAATTTTTCACGTGTGATAATATTAAAAGTTTATTTTATTTAATTTTAATTAAATTAAACAATAAAAAATTGTGAAATTCTGTTTTTAAGTAATTAAAAATATAATAGTATATATAAAAAATACATATTTAATAATAATAGGCTTAATAACCATTATTGATGATAACGCAAAAACGCCCTAAAAACTGAGTTTGTATCAGTACGATTCTTATGCATTTTTTTGAGATTTCAGGAATAGGAATTTTCATTTTTTTTGGAATTTCTTTAATTTAAGTAGTTAATTTAACTTATTTAAGGTTTATTTAAGTCAATATATGTATTTTATATAATTTTGCAGTATTTTTTTTGTTCTGGGTATATGCCTTTTTGCTTAAAACTGAGTTTAAACAACCAAACAGGATTTCAAAATTTATTTCCACCAAAAATACCCTAATATAATAATAATTAATTTTGAGGGAGTGATGCCTAGTTGTAAAGGGACCTCCTAGGAAGTCTGTGAATTCAATCCCACCCCGGGCTGACGTGTATTTCCCGCGATACTGGCATTTTGCAGCCCTCCTTGGGAAATCACAAAAGAGGGGATAACTCCCGAACCCCTTGGAATTTCTCGGTAAACTTAACTGCGCTGGATTCAGGGGAGCGAGCCCTTTCCAACGAGGCCCCATTCATCCAAATCGGAGCACTTCATCCAAATCGGAGCACTGTAGCAAAAGTGCGAAAAATCGGGCCAAAATATTCAAAGGGGGATTTTTTGCGGATTTGAGAAATCTCCGGGGTGGCCCTTTTTGGGGTGGGAAATTGTTGGGGACCTCCCAGGGAGTCTGCGAATTCAATTCCACCCCGGGCTGACCAGTATTTCTCGAGACAATGGGCATTCTGCAGCCCCCCTTGGGGAAATCACAAAAGAGGGGATAACTCCCGAACCCCTTGGAATTTCTCGGTAAACTTAACTGCGCTGGATTCAGGGGAGCGAGCCCTTTCCAACGAGGCCCCATTCATCCAAATCGGAGCACTGTAGCAAAAGTGCGAAAAATCGGGCCAAAATATTCAAAGGGGGATTTTTTGCGGATTTGAGAAATCTCCGGGGTGGCCCTTTTTGGGGTGGGAAATTGTTGGGGACCTCCCAGGGAGTCTGCGAATTCAATTCCACCCCGGGCTGACCAGTATTTCCCGAGATAATGGCCATTCTGCAGCCCCCCTTGGGGAAATCACAAAAGAGGGGATAACTCCCGAACCCCTTGGAATTTCTCGGTAAACTTAACTGCGCTGGATTCAGGGGAGCGAGCCCTTTCCAACGAGGCCCCATTCCTCCAAATCGGAGCACTGTAGCAAAAGTGCGAAAAATCGGGCCAAAATATTCAAAGGGGGATTTTTTGCGGATTTGAGAAATCTCCGGGGTGGCCCTTTTTGGGGTGGGAAATTGTTGGGGACCTCCCAGGGAGTCTGCGAATTCAATTCCACCCCGGGCTGACCAGTATTTCTCGAGACAATGGGCATTCTGCAGCCCCCCTTGGGGAAATCACAAAAGAGGGGATAACTCCCGAACCCCTTGGAATTTCTCGGTAAACTTAACTGCGCTGGATTCAGGGGAGCGAGCCCTTTCCAACGAGGCCCCATTCATCCAAATCGGAGCACTGTAGCAAAAGTGCGAAAAATCGGGCCAAAATATTCAAAGGGGGATTTTTTGCGGATTTGAGAAATCTCCGGGGTGGCCCTTTTTGGGGTGGGAAATTGTTGGGGACCTCCCAGGGAGTCTGCGAATTCAATTCCACCCCGGGCTGACCAGTATTTCCCGAGATAATGGGCATTCTGCAGCTCCCCTTGGGGAACCCGAACCCCTTGGAATTTCTCGGTAAACTTAACTGCGCTGGATTCAGGGGAGCGAGCCCTTTCCAACGAGGCCCCATTCATCCAAATCGGAGCACTGTAGCAAAAGTGCGAAAAATCGGGCCAAAATATTCAAAGGGGGATTTTTTGCGGATTTGAGAAATCTCCGGGGTGGCCCTTTTTGGGGTGGGAAATTGTTGGGGACCTCCCAGGGAGTCTGCGAATTCAATTCCACCCCGGGCTGACCAGTATTTCCCGAGATAATGGCCATTCTGCAGCTCCCCTTGGGGAAATCACAAAAGAGGGGATAACTCCCGAACCCCTTGGAATTTCTCGGTAAACTTAACTGCGCTGGATTCAGGGGAGCGAGCCCTTTCCAACGAGGCCCCATTCATCCAAATCGGAGCACTGTAGCAAAAGTGCGAAAAATCGGGCCAAAATATTCAAAGGGGGATTTTTTGCGGATTTGAGAAATCTCCGGGGTGGCCCTTTTTGGGGTGGGAAATTGTTGGGGACCTCCCAGGGAGTCTGCGAATTCAATTCCACCCCGGGCTGACCAGTATTTCCCGAGATAATGGCCATTCTGCAGCTCCCCTTGGGGAAATCACCAAAGAGGGGATAACTCCCGAACCCCTTGGAATTTCTCGGTAAACTTAACTGCGCTGGATTCAGGGGAGCGAGCCCTTTCCAACGAGGCCCCATTCATCCAAATCGGAGCACTGTAGCAAAAGTGCGAAAAATCGGGCCAAAATATTCAAAGGGGGATTTTTTGCGGATTTGAGAAATCTCCGGGGTGGCCCTTTTTGGGGTGGGAAATTGTTGGGGACCTCCCAGGGAGTCTGCGAATTCAATTCCACCCCGGGCTGACCAGTATTTCCCGAGATAATGGCCATTCTGCAGCTCCCCTTGGGGAAATCACAAAAGAGGGGATAACTCCCGAACCCCTTGGAATTTCTCGGTAAACTTAACTGCGCTGGATTCAGGGGAGCGAGCCCTTTCCAACGAGGCCCCATTCATCCAAATCGGAGCACTGTAGCAAAAGTGCGAAAAATCGGGCCAAAATATTCAAAGGGGGATTTTTTGCGGATTTGAGAAATCTCCGGGGTGGCCCTTTTTGGGGTGGGAAATTGTTGGGGACCTCCCAGGGAGTCTGCGAATTCAATTCCACCCCGGGCTGACCAGTATTTCCCGAGATAATGGGCATTCTGCAGCCCTTCTTGGAGAAATCACAAAAGAGGGCATAACTCCCGAACCCATTGGTATTTCTGGGCAAACTCAGGTGGGTTGAATTCAGGGAAGCGAGCCCTTTCCAACGAGGCATCATTAGTTAAAATTAATTATTATATATTAGGTATTTTTTAGCAATTCCATGTTGAAATCTTGTTGTTTAGGAGTTTATATTTAATTTTATACAACAAAAATCTATTCTCAAAACAAAATAATGCTGCCAAATTTTATAAAATATATAAATTCACTTAAATTAACCCTAAATAAGTTAAATTAACTACTTAAATTAAAGAAATTCAAAAAAAAAGAAAAAATTGCAATTCCTGTAATCTCAAAGAAATGCATAAGAATCGCGCAACTAACAAACTCTCCAGAGAAAAACTCTTGGAAATTGTGAAATTATCTCATAAGACTCTCTTAACACTCTTCGATACCCTCAAGAAGATAGCTCTTGTAATAAGAATTAAATTAACACTCATAGTAGTATTATTATGAGATAATAAGTCTACTAGAGTTACTAAGCCTTTCATTCTCATAATGAGATAATGTTTATACTCTTATATTGAGTGCAAGAAAACCTCTATTCTTATTGTGTCTTTTTTATTAAAGCTTTACTCTCAAAGGCTTTAACTGTCAAAAAATGTCCTTATGAGTGTTATGACACTTATAAGAAAGTTCTTACAAGACTTCAAGTATATCCCTTCTTATATAAATGCTCTTATGAGACGAAAAATGTTAAAACATTTATAAGAAGACTTTTATTAGTGCAAAAAGACTACCATCTCATAACCAGAATTTTGTTCTTATAAAAAAACTTAAACCATCGAGCGGCCATACTTTCGTTTAATATAGAATTTTATACTGAAACGAAATTCCACAAATCAAGCTAATTTACCTAATTGAATATGCGCAAAGTATACAAAGTTATTTCTTTCAGATGATAAATCAATTTAAAATAAATTATTGAGCGATATCTACTAAAGCTTTTATTTTTTTCTTAAGAAATA
Organism: Thereva unica; assembly: GCA_949987705.1. Lineage (NCBI taxonomy): Eukaryota > Metazoa > Arthropoda > Insecta > Diptera > Therevidae > Thereva > Thereva unica. The sequence goes on from OX465286.1 coordinate 3,099,783, forward strand.
AAATTTCAAAAAATATGTTAAAGTTTGATTATTTTTAAGGCGCTTTGATTTTTATCGAGGTAGAATGGTTGTTATTATCGGTAAAGTTTCAATCGCAATAAAATTGCGACTAATATTTTCGTTAAAAATCGAATTCTAAAGTTTATTATCATACATAATAAATATTAAATTCTTAAGTGTTATATTTTTCGAATAGATTTTTATGACAGTTATTTAGAGCAAATAACTCTCATAAAAATTATTTTATTCTAAACAACATCGCCTTTCCATATATTGCTCCCTTTCTAACAGTTCTGTTAAGGAGAGTATAGCTCTTACAGCGCCCTTATAGTTACCCTTGCAAAGAGAGCTAAGGTATTTTTATAAGACAAAAATAACTCTCATAATTGTGCCATTTAATTCTCACAACGCACTCATAAAGCACTTGTAGTGTTCTATAAGAGTAAGTTATGAGAGTGATACTCTCTTAAAAAAGTCGAATATCCTCTCATAAGACACTAGTAGAGTCTTATGAGACGAATTTTGTTACTTGGGCGTACTGATACAAACTCAGTTTTTAGGCAGTTTTTCGTTATCGTCAATAATAGTTATTAAGGTAATTATTATTAAATATATATTATTTATATATTCTTTTATATTTTTAATTACTTAAAAACAGCATTTTACAATTTTTTATTGTTTAATTTAATTAAAATCAATTAAATAAACTTCTGAAATTATCAAACGTGGAAAATTGCATATTTTTAAGAGTCTAATATCTAACCATTGTTTAAAAGTTTCGTTTTTTGGTAACCGCAGGGATCCTCTATCTAATGGATAAATTTACAAAGCCAAGTCTCGTAAATTTGTATAAGAAAACTCCAAACTTCACATTGTAATTTCTGACATATCATACAGGATCCGTGCGGTTACCAAAAAACGCTCGCTTTCTTCGATTGGGTATTAGCCCCCTACAGCTATGCAATTTTTTACTATGCTACATATAGTGCTACTTGATAATTTCAAAAGTTTATTTTATTGATTTTAATTAAATTAAACAACAAAAAATTGTGAAATTCTGTTTTTAAGTAATTAAAAATATAATAGAATATATAAATAATACATATTTAATAACAATATGCTTTATAACGATTATTGATGGTAACGTAAAAACGGTCTAAAAACTGAATTTTTATCAGTCCGATTCTTGTGCTTTTTTGCACTATTTTTTCTTTTGCTCAGTCAGTATACTCCCGCACTCACAGCTGTAACCGATTGTGTTCCATTTAACCTGATTAAACTATTAATCCGGCACCCATGATATTTCCTGGGATAAAAACGTTTTATAACTAGCAAATAAAAACGTCATATCATACCCCGCCATCTGTTGTTTTCTAGCTAAATACTAATAATTATTCTTATTCGAGAAAAGTATCTTTCGTGCTATAAATATACCTTTGCCTGAAGTTTTCTAGCAGTTTCGTGTTATGTTGATGAAAATTGAAAACCAAGAGTGTGTGAGTAATTAGTTGGGTTTGTGTCGGATTGAGTTTTTTTTAAAAACAATTTTTTTCTTATAAATATTTGCTTTAAATGCAGTTAAGCAATGCGATATTAAATATAATTATTAAAAGTGTTCAATAAGCATGAATATCTGAAATATTAAATGATAAGGGCATCGCTGTTGTAAAGAATAATGAAGTCGAGTGATGACAGAGAATTACGAAGTTTTTAAGCCATCTTCGAACGCAATACACACAAAGGTGATGTTTCAAATTTAAATTTGTGTTTGTGGACCGCTGATATGGCGATAGGTGAACACACTCGCCGCTTTTGGTTGGGTAAACACATTGGCCAGTTTTACATGGGCCGACAACCAACCGACAAAAATCGGCTGTAACCGTAGCTTGGGGTGATTCCACACGAGCGTACACACGACACGACTGGAGTCGGCTGGGTGAGAGAGAGCGATGGAATTTTGTGCCGAATAGACTGAGATCGCAGGTTTTTCATCGTCCCCTTTCATCCGCTTCCCGACAAACGGGTTATGCAGAGAATTTTGTCGGTTGGTCGTTGGCGCGTGTAAAACTGACCATTACGAGGCGAAGGCAGGAAGTATCAGCAAGTTGATTTAGTACGTGTGTGTGTAAAAAAGCAGAGTTTTTTGGTTTAAGATTTCTTAACTGTGGTTGTGTTTTGTATATTTTTTATTTTATTCGCCTTACCTACCATAACCTTAAATTTTGCGAAGAAAGAACAAAAAAAGGTACGGGGAAAAAGTTTGTTTAAAAAAAGTTATTTTTTGCGGTATTTTCTACGTAATTAATGGTGATTACAGTTTAGGTTTATCAGTTTTGTTATTGTTTACAACTGCATTTATTAAATTCGAACAGGAGAGTGCAAAACGGTGGGGGTTATTCCCGTTCTGATGTTCGAGGAGAAATACAAGCAACGAGTCGAAATGTCATGGAGAGTGTAAGTTCTTTTTGTTGGATCGTTCTTATGATGCGATTTTTTAACTTGTTATTTTAACGAAATGTCCATATTTAATATGGATAAAATGCCAAGACTTAATGTTTCCCTTTTTAAAAGTGATGTTTCGTTCATTTCAACAACTAGGATTAGGACCGCAAACTTGAATGACTTCCAATGACATCATCTTGAGTATGCATCAAAAAACGAACCGCCTTAATCTTTAGATTCTATAAGTCACAGCCACAAAAACTAATTAATTCCATAGATAAACCACGTAAAAACCCATATATCCATAAAAAATGCCCTGCTTTAATTCTTTTAGCTTAAACGCAGCTGACTTTCATCACAAGGCCGCAGCTGTGAACAATTTCTAATAAAATTTTTCGTTACCGGCGATACTTTCTTTCAAAGAATTATCTTGCCTAAAGAAAACTAATTTCAATAAAGAAAATAGCAATCTTGGTATTATAATTATCCATTTCTACTTAGCAATACGAGGTTTTGTTCTTGTTGATAGTTAAGTTTTATGAAACCATGACCTTGGACTATTCGCGAAATCTCCGGGTTTAATTCTAACGTTTCAGCGGCAGCAAGTACCATTTTCTCTAAATATATATTCAAGTTACCTCGTCCATGTTGATTTTGCTCACAGCCAGTTTATAGGGGCCACGATTACCTAGGGGTAAGGCGTTTGGCTATCATCCCAGAGGTCCTGGGTTCAAATCCCGGCAGCGTCACGGTGGAATAAAAATATCGCGGCTAGTTTGTGGCAGGTTCCTTCCTTCCCGACTAGAGCTGCTGTTCGCCATTGCACTCTATACTGCTAAGCTGATTTTTCTCACAGCCAGTTTATAGTCGGCTAAGGAAGGGCATTCCCATCTAGGCTAAATGGGGTGTCCTTTCCACTTCGGTTCCCTGTCTATAACAAGCTCATCTGCCCTGCAGTTTCGCCTAATACCCATGCGTCCAAGAACCCAATACAGAGGCGGCGATAGAGAACAGTCATGGATGTTTTAACGGCAGAATTAAGAGCACTTTGGTTTTACCCAAGTGCTCTTCCAAAACATTATTTAGGAAGCTGCTGAGATTCCTCATGTGATGTTGGGGATCTTCAGCGTTCCAAAAATGGATGGGAACATCCTCGGGAAGTGATCTTTCCACTCCTTGTCCATTTTCGGCCGAATCTGTGTTTCGGACATTTCTGTAGCCCGGGGCCTTCTTCACAGTTGACCACGTATTGACGTTGAAGACCTCCTAATCTAAGTTCGATGTACGAATATGTATTCTCCGATGGCTCCAAGACGTCAGAGGGCGTTAGGAGAGGAGTTTTCCTAGAGACCACTAACAGTTGACTGTCCTGACGCCTACACTAGTCTTTTTAAGCAGAAGTGCAGGTTGGGACTACCAACGTGCTCTTGGTGAGCTGGGCGTTCTTAATCAAGTTACCCATGTCTGGGTCCCACAGAAATTTAAGACTCTATAATACTTAAATAATTTTTTAAAGTTAAACTCATCTTTTTTTTATTTTCAGTTTTGTACCGGTTTCTTCAGATTATGTAAAATAAAGGGGGCAGACTGATTAGATAATAGTTTTGTAAAATGCTCAGGTAACACTTAATGATAAACATTAACATATTATGGATAAAAAAACTTCTTTCTCTTTCTCTATTTCAGATCAAATAGTTACTTCTTACATATTTTCTGACAGATTGCTTTCCTCCAGCTACCACAATTAACACTTGAAGGAGAATAATAAAGTCATAATAACATCTATTTAAAACAAATAAAAGAGCAAGGGGCGTTTTTGAATATCAACAAGACTCGTTCAGAAGATAATGTCAGAATACGATGTTGTTTACTGCAGGCCATTACGTTCATATAAAGCTAAACGAATTTTCGAACTATCATATAATCAAAATGATTTCCTGACAGTTAAGATACAAAAGGGCCTAAGCTTTCACCATGTTAAACAAAATTATAAATGGCTGGAGGCAGTTAATGAGTGCACAAAAAAGAGTGGATATGTGTCACGTAAGTTCATTGTTTTGGTGTAGTTGCATTGATGGTCAGTTGAAAAGTTCGCGGAGTTATTAAAGTTGTTACTATGTAGGTCGTCTTCTTTAATTTTAATAGTACATTCAGTGTCTAGAAGTGAGTTTCTATGTTTTTTTAATTGGAAATAATTAATTTAAATCGATTCCGATTATATAAATATAGTTAAAGTTAAATTTTACAAAAAAAAAATCAAAATAAAAACAACTGCCGCCAGCGAGATTCGATGCTGGGAACTTTATTCATGGAATCCAATTAAGCCGTCTGAAGGCTGCGATTTCGTGTTAATTATGATCGCCCCCCAGCAGCAGCCCACCCCAATGTTCATAATGCCCGCAAAAGAACCGCTTATCTACTCGCTCCCTTGGATAGTTGAAAGGATCACCTCATCGACACACAATCCAGTGTATTCATCACAAATAATCTTGCGATGTCCCGTCTGTGATCTTTATCCGGTGCAAGGTATTTTCTAGAATTAATATAATTGCTGTTCTCACCTTAATGTGTGCATAACATACTTTTACTAAAATCCCCGTCGTCATATCAGATCCTTCAGCACACCGTAATTGGGCGATTTTAATAAATTTGTCTCTGGGCATTGTCAGTCATAAAAAAACTTTAATCCATAAACATGAAACCTTCACAGATTTTTTTTCTCGTTAAATGCTTGCAAAATTGACAGAAAATCGCGTAGATGCACTTTCCACTTCTTTCCTATGGTTTTACCACAATTTTCTTTGCATTTTTCCAGGGAGATATTTAAAGATTAAAAGGGTTTTTATTGTAATTAATTGATTTACTTCGATTTGACAAGTATTAGATTTTATAACCCTTCCATTGAAAAAATGCTTTTAGGCGAGATAAAACAAAATAGATCAAGCTAGATACACCAAAGCACCTGGATTTATTCCGTCAATTAATGTTGCCTGTATAATAAAATAACTTATTAAGAAAATTTGCAAAGCGATGATCTTCAAAAGAAGTGCAAAGGAGCACCACTCGAAAAGATCAAATTTTTTCTTAGTCTTTTTACAGAACTCATTTTTTTTGCATTTTGTCCTGGAAATATTTAAAGATCAATGTTTTTTTAATTGGAAATAATTAATTTAAATCGATTCCGATTATATAAATATAGTTAAAGTTAAATTTTACAAAAAAAATCAAAATAAAAACAACTGCCGCCAGCGAGATTCGATGTTGGGAACTTTATTCATGGAATCCAATTAAGCCGTCTGAAGGCTGCGATTTCGTGTTAATTATGATCGCCCCCCCAGCAGCAGCCCACCCCAATGTTCATAATGCCCGCAAAAGAACCGCTTATCTACTCGCTCCCTTGGATAGTTGAAAGGATCACCCCCTCGACACACAATCCAGTGTATGTATTCATCACAAATTACCTTGCGATGTCCCTTCTGTGATCTTTATCCGGTGCAAGGTATTTTCTAGAATTAATATAATTGCTGTTCTCACCTTAATGTGTGCATAACATACTTTTACTAAAATCCCCGTCGTCATATCAGATCCTTCAGCACACCGTAATTGGGCGATTTTAATAAATTTGTCTCTGGGCATTGTCAGTCATAAAAAAAACTTTAATCCATAAACATGAAACCTTCACAGATTTTTTTCTCGTTAAATGCATGCAAAATTGACAGAAAATCGCGTAGATGCACTTTCCACTACTTTCCTGTGGTTTTACCACAATTTTCTTTGCATTTTTCCAGGGTGATATTTAAAGATTAGGGGTTTTTATTGTAATTAATTGATTTACTTCGATTTGACAGGTATTAGATTTTACCCCCTTGTGGAGAAATGTGGAAATCGTACCGATCGGTTGCATACTCAGAGGCGTAATTTGATCGTGTTTCCTTGTAAATTTTTCCCTTCGAATACAATTCACAAGATCACTTTTTTGGAGATTGTGCACTATATAATAGCATTTCAAACATATCCCTTCGGGACATTCCCGTCTCTAGTGATAGGGCGGGAAGCTGGTGTGTGGTCCCCTGTGTGGTGTGCGGGGCATATTCCGGGCCCCCCCGCACAGACACCAGGCTTTTTTGCTAGTTGGAAGTAAGAAGGGAAGGGAAATAATATTAAATATAAGAAGAAGATAGAGAGGGAATAGAAGGAATGTTGATAATATTAAATAATAAATATGGTGGATTGGAGGAGGAAGTCCGCCATATTAAATAATATTAACATATATTCTATTCCCCAAAATATGAGACAGAAATACTCTAAATGCAAGTGCTAAAACTGTACTTCATTAAATACAGTTTAATTTGGCATTTAATAAAGAGTTTCTGTCGATGGTGGACGTGCTGCGCGTGGTTCTGCGAATAAAATAATTAATTTAATTTTTCCTTTTTTCGCCGCTTTTTATTTAATAATATTAAGCGCAATTACGCGCATAATTGTTTTGTTCAATTTTCCGAAAGAAAATCCTCGAATTTTCATCAATTTCTTAAAATTTCCCCCTTTACAAAGGAACCACGTGCAACCATCCATGTGCCATAATTTAATTGTGAAAATTGAGGGTGTAAAAAGGCATCTCGCTAATATTTTTAATCCACTAATATTTTCAATATTTTCTAGCTCCCGGCTTTGGATTTTCAATGCCCACCTGACGACACCTGCTGCATTTATGCATTAAATAAAGTAAATTTTCCAGGTGCTATTCAGAGTTTTTTTGCGCTAATGTGGTGATTTAAACTCAATAAATTGTAGTGTAATTAAATATTTTTCGCGGTTGTGTCAATTTACACCTTTCCTTTTAGCATAAATCGTGGTGATCTGCTGCTTGGATCAAATCATTAAGGTCTTCAATTCAAGGTCAAAAGGGCACGATATTATTTATCATTATTTTACAATATTTTAAACTCCCCAATTTTAGTTTTAATATTATTTAATTTGTTAGTGTTCAGGTATAAAAACCTTAGGGCTGCATATATGTTCTTCCAAGTTCTCTATAAACTAATAGTGGAATTGTGTCTCCATTACTTCTTAAAAAGTGCAATTGACCGTCGTAATTTATAATTTAATATTTTTGCAGGTGAAAAAATCATGTTTTGCTTCAATTTGCACATTCAATTTTTCAGTATTTTATAGCTCCGGCCTTGGATTGCCGGTAATGCCCACCTGACGGCACCTGCTGCATTTGTGATCATTTATTAATTTATGTTCATAGTTTTCTGTGCATTTTCTTTTGAAGCGTCTAAGGGAAATACTTGTTAATAAAAAAAGTTCGGTGTCCTGAAGGTTGACAATTTCGGGGCCGCAGTTCCTTTCTTAATTATTAAGTGTAGATCTTGTGTACACCGGTTGGTGGATGCAGAGACCTCATTTCTACTTCAGCGGCTCTATGAAATGGATGCATCCTCATTAAGGTCTTGGCTACCTTCAGGGTGTTTTAAATAACTTTTTTTTGGTTCAAATTTACTTGTGCTTTTTGGGTAAAAAGGGGTGAGGATTTCGAATCGGGCGTTTTGAGGGATGCATTGTAAATTGTTACGCAGCAAAGTTGGTTGCTAGCCATGTGTTACCTAAAGGCTTGAATTCCATTTTGTGCTACTGGGATGGTTGGCTTGGTATAGTTCCAGTTCTTTATTTGTTGTCAGACTATTCTAGCTCGTGAACAGTATTGGCCTTCTCATTGCAACAATATAAAATATAAACTTACGAAATAATTGCTCCATAAACTTTTCAGCTGACCTTGACATAAAGTAAAATAAATCCAAAAAAATGCGAAACTAATTATAACATAAATTTTTATTAATTCTTTTAGTTGATGCCATCGAAATTGATACAATATCGAATCCAAATTTACCGGGGCCTGCAGGAAATAATGATAATAAATCTCTTGTTGGTTATTCTCAACAATCGCGTAAGATCTCTCTACCACAAAAGCACTCAGAGTTAGATTTAGAGGATACTTACGTTCAATTTCTTGGTAAGTTATTAGGTACATTAGTTATAGGAATAGTTATTAATCTTCTAAGGCTAAGTTTAATAGTATAAATAAGCTCGTAATATGCTGGATAAAATCTTCCAGTATAATTTTATCAAGTCCTTTCTTTGTTGTATATTTAAAATGCTCCACAGCTCCCCAAATCTCATCATATGAGTAGTGCAGAATCAAAGACCGCTATTTGCTTCGTAAGTGGCTGGCAAATAGCGGACTTTGATTCTACAGTCCTCATATGATCCAGGATGTTCTCCAGCGTTCGCCTCGTTTTGTCCGCCCGCTTCTAGCATTGTCTGAGCATGACCATGATAGAGGGCATGCTCTATGTCCACTCCTTTATCTGGATTAGTTGAACAGCATGGCAAATCGTCATATCCGAAGCTCTGGCAATTAGTTTTAGTAGGTGCATTTTCAGCATTAGCGGGACTCAGCTATCGACCGATGTGATTAAAATTTGATAAAGTAGCATCACACCTCGATATTTGAACACCGTTTCGATAGAACCATTTACTCTCCCGTTCTGAGCTTTATGAACTTCTCCCGTCTCTTGCTGACCGACGGCAGCACCTTTCTATGCTCTGAAAGTACTGGGCCCGCATTCTCTAGCCATTCTTTGATTTCCCAATTGCCTTGCTTTCATCTAATATTTCGATATCGTCCAATAGAATAAATTAACTCTTTATTTTAGTAATTTAAAAGTGAATAATTGTAATTTATCTTCAAACAGGTTGTGATGCTGTTGATGTTAAAGGTACAAATGCAGCATATAATGGACATAATTTAGTCAACACATTTTTTCTAACACCAATACTTTGTATTCATTGTAAAGATTATATTTGGGGTCGTGGCCGTCAAGGTGTATCTTGTAGTGGTGAGTTAGTAGTTTTTAAAATCTTAATTTGTTTCTTTGGCGATTGGATATTGTGTCGAATTACAACGTTGATAGTAAAAACAAATCATACATTAATAGATTTGTGTGTAGGTTGAAACAATTGGGATGTAAACTTCTTAAATGTGTTAATGATGGTGAAAACATATTTGATCTTCTGGAAAGTTGTCGCGATCATAACGATCGATACTTCTTTTATACATAACAATCGGAATAAATCGTACTTAACAAATGGTGTACAAAACAAATTTTATTTAGTGTAGAAGAAGTGAAATTAAGTGCAGCTGAGTAATTAAAATGTTAATAATATTAATAAAAAAGATAATAATATAATTGTTAATAACATTATCAACGTAATCCTCCTGACTTCTCTTCTGTATCTTTATTAACTAATACGATAATTCTTGATAGATTTAATTAAACTAAAGCAAACGAAGTTACAATATTTGTAACAATGGAAAATAATGTAATTTATCATAAAAATATTAGAAATTAGTTAATGACTAACCTAAAACGATAGCTTAAGAGATTATCAATGTAATTTTGGTGTTCACCTCTATTTATTTCGGCGATACGCACATGTAAATTTTAACAATTAACCACCTTTCTTTTTATTCTAAGTTATAATTGAAGTAATTATTTTTATGTATGAAATAAGATCGCTAAAATTACAAGGACTCTCCTAGTCGCAATTCATTTATCAATTGCTATAACAGGTTTCGTTCACTCTCTTTTACTCTGTATCGTGAACACCTTAGCAGCATGAGTGATAAAGTGTTTACTGATCCTAGGAACTTCTTTAAATTTGTCAACTCTAAGAAAAAAGTTGATAACTACCCTAATACTATGCAGCACACGAACTGGTCTAGTTCTGAGTCACTTGCGATTTGCAACATGTTTGCATCATTCTTTCATCAATCTTTTTCACCTTCTGACTTTCAGCCTAATGACAATAATTTTCGTCACATTACCCCTAACCGAGAGCCTCATTTTTTACCTCTCTCAATTACCATTGCTGATATCGTGAAACATATTGATGAACTCCCTTTCGACTACACTTCGGGCCCTGACGGTATTCCACCTGCTGTCCTGAAGTCCTGTGTGGAGGTTCTCCAGTCTCCACTGAAAATCCTGTTTCAGAAGTCCCTGGATAAAGGGTGCTTCCCTACGCTTTGGAAGAATTCGTTCATAATTCCTATTCATAAAAGTGGTAGCAAAAACGAAATATCGAATTATAGACCAATTGCGAAGTTGTCTGTTATACCGAAGCTTTTCGAATCAATTATCTATTCTGCGATCGCTCCGATCTGCAAGAGGCTGGTCTCAACGAATCAACATGGTTTTCTTGCAGGTCGTTCCACTACCACCAATCTTCTTGAGTTCACTTCTCATGCTGTCGAGGGCTTCGTTTCTGGTTGTCAAACTGATTGCGTTTACACTGATTTTAGCAAGGCATTTGACAAGCTCTCCCATTCTATTATAATTCTCAAATTAAGAAGGCTTGGCTTTCCGCAAGCACTTCTGGTGTGGTTCCAGTCTTACTTAGCTGACCGGACCTACCAAGTTCTTTTTCGAGGATCCAAATCAGTACCCATTGAAGCATCATCCGGTGTCCCTCAAGGAAGTCATCTCGGCCCTCTTCTCTTCATTCTATCAATTGATGACATTGTTTCCTTGCTAAGACACTGTAGAATATTGATTTACGCTGATGACATCAAGTTATACCGTCACATTAAGAGTATTGAGGATTGCAAACTTTTGCAAGCTGATCTTGACACCTTTTACTCTTGGTGTACATATAACAACCTGGTTCTTAATATTAGTAAATGTGAAGTCATGACTTTTAGTAGGAGACGTGATCCTATAATTTTTAACTACACCTTTCTTAATGAAGGTGTCCCTCGTGTAAATTTTGTTAAAGATCTCGGGATTAGATTTGATAGTAAGCTGGATTTTTCCACTCACATCAACTATATCTCTTCTAGAGGTAGTTTAGTCCTGGGTTTTATAAAAAGGTGGTCCAAAGAATTTAACAACCCCTTGATTACTAAACACCTTTATATTTCTCTTGTCAGACCATTACTCGAATATGCGTCCCAGGTTTGGTCTCCTCACTACTCTGTGCATGTTAGAACTATTGAATCGGTCCAACGAAGGTTCGTTCGATTCGCACTGAATCACCTTCCTTGGGAAAACCCATTAGTTCTTCCATCTTATGAATCTCGGCTTAAGTTACTTAACTTAAGCTCTCTTCACAAGCGCCGTGAGGTGGCCGATGTTGTTTTTGTTCATCAGCTCCTTAATGGAAAGGTTGACTCAGGTTTTCTAGGTCGCCGTGCATCGTTTAGAGTGAGTCGTTACAATCTAAGAGGACCACCTCTCTTACAAATCAACTCTTCTAATACGAATTACGGCAGATTCGAACCTGTCAATCGCATGTTCATTAACGTGAACAACAATATTAATGTGTTTAACGTGAGTATTGGTAAAGATGTCCTTAAAAGGAGTCTTTTTAATCTCACGTGATTGCTTACATTTTATGTTGTTTGGTGGGTTACATGTTGGATGCCCTTACTTTTTATTTTAATTTATGTTCAATCTCTTTTTAGAGATAGGATTTGTGTTCTATTTACATGTTACTAATATTTTATGTTTGCATGTCTCAGCTGAGCCACGGCAGTGGTAAATATTTCTCAGCCCTGCTGGGAAGTGTGCCTTCTGTGGTAGAAGGGAAACTCTATATATGTATATATATATATGTGTATATATATATGTATGTATGTGTATGCATATGTAGATTTTCATGCTTAGCTGAAAAGTGCGCCTTCTGTGCTAGAAGGGTTAACTCTTGCTGATATAATTTCATTAAGTAAATAATTATTGGCACACCTATGAAATTTTGCGATTTTCCAAAAGTTCTGAACTAGCCCTATTTGGATGGGAAATTGATAAGCACCTTCCAGGGGGGCTGTAGATTAACATAGTTTAGATTTTTAATATCTTTCTTCGTTGTAAAATTTCTTGGGTGTGCTAATAATTTTGAGAGCCATTGTAGGTAAGTGATATAGCAGGTGATTACCCTGCATCGATAGTTCTTCATTGTTTTGAATTTTGCACTTGTGGGTGCTATTACAGTATCCTGTTCTTAGTTTCCTTCTTTCAAATTTTGTGTTATAGTAGTGTTTTGTTTCCCAGGATTCTACTTTTTTTTTAGTAAATTTCAAAGTATTTTCATTTTTCAAGGTCCCACCCAATAGTATGGATGGTGAATGTGTTCGCGTAAGTACATTTATTGGTTGTGTTCTTCGGCATGGTAATTTTTGAGGTGCCGGCAAGAAGTCATTTGCTTCTCAGTTTATCAGCGGCGCTTCAACACACTCAGAACGAATACGACTACCGTAGCGAACGAAGTACGAAGGAAATGCACGTTTGCACTACGTTGGAACTCTAAGATGTTGTATGAAATGTTAATGGTATCAGCAAGTTGTCAGGATTGAGAGCATTTATAAAGATTAGGAAAAGTACGGATGACAGAATTGACTCCTGTGGACTACAGGCAGACTACAGCCCCATTCAATACTATAATTGAACGACCAGAAAAAAATTCAATCCAGTTCCTTAAAACTAAATATATGCCAATAGTTTGGAGGTTAGACAAGAGAGCCGGGTGCTACAATCATCAAAACTGGCAAACTTCTTACGGTTAAGAATCACTGGTCTAGATTTTGGTTCGTTTTTAGATATTCATCATCTTTATATTGTTTATTGTCTACCATGGTTTTATTGTCTACCATGGTTTTGGAGAGAACAGAAAGAATTGACTAAGGGATACCAAATTTGACGAATTCTTAGGTAATTCGTGGTATTTTTATCTGAGATACTTCAATACAAATCTCTGCACTAAGCTAGTTGGCAGATAAATAAATATTGGATGAATTCAATCAGGTCGTGTGTCGGTCGTAAATAGATTGCGAATTCAGGCAAGGATTTGGTACGTCCAGGGTGCATCATCAAAATCCGGGGCAAATCAGCACAATATTGAAACAAACGTTTATTAATGAAAACTAATATATTACGAATTCTGGAAATCTATTATCGGTCTAAAACGCTCATACACTCGATGTAAAGGGACTCAAGTCTGGTCTGGACAAAGATATACAGTAGAACTCCGATTATCCGAATCAATTGGGGATGGGGGCAATTCGGATAATCAAATATTCGGATAATTGGATATAGATTGGGAATCAAGCAAAAAGAGGTATGTAACATATTGTACATTGAAGAACAGAATTTATTAAGTTGTTATAAAGTAGGCCATGACTTCAAAAACGCAGCAACGGATTTTTCTAATGAAACTTCAAGAAAAGATCAAATGTGTGGGCATGAAAATTTAGCGAAATTTTTTTACTGTCGCCTCGAAAATCGATTCGGATAATTGGCGATTCGGTTAACTGGCGTTCGGATAATCGGCGTTCTACTGTATATCAATAGTGAGGCCACATTTGTACAAATCAGTCGTAGGGGTTGGGGAAATCATATGACCTTCAGGACACCTACATTCACGGTTCACAAGCTCACCACACTCGAGATGTTTGCTCACTTACACCCACAATCGACGCTTAAGGATCTGCAAAATCAAAAAATCAAAGTTTTGGGCCAACTAGACTCTTCCTCGCTGTTGGAATTTTCGTTGGGCAGTATGGGAATGTTCATATCTCATACAGTAGTTCTACAGTAGTTTATGCACAGCGCGAAGCAATTTGATTATTACGGCTCGTACTGAGATTCTTCTTATTCGGGTGAAGTATCATCACTTGGCTTACTGTATACCGCGCTTGAACTATTGTGCCAAATCCCTGTATCTAAATTTTTCTGATCAGACCGCTGCAGGAGTTTCCTATTGTGATACCACAATAGGGAAGGGCAGATTCATCCTATCCAAGGTTTTTTAACCCTTCCTATACCCTTAAAATTTTGAGCGTAGTCTCCGCTTATCAAGTCTGTCAGTTTTCTGATGTTCTTTCTATTGCGTCCCGCCGCCTTTCGAGGTGCGGACATCTAGTGGTCGGAATTCTTCGTTCGACTCCGATCGTCAAGTTCCTTTTCGTCGAACCATTGACTCCATTAACTCGAGCGATTTATGGTATTGATTCCAAAGTCTTAGCTGGAAATAATGTAGCAAATGAAGTCGAATTAGGTATCGTGTGGCGAATAAATTTTGTTACTATTATCTTGGTGCCGGAATTTTTCTTTAATATCAATTTGGGAATTTTTAGAAATGTTAAATTAGTTTTGGATCTTCTGATACGTAAAATTTGCTCAGGAAATACTATAAAATGTGTCTCTTATTCATTTTTTTTGTTATATAGTAGTATAAAAGGTTAAAATGCTTGGAGTAAGCATGTCTCATTTTAATCAGCAGAGAGAATATATTAAAAAAAGCACTCAAGACTCACTTATGTAGATTAAAACTGAATATTAATATAGTCTGAAAGGAAAACTTCTGCATCATCACTTAAAGCTAAAAATAAAACCACAAAAATTGATTGACCACTTACTGCTTGCTTATATCTCTTAAGCTAAATCAAATCAAATTCCGGGTAGTTCCCATGTTTTAAGCTGTTATCAATATAATCAGTCTCGTCCGGCCTTGGGCATAATCATTGCACCAGATTTAATGCCCGCCCCGAATCAAAGACGACCGAGCATTGTTAATCCAGGGCGCGATCAGAGGGGTTAGGGGAGGGAGCGCATTTTTGATCGGTTTATATTATAAAAAGTATTGCGAGAGAGATTTATATAAAATGTGTGATGTAAGTAGAGCTTTTTATTATTTTATTATTATACTTGTGCCTGTGGCCCCACAATCGCACTTCAACCTAGTTAATAATATTAATAATATTAATGGCAAAAAACGGAGATAAAAGGAGACAGAAGCTGAAAACGTGGAAAGCTGCTGCTTGTTATCAGTAAGGGAGGTGTTTTTTTTGTTGTTGTTAGTGTCATATAAAATTCTTTTTTTTTTTTATGTGACACGCTAGAGACTTAGGGAAGGCCCCTTTGTACTGTCGACCATGTATTTATTTTGAAATGTCGAACAGCAGCTCTAGTCGGAAGATAGAGAGAGAAGTGAAGGAAAGAACTGTCACAACCTAGCTGCGGTATTTATTTTTTTATTTCACCTACTCCCAACCATTTCGCGACTCTGACACCGGTGCATCGAGAACAACTCGCTGGAGTGTTATGCCTCCTGAAACGAGTTGAATCTCATCAACCAACCGATGACATGCACTTGGTGGAGCGGGGAAGAGAACTAGTGAAGGCTATGACAGGAGGAATCAGGAATGCAAAGAGGGAAGAAGAAAGAAGGAAAGTTATGTAGGCGGGAAATTGGGAAAGGCTAGGACCGTGGCACCGCCGGGAATCGAACCCGGGACCTCTGGGGATAGTAGTCAGGCGCCTTACCCCTAGACCACCGAGGCTGTTAGTGGTTCTCCAATTGTTGAGGTTGGGCATTTGCTCTGCTGTTTATTTAGATGTTCGTTTAAAAAAAAACATTTAATTAGAGCATTACATAACAGATTTGTGTAAAAGATAAGAACGATCTTATTGTTTGAGGGGTACAATGTTGTCTTTGGGCAATGCTAGCACACTGAACTATGTTTTTTAACCATGGATATGTTCTACGAAAAACGATTTACGATTTATACTGTAAAGCGGCGCGAAGCGTTCTATGCTATCTATCCATAAACGCGTATGAGCCTTATTTAATTCGAAACCCAAAACTAAAAATGTCTTTCACATACGTGTTAAGTTATGATGTTTTTGAGGATTTCGTTAAACGACTGTGCAAAAAGGAACCCACTGTCCTGCCCCAGCCCTTGGCACGATGACTTTACATATGGCTTGGTAGGCCCGATCATATTAGCCCATCACTTTCAGGACAGCTTCACACTGGATAGACTAGGATGGTAGCACGTAAGTAGTTTCAATCGGCCTCTTTATACAAAAATTCAAGTGTTACTAAAATGTTTGTATGAAGAGATCGATTGAAACAACTTACGTGCTACCACCCCTGAATACAGTAAACCAGGCATCCCAAATTCAATAAACCACGATCCGAATGATATCTCTGTTTAAAGATTAAGTAGCTGTAAAAACAATCGCTATTTACCAGCTTTTTTCGCGCAAATGTATCGATTACGATCGCATTCTGGCTTTCTCAGAAGCACTAAAAAATTGAGCCGTTTAACGGAAAGAGTAAACACGGCCGACAGGAACCTTAGGTATAAACAAATTTGACTCCCTCGTTTATAAAAACTCAAGTTTGACTCATATTTCATACTAACATAACAAAAAAAAAACCATACCAAATGTTTCGCTTTCATATTAACCGCCTATGTTTCGAAGAATTTTTATGTTTTTATGTTGGGGCTGTTTCTGTTGATAAGAGCTGTTGGTCGGTGGCTCGTTTTTCATTCGAGAGGTGTTGATATGGTGAGGTGTTGATATGTGTCCGGTTTCTCTTCAGTCTTTATGATCGAAAGGGTGATAAATTTAGTTCGGAGCCGTATTAAACAAAGTCATAGTTTATATTGGCTTCACCTCTGTGACATTGGCTGATGTATTATGAGTGATGCTCTCTTCCGCTGCTGTAGAATATCCTGTAGTTACCAACGTTCATTGTGCCTCTTAACCATCTGATCTCTTGTAGCGCTTATTTTATATCTACTCACTTAGTCTAATAGTTATGTAACTCTTGCAGTTCTTCGCGTGTTCCATGTTCCGAAAATCGTTTTCAGGTGTTGTTGCCGTGTAGTCGTTGCCGTTTTTCCTGTCCATTCCGAGGCTTTGCTCCTGGTTTATTAACCGATGTGTCTTTATGGGGTCCGGTAGTTAGTTCAACGCCCAACTACGACTACCAGGAGGACCGGATTAGTGAATTATACGTTATCGGATAGGGTGGCCCAGCTGTACCCTGGGAACTAGGTACGTTCGTCGTTGGTTTGTTATTCAGGAGGCACCAGCGAGGATATGACGGAACGATTTTATACTCACTTCACTTTTATATTTATGTAATTCAGTTTAGTAGAACTTTTAATTTGCTAGGTTGATACCATGGTCCTTGATGCGATATCCAGGTAGTCAATCCTATCCGAGGCTTTGTTGTACCTCTCGTGACAATATGTTGATTTTGCTTAACTTATCTGACGTAGTGAATTTTCCCCTTACGCGACACCACCCCCTTCTCCCCACATTTTATACAAAACTAGCCCGCTTGGAGCACTCGGAGAAGCACTTCCCCCTTTTCGGCGACACTACGGTCTGCAAGTTTGCTTTTAAATAGAACAAAATAAGCGTGGAACTATCTTCCTCATTTGGTATTTCCGAAATCGTACAAAATACTACAGTTCCGACCGAGATAAGGTCCATCGTCTTCTATTCGAGATAAGGTCCATCGTCTTCTATTCGAGCACCCAAAGAACTCCTCCTAGACTATTCTATCTTTTTATCGATCAAACTAAGCTTGCTACTAGATGTTGCACCATGACCTGAACGACAAGACACAGCTGGAAGTAACGTTGTAGCTCGTTGGTGATTCCTAAGCTTGGTTTTTTACATTGAAAAAATAGGAATCTCCCGAATAACTGAGCTTCGACTGGAAGAATCAATTCAAGATTAGTTTTTTCGTGG
Organism: Thereva unica; assembly: GCA_949987705.1. Lineage (NCBI taxonomy): Eukaryota > Metazoa > Arthropoda > Insecta > Diptera > Therevidae > Thereva > Thereva unica. The sequence goes on from OX465286.1 coordinate 3,117,839, forward strand.
TTTCCGATTTTTTTTAAATAGAGATTCTATAATAAAACATTACAACGTGATTCAACAAAAAAAAAAAAGATGTTTTGTCGTATTCGAAACAATTCTTTTCATCTCGATCAAGGTCATCTTTTAGCAGAGTATTGTTGATATGTATATGTATGTATATAATATATACATATATATTATCTAACCTCACCTACCCCTTCCCAGCGGCACGTACCACCACCTACCCTATAGAGTTTGCCTTCTTCTTTCTGCTTTATTTTTTTCGATCTTCATTATTCTTTCTCGGCCGCATTCCCCGGATGACATAAGTTCGTAATAGAGTGATAGTGATCATGATAATGATGATGTTGTTGATGATGATCATGATGGTGGGTATTTTCTCCTCTTCGAGCATTGTGGGTCAGACACGAGCTGATATTAGTTCTTTTGCCAGCAGCGCTAGCAGTTTAGCGCGTTTCTCTCTACACATAAGTCGCTGCTGTCCCGCGCGGCCGATCTTCGTTGTTTTTGTTGCTGTTACCGCAAAAGCTTAGCGCGCAGCTTATTGCGCATTTATAATTTCTCAATGCACACACTGCTCTGTGTGTGATCGCGCGAATAATGTGCGCAGTAGATCAACTTCATACTTTTTTATTTTATTTTATGCATACATAAATATATGTATAATGCCTCGTATATTTGTTGTTGGTTTTGTTTTGTTTATTTGCTGTTGAATGTATTATAATATAAAAAATCGTCCATTTTTAAAAGAGTTGGACTGCGCGGACATCTTCCTCCCCCGCATCTAAATACTTCTACTTCCTCTAGCGCAACGAAAGTTCTAGTATATAGATACTAATCTAGTCAAGTTGGTGAAGAAGCGGCAGCTTTTGCCCGACATTGGCCTTAATATTTTATATGTATATGAAGTCCCCACCACTGATAAAAATTCAGGAAGTCGAGTTCTGCTTGCATTTTGGGGGTTGAGGAGCAGCAACAATAGTATTAGAAAAATCAAGCTAATTCTTATTGAAGAACTAAAAACGCGATCCTGAGAGAGAGGATATACTTGTATTACGTAAACCAAAAGAAATAATTAATGTACAAGAACTTTTTCTGCTCGGTGTTCTAAATTTTTTCTGGTATGTTTTTTTTCTGTGTTTTTTCTTCATTTGTAGCATGTTATAATATTATAGAGTTTTAGTTCCGGAGTTGCTTGTGGATTTTTGTTAGTGGAGCAAGGCGGACGGGGAATGGGAGGGGGGGGGGGGGGGGTGGTGAATTTTTTATAAAAAAAAAAATCTGAAACACGTGTAGCTTAAAAAAAATTAATCTCGCACAAGCCTCTCTCATTCTCGCTCTCTCTCTCATTCTCGCTCTGACTGACCACTGGGCGCAACATCGTAAATCTGTTTTCCCCATCATCTCTCCGCCACCCGCACTATTAAAAATTATGTTGTGTACAGAAATTGTGGATAAAAACAACTACACAACAACAATTCAAGGATAATATAGCAGAAAAGAAAAAATTCGAAATATTTATATATAACAAAAATTCGCATAGAACAGAAGCACCGAAAAAAGTGCTGGGTTAAAAAAAAACAAACAAAAAAGTAATCATAGCGATTTATTCTCATGGTCAGATGAAAACTTTTTTTTAGATTTCTTTTTAGGATATAGATAGAGGAGATTCTCTCGTCGGTGTGATGCTTGAAAATAGAAGTCTTAATACCCCCTTCCTTTCCGCTAAAACCCTTTCCTTGCATTTGCTTAATTATTTTTTGATACTTGTTCATATAAAACTACTATAATATTGATTTGACGGAAAATTTATTTATAGCAAAAAAAAAAAAACATAAAGATCATATCATGGCTCGTTTTGCCCGATAACCTTTTGCCGATCTATCAGTGAGCTTTAGAATTTCTCTTTCATAGAAGGACCTGCTCGGTAAAAGGAACTGAATAAGGTCTGGATTCTGATGGCCTCCTCAGAATTGCACGACGTCGTCATACCACGCAGAGAGCTTGTATTGTAAGGCCCAAGGTTAGGCGAGTGTATTATGTTTATGTGGCAACATAACCCCCATCCAGGATGTGACAATTTTTGACAGGTTTATATGAAAGACAAAGCTCTCAGTGATTGAGAGATCATTTTTGTACCGTCAACGATTCTATACATTGTAATCCAATATCAATTTCCAAGTTCGAATAGGCGATTTTAATCCATCAGACATATGAGGTACTACATACCTGTGATGGAACGATGATTTCAACGGTCAAACCGTCATTCCCTAATTGCTACAACTACCGAGGGTAAAAAGGAGCATTATTTATAACTACCACCAGGCCAGGCCATTCTAAATATCTATAAGCCATTCTATTTGCATTTCGCCGATTGAAGCTGGACTATATGCTTCATCTTGTATTAGCGAAATCCGATATAAGCTTTGCGCTGAGACTGAGAAACGGAATGGCTGCATTGACAAAGTAGCGCAATCGCTGCACAATATTGTATCGCGCTTAATTTTACTTTCTGAAAAGCGGTCGTAAAATTGTGTCATTTAGCGAAAAATAGCAATAAAACAAAGCCAAGCGCGGTTCAGGCTGAAAGGGACCTTAGAGAGTAATCATAAATTTATCAATAAATTCGACTCACTCGTTCCTACAAACTCGATGAACTCATTTCTCAAGCTAATAATCACAACAACTGACCATATCGAACTTACTGAAATGGTTTGCATTGACATTAACCGCCTATGTTTGAAATAATTTCGTTTTTAGGCCGGGGAGCTCTGTTTCTGTTCATAAGCACAGTTGATCGGAGGGGTTTGTTTTCCAATTGGAGAGGTTTAATACATACACATGCGTCGAACAATGATTTTGCAAAATTTTAAAAACTATGAAACGGTCCTTGCAGGTGGCCCTTTAATATTGCAAAAGGGTTAAATACGATACGTAAATGACAAAATCAACAGAGTAAAAAAATAAGTCTGGCCCGTTCTTATCCTGAAACCGGCGCGATACGCCTAAGTGAAAATTCTACTTTTCCAAATGCGCCCTCTGCAGGCACGTACCAATAAAAACCCCACGGAATAGCTCACTAAAGGGGAGCTTTAATAAATTGTATAGGACTATCTGGATGATCATAAAGGCTTCTAGTTTAATTACGTAGGTCAAGCAGCATTGGACGTCGTTAGTAGTTATTTGGGGGACCGCTTGATAAAAACAGTACTCTCTTTTGGAATGGGCGATTACGAATGCAGTTTTGGATTTTCATGCCTGTAGCGGGTTGCTTCAGGACGCTATCAGTGTGTCTTCGCATGTTTCCCTTGGACAAAAAAAAAGCTCGTGCTCCCAGAACCATGGTCCCTCGTATAGGAATGTATAAGGAGATCCTCTTCTAATGAACGAGTGATCTCAGCGTACTCACTCCACCGAGGCTCGCGGGCTCAGACTCCCCTCATTGAAGAAGGATTCCGAAAATTCCTCTTTACTGGGGATACATCCTGCACCCTGCTGCATGGATTCAGAAATATCGCAACAGGCCATGTAGGTCGTCCTATTGGGACTATAGATGCCCCAGAAGTATTTGGAGCGTTGAGAGGTCCTCCGTACTCAAAATATTTTCGCCCCTTGCCACCTGCTACCTAGGGCAATCGCTCCTGTTTTCTACAACAGGGCCGGTCCTGCGGGATTGATCAGTTGGGTATTCCCAATAGGGTCACCATTGTCTTTTTCTTTCCATTGTCTTTGCCTTTTTCTGCTTCGGAGCCAATGAAAATGCGGAAGCCTCAGTCAAGCAGGGCTCAGACACCTGTATCCATCCGTTCGGCATCTGCTTTTGGGATTAGTTTGATATGGTCCTAGTGGATCGAACTCTATCCTATTCGGTTTTGTTGTTTAAGATGATTCGACTTGAGCAAACAAAATTTTGTCGCCTAGGCAGATAGCCGAACTGATTCAAGCGGTCTGGCCTACATATACTGGCTATATTGGCTGGGAATAGTACCAAGAGGTACGCGGTACTTTGTTCTGAACCCGATATATTATTAAAAAATAGAAAAAAATATCCGGTTGCGCACTTGGCTCTGACCAGTTTCAACTGACAATTGATTTATTCCAAATTCCTAATCTGTCAAATACTGTTCAAAAATGCGCATGATCAGCATACTTGTTGACAGGTAAAACAGAATCACCATTGATTTTGTTAAGCCAGTGGTGGGGGAATATTCAAATTTATTGTAAAGTGGAGGGGATGGGTGATCTTGGAGATTAAATGTGAGTCTTTTGAAAATTCTGTTTTTTTGTATTGAAATTATGAGTCTTTTCCAATACGTGATCGTGTGCAAGTACCAATATTTTCCTTACTCTACATAGAAATGTCTTGCCATCATGTATGCTCCTCTCTCAGTCTCTCACTTCAACCAGTTTCCTTCCTTGGTGGCTGGCTATGTTCCAGGTTACCTGGAGACGTTGTATCTTTTTTTTAGTGTCTTCTTTTAGTGCTGATTTCCTGGCTTCTCAGGTAAAAGAAATTTCATTTTCTTTTACCTTTGTGAAATTTTCTTTTTTCCTTATCCATTATATTATGTGTGTGTGCTTCTGTTACGCACACGCGTGTGCCGTGTCAAGGTAATTGAACAACGGAAGTAAAAATAAATGGGTCAAACCTTATTCAAGTCCAAAGATCAGGTTTTGTTATTTTTTGTTGCTTTGTTTTCGCGCTCTCTCTCTCCTCTTCTTGCAGTTGTTATTGTTCTCTTTCATTCATAAAACGAAAACTCCTTTGTTGATTTTTTCTTCTATATGTAAATGCCGATATTGTTCTAAAAGATTTACCAACAACGATGGTGATGCTGGCGAAATACGATATGACGATGAAAAGAAGAAAAGTCAATTAAAGAAGGAGTCTTCCCGTGTTGCTATGAAAATGTTGCGATACACACTCATGTGTATATCATTTGAATTTCTCGCGTGGATTCTGGCAAAGCTGTATGGTCAAAAATTTTTAAGCGGCTTTGTTTTTTTGCCGGCCGTAATGGGTGTGTGTGTATATATGTATGTTCTATATGGCGATGACGGAATATTTGATTAAATAAATGTGAAGCGAAACAAAAAAAAACATTTTTAAACACTACGAGTACATTCGTATGAATGCAATCTCTGTAATAGCAGCAGCAGCAGGGCAGAAAAGCAGCGCTTGTGAATATGCATATAAAAGCGGTGTGTCGTGTCAACTTTGGATTTAATATAATATAATCGTTCAAAATTCTATAGATATATACATATGATGATATAAGCATGCACACAGTATTAAATTGGAAGATATTTCTGTATGCATCTCCTCTTCTCGGATCGAAATACCAGAATTGAGATGCTGCTTGTTAAGAAGCAATCAAGAGCAAGACTCTCGCTCCCCTTAACCCTTTCTGGTACCGCGACGTGTAGTCTAAAGTAACGTCATACATACGCGTGCATAGGTACCACGTGAAGATATAGTACCCAAGCACCACACAGCGCTAGCTACGATACAGAGCTGTATATGCTCTGTTCGTAAATATTTCTCACATTTATTTACCATGAGAACAGTGGCGCGGCTCCCACTGTGGGGGCTTTGGGGGGCTAGTGGGACTTAGCCTTATCAGTTTTTTTTTTCGAAATTACATTTATGCATGCAAGTTTTTAATTTCTAAAAGAAAACTATACTATAGGGCGGTACGATTAATATTTACTTGGGCAGCCCTAGTATTTATAGAGGTCCAAAGCTATAATATTTGAACGATAACTACTTTATAACTACCGAGGGGAGCTTCCAGTTTGCTGATTCCTTTTTAATATCGCCTTTAAATAGCTTCAAATGAAAAGCTATAAACATATAATTGAAGGAGGAAATTGTTTTATTAATTATTTAAAAATTATTGTATGAGAATTTGAATGGCAATTTAATTCGAATTAACTTAATAGTGGGTTTGGCTTTGCAGTTCGCTGAAACACGAGATGTGGGAAATTGAAAATTTTCCATTTTCTAGTTGCAATCAAATTGCAATCAAAACTCCCTTTTGTTCTCGAAATGCACTAATTCTAGACATTATCCCCCAGAATTAATGATACATGGTATGCCGCGTATGCATCAGCCTGCTTTCGATGGGATGTGGCTAGTTTTCTTTGGACGTACGTTTGTTTATTTTATTTTGCGTTTTGGTGGAGGCACTGGGACCCGCCTTGTGCAGCTTAGTTCTTGACCATGTAAATCTTTTGGTCAAATTTGGCCGTCATACAAAAAATTCTATGGCCATCATATCCCTCTGAAAAAGTCAAGCGGCCGTGGTTCGCCTGCTGTATGCCCATTTTTTATTTTTACTCAGGGAACTATGCTACTACTGCATGAAATCGAACCACGGACCTCTGGAATGGTAGTCGAATGCATTAATACCTAGGCTACAGAGGTCCAAAATAACATGATTTTGGTTGGTGTGTGCTTCTGCTTCCACCAAAATCGAAATGTCTAATCAGTAATTTAAAAGTATTCGGATCTAACAGTTCATTTGGACAAATAATTCTTTGCCCCCTATCAAATTTCAGAGCCATGACCCGTCAATGGTCGTTACACAGCAGAGCTTTTTAACAAGCCAATATGAGAGAATGGGAATGAGTGACTGGGCGTGAGAAGAGAGAGAGAGAAGTAGAGGACCATGAGATTGAGAAAAGCTGTCTATTTGGAATGAATTTTCTTCAATATTGAAACTTTATCAAATTCGATAATTGGTGATTGACGAAAAAGCTGTATTTTACATGTTTTTTATTTTGATTTAGTGCTGTCATATTCTTTATTTGGTTGATTGAGGAGAGAGATTGGGCTTATAGATTTCCAAAGGTGTAGATTCAAGTCGGCTTTTGATCGCTATGCACGATTAGTAATATGATGTCTTTAATGGGTTGTTATTTCTGCTTTTTTTAGGTTTTCTACGTTAAACAAAAAATTGAGAAGAATAAAAAAAGCCTGAAACAACAACAAAAACATTGAATTCGCTCACGTTTCTCTCTGGTTTGCTGAGAGTTTACTTATAATATATAATAAGCTCATGCTCTGCGGCTACTACCCTCTAGTGTTACAGTCGGCGCTAAAATCTTCGTGTGCCCCAAACTATAATTAAAAGAAATGGAAAACTGATCTCGTAACGTTTTTTCATAAGATTAGGAATCATCCGTTGTACAACCAGTCCGTCATTGCCGTCAAATGTAGCAGTGGAGCTGTGGACCCTGCGGTATATTACGAAAAACGAAACCATCTCAATCTAAACTAAGGTTCCTAGCAAGAAACAGACGAAACTGGAGAAGCTGTTGTACCTGAAGCAATAAAATAACACCTTTTAGCGCTGCAGGACAGGATCATGTTCGCTTTTCCAGCTGTACTGATAATTTAACATAAAAACAAAAAAATTGCTCGCCTTGTTTCAGTTTCTAATGCCGCCAATTTATTCTAGGAATTTTTATCAGGAGTGTGGCATAAAAGTAATGGAGTCTGGTCAACATGAGACCCGCAAGAAAGTTTAATTGTAAAAACATGTGGTAGGACAATGTAATGAGGAACTCTCTCTAATAAACATAACGACAACACCTGCAGCATTAAAAGCCGGCATGTTAGATATGAAGAGATGTCCCAACTTCTGCTTACTGTTTGCTGCTGTGCTGTTGATAACATATAAGTGGTATGTTGCGCTGATTAATCGACAAATAATCACCTTTCTATCACGGCAAATAGCAATAACGTGGATGAATAATTTAAAGTAGACTTGCGAAATGTAATAAAATTTCTAACAAACCACGGTAATTATTCGAGATAATAACTGTGATTTGTAGCAGATTTAATTACTACAGGTAGTAACTAGAATTTGTATGAAATCTACTTACCTGAGACAGATGATTTTTAAGAAATTTAATGGGGGACTCTGAAAGCAGTTAATTTTATTGGTTCTGTCACATCAGTGTTTTAGTGGGTCTGAAGGTCATAAGGTGTCATCATCGGTGAGTTGAGCGCCTTGTTGAGCTACGATGCTAACAAACCACCAACGCAGCTAAATAAGCCCTTACGAATGGTAATACATGTTCACTCTATCTCAAATTCTCGATTAAAGCTATGCCTAGGATGTTATGAAGTAGATCAGCGGTTCGACTAACACTGGCTACTGTGGTATTAGGAAGGCCGATGCCGGTTTTATTAGCTTGGAGGCTGTAATTTCGACCCTAATCCTGCGGGGCTCCAATCAGGAACGAATTCGGTCTTCGCGCTAATAAGAATCCTATATGAGCGTACGAATAGAAAGACAAGGTCACGTTTTTTTCGTGCTGAGATATTGGGTCCAAAAGTGCCGCTACTGTTCGCTTGGCATACCTCATGTTTGTGGGCCAGATCGCTGGAACAAGCTCAGCAAGGAATGTTCCCTGGGCTCCTCAATTCCCACTTAATTGGTCCACAAAAGTCCCATGAGTATGCCAATAAGGCAGAATAAGGTATTATACAACTGGGTGCGCCCGGTGCCTAGAGGAGACTTACAAAATCCATCCGCTGCCCTCGACACGATAACTTAACCTTGCCTTCGTAGGCCCGATCACATTAACCCATACGTTTCAGGACAGCTTCCATGTTGCTTCCTCTAGCTAGTGATTGATCGTCCCCAACGTAACTTTATCAATGAAATTTGGATTTGGTTTGAACTATATTTTCACTCAATCCTTAGATCTGAGAGCTTCTGGTCCCTCTTTTGCTCCGATAAACTGCGCAGATCAGACAATTTATCGTTCAGTTCTCCCAATTCCGTCCATTGTTTGCCATTATTAAAAAGATGTACTCAAATCAGCAAAACTGACGAGAGACTCAGCAAGCCCGTACAACGAACTTACGAACCCACACTTTCAGTTCAGTTGATCGTACAGATTTTTTGCACAACTGGATTTTCAGGGGGATGATTTTAAATTATAATGAAGTGTTGCGTATATAACCCATGCAATAACAACCGTATAAAACCATAAAATAGCCACGAGTTTCCCGGTAAATTGATCGCTCGATCCACACATATTCTTGACGTGACGGCAGCTTCAGTGCCGGACCGGGGGCATCAGTGAAAAAAAATATCCGCACCATGTAATTTCATGGAAACAAATTGGGAAAGGCGCGGCATGTCCCCACATCCGAAGCAGGGGGGCACCGACGTTCTCAGTGCTTTAAGTTTCGTAAAAACCGCAAAAAATACGTTGCCACCCCGGACGTGAAACAAGTCTCGCCATTTCGTTTCATTGATATTTTTCGTAGCGTTGAAGCCCAGTTTACATCCCAAAGTCAACGCGAAACTGCACACACACACAACAAACAAATTTCTGTGCGATAAAAGAGCTTCAAAGTTAACTTTCGCGTTGACTTTGGGTTGCAAACTGGATGATGGTAAATTATTTTGGCATCAACTCTACACAGAGAAGGGACGAGGATTGTCTAGGGGAAGAGGGAATCATTGAGAATGAGAGGATCTGGCCAGAGAAAGATAGAGCAAAAGAAGGAGAAATTATGATAGGATTGTGTGAAAATGAGTCTAAAAGAAGCAGAACGCAGGGTGTATATGTGGTGCCGCCGACTTTTGACTATATGCCACCGGGTATTTTAGCCCCACAATGCCGGCAGCGCAACAGCAGAGCAGCAGCAGCAGCATTTTTATTGGGAATATGTATGTATATACGTGTATATTTGCGCGTCTGTATATTTATTATTTACAGATGTAAAACTATGTATGTATGAATTTTTGTATGAATATATATATGTATGATTTTGCTGAAACGCATTCAGTTTCCATTCCCAACAAATTGCGGCTGGTTATTGTCGGTTTCGTTGGCTGGTTGGAAATCATTCGTTCGCTGTTTCGCGGCGGATCGCTCGAGTAATGTCAAAAAACGTTTTTTTTTTATTATTATAAATTTCATTTTTAGTTCTCGATTTATAATTATATATATATATATATATATATATATATATATATATATATATATATATATATATATATATATATATATATATATATATATATATATATATATATATATATATATATATATATATATATATATATATATAGACATGTTTATATAAATTTTATTTTTGTATACACATATTTATATATATACAAATATAAACTAAATATAAAAAATCGTTCCAACTTGTCAAATAAAAATTATCTTTGACATAGATTTTATTTTGGGATTTTCTTTATTTTCTTTTGTGTATTCAAAAAAAACACAAAATAAAAATATATACTCGTATATTATAATTATAAATTTTCGAATATTATTTTCAATTTGATTCTAATATTTTTTAATAACAAAAAATTGTTCGGTATATGATACTAAATTGGAAAAAAAATCGTTTAGCGAATTTGAAATTATTTATTATTAAAAAAAAAAAAACAAAAAAAAAATATATACATATATATTTGTATGTAAATCCGCCGTCGTCGTACGAAAAGAAAATTTTTTTATATATAGATATATATATAAAATAATGTTAATAATTTTTATTAAAAATTCGGTCGTGTCGCGTGTATTCAGTAGTGTAGTAAAGTCAGTCGAAGACAGTGTGTTTAATGATAATAATAATAATTAAAAAAAAATATAATTTTTTTAATTAAGAAAAAAATCTTTATTTGCTTTAAGTAACAAAAAGTAAATTTAAAACAAAAAAAACCTACTTTACACTTTTTTTATTTAATAATAAATATGTAAATATTGCCATTATTATTATTATTATTATTTTGTTGGTTTAAAACTAAAAAAAAAATTAAAGAAATTTTGTGCATAGTGAACTCTTGTCGATATTTATATACATATATGTATATACACATATTTAACAAGAAAAAAATAAAAATGGTTATTATTACTTGAATCTGTTTAAAAAAAAAATAAAAAAGAAGAAGTATGTTTGTGTGTTACAAGTGCTTTCTATATACAATATTAAATCGGTTCAGTGTGTTCCCCATTCCTCCTGCCCGGCCCTAGTAAAAATTGTATGTATATATATATATATTTATATATATGCATATGTCAGAAAAACTCAGCCTATACACACCGCGATATGTATATAGTATATGTCCCCCGGCAACAAGATTTTCGTGACTATCAAGGTTTCTCATATGTTGGGTACATTTTTTTCTTTTTTTTTTCTTAACAAAATAAAAGAATAAAAAAAAGCAGTTTAAATAAAAAACACACAAAAAATATTTTTAATATATATATGTATATACAAACAAACATATATATATGTATGTATATATGAAATTATACAAAAAAAAAGCAAGTATTAAAAAAATTTATTTTTTTTCTTAAAAAATTATTAATATAATCAATTAATATATTTTTTTTATCTCATTAAATTTAAACAAACAAAAAATAAAGTGCATAAAAATTTTCAGTCGTAAAGTAAATTTTATTTTTACTATAGTAATAATTAATTAAAAAAAATTAGATCAAACAAAAATCAACCGGAAAATGAGAAAAAATATATATATGTATGTATATCTCAAGTATTATTCTCTAGTGCTTTCTAATTAATATATAGTCTTTCTATATTTCTTCTACATAACTCCCCCTCCACCCCTCCCCATCCGCTGGGGAAAAGTAACGAAAAGTAATATAGAGTTAATTGGCAATTAGTGAGTGATTAAAGAACAACGATTTAAACAAAAAAAAACTTGAAATATTAAAACTTATCTCAATACACCTACCCCCTCCCCTCCTTCTTGCCCGCCCGCCGGCCTTACCATAAAAAAATACAAAAATTAACTACGAAATTTCCAGTTTCTTTCTAATATAATTTTCGTTTTTTTTTTGTTATTGTTGGTGATTGAGAATTTTTTTAATTTAAATTAAAAAAAAAGTTGTGCTAGAAAGATAAATCCGAAATGATTTGAAATTATCGATATCTTATTAAATTAAATTAAAAAAATAATAAACTTGATTTACTTCTTTTGTTACTATTACTTCCGTTTCTACTTCGTTTTTCATTTTATTTTTTTTTTTTGTTAGTGGGGGGTTGTAGAAAATATAGGGACAGGGAAGATGTCAATTATATATTGCCTTAGCAACAGACTTCTATTGTTTGAATAGCACTGGAGTGTCTTTTTCTTTGGTTATTCTTGTTTTCTCCTCTTTTAAGCACTAGCCGACCTCCGCATGTTCTTAAAAACCACCCCCTTGCCTTCCCCCGTCGCAGTGGCGGGCCTTTTCCCCAATATTCGTGCGCCTCTTAATCTTTTTTTTAACTAACAACATAAATAGCAAAAACAAAAATGCCCCCACACTATCTCAACCAACCAACCCCGGGGTAGTATCACCAACCCACTACCACCCCCACCCCATCCACAACCCACCGGGTCATTCAAATTCAACTATACACAAAGCCCCAGAAATAACCTTTTTTAGGGTGTTGTACACGAGTGTGTGCCTGTGTGAATGAATATATAATTTTTTTTGGGGGTTTTATAGGCTATATTTTTTTTTCAATCCCTCCTCCCTTCTATATATATACAATATTTTTTGCTTATATTATTATTTTTGTTTGTGTCATGTATCACAGAGTAAACTAACGGAAAGGTTGTAGGGATGGAAAAATAATATGAGAAATATTATTTTTTGGGTGTGTGTGTAAAAAAGCCACTTTCTACCACCAATAACTTATTTCATTTTTTTTTCTAAATTACTGGTAAATAATTTTATAATTGTACAATTTCACAATTGTACACATATAAGTAAAAAGTAAAAAAGCATCTCTATTTTCCGGCATAATCCCCTTTCATCTTTCTCTCTCTTATTTTCTCTCTCTACACACAAACACTTTTGGTCCTGCGATGCTCTATATTTTTCTTTATCCCCTTGGAAAAGTAGGAAGCTTCTATAACCTTGAAAATATGTATCTACTCATATACACAGAGGCAGCGATGACATCTTCTCATTTGATAGGAATTTCTTTTACACCCTCCCCCGGACCAGATTTTGATGTTTTAAGAATTGTGAATAAGATGTAGAGGGAGGGGATGACTTTTTTTGAGGGGGGGAATCAGGAGAATAGAGGATGGTTGCGGGAGGCCAGTATCATTCAATCAAAACTTGAAAGGCCGGATCAATTCATCCAAATGACACTGCGCCACGCTAAAACCGCATCGTGTGTATGTTTTGGGGGTTCAGATGGACTCATGTGTAGAACTTTAGATTTTCATGGCATTCTCAAAATTCTCATAGTGCGGCGCCACAGAGTCATGGCTCGCTCGTGTGTAGGGAAACCCAGAGCCAAATAGCGCGCCGAACTAACCACTGAACTCGCAGTATTCAGAGAAACAAAATAATGTACTCAGAATGGAATTGGGCTGATTGTTTTCGGCTTCATCGTGTGTGCAATCCCTGGAGCCATAATGGAGCGCTCGCTTCTCATTTGCGCAATTTCATTATGGCAACGGCCAGCGCATGAATGAAGTTTCCTCGCATTGTGCCTTAGAGAAACTTGTGTCTGTTGCGCTTCTTCGGCATCAAATAGCGAAACGACACACCTTTACAAGAGCTACAATAGCAAGCAAACCTGGTAGACCCAAAGCTTGATGGAAATATATAGTACGTATACAGGATGAGAACCCGAGTCAAACTACATGTAGACACGAGTCGAGTTAGGGTCGACAGAACTAAACTCAGCTCTGCTACCTGGGTTAAGTTGAATTTATGCATATAGATCCGAGTTCAGTAGTTGAGTAATTGAATTTAGTTGACAGCAGCATCTCTATGTTCTGTTTGTGATTTGTGACGCGAGCCGATCAACTCAACTCAACTACGACTCATCATCATGTATACGTAGTAATAGACTATATAATCTCTGGAGGCTGCTATAAGGGGTATTGGAGGATACTACTCCTTAGACCAAAGCCACAAGCGATGTTTGCTTCCTTCCTATAACGCTACAACTCATATCGAACCTTGGTCTTCTCTAAAGATTTCCTCTACCAGTTAGGATTCTCTAGGACCATACCTGCGTCTGCTCTTACGTCGTTGAGCCACCTCCTTCTTGGTATTGATATCCTTGTCAAGTCCATTCTTGCAATATGTCCTGCTTACCTTAGCCTATTTCAATCTTGATCTAGATGTTTAATTCAGGTTCGTTATATATTATTGTATCTACCCCCTTCTCCATCTACCAATAGAAGGCGCGGTGTAAGCTTACTGCATAAATCGTTACGAATCGTCAACTCGAATTCTAACTAAATCGTTACAAAACAGTTCGTTCAAACTTCTAATCAGTCCAGTTCAATGGCACTACATCCAAAAACGAGCCTTGGCCTCCGTCAGTTTTCTCCTCCAACCTTCTCGCCTACCAATCATCTATTTTAATGACGTTTTGTTTTATTACCCTTTTATTACCTCTGGCAATAAAAGTGCGTTATAAGGAATTTTATTACATTAGATGGAAGCCTGTCATCAAATTATGATTGGGATTCTCCTGATTGGGGATTAGACTACGGGATTCATTCGGGGGCACATATACACTTGTAGCGAGACATTGGTGAAAAAGAAAGAAAAAACCCTAGCAAATCTCCCATCCTATATTTTTGGTATAAAAAAATATTGTGCTATTTTTTCCTAAACTCGTTCTGTGTTTTCTAATGGAATAGAAGAATATAGGGGGTTCTGGGGGGAGAATAAATCATTTCAAAAGATACTCTGCTGCTGGTATTCTAAATCCCTGAAAAATAATAAATAACCTAAGGGCAATTATAAAGCCATCAAACAAACAACACCGAGCAGGAAAAAAACATTTTCGCCTGCCTTTTAAATGGCGATATTTACTTCATCAAAGCATCCTTTTTGTACCTAGCAACGCCAATTCCGGCTAAGGAAGCTGCAGGGAAAAAGCAAGAAAGAATAATGATATAATCGTTTTCCCCACATCGCAAAATATGAATTAAGCAGGAATCAAGGGAAATATTTTGTGAAAAAGAAGGACATCTTTCATCTTCTGTAATGGCAAGAGCAAATCCCTTTTAACGATATTTTTTGGGAGTGTCATAGCAACCCAAAGGCCCTTAGTAGAGTTTGAGGCGGTGACCCTCCAAGAATTAAGATTTGCGCATAGAAGATTAAAATCCGTTTGTTATGGTAAGCCCTTGTTAAGTTGGCTCGTAGGTGCCAACCAATATATGGTGTACCTCTGATTGAGAGATATCAATTTGTTAGTA
Organism: Thereva unica; assembly: GCA_949987705.1. Taxonomy (NCBI): domain Eukaryota; kingdom Metazoa; phylum Arthropoda; class Insecta; order Diptera; family Therevidae; genus Thereva; species Thereva unica. Next base: position 3,133,069 of record OX465286.1, read on the forward strand.
AACTAAGGTCCCTAGTAACAAGCCGTGGTAATTGGCAAAAACCGGGGCTAATGGCGTGTGTCCCGGAACGGCACGGCCTAAGCCTTGTAGGGCGGGATCATTAAAATTTGAGCGTCTTTCCGCAGCAGTACCGGTAATTCAACAAAAAAAACTGTTCCAATTTATGCTAAGCCCCATCGTCAAAGTACATACAGCTTCTAGAAAATTTTGATCAGGAGTGTGTGAAAAAAGTAATGGAGTCTGGGCAACATGACACCCGGAAAAGAAATTGGTGTTTCCTTATTAAAAAACATGTGTTAGGATAAATTTGCAATGAGAAATTCTCTCTCTGATAAACATAACGAAAACACCTGCAGAAGGCGGCATGTTTGATATGAAGAGATGCCTTAACTTCTGTTTACTTTGCTACTGTGCTTTGGACGACATGTTGCAGTGGCATGTTGCGTTGATTAATCGAAAGTACCGCTGCCACCAAACGTGCTCTTTTGCGTGTGACAACCCCAGAGAGCAGTCGCTCACATCAGATCCGTATAACCGAGCGCGTATCGATTTCCTGGTCGATGTCGTCGCGAACGCTTCAATTTCTACCACGTCTGTATTTCCGGCCGACGATGTTACTCGAACTTGATCTCGGACTTCACGGGGTTTCATCGTAGCCGACATTTCACAAAACCCATGCTATGGGCTGCGTAGATGGTCTCCTTTCAAGACTGAGAAATCGACATGTTGCCAACTGAAGAGAATAGCCTAAAATAGCAGCTAGGTCTATTATGGGACGCTATCGACTCGCTACATCTACAAAGCTTGAAAAATTCGCCTGCAATACGGCATGCATGTTCCCGCTACAGTCATGGCCATCATTCTGCCGCTATAGAGCCCCATTCCAAACGCGAGTGTGTCGTTTTACCAAGCAGTGCCCCGACCTAGTGCTAGCCAAGTCCATGCTGCTTGATCCGATCTACTGAGTATGCTAATGGCACCCTTTATGGTCACCAATGCCACTTTTTTCGTCTTTACAATTTTTCAAAGCTTCAATTTTGGTCTCTTTAGTCAAAGTGTGAGTGTACTGTGCTTCGTTTGGACTATTCCGTGCGTGTTTCATTGGTACTGCTGCATTCGAAAAGGTAGAATTTTTCCTCAGGCGGACTGTACCTGTTTCGGGTGCCATGCAGGCGTTTTGACGCTGTGTGCTGGTTGCAGGCTAAGAACGGGCGAGTCTTATTTTACTCAAGCTCTCAGGTACATAATAGGCCAAATGGGAAACAGCGTAATATGACGAAGGAGATAAAATATGCCCAAGATGAGGCGCCAACGCTCGATTAGGGCTGCAGCGCCATTGGATGCATATCAAAAAGCAAGCCCGAAGAACTGTGATAATTACAACACGCATTTCTACTTCAGCCGTTCCTATCCTCAATGCTTTTAGAAGACTAGAAAGCAGGATGGCTATCTAGTCTAGGTGGCATCATATCGTTGTGTGGAATCGAATCACGGACCTATGGAATGCTGGTAGTCAGCTGCCTTAACCCATAGACTCTCTAAGCCGACGACTTGACTTTCGGTGTTCGAAAGAGAACCGGTCTAATCTGCCCCTGGCGTTCTGTCCTGTTGTCAGGCCATTATTTTTTCGAAATTCTCCCAAACACAACAAGAATTAAAAAAAAAAATATTCAACCTTCAACTTCCTGGGAAATCCAAAAATTTCGCTTCTCTTTGGGTGTTCGTGTATTAGTGTGCGGAGCAAGATTGCTGAATGTTACTATGCCGCAAAATAATTAATGTTCCCCCAGTAAACAACAATTCAAGGTACACGATTTCACAATTTACAATTACTTTGAAATTAAATAACATTTTTCCGCTTAATATTTGCCTCTCGGAAAAAACAGTTTTAAACCAAAAGGAAAATAAGAAATAAATACTGGAATACCCGCCGACAAATGAGTAAACAGAACCCAACTGCCTTTGTTATCTTTGCCACATTATTAAATCAACATGTTGCAGAAGTACACAAAAAGAGCGCAGAATGTTTTCCTCGCCTAGTATCTAGTTCCAAAGTGTCTAGACGGTAATTTTGTATCTTGTTGTATTGTGCGATAATAAAATGTTTTTCCTTTTTTTAAATAATTATGAAACTGAATCGTTGATTGATTAAACAAAACGGAAAAAGCCAAACAATCGAAATAATTACAAGAAGTATTTTTTTCCGATCCAATTACGACATTTACGATGTTTTTTGCTTCCTTTTCGAAATTATATTTTTTTGCAAGTTGGTGAAATAAGAGATCAATTAGAAAGTGAGACGTGTGCTTCGGGGAAGGATTCGTTAAAAAATCCGATAACCATACATATGCCCACCCCCTCCCGGTTACGCCCTCGCAATACCTTCCAGGAAAATAATAACAAAAGCAGAATTTAATGTATCACATAACAACAATTAAAGGAAGACCTTGGTGGGGCTCTCTTGTGCTTCACTTTAACCTGGATTGTATTTCGCCTCAGCAAATTGTTCTTTTGACATTATTAAAGCTCCGATCAAAATTCTAGCTTTGCTCTTTATAGATATCGACAGACGTCTACCTCAGTGAAAAATCTGCCAGACGCCATGGCGGTGTTTCTATGTATATTAAGAAATATCAAAGTGCGTACAGAGCAATCTTAAAGCAATCGATTTATTAGCATCTCTGTTTGCTTCCAATTCTTCTTTACCCCAAACTGATATGCTACCCCCTGTTCTCGAGCACAGCGCTCATTTAATGGACAGGGTTTTCTTCAGAACTCACATGCCTCAAGGAGCTCGATGTCAATAAATCCACTGGACCCGATAATATACCCCCTATCGTCTTAAAACAATGCGCCTCACCTTTGGCTAAACCTCTGCGCAAACTTTTTGCCCTATCATACTCTTCCGGAGTCTATCCAGACTCTTGGAAACTTGCCCATGTTCAGCCAATACCGAAAAAGGCGACTCCAGCCAATACCGAAAAAGGCGACTCCAGCCTTCCCTCTAACTACCGCCCAATAGCAATTATACTTCTATTCTCTCCAAAACAAGGGAGACGATAATCAACAAAACACTTATGGGATATCTAGAATCCAACCTACTCATAAACAACAGACAGTGTGGCTTCCGACAAAAAAGATCCACTGGCGATCTTTTAGTCTGTCTTACAGAACACCTCAGCCGAAGTTTGCATGGATCAGGTGAATCCAGTCTGGTTGCTTTGGCTATCTCCAAGGCTTTTGATAGAGTTTGGCACTTAGCCTTGTTAGCTAAACTCAAAGCTATTGGAATCGACTCACTTTTACAGAAGTGGATTGAGAGTTTCCTTTCCGGCCGTTCAATTAAGGTAGTATTGGATGGCATCAAATCTGAACCCAACTCTATCTCTGCGGGGGTCCCCCAAGGGTCAATTTTATCACCAGCCCTATTTCTTATCTTTATAAATGACCTACTTTCAATCCCCTCCAACCCACTTCTCAGCTTCGCTGACGACGGTACCCTGCGTTACTCTTACAGCTACGATACAAGACAGACTCATGCCAGATCCTGTCTTGATGATCGCAATAATGACATTAAGCTCATTTCCACCAAAACCAAGTACTGTCTTATATAAAAAAAAAGTTCAACACCTCACCATCCTTGACAGTGGATGAAGTTGAACTAATGGCCGACCCATCTCTACACATCTTAGGCGTCACATTAGCCAAAGACTTGCGATGGAATGACCACATATTCCAAATCGCCAAACACGCATCCCAGTGCTTTGGATTTCTCAAGAGGTGCAAGTTTCTCCTCTAGCCATCGGCCCGTGCTGTTATTTATAAATCCTACATTCGGCCTCTCCTCGAATACAACTCCCTCGTTTGGGGCGGCGCGTCGATAACCAAGATAAGGTGCAAAAAAAGGCACTTAAATTAATTGATGACGACACCGCCTGCTCCACCATCGACCCCTTGAACCACCGTAGGAATGTAGCAGCACTAACAAAATTTTATCGCTACTATTATAGCGACTGTTCGTCCGAAATAAACGCTCTCCTGCCTCCACGGCAATCTTATAACCGCAACACCAGATTAGCCCACTCGTCTCATTCCCTCTACCTACAACTTCCCCTTTCACGCACTCAACAAGATATGAATTCGCTTGTAAATAGAACGACTGTGGAATAATCTCCCGCAGTCAGTATTTCCGAGCTCCTACAACATCCAAGTCAAATGCAGGGTTCATCGCCACCTTCTTCAACACCCCTTCGAACCCCCATAACTCTTAACCTATTCCCCCCGTACTAAGCTTGCTGCTAGACATTGCACCATGACGTGACAAACGACATGACGGACTAGTAGTACAAAGGGTGATTCCTGAGCTTAGCACTGCCACATAAAAAAAAGGTCTTCCCCGCGCGTTCTCTTTTTCTTGTTTGATGAGCCTTAATCTCCTATGCACGATATTGATTGTGTCGTGATCGAGTACAGTACTCTGATACTACGCAGATACAGCCTCTAGCACATCCCTGCTTAAGTCACTTAAGTCTCGGGCAACGCCTAAAAGAACACTTCCTTTGTTCCGTTCATCATCTTGGACAACATGCAAAGCATTATATCCAAGGGTTCTGTAGCCCACCCCAAAGTCCAGGGCAGCACTAAATATAAGATCGTGCTTTACTTTGCCTTGATCCCTATCAGTTCATCTCGCCGCATTTGGGCTGAGTCCGTGCGTTTGCCGCCGCTTCTGAAACTCATCACATTTTCTTTAGCCGAATAGATCGGCCTTTCCTCATCAGCATATATCTCATTGTGGTGATGTCATTCGCCGATATGTTAATAAATGCAACAAACTTAGTTCAGTAGGCTCAATGCGGCTCTCTTTGATGACCACTGTCGAGATTCCAGGGGACGACTTCACTTTTGCCCCACTCCCCCCTCCGTACATTTGGTAGCATCCTCGCTGACCCCATTACCAATAACAGATGCGTTCACGTGCGATTTAAAATTGATCTTTCTGTCGTGTCATCGCTGACAGGTACTTAAACCACCTTTTGTGATCATGTCATGTGCTCTACTGCTATAATCATTACACATTACAGACGTCCCCTTTCGCCTTGTGCTGATCAACATTACCACGATTATTTGTGCCGCGAGTGCTGGGCCCGTCATTATTTTCCCATTTGCATTTGGTCTCCATCGTGCACTATTATCAACTGGACAAAGCTCAAGGGCGAATCACTGCGGAACATTGCATTTGGCCATGGGAACTAAAACATTGCATTTGGCAATGGGAACTAACTAAGTGCATTAGCAGCACGGCGATGATCCTCACTAAGTACATTAAAGCACCGCATTCGATTGACGCCTCGATTTTTCTGCACCGGTGGTCATTGCAAAGGACATGTCCTTTTCAATTTCGGCTCTAGAAATATTCGTACTGTTGATCTCGCTTTTCGCAACCGCCAGGGCTCCTCTTCTGTGTACTGCGGGGACTAATCCATTATAGACTATTCTCGCGAAAAGCTCTCGACCTCCAAGCGGACACATGTCGGGGGGTTTTAGCTTATTTCCGGTTTTGGCCATCAAATCGTTTGTTTCGTGCTCCACCACTTGGCCCAGCTCATCTATCCTCCCCGCCTTTAAAAATGGGTGACATTCTACCTCAATATGTTATTTTAATTTGTTATCCGAGTGTGAGAGTCTTTCTGCAGATACGACCGTCAGCTTGGCACAACTCTCTCACGGTGATCGTTTAAATAATCATATTCAAGCATGATCGTCAAGCCTATTTGAAACCATCATCTACTTCGCTTCGATCAATCGAGGATCGTTTTATTGATCGAGGCTGAACGATTGTAGATAGCCGATTGGAAAATTTCCCGATGTGAATTAGCAAACGGTTGTTTTTAAATTGAGAATTGATAGACCATTAGACGAGACTAGAGTAGATGTCCGATCAGTAAATGACGAATCAGGAGATTTTAAATAAGTAAGAGGCACCAAGATCTGATTTAAATGATGGAGTTTCTACTTCCCAGTGGTGGTTTGGAGCTTCTACTCCACATTGTTAATAATCATAATCTTTTGCCGCGAAATATGCCATTTTTAATAGATGGGGTCGAATTTTCAAAAGAAATTTTACGCAATATCGAGTATCGAAACATTTATTGGGGTCTGTTAACACTTTACCTTTACCATCCACTACACAAAGAAACTCCTACAACTTATTTTTTAATTTCACTCGAAATTAAGGAGAAAAATTGTGTTCCTCAAGCAGTACTAATCAGTTCGTTGTCATTTAAAGTCGATATCTATTTTTTCCTTCAGCGTTGGAGGTTGAAAAGCTTCAAAACCTGCGCTAGACTCCTGTCTGCCAGGTATGTGAGTTTCATATCCACTGTTACGATCTCAATCCACCCTACGAGACTGCCATTTGCTATTGACATTACTTGCTGGATTTTGGAAAATGACATTCCTGGGTGGTCCTTTCTCTATCCTTCCTCCTTTAGGACTTCTCCGACGATGACGTTAATCGTCTCACCCAGAATCTTCTAAATATATATCATCCCACATCAGCAATTCGATTACATGTTATCTCCCCGCCCAGCGACCTTTTTGGTCCTACGTTTTCGTTCGCTCGCGTAACCTCACATGTCAAAATCGCGTAAAGGACTTTCTCGTCTCTTTTCATCAATTTAATTTTAAAGCTACCCTGAGTAGAAATTCATTGCTTACTTTGCAAATGCATGGGGCCACAGCCCATATTTCTGTAGGATGCAGTTTCTGCATATTCTCCTTTAATCCTTCATGGGACACAGAGCCCTCCAGCGGACCCACTCCTCTATCATTGACTTGCAGGTGAACCATGAGCATATTTCTTCTGGTTCGACTGGGGTGTGCCCCTGCAACTATTTGGAGGAAAGCCTCCACGTTGAGCTGTCAGAAAAGATTTTAATATTGGCGCTCTTTTTTATACCTTTCTCAAAGTTGAGCCTAACGTGAGTTTCAATGGCGGCCTTCTGCGAGAAAAATTTCCCTTACATTTAATTCTCCGCGGCCTGTCAGGCGGATACCTGAAGTCAGACTGAGTATTGCGTGGCCTTTATCGGGCCGCGACTGCCGATCAGGCCTACCGGCGGCCGGTACCTAAGTGAGTGGGGGTCTTTAGTGGAGAAACATGTTTTACTTAATTTCACTCAATTTTCTACCAAATTTACACTGTTTCTTGAGGAAAAAAAATTACCCCGCCCTAAACGCCTCACGTAATTTATGGACGACCCCTAAACCAGTGGAGATGTTTTGGATCTCCAGGCAGAATAAGTTCGCCCCACTCATAACGATCCGGGACAATTGCCCTGAATTTCCTTTGGAACCGCAGTTCACCAACCATATGGTCGGTCACGTGGCAAATGGAAATGTTTGGGATACCGAAAATACGAATTCCAAAATACATCTCTGCGGTATTACTATTCAGCAACTGGAACTCTGTAGCTGAATTCTGCAGTGATATCGCAGTGATGTATTTTGGAAATCCCCCTCCTTCATTTATGCCATAATTTGATTTTTGGAAAATTCAAAATCGAGCGACGACCAAATTTTGCAGAATGGTAAAATCGGCCTGAATCGACGTTTCAAGGTTGTCGCCAAGTTATTTAATATGAATAAATTTGTTCTGGATTTGTAAATTGTCCATGCAATATGGACGGCGCCAATTTTTAGTCGCATGTCAAAGGGTATGGATATATATGTGCATGAAATGTATCACAATGCGATGACTGAAATTGCTTCAATAAGTTTAAATTTACCTTATGATCGCGGAAGAGACTTTTCATTTCAATTTCTAATTTATATATACCGACCTAGCCTAACCTACCCACTCTCCATACGTGTATCAATCAACCCGATTCTGCTGCAACTCTTAACTCCGAATGCTCATACATATTCTATTCAACTTGGTATGGGAGAAGTGAAAGAAAATAAACTAAGCTTAGAATCAAGTTATTGTTTTTTGTGTGTTATAAAAAGAGCTTTTGGGAATTCCAAATAACTCAAACGAAAAACAAAAAATTCGTCGCTCAAAAAATCTTTTTATTCTCCTCTCCCTCTCGGCATAAGCGCTACCAACTGAGTATAAAGATCGTCTGTTTTTCGATCGGAAATGATCGTCGTATTTGTAATACATTTGTGTGTGCGTTCAAGGCTATATAGTTCTTGAGTTTTCTCCCCTCCCCCCAATCCCCTCTATTTTGCTTAAAGTTTGGCGTAATTTTATTCTAAGCTCTTTTGTGTGTTCTGTCTAATTCATATTATTACGTTATAAATATTTACCAAAAAATACAGGGTGTCCCGTGGCAGATTTTGAATTTGAAATTCGAATATTTTGTAAGACACCGTTGCGCCGGGGAACCGGGTTAGAAGAGAGACATATAGCTCGGCACGCGGCATGCGTGCGCAGATTGTTTAGCTACGATGTCGCCGCGCGGTCAGCCGGTGAACTTTAGTAGAAATAAATGTATCTATTAAAACCAACGCGATTCCAGCAAATGATTTTTGTGCACGTTTTCATGACATTCGTTGTTTTTAACTGATGCATCTAGTGAAAACTTAATTAGGACACATTCACGGTGCAACAGGTTACCGTAAACAACCCACGGCCAGGAGTCAGCGCCGCCGGCACATCATGAACCGAACAAAACATGTGATATACAAAAAAAAACGTTCCTAATAGATTCTAGCAGGCAAAGCCGTCATAGCTTTCATGTTTTTGTTTTAAAGAATAAAAAGAGGAGGAAGTGCATTTTCCCCCTATTTTATCGCCAAGATGCATTTCCCCCCCTATTTTTTCGTCAATCTAAAAAGAAGCCCAAATTTCATATATAAAAGCTATTGAATTTGGTAACATAAAAATATTGATTCGTTGCTCACGTTTCCCTTAACCAAAACTAGACCCCCCCCCCCCCTCCACCCAAAAAAGTTGCACCGTTCAAATTTAAAAGCGATTTGTAGAGCTTTTTTATACTCCCGTTTAGACCCTTCATACACGGTCAAATTGGATGTACATCCAGTTTTCATGAAACCCATGCGCGCAACGTGTTCGGCCAACCAGCTCACGATCGATAGTTTTGGGTTGTAGATCCGCACTTCGATGTACATCCAATTTGACCGTATACGGGGCCTTTACTCTTGCTGGAGCTTTTCAAGCTTTGAATTCTGAACTAAACGAAAGCTTTTTGCTGCTGCGCTGTAGCTGGTTCTAGAGAGGTGTAGCCGGTGTTTAGTAACCCACTGAGAAACATTGCCGAAGAAAGGAGTCGCGGTGGTGGGAGAGAGTAGTTTGTAGTGGGGAGGTGGTTTAAAATCGCGGTTGTTGATTGAATGATGAAAGAGCCGGGGAACTTGAGAGAAAAGGGTGGAAATATAGAGAAAAAGTAACGACGATATTCCTGGGTTGTTCTTGTTGTTTTCTTTATCCTCTCCTCTTTTTATATCATCGCCACTCAATCTCCTCTCGATATGTTACATATGCATTCCAGCGTTGTGTGGCTATGCAGTGTTTTTTAATCAAGAATCAGAAGAGATTGTGTAGTGTAGCACAAATGGAATACCTCATGCTTATATGCGCCTTCTTTCAATAGAGCAGCGTGCGTTTACTAGAGAAGAAGGGGAAAGGAATTTTGAAAAGAAATGTTACGTATACACATTTAGAAATAAAAGGGGAAGTAAAAGGTGGTGGTAGTAGGGGGTAGGGGGGGTCGATGAATTACACTAAAAGCAGGGTTAGTACAGGGGAAATGTACGGGTAGGTGTGCTGTAATTTGTGGGGCAGTAAAGAAGATATTGGGAGAAAAAAAGCTTTCTATTTTGGACATTTTTAGTGTGTAAACTTTCTCATTTTTTATCTTTATATTTTTATATATATAGAGAGAAGTTGTTTGCTCGTTTTCAATAATAAATGTATATATATATTTATATCTATATACATCTATATAAGAAAAATGCCGGATTTTTCTCTTTACCTCTTTCTCTCAGCGAACACATTTCCAAAGTAAACGTGATTTGGATTATTCCCCGCGGGTGGGGGGAGGCGGCGATTCCTGTATTCTATGTAGAAATATGAAAGCTTTTTTGAGTATATTCAAATATATATATAATTATATATATCTAAGTATAATATATATATATATCTAAGTATTATATACTATTTAGCTAGAGATATACACAAAATTTCGCCAAAAAAAATTTCGTATTACATACCAAAGCTAGAGTTGGGGCTCACTTTCCTATATATATATATAAATAAGTATATATGAAATTTCTCGTACATATGTATATATATATTTTCTTTGTAGTATTCAATAAAGTAATGTGTAATTGTTACATATAGCGGCATTGTGGCGGTATATTTGAAATATAAAAGCTTTCTTTCACAGCCAAAGTAATCCGGCTGCCGTCCAGGTTGTGTGTTACTTTGAGCGAAAACCAAAAAAAAAATATTATATTTTTTTTCTTTTCTGATAATAAAATAAAATAACAGCCGCAAGCATAAAGAAAAAAATCTTTCAAATTACTCAAAAAAAAAAAAATGCTTTTCTTTTTCTTTGTTCCTTGAAATTTTTTAGTAGTAGATTATGTGTGCGTTGATAATGGATTAATTTTATAATATTAAAAATATTATTAAATAATAATTTTATTTTATTTTTTTGGTCGATTAAAGAAAAATTAATATTAAATACAAAATTTTTTGTATAAAATTTAATAAAAAAAATATCCTATTTTATTTATTTATATTTTTTTTAAAACACCGAGAATTTGTTATTAAATTTTTTATAAAGTAAATTATTATTTTTTTTTTTGTATATTGTTATTATTATTTAAATCTGTTTTGTAAAGAAAGAAAAAATTAAAAAAAAAATAATAATAATAATAAAATCTAGTTTCATTTATTTTATGTTGTTTTTTTTTTAAATAAATTATTTTTATCTAATATAAAAAAAGCAAGAAAAAGAAAAATTCGAAATATAAAATTTTTGTGTGCGGAATGGAATTACTTTTTTGATATAGAAGAGTAAATAAAATTTGCCGGATTGTGTAGTTAATAAAAAAAAATAAATATTGTTCCTATATTATATATTTGTTTAAAAAAATATACAATGCATATTATATATATACCAAAAATTGAAAGTTTTTAAATTAAATTAAATTTAATTAATTTTTTCTTCAAAATTAAACAAGAATAAAAAAAATATATTCATATATATATATAAATATGTGTGCGCTCGTGTATTTTTGAAAGGTTTTGTTGTGAGAAGTGATTTTATTTTATTAATTTATTTATTTATTTTGTGGTTTTTTTTTTTTGATAAAGAGAGATTTGCAACCATATATATAAATATAAAAATAATAATAATAAAAAACATATGAAAAGCAAAAAAAAATAAAAAAAAGTTCACAGTCAGCTGTTAGTGTGTGAAGGTTAGATTTTTTTTTTAAAATGCCAACACTCAATTATTGCCGGATTTTTAATAATAATAATAAAAATAGTAAAGAACCAAAAATCTAAAACAGAGAAAAATTATTTTGAGTTAATTTTTTTTTCAAATTATTATAAAGATATATGTATGTATACATATGTAGTGGGAAGCATTGCAATTATGTTTTCTAAATACCCCCCCCCCCCTCCGTCGTTCTCTCAAGAAATTGATGGCAAGTTCCAAAATTAGTAATGGATTTTTTATGCATCTATATATCTATATATATAGATATATATATATATATATATACAAAAAGTGTGTTTTTCTCTTTCGATATATACATATATTTTGTGAACGTGTGTTTGTAGCCGGGAAATGTGCCCAAAATTGTATAAAATGTATATAATACGCCGCAATCTATATATGGATATATACTATATCTACATATATTTTCAAAAATTTTTTTCCTGATTTTAAAAATATTTTTACATTTATGCCTGAAAAAAAAGGACAATTTTTTTAATTAACAAGATGAATATGTACTAAAAGTTTTATCGGTAGTATTTTTCATATATTTGTATATATATATATATATATATATATATATATATATATATATACACATATATATATATATATATATATATATATATATATATATATATATATATATATATATATATATACATGTGTGTGTCTTTTTATCTTTAAAAAATTTGTTAAACCACTTTTTTTTGTCAGATTAATTTTACCCAAAAAAAAAAATTTCTAATATTCTATTTCAATAATGGAAGAAAAATGGAAAACTTTATATGAAAATCTTAATAGCCATTTTATTATTTATTATTATTTATTTTGTGCTTAATTTTTTTTTTGAAAAAAAAAACGCGATTTTATCTTTTTTTGAAAAAAAAAATCTTCAATTTTTTTTTTAAATAGATTTGAACGAAAGAAGTACAAAAAAAACCCCGGAAAAATAATATAAAGATCAGCGAGAGAAGAGAACAGGAACTACTCTACCAAAAATTTAAATTTATTTTTAATAATAGTAATAATAATAATAAAATAATAATTAAAAAAAAATTGTATTATATTAAAATTTCTGTGTAATTGCTTCGAATATAAAAAAATAAATATCTTTAAAATTAAATAATAATAAAAATGTGATATTATAATTTTTATTTTCTGTCCACATAACTACAAGTTAATTCTTCGTCTTAAATAATGCATAAATTAATTCTTTAAAAAAAGTAGCACTAATAATAAATAATATATAAAAAAACGTGCTTTTTTAGGAATATATTTATATATAAAATAAAAGATGATAAACACACAGTAATAAAAAAATAAAGCAATAAAGAAGAACCAACACAAAAAACCAAAAAAAAAATAAAAATAAAAATAATTAGAATATATAATATATGCCATATTTAAATATAATTAATAATATTATACAAAGAATGGTTTTTTCTCTTTGTTCCTCTCTTTCTATCTATCTTAGATGATGAAGTAACAAAAAAAATATTTGTTTTATGATAACATTTTGATATTAAAAAAAAAATATATATATATACATATATTTAATTTTTTTTAATATTATAAATTTAATCTAATTCGCTCATTTTTGTGTGTATAAATTTTATATATACATCTTTGATAAAAAACCAAAATTATTCTGCGCAGTTTTTAGATTTTACTCAAAGTTAAAAGGTTTACATTTTTTATATTTTCGATATTTTTAAAATTTATTTGCATTTTGAATTTTCTTTTAAAAATCATAATTACAAAAATCTGATTTTTACCCTGTTTGCGATTTTTCACTGGATTAAAATCAAAATTTTGTACCAAAGCGCTCTGTCCGTCCGTCCGTCGCGGCGGCGTCGGTCTGAGTTGCGCACTTTTAAATATCCGAAACTACTGTATTCTGAAGGCACGTGTTAGTCTGAAGGCACGTGTTATATACATACATATGTCATAATTTGTGAGTATCGATGTGTGGAAACTTAAAACTGAGAGTTAAAAGGGATCAGAACAGATCCACAAAAAAAAACGCTGCTGTACAATTTAAATACTATTTGCCTTCGAAATCTGTTCTTGTGCGTTTTCATACATATATATGTATTTCTTCATAGCATTCAACCATGACAATGTAGCCACACAGTCATGCTGGCACTAATTCAAGATATAAATGAGCGAAAAATTCTCTTACTTCCGGTATATACATATAGTGAGGCCGACACCGACAATTTCCCCTAATTTCCCCTAATCTGCCGGAAAGAGCAATCACAGCACGAACATCTAGATTATTCTGATTGGCGTATTAAACAGCGTCCTTACAGAAGCGACATATTAACTATCCTACTTAACTTACTTTGACGGGTCTTCAACCCGGATCCGGCACTGTTCTCTCTACCTGTCCCGATTCTGAGCCGATGTCATCCGCTTTGACATCCTCGAGGGATCGTCCATTAATTACGTAAGGCGTTTTTGGCGATTTTGAGTGCAGTATTCTGGGGCATAAAAGGCTGTTCTTCCTCTTCGTTGGCTCTACAGCCCGATTCGAACCTTGGTCAGCTTCTTCCTCCAGAAATATCTCTGCTCCGCAGCTTGTCTCCAGTTTCTTGTATTGAGCAGTTTTGCTGCATCGGCCTTAACATTGCCTTCCCACCTTGACCGTGGTTTGGCAACTGCCCTTTTGCCATCTGAAAGTAGGCACAGGGCCTTTTTTGGTATCCTTGAGTCATCCATTCTTTGGACATGACACCGGCCCAACGTAAACGCAGTAGCTTGGCAAGTGTCGAGAGTTTACACTCTTTGTATGGATCATAAAATTCGTGATTGTAGCGTCCGTCTGTTACTCTTGCATAGACAAGAGCATCCAGTGGTTACCTGATGTAAAGCCAACATCTTCGTCGAAGTGGACGTAGGATTCGGCAGCATATCAGAAGACCTTAGACCGATTTGCTACTTTTTGTAGAACGCAGTAGTCATTTGAAGTATGACATTGTACTGGCTCAAAAGAGAAAGAGGCTTCTCTTACAATCACGTCCTACCCAAAACTACCCCAGTGCAAAATCACCTAAAAAAATTATTTCAGTAATGCCATATGTACCATTTTTTAATGTGGCATGGTCAAGCTCAGGAATCACCCTTTGTACCACTAGATCGTCATGTCGTTCACCTTATGGTGCAATGTCTAGTAGTAAGCTTGACCTGAAAATAGAAAAAGAATAGGAAAGGTTAAGGGTAGTCTGATGAATGCATAAGGAGAAGGCAGTGGATGTTATATGAGTGCATCCATTTTTTAACAACCGGGTGAGTCACAACCATCAGGGCTAGCGAGAGACAGTCTTGTTGGAGTGTTATACCTCCTGAAACAAGCGAATCCCACTAACCAGCCGACAAAGGCTGTGACGCCAACAGCACCAGGTGAAGAAGGAGGTGCACCGACCGCTAGATGAAGACCCCACCTAAGCGGAAATTTGGTACCCTATTATCAACCGGTCCAATACATTACAAGAATTTTTTAAATCTAATTTAGAAAAAGACAAAAAACTCTGCAGAATAATTTTTGTGTTTAAAAAAAAAATCAAAATCAAAAACCCCGTGTTCCTGTCTAATTTTAAT
This sequence comes from Thereva unica, assembly GCA_949987705.1. NCBI lineage: Eukaryota > Metazoa > Arthropoda > Insecta > Diptera > Therevidae > Thereva > Thereva unica. The sequence goes on from OX465286.1 coordinate 3,148,152, forward strand.
TTCTTCTTTCTCTAATTTTTTTCGAAACCTTAGGCATTTACAAAATAAAGCAAAAACAAAAAAGTGCAACAAAATGAATAAAATATATTAAACAAAGGAAAAGCAGAAATAAACAACAACAACAGCATAAAACACACAGTTTATTAAAAAAACATATCTATTATTTTTCGTAATTAAATAAAAAAATAAACTAAAAACAATAAACAAGCAAAAACGAAAATGAATTAGAACAATATATTCTTCAATTCATAAATATAAAAAAAATAGTGATATCACGTCTAATATTATTTAATTTTTTTACTTTATTTTTGTTGTTTAACTGCACGAAAAAAAAAACACGAGGAACAGAAACAAAAATTAAATTTTATCAAATTAAAACAAAAGTATAAAACTTCCAAATAAACAAAACAAAAAGTGTGTTATTTTTTTAATTATATAAATTAAAAACAAAAAAAAACAGCGAGTAACGAGATATAAAGCAACAAAATAATTATAATAATAAATAAAGTCTTCTATTTAGGCATATGTTTAAATGAAAAATATATATTTAAATAAATATATATATATGTTTTGTGTGTGTGCGTGTGTATATAAGAAAAAGGAGTAAAATTGAAATTTATAATAAAAAATAAAAAAAATAAATAAATAAAAGAGTAAAAATCTAATATAAATGCTCAAAAACGACGAGATAAATAATAAAATCGACACCAATGAATTAACTTTAAATGTTTTAACAACAACGACAACAATACCACAACAATCATCATCAGCAGTAAAACGATCATATACAGCATCAGTTAACACGTCGTCGTCATCGCCGTTGTCGCTGTCGTCACCGCCGCCGCCGCCTTCGTCATCATCAACATCATCATCATCAACAACAACAACAGTAGAAACGTCCCCCCAATCATTGTTATTATCATCAACGTTAACAACAACAATAAGCAAAGATCCATCTGCTATACGAAATATATCTTCAAAAGCATCATCAACAACAACACCATCAACAAATGCCTTCGGAAAATTATTACATTCAGCTAATTCATCAAAACTAGATACAGAATCAACAACAACAGGCCAACCACCACAAGCAGAAACTTTTAATAAAACAAAATCATTTTTTATTTCACCAAAATTTCAAATAACAAATAAATATAATACAGAGAAAAAATGTAAGAAAAATGTTTCGAAATTAAATACAATAAATAATATAAAAAGTTCATCAACAGTATATAATAGTAACGATTATGATGAATATAATGGCAGACATTATGAAACGCTTATTAATAACAGCACCACTAAAATCTATAATAGTAATAACACAAGTAAAACAACAATTTGTATGTTATCAAACCAAAAGATAGCTATAAAAAAGAATAATAATAGTACGACAAAAAAATATATTAATAATAATAATGACGGCCATGAAGTAAACATAAATAATAATATCAACAATAACCCAAAACATCATCATCTTCAACATCTTCAACTACAACAACAGCAACAAGATCTACAACAGTGTAATAGTAAAAATAATGGAATCGATGATAGCCAGTTAAATAATAATAGTAATAATAATAATAAAAATACTAATAATAATAGTAGCACAAGGACAAAATTAACCGGATTAAAAAAGAAACCATTCAGTATAGCAATTGCAAATGCAATGAAACGTATTATAACTGGCAGCCAAAATAATAATAATACAAATAATACAAGTGGTTGCAGTGATAATAACAATAGTAATCGGGCTATTACAACAACAACAACAACTGAAAATTTTCATAGTAAAAATAATGATATACCAATAACAACAACAGCTACACTAGAAATAACTGAAGTTCAACAACAGCAGCAGGAGCAGCAGCTTCAAGATCAGAAACAGCAACAACTACACCAACAACATAATCCAGTTAGTATAAAAAAATTAAATATAACAACGTCAAATATCGATACAATTACAATAAACGTAAAAAGTTCAACAACAAAATATCCAGCTAAATTGATTGGTACTGATATTTCAACAACAATAACAGCAGCAGCGGCAACAGCATCATCAACAATTCCAACAACAATTGATTTATTAGATACAACAAAAATAACTGAAAACACAGTAAAAATACAGCCAATAGCAGGTATAACGACAACAACAGCACAATCACCAATATCATCATCAATACATTTAGCTGTAACATCATCATCAACACCAGCAGCAGCAATAGCATCAACATCATTATCAATAGCTGGTGAAGGTGGTAATAATAAAAGGTATGATGATGATAATACAAAAACATCATCGGTTATTGCAACAGAATTTCGTACGGAAGCATCAGAAATTCAACATAATCTCGATAATAATTGTGAAATTGAAAATAAGAAATTCTCATCGAAATTATCAATAAATTGTTCAAATGATGATATTTATCAGCGATCACAGCTATCACCAATATTGCAGCCAATAACAACAACAACACCACCACCGACAGCAGCACTACCCCCACCACCACCATCAAATTATGGATTATGCAGCAGCAATATAAATCAACAACAGCAGCAATTTCACCAGCTAAATTTATTAAACTTAGATAAAATACAACAGCATCAGCAACAATTACAAAATGCATTAACAACAGCACCATCATCATCATCATGCTCGTCAATATCATCGCAAACATCATTAGCACAAATAAAAGTTGACTCGCGCAATTATATATTGCGATGTACCAATAACCCATCAACAACAGCAACAATTAATAATAGTAGTAATGGCGGCGGCAATCCAATAAACAATATTACAACATCAACATATTTATCAACAACAACAGCAACACCAGCACAATTATTATCAACAACAACAGCAACAATTCAGCAGCCATTATTATCAACAGCCATATTAGAATCAATACCAATAACTGCTGAACAACAATCATCATCATTATCAACTGCAGCAGCAGCAGCAGCAACAACAATAAAATCATTACCACCATCATCATCGATATTAATGAAAAGAAGTTGTCCGCATGATTTATACTTTAATAATAACAGTGGTAATGGTAACTATAACAATGATTATTCATCATTACCCATTTACGATAGTAGCGAAATAATATTATCAACATCATGTCCAGATCAATATGATTACAATCACAGAAAGAATCTTATCGATTTCAAGACATCAATTATAAATCAACAGCTGAAGAAATATAATGAGTGTGAATATGATGCTGCTGCTGATAGCTATAAGTTAAGTGTTAAAAAATTAATAAAACATTCAAATACCAGTGATAGTAACAGTAAAACGAAAAGCAACAATTTAAAAAATTTTCAATTATTAAAATCACAATCAATGATTGATACTAAATTAATCGATTTAAATCTCAAAAGTAGTAGTAGTAATAATAATAATAATAACAATAATATTAATAATAATGATAATAATAATTTTTGTTCACCAATTACATCAACAACAACAACAACAACAGCTACAGCTACAACATCACCATCATCAACAATAATCGATTCTAATTCAGCTACTATAACTACTATTTCTTCAAATAATCCTTCTATTAGTACTGCTACTACTACTACTGCTACTACCGCAGCTACAGCTACTACTTCCGCTACTATTACAGCTACAACTACTGATCCTATTAGTGTTAGTAAACAAAAATCGACACAATATCTATCGCTTACATCGTTTTGTACATGCAATCTTAAATGTTGCTGTGATTGTGATTTAATTTGTTGTTATTGTTCGACAGATTGCTTGACATGTTTTCATATACCATGTAAACAATTTAGCAACGTATATAATTGCCAGCAAATTTCAAAGGTTTATCCAGTACCGCCACAGACACATCGGACCGATACGGTAAGTTAGTTTTTTATTTAATTATATTTATCTCGATCCAATCCCTTATGGAAAGGATATGAGGTCGTCACGTAGCGCGTGATAGATGGGAAACTATGACCCGTGCCGAAAGTAAAATCAGGTTTAAAGTGGAATCACTATGGCAGCACAATGGGCCTATCCTTTTGGCCTAAGTGTATGAGATTGAACCAACAGCTCAGCCATATCAAACCTTACCTTAGCTAACCTACCCTGGAATGGATAATAAAATCATATTTTAACGACAGAACTCATGTTGTGGGGTTTCAAGGATTTCTGTCCAACGAAATTGAAGTAAATTCCGGTGCTCCTCAGGATAGTAATCTAGGTCCTCTTCTTTTTAATATGTTCATCTCCACATCGACTCTACGCTGATGACCATAAAACATACAGTGCAATCAAGTCCCAAACTGATGTGTGCTCGTATCCCTTTATCCAAACGAAGCTCAATACATTACAAGACTGGTGCCCCACCTACAAATTTCATCTGAACACCAGCAAATGTCGCAAAATATACTTCTCCCACATAAAAAAACACAACTGCAGTATTATTATCTCCACGACAAGATATTGAATCATAATTGTGGACCTAGGTGTTGCCCTCGGCAACAAATTGAGCTTCTTGCATACAAGCATTGACGGACTAAGAAACTATCCCTTATATCTCTCTATACGAGCATATATGCTAGAAAAGTAACAATTGTTAAAGTTACTACCCCATACGAACGACATCCGTTTGTGAATCAGCCTACAATACTTTTAACACACGCTCTCCCTCCCTGCTTGGCAAAGATTTGTATACCACAGCTTGAATAGGCATGAAAACTACGCAAGGACGATTCCATGTCAGGCTAGCAGAAGTGGCAGTGTCCTTTGACTTGTTTATCACCATTCCCTATTCACCCTTCGAGAGAAGAAGTGGGATGGATCTATTATAGACAAAGGCGCTAGAGGGTTGAGGGTGGCGGGTGGTAAACAAGAATGAAATTTTCTCGAATACTGTTGGGATGGACATTTGCAATCATTCACTAAATAGTAGTATAGTACTATAGAGTTGATTATACTTGAGTGTTCATTCATTCTCATGTTAACGAGACATGAAAGGGTATCAATGCGGCAAGTTTAAGGCTGTTGTTTAATAAGACTTATTCTCTATGCGAACAGCTCCGAAAGTTCTAAACTGCAAGTGTTAGTGAAAGCTAAATCTATAGCCTACTATGCTACACATACTTCCCCAGAATTGATAGATCAAAGGTAATCGCTTAAAATCTTGAAACATTTGTCCAATTAATGCATACCTGGCGCATTGTTTTCTGGGTCATCTGGACTATAAAGACAAATGCTTAAGGCTGCACAAGAAAACAAATTGGGCCGAGACAATCATGGAGGGAATATTGTCAATGTAAACAAGGCCTAGGCAAATCTGCTGGGCTAACCATGATTTCTTTTAATTAACCCTGCCAGATGATAAAGGGCCAGAGTCTCTCTAGATAACCCCTGAAGCTTCTATACAGAATACTCACTTGCCGTCGGGCTGCGAGAAAGTGGTACTAGAGGTGGTAGCACGTCAGTTGTTTCAATCGACCTCTTCATACAAAAATTTTTGTAGCACTTGAATTTTTCTATGGAGAGGTCGATTGAAACAACTTACGTGCTACCACCCCAGAAGGCTGTAACCAGAAATTGTAATTGTTGTATCATGAGGGTAAGTCGGCCAAACCGACGTCATCATGGAGAAGCTGCGTTGTGTAGTTTAAGTGTACAGATCTTCGTCGGATAAGTCACCAACTTATCTCGTGACGACTAAGAATATGCCCAATGATCTCCAGAAGACGAGCCCCACACCCGGATGAGGGGCCAAAGATGATGATCTTCCTTATGTTAGAAGAAGGCGCGAAATAACAATGCTGAACCTTCGCCAAAGTTCCTTTTGGAGTCATTTTATCCACTGTGGAAGATGGTAGCGTTTCTTCGTAACACTATTTTCTTAGTGCTTGTCAATCCAACAGTGTGTATTCTATTTTGTCTAAGTTGATCTATATCATTTCTGCCACAAGTCTATATTAAAATTCGTAAAGTCAACCCCATAACGAGAACAGTTTTCCGAGGAGATATCACTACCCTCTCACCAAATCCCGTACCAAGAGTACCGGTCCCCGAATATTTATGTGCCTTGAGTCATAGATAGTCTAGTTGTATCTCTGATTTTATTAGGGTTTGGTATATTAACTGTTGTCCTAAACCCTCCTCCTGTTTTCCACGCTGCCACGGACCGGCGGCGGCGGCGTTTAAGACTTCTACCTACGTCTATCCAAGCTCCCTAAGAGCTCGCGTCACTTGTGGTCCTAATAATATTGTAATACGTGACGTTTTGCTCGACAAACACTAATGTATAATTAATACTTGCAGTTACTGCATCAATGGACGAATCAAAATGTACTTGAATGGATGGCTGCTGTCAATTTATATTCTTTTATTGAAATATTCAAAGCAAACAACATCAAAGGCTGTGATTTACAGAATTTAGACGAAGAAAAGTTAAGAGTAAGTTTGTGGTCCTTCAATAATGAAATAGCTACTAACCAGACTTTGCATTTATTTCAGAATATGGGAATTAAGGTACCCTACCATAGGTTAGCGATAATAATATGTTTGGAAGAATTGAAAAGTGGTTGCCTTATATCTGATCAAACACCGTGCGATGTAGGTGGTTATTCAGGATATAATACATTACAATATAATCGTGATCAGGATGCAGCAATATTAGCAGCTACAGGTGGAACAGCAACGACAACAGCAGCAGCCGCAACAACAACAGCGATAACCACTGTTGATAGAATTAATACATCATCTTCATCATCAAATACAAATCAGAATGTTGATGAAGGGATTTTATATAGTCATCATTTAACTGAATGTAGCTTTTCATGTCTAGAACGTTGTGATAAATGTAAAAGATATCTGCGTGGAATATTACATCAAGGTTTACAATGCGAAGTATGTAATATAATTGTTCATCGTACATGCCTGGCAAATGGCTTAACAATACCATGTTCGTCAGCAAAATTATCATCATCGCCTCAACAGCAACAACAAATGTTATCTGCTAGTGGCACTATAGTAGGAACAACAGCAGCATCAGCCGCTGGTAGCGGAGGTGGTGGTGGTGGCAAGAGTTTTGTTAATACGTATAATCGGCCTCAGAGTTATACACTCTATAAGAAATCCTTGTTTGGTGTTGGACTATGCCAACAATTTAATCCGAAAGAACTGCCAGCTCCCACACCATTAATTGTTGCAATTAAAGCGCTTGAGAGTCAAGTTGAGCATATGCAAACTGATTTGTATAAGTTATATAAATCATCTTCAGTATCTGATGAAATAAATACATTAAGGGATATTATGAAATCGGAAGTCAGTTCTTGCTACATTAGTATAGATCCTCGACATTTAGTTGGTTTTATTAAGAAATTTCTTCGAGAACTGAAAGATCCTTTAATACCGATGCAATGGTATGATAATTTTATAGCTGCTTCAAGTAAGTTAATTCTTATATATTGTTGCATTTATAAAGGTTAATAATGTTCTTGTTTTTGTTGTAATTAGAGTTATCTCCTGATGATCAAGCTATAACATGTCTGAGAAGATACGTTAAGGAACTACCAGAACATCATAGAAGCACCTTGCAATTTTTTATTGATCATATGCGCAGAATAGCTTCTATGCAGCACGCAAGAGGGAGACGAGAGCCTCCAACAATATTGATACAATCTCTATGTCATATACTTATAAGGCCACCGTGGAATAAAATTATGTAAGTGAATAGATAAACCAGCACAGGTAAACAGTTGCATCATAATAATAACCAGCCGCGATAGCCTAGAATCTAAGGTGTCCTGCAACTACTATCACAGAGACCTACGGGTTCGATTCCATGCCGCATCATGGCCCTTCTAGATTCTAGTTCTCCTACTAAGTTTGAATTCTTTATTAAATTCGGGTCTCATAAGGCGGAAGAATAAGTGGGTCATCCCATGGGAGGTGGCTGAGTGCGAATCAGACGAACTTTCTTTGAACCGATTCGATTCTACCGACATGGGAGGAGTGGTAAGGAGAACATAGCTGAGAGGTGTTTTCAGGTAAAGGCCTAACGTGTTTAGTGATGAGGGGGTTGTTGAATTCCTTGGGCTATCTTTTTATAAATCCCAAGACTGAAATGCCCCTGGAAGCAATATAGTTGATGGGGGTGAAGAAATCCAACTTACTTTCTAACCTCTCTTTCTCCTCTTTGATCCGTTAGCTGGCGGTCCGAGCGGGACTCCGGTTTCCACCCTCCTCCTTTCACACTCTGGACTTGGGACCAGATGACGGCGGAGTTACTTACTAACCTAACCTCTAGATCGATTACAGAATTACCGCGGGAGGCCTTGTTGTCGCGAAACCACATTTACTAATATTAAGGGCCAGGTTGTTGTTGGAACACCAAGAATAGAAGGTAAAGGTCTGCTTGTAGAAGTTCCTTATGTGCCGGTACAGTTTGATGTCATCAGCCTAAATACAAAGTTTACAGTGCCGGGTAACAATTGATAAAATAAAAAGGAGAGGGCCAAGATGACTGCCTTGCGGGACACCAGGGGACGACGCTTTGATGTCCTTAGATTTGACTCGATGGAGTAGAACTTGGTAGGTTCTGTCGGGAGAAAGTTTTGAGGAAGAACGATGCGAACTTGTCACAAATCTCAGATGAATTAGACTGAGAGAGTTCTCGTATTGCATGGTGTTAGAGGGTAATTATCAACGTTGATAAATTGAAAGAATGCTCTGTGATCACCAAACAGTTTCCCTTCCATATAACTGAGGTACTCAGTTATACTGAGAGGACTTCGAAGGGAGCATGAAATTGGTCATAGCAATTGAGGAAAACATAGAAACCCCTCTTACGTTAGGTTTTCCAGAGTTTATTCTTCAGTTTTTTTGGTATATCTCAACTCATTGTTGCACAAGGGAAAAGCAGTTCCGGACAAATACATTTTTAACCCTTTTTAAATATAATTCTCAAGTAATACTATGTAATCTCATTAAACAATTTTCTTTTCTGTACAGTCAAATAATCAACAACACTGAAAATCATATACGAATTATTGAATTATTATTTTATCACGGTGAATTTCACGAGCCAGTGCCACAATTTGATGTTGCTCCAGCTTTACCACCAAGAAAAATATCACGTGCCAATATGTCTGGGAATAGTTCTTCAATATCCTCATCATCAGCTTCCTCTCATCCAATGGGAACACCAAAAATTTCAGCTAATCAAAATTCTTCCTTAATGCCAACAATATCGTCATCAATACCACTAAGTACACCAAACAGTAAAACTAAATCGTCAACAAGTAAATATTTAAACCTAAATCGATCTGATCCAACAGCAGTACACGTTTTACCACCAATTAACTCAACAAATCCAGGCAGTGATCAGCTTAAGGATGCCGAGTGGTATTGGGGCAATTTAACGCGTGATGAGGTTAAAGAGAAGTTAGCTGGATGCCCAGATGGTAGCTTCTTAGTTCGAGATGCGTCTTCCAAATGTGGTGAATATACATTAACATTAATCAAAGATGGTACCGAGAAGCTAATTAAGATATGCCATGAGAATGGCAAATATGGGTTTGTTAAGCCATACCAATTCAATTCTGTGATCGATCTTATTAATTATTATAAAGAACAATCGTTGCGACAATATAACGTACAATTGGATATAATGCTATCGAATCCGATTTGTCGTAATACCGATGATGACGATGTTGGCGGCAGCGGTAGCAATTTCTCTGGCACCGGTCACACGGTCGATTTACATAAGCTAGTTAAGCAATTTGTGCATTTGAATAAGGCATTGACTGCACAAAAGCAAATCCTACAAAATAAGAAGGAACAATATGAATCGGCCGAAAACGAATTGAACTTAAAGAAGCCGGCACACGAGGCATTCAATAAGGCAATCAAGATGTTCGAGGATCAAATTAAGTTACAGGAGAAATTTCGCTTAGAAGCTTTGCCACATGAGCTGGAACAAATCGATATGAACGGCAAGATATTAAGGAGTCGCCTGAAAGCACTAAAGGAGAGTAGTGAACAGTTGGAGCTGTATTTGAAACAGAAGAAGGATACGTACCATTCAATTGAACGTGATATTAATGCAGTTAAGCCAGAAGTTAATAATCTTTCATGGAGGAAGGATAAATTGCAAGAGTGAGTTTATTTGCATTTAATTGAATTAATTTTAAATATTTTATTTAAGCTTTAGGAGATCCATTTCATATTGTTACCAAAACCTTGATTAGTTTGTTTTTTTGTATTTCAGTATTTGATTTTAAGATTATATTTTGCTAAGCTTAGCTGCCACTTGGACTTGTCGCACTCGTACCAGTTTCTATACCTCAGAATCGCCCTCACTCTGCAGGTTGTGTCTTGCGCCCTATTGATTATGGCCCCTATGCTGAAAGTCGAGTCGTGTTTCGTGACAAGTTTTTGGAGTTGAAGCAAGTTACGCTTCAGTCGATTTCACTTTTTTTCAACTTAAACGACTCGTCACGGATCAGGACTCGACTTTTAGCACAGGGGCCTATTTATAGATGATGATCCGCAATATCTAATGACCACAACAATTAGTGTCCTAGCACGCGCTTGGGAGTTCAATAGGCTAAGTGAACACTTAGCTGTTCACCAAACTGGTCAGTACATTAATATAGTCCATTCCGGATCAATGATAACAGTGCCAGAGACGTTCGCGTTTTCATGGCCTAAGGGCAGTTCTAAACTAATTTCGATTTGGTTCTACTAGACTTTACCGCTCTGGTTGTCGATTGGCTTTCAGATAAGATAAAATAGGCCCTTATAAGTTCTCAATTAAATGAATTTTAAGGCAGTAGTGTGTAGTGATGAGCAAGACTGTTCTTGCACATTTAGCAAGAAAAGCAAGACCAAGACAATACAGGACAAGGGCAAGACAAGACTGCAAAATCAAGATAGCAAGACTTTTGGCTCATTACTAGGTGCAAAAGTCTTACAGTGATGAGCGAAAAGTCTCGTCTTCCACATTTAGCAAGACCAAGGCAAGTCTGCAAGACTTTTTGCAGGTCTTTTGCTCATCGCTGCAAGACTTTTGGCACTTAGTGATGAGCCAAAAGTCTTGCTATCTTGATCTTTCACTCTTCTGTAGTCCTGTCTTGTCTTGGTCTAGCTTTGGTTTTGCTAAATGTGCAAGCAAAGGCAAAACTGCAAGACCAGTCTTGCTCATCTATAGTAGTTTGCCCGAAGACGAGAAAAACTGGTTTGGCAATGAGCCAATCTCCCGCAACAGAAGACTAGCCCACTGGCTATTCATGGCTATTCATTCTCTTACCCTCGCACACTAACGTCTAACAGCTCTTCTTCTATCTTTGAAACCAAGCCGGCTACTAGACATTGGACCATCCATGGCCTGTCTCAGTAATGAATCCATTTTATAAACTAGTAGTAGTCTTGCTTTTCTTTAAAACCATATTCCTATTGTAATTCTAAGTTTTGATGATTTTTTTTAAATATTTATTCAAATTGTTAAATTTTGTTTTTGTGTCAATTAAAAATTCTAGCCGACTTATCCAATGTGGTCTTAAAGAGGAACAAATAAAGCAGCTTATTGAAATTGGATATGATGCATGGAAGGAGAAATTCAAAACAGAAACTGAATTACCACATTTAGATGAATCAACATGGCTATTACCAGATTGCGAGCGTGTACAAGCTGAAAATCTATTAGCTGGTATGCCATCTGGTACATTTTTAATACGTCCACGTTCAGCTGGACATTATGCATTATCAATTGTATGTAAAAATATAATTAACCATTGCATAATACAACAAACGGAAAGAGGTTATGGATTTGCAGAACCATATAATATATATGTATCACTAAGGAGCCTAGTCTTGCATTATGCCAATAATTCATTAGAGGAGCATAATGATACATTAACAACAACATTAAAATATCCAATATTTCATATAAAAAATATACAGCAACAGCATCAACAAGCATGGCAAACTGTAACTGATAGTTGTGATAATAATCCGGGAACAGCTATGAATAGTTGAACTTCTGGTAAATTATATTAAAAAATAATAATATTAAATATATAAATAAAAAACAAAAAACAAAATATAAAAATTAAAAATAAAATTTAAAAAAACACAAAAAAAAAATATTATTGTTTAGATATTTAAAAACAAAGAAAAAAAGAAATACATAAAAAAATATGAAAGTAAAAAATTGTGAGAAAAATGTGAAAATTTAAAAAGTTTTAAACTATATTATATTATATATTATTATTATAAAAAACAAAAAAACAAAAGGAAATGAATTATTTGAAGAAGAAAAAATTATAAATTTATATTAACATTTTCGTGTCGATTTTTTATGATGTACATGTATATATTTAAAGAAGATACTGTAGGAAAGAGATATGATGAAAATATAAAAAAAAATAAAACAAACAAATAAAAGGAAAAAGTTACAAGGAAAACATATATACACTAGATAAAATGTAATCATATAAATATATGTTATATGTGTGTATATATATATATTACATATATTAGAGCGGCCCTTATATGATTATTTTTTACATTTTTGGTGTTGCTACCCCCTAAAATGGTTCTCAATTTTGAAAAAAAAAAACATCCATGTAAAATTTTCAGTTGAATTGGTCGAACCGTTTTTTTTGTTTTGGGATAAGGATGGTGAAACGCTAGCTTTTGCACACAGTAGTATGGGACACCAACCCTGTTTTAAGTATAATTTAAACTGACAAGAAGGGCCAACCCCGTTTTATTGTTGTCTTTATTGGAAAAATAACACGAAAAGTAATTTTAATAACAATGTTAGGTTAGAAAAAAAAGATAGCAACGATAGAAGATACATTTGAAGAAGTATTGGCACACAATATTCAGGTTATAGCACCAGTCTGGGTACTTTCCACTCGGGATACTTTTTCCGGTAATCGGATACCAACTTTTACGATGAACTGCTCCTCATTGGAGATTTTAACTTATCGTTGAACTCTTCCATTAACTTCATTCCTCTTCAATTCTGTCGATTTGAATCTGAATCAAATATAGAAATCAATTTTTTACGTAAATTTTAACTATGAAAATGCAAACGTATTTTGTTTTGGAAGTGCGCAGGCAGGACGTGTTAACACGTCTTTGCTCTATTTGAAATATGTCGATTTCTTCAACTTTCTTGTTGATGATAATTCCAATCAATTTTTTTGGAGAATTATTTTTTCATAGTAGAGAACCATTTCAGGGGTTAGCATGTTGAAATTTCCAACTTTTAAAAATAAGGGCCACCCTAATATATACATATATATATATATAAAATAATTGAGTTACGCATATATGAATGTGATTACACGTTAACAGTAGCTGTGTTCATAGTTGTTCTTATTATTAATATTCTTATTTCGAAAGAAGAAACAAAAATAGATTTTCCCTCACTACACACGTCCGAGATTTTTTGTACTACATTTCATTCGTTAACCTTCTTTTCTTATCAATTTAATTTGAATTGATTGTAATCTTGTGTTTTTACGAATTTATATGCTTGATCAGCCATTTTTGTTTTAATGTTTTAATAAGGTTCGAAGTGGAATTATAATTCGAGAAGTCTGCTATCGTCTTACAAGAAGATATGTGCAAACAAAACAAAAATAATTTCAGAAAATTCACTTTGTTCTGTTTTTAATATACACGTAACTCTTCTATATCACGATAGATATATGTGTTGATTAAGTTTTAAAAATTAAAGGTGAAGTATATATCTTTTAAATTCTTACAAGCAGCTTATAAGCAAAATGCAATAGTTTTTGACGTCCTAACTTGTCCTATTCTCTTGTATCCCTCAAACTAAGCTCACCACTAGACATTGCACCAACATGCCAAACTAGCAGTACAGTTTCTTTTCTAACAAAACGCGCTGATCAATTCCCCCGTTTCAGTGGACGGTCTAGAATTGACGGCAGAACCGTCTCTCAATGGTCTGAGCATAACATTAACCGAAGATCTGTGTTGGAATAATCACTTATTCCAAATCGCTAAACAAGCATCACAATTCTTGAGATTCCTTCCAGTCTGACGTTCGTCCCGACGGTGTGTTTGCCGGTAGTGTCTGTTTTTGTTTTTGCAATATTTGTGTTTTTTCGCTGTGTTTTATAATTTTTTTTAACTTTATAGTGATCATTAGACAACATTTTTAGTATTTTTAATTTTTGTTTGGTGATTTTTTTTAACTGGGGTTTTTGTTCCTGCTGTGCTAGTGATTTTTATTTGTTTTTGTTGTTGTTTTTTCCTGTCAATCTTGACAGCAGTTTTGTGGTTAGTAGCTTCTTTCCGCAATTTTTTTTTTCCCCGCTCTTGCCCATATATAAGAAAAAATAGGAAAATAATTAAAATAATAATTAATAATTTAATTTCATTATTTTCCTGTGAAAAAGTTGGTGCATAACCTTTTACTCTATTTACTTTGGTGATAACATTCACCTAAGGTTATGCAACGTTTTTTTAAACCCGTGGATTGCTTCTCAAACTGAAAAATTTTTATTATCAGATTTAGCAATTTCTATTATCTGCAGTTTATTTTCGCTTTCTCGTCCTGGAAATTATTTTTGACCACCTTACTTTTTCCAATGGCGGGTCCCCAGTTTTGTAAGCTGTGTTCGTTGGAAATCGTCCAAGACGGAATTTCCTGTGATGGTGTATGTGGTGGCGTTTTCCACCTTACCTGCCTCAACGTTCGAGTTAGTGGCAAAGCTTCGGCTCCTAGAGGGTCAACTTGCACTGAATGCTCCGACATTCAACCCTGCCACGTCCTGAGACTTATGAAAGAGATCTCTGATGTCTTCCTTGATAGTCATGAGAAAGTCATGGGACGTCTAAATTCTTTCTCTGGAAATATCCCGCATTTTCAGATGTTAACCGATGATGTCCAGTCGATCAACGTCCGGCTCGATACATTGACCGCCACCCTTGCTTCTGTTGCGACCAACTCGGGTACCCTTATAAATAAATTCCAAGAATTTTCGTCCCGGGTTGCAACGGTCTTTGACTCGATCGACGACATACATTCGGCGATCCTCAATCCTGTCGCTACTTCCTCCTGCACTGTTAACTCCTTAGCTCCTCTTTTTCCGATATTAGATGACATTAAAAGGAGTACGAAACGTGTTCGAGCGGATATGGAACCGCTGTCTATAGCAGTGTTACAAAATCACAATGTCCTGAGTTCCCTATCCGTAAAATTAGAAAGCGTCAGCGATAGAATAAACTCCCCCTCAACGTTGACAGTATCTGCTGGCGCCCTGCAGGTAGGGGAGCAGCTTCTCCCTGCACCCTGCTCCACGGCTGTTCCTCCAACGGAGGATGACGCAGCTACTTTAAACCTCACAGCCTTAAACGACCCGACCAAAATACTTGAGCAAGCCCCTTCGGTGGAGGCTGCATCCAGTCTGGCTCCTAACAACCCGAAAACCCGTAGAAAGCATGGTAAACGCAGACGCAGTTGTAAAGTCAACGCTGCGGATGCCGCCCCTGCTAACCCCTCTACTAGTCCGTCTGTCCCCACCCCCTCATTCGCAATGGGCTCAGACTATACCCCAGAAGCGGATCCGGCAACTACTTCTTCTGTTTATGTCATTGAACCGTCGGGCACAGGGGATACTGAGTCTTCGGACACCTGCGCCAATTTGATAACGGTACCCAGACCGCGAAATATTTTCATTTCCCGTTTCTCTCCTGAAACCACGTGCGAGGCAATTAAAGAATACCTTAGGGCTAAAGCTATTAATCCTGCTACAGTTTCCTGCAGGAAGATCAGCAATGTTTCCAAACCGGTTGCGTCTTTCGTCCTGACTGCACCGCCCAACACCGCTGAAAAGCTTTTAGACTCGACGTTCTGGCCTCCTGGTGCCTTTTCAAAGTGTTTTATTCCCCGCACGCGTGTACAGCGTATTTCTGACACTTTACAGGTTTCAAAAAACTTAAGACGCTTTCCCTCTATTACCAAAACGTGAGGGGAATCAGATCCAAAACCCAAGATGTGTTTCTGTCGACTTCGGCCAGCGATTTCGATATAATCGCTTTTACAGAAACATGGCTATACAGTGGGATTCTTAATGCCGAACTTTTCGACTCTTCTTTCCAAGTTTTTCGGAGGGATAGATATATTGACTCGGAGGCTCGTGGAGGTGGTGTACTACTTGCATGTAGTAACCTTCTCAACTGTTGCTTAATAACGCTTCCTGATTTTTCCAATACTTTAGACATTGAGGTCCTCGCTCTCAAAGTCTCCCTTGTTCATAACAACTTATTTTTAATCTGCTGTTACATCCCACCAGATATGTTTAGCACTCTTGACGATAGAGGTCAAAACCTCTATGATATTCTAATCGCTTGCATAAATCATATCCAAGATATGATGGATTCCAAAGATGAACTCCTACTTGTGGGTGATTTTAACTTACCCAATGTTAAATGGGTATCTTGCGATGATGACGATAACTACCTTCCTGGAAACAACCTTAACTCTAGGGAATCCAACTTTCTGAATTCCTTATTTTCCTGCGGCTTGTGCCAAATGAGCGGTGTGAATAATATTTTAGGAAGGCGGTTAGATCTTGTATTCTTTTCCGACTCAGACAACATGAATGTTGAGCCTAGCTCAATTGTCTTGTCACCTGTCGATAATTATCACCCTCCTCTCCTACTGAGCTATTGTTCTGTCTTTAACAATAAACCAATCCCAGAGGAGACAACCTTTACCTTTAACTTTAAAAAAGCCAACCTTGAGGAACTCTCATCCAAGCTCGCTTCGGTCGATTTCACTTGGTTGCTCTCACCTAATGAGTTGGATGTCGATGTAGCCAGATTTTACTCCATCCTGTATGAAACCTTCGCATCCTGTGTACCTATCGAACCGTTAAAATCGCCCAGATCATCCCCACCGTGGTACAACAACGAGTTGAGACGTACCAAAAACCTGAAGAATAAACTCTGGAAAACCTACCTGAAGAAGAAAGACACTGCGAGTTTCGATGCATTTCTCAATTGCTATGACCAATTTCATGCTCTCTCCGAAACCCTCTATAAAGAGTACCTCAGAAACATGGAAGGTAAAGTGTATGGTGATCCCAGAGCATTCTTTCAATTTATCAACACAAAGAAAAAAGTTGATAATTACCCTTACACCATGAAATACGAGAACTCCCTTAGTTCTAATCCAGCCGAAATTTGTGAAAATTTTGCATCGTTCTTCCTCAAATCTTTCTCGTCCTCTGTTTTCCAACCAGATGAAGACAATTTTCGACATATCAATGCAATCCAAACGGCTCAAAACTTTTCCCTGTCTATAACCAGGGATGATATCTCTAAACATATAAATGAACTTCCACAAGATTTTTCGTCCGGCCCTGATGGAGTCCCTCCAGCTGTTCTAAAATCCTGTGCAGGGGCCCTACTGTCTCCTCTTCTATGTTTATTTCAAAAATCCCTAAATAAAGGGCGCTTCCCAACCTTATGGAAGAACTCTTTTATAATACCTGTCCATAAGAAAGGCTGTAAAAACGAAATATCTAATTATAGGCCAATTGCAAAGTTATCGTCTATACCAAAACTCTTCGAATCTATTATTTATTCTGCTATCGCCCCTATCTGCAAGAGGCTTATTTCAACAAACCAACATGGTTTTCTTGCAGCCCGTTCCACTACTACTAATTTACTGGAGTTCTCTTCACACACAATTAGAGGCTTTGTCACTGGCTGCCAAACTGACTGTGTCTATACAGATTTTAGTAAGGCTTTCGACAAGCTCTCCCACTCTATTATAGCTCTTAAACTAAAGAAATTAGGATTTCCTCATGCCCTTGTGGGTTGGTTCCAGTCGTACTTAGCCGATAGAACCTACCAGGTTCTATTCCGCGGAGTCAAATCGAAGAACATCAAAGCGTCCTCTGGAGTCCCACAAGGCAGTCATCTTGGCCCTCTTCTTTTTATTTTATCAATTGACGATATTGTTACCCTGCTAAGGCACTGTAAAATCCTTATTTACGCTGATGACATCAAACTGTATCGCCACATAAGGAGTATAGAGGATTGCAAACTTCTGCAATCAGATCTAAACACCTTCTATTCTTGGTGTTCCAACAACAACCTTGTGCTTAATATTACTAAATGCGAGATCATGACTTTTTGTAGGAAACGTGGTGTTATAACTTTTGACTATACTCTCCTTGACAACAAGGTCTTCCGTACTGAATCTGTAATCGATCTTGGGGTTAGGTTAGAAAGTAAGTTGGATTTCTCCACCCACATCAATTATATCTCCTCCAAGGGCAATTCAGTCCTGGGATTTATAAAAAGATGGTCCAAAGAGTTCAACAACCCCCTCGTCACTAAACACCTGTACGTATCTTTGGTTAGGCCTTTGCTTGACTACGCTTCCCAGGTTTGGTCTCCTTACTATTCCTCCCATGTTAGTAGAATCGAATCGGTTCAAAGGAAGTTCGTCCGGTTTGCACTCAGCCACCTCCCGTGGGATGACCCACTCGCTCTTCCGCCTTATGAGAACAGACTTAAATTGCTCAACTTAAGCTCCCTCCATAAGCGCCGTGAGGTCGCTGACGTTATATTCGTTCATCGACTGATGAATGACAAAGTGGACTCTGGTTTCTTAAGAAACCGCGCGTCATTTAGAGTGAATAACTACAACCTGAGAGGTGAACCTCTTTTGCACATTAACTCCTCTAACACCAATTATGGCATGTTCGAACCCGTTAATCGCATGCTTATAAATACTAACAACAATAGGAGTGTGTTTAGCTTGCTAACCAGTGAAGTTGTCCTTAAAAGGACCCTTCTCAATGTGGCGTGACTCTCTGCGTGCCTTACTCCCTTTTCAGTTTTGCACGCTTCTCTGTTTAATGTTTTTGATCTTTTATGTTTTAATATTTTATGTATGCATGTCTCAGCTGAGCCACGGCAGTGGTAAATATTTCTCAGCTCTGCTGGGAAGTGTGCCTTCTGTCTTAGAAGGGAAACTCTATATATGTATATATATACATGTATGTATATATATATGTATATATATATATATATATATATATATATATATATATATATATGTATATATATATGTATGTGTGTGTATGTATGTATAGATTTTCATGCTTTGCTGTAAAGTGCGCCTTCTGTGCTAGAAGGGTTAACTCTTATAAGATGCGATTTCCTTCTTCAGCCGTCGGCCAGGGCTATAATCTTTCGGCCCGCCTCGATTTCAACTCGTATATCTGGGCAGCGGCCCGAGTACCATCTTAGCGTGGCTGTACAAGGTGCCAAACCGCGCTCTCCAACTTATTGGCGATGGCGCCATTTGCTGGCGCCATTTGTTTGATTCATTAAACCATCGCAGGAATGTAGCGGCGCTGGTGAAATTCTACCGCATCTGTCATAACGACTGTTCCACCGAAATATGTAACCTTCTGCCTCCACGGCAATGTACAGTGCTGCATACAAAATTAAGACCACGTTCAATGGCTTTGGCTTGGCTTCATTTTCATCTGTGAAAAAAATTCGTTCCAGTCTTGCGGATTCCAATTCCTGTGGGTGCTATCTTCTATGCTACAAAACTCTTGCTCGAGCAGGTCTGCATGCTAGGATTTTTTTGTCGTGCTCCGATCAAACTATCCTTTTGCGCAAAGGATTCGTCAAATGTGACCAGCAGACTTTTGCGTAATGGAGATCTGCCGAAAGAGCAGGGCTCGATTTTCTTTAACTAACTTGAGGAAAGAACTTCCAACACGTCTTTTCACAATTTTTTTGCGTCCTGAAGTTGTCCTGTTCTGAACGGTCCGACATTCATTGTGTCTTTTGATGGTAGGATGTAACAAGTTTTAATTATTTGATAATTGCAGTGCAATTATAATTTATATTGCAATACTGTATTGTTTTATTTTAATGAAATTATTACAGAAACTAGACACTAGATTTATGTAGCCCAACATATCATTCGAAAGCTGTAGGCATCGGAAGTAAAAGTTTCATGATAAAGTGTAGGTGGTCTTAATTTTGTATGCAGCACTGTATTTTCCGCAACACAAGACTAGCCCTTTCGGCTCATCCCCACTGTTTACCGCCTAGCACACATTAATCTAGAGAAATTCGTTCTTTTCGCGAACACTGTATTGCTATTGACAACCTATTGTATTGCATTCCCGAACTCATATAAGTCTCTCGGCGACATACATACTGTATACTAATATAAAAAGATATATTGGCCTTCTTTGCCTTCCTGGATGTTGAGTTTCCAATTCAGCTTTGGGTCTGAAATAAGACTTGGATAAGCTCGGTGCACGATTTTCATAAACCCCGCAACATTGTATAATTCAGCAATTCAGGAAGTCTGTAGCTGAATTCTTCAGTGTTGCGGCAGTTTTGCGTTTATGAAAATGCCTATAATGTCTGGTCAGTAGAATTCGTTTGTGGACATATGTTACGCACACAAACTTACCCCATATTAACTGGATGAGGAATTAACGTATCTCCAAATATATTAATACAGGGCCGACTGCCAAAAAAGAGCCGTGTATATTTGGTCCAAATAATTCTGATTGCGACAACGAACAAGGTTCCCATTTTCTTATACCCTCTCACCATGCCGTCTACAGATAAGTATTTAAACTAATTGGCAAAAGTAGCTTTGGACATCGAAGAAGAAGCTTTGGACAAGTAGTTAAAGCCTACGATCAAAAGATTCAAACGCTTGTAGCCCTAAATATGATATTTAATGGTCAAGCACAGGAATAGATTCGGATATCGCATCATTTTCGAAAGCGGGATAAGTACAATATCATGAATATATTCACATTCACGATTAGTTGACATTTCGAAACCATATGTATGTATGTGGAACTTCTCAATATTAGCTTGTATGAACCGCGATTAAAGTGCACGGATTCAGCGTGCTATGATTACGAGTTCGGTTTTGGAATTCGATAAGGACCTCGATTGTACATCGAGCCGATTGATTACAACCCCAAAACTCTATGGCTCCAATCATTCGTTCAACCCATTCGATTTTGACGGCTCATAACTCTGGAAGTTGGAAGGTTGGAACCTTCACTTTTCCTTTTAGATAGGTGGGAGGGAGTATTCTTATCGACTTATATTTTTTCTATTTATCTTAGGCGAAACCGTGCTATACCGTGGTATAGGAGAGTCACTTGTCTTACAATCGAATCTTAATAAATAAAATTCATTAAAAAAATTTATAAATGTTGCTTTCTTAAAAAACAAACAAAATGGTTGAAAACAAAACAGAAATATTGTGTGCGTGCAAATTTATTATTTTAAAAAATATTTACCCGTTTTTGTTGTTGTATTGGGACTAAGAAAATAAATAAATTAATAAAAATACAGAAAAAATGCAAAAAAATAAGAAAAGAATGTGAAATATAAATATATATATATATATAAAAAAGATTACAAATTTTGATATTTTGATACAATAGCAGCACACACACATAGCGCCTAATATTAAGTTTAATATTAGCTTTAATCATAAATACCAGGAACGCGAATTAATCGAAACCGAGAGAGCGAGAGAGAGAATAGCGAAAGAAATTTAAAATTAAAAAGAAAACTATTATATGATATAAAATAGCCCAGTGAGAAAAGCGTATAAAAAATATAAATAAAATATTGTTCACACATGAAAAGTAAAAAAACTAAAAAATACTTCTGGAGAGGGAGAAAACAAGAAGAAAAAATGTCCTTGTATTTTTGTTAAAAAATTGATTGAATTTTCATTTAGTAATTTTGTCTCAATTATTAAATTTTATTAATTTTATTATGGATAATCTTTATTATTATTACTATTATTACTTTTTTTGATAGGTACTCAAAGAGAGAAAAAAATAATAATATCAAATTTGATACGACTTGTCTGTTTTTTAAGAGTGAGAGAGAAATGATATAATATAGAAAACGAGTGAGGGAGAAAGTTAAAAAAAATATATAAAATTAAAAATAAATATTTGTGATCTTTGAAAATAACATTCAATATTTGATAATGATTCATATTTTGTTTTTATTTAAGTGTTACCTCGAAGCAAATGAGAAAAAATACTGATAATGATAACAGTGAGAGAGCGAGAGACAGCAAAAAAAAAGGAAATTTGTTGGAACTATTAAGAGTTTGGAATTTTATCTCTTATACTTTCGGTAGTAATAAAAATAGCGCGTATAAGCATAATTTTCTTTTTACTATTAAGTTACTAGTGAACTTCTTAGTAAAAATACCAAAGACAAAATATGGTTCTTTGTCCCCGTTATAAGCTGTGTAATACATACATAGGTTGCGTGAAAGGTGTCTAAAGTGGAAATTAAACAAGTGAATACACTATTCCATTTCTCTGCAAATAAGTATATTCCGCTTTTGAGCTTCTAGCTTTATTTTTTCTTTCAGTGAGGTTCCGCGCGGCCGCGCAGAGTTCTACTATTAGCAGCTAAATCAATCGCTTGAAAACGCCACTTGACAGTCGTCAAAAACGCACTTTGTCCTTTCAAAAGGGGCCAACTGTGTACGCCTGAGCTCGTTTTTACAAGAGTCGTGTTTCGTGACAAGTCTTTTGAGTTGAAGAAAGTGAGCTTTCAGCCGAATTATTCAGCACAGGGGTCTAGAGTGGAAATTATAAGCTGAGTTTAGGCCCCTATACTGAAAGTCGTGATTCGAAAACTCACTTTCTTCAATACAAACGACTTGTCGTGTGGTGACGACTCGATTTCCAGCACAGGGGCGCTTGCAGGGGCTTGTAAGGGGCGAAGCTTGTAACAGATAGATCAGCAATGGCACCATTCGCTCCATTATCGACACGGTGAAAAATAGTAAAAATTTAACAATCTGGGGCAAAATTTTGTTGCTGTTAGACCGCCATTAAAGCCCTCGGGCCTGCACGGCATTATTATTTCCATGACACAAAACTAGCCCCGGGTTACTTCCACATCTTGTAGCCTTCATTTTCGCGCATATATGTACTAGTCCTGTATTTTTTATCCTTGATTGTTCTCTTTGCGATTCGATTTCCCTAGGTTAGGTCCCTGGAAATAAGTCCCCAAGATTTGGATAATGAAACTCACCCTCACTTCGCTGTATTGTAGCCAAACTAGCCATGATAAAATCGATGATAAAGGGGTTTGATTCAAGGTCTGAAGTTGTCATAAGGCGATTACGATGTGCTGTCTGATGCATTTTTGAAGTTACCCGTTGCTAAAGATCACTTGGAAGTTCTCTTGAACAAAAATTTTGCAATAAGCAAGCTTGTGGAGTTCTACTATAAGTCGATTATTCAAAAAGGAGGTAAAGTTGGACAGAGAATACTTTTACTATAATTTTCATTACATTCTCTTCAATAAAATATATTTTTTTACAATTATCTTGTAGGATATCAATTAGAAAGGACATTCATGAGCAGAAAAGAAAGAAACCTCATGAAGTTTATGGTGTTGGTCGAATCGAATGAAAAGGAAACATGTCTCAAGGGTCATAACTGAATATTTAAATTATTTACTTAACTAGAATATAAGAATAAAATTTGTTGGTGGTCCAAGCTCTTAATTTCAACCAGTCACATAAAATCATTGTGATTCTGGTTAGAATTCACTAGAAAATGAGCTGAGATTAAAATTCATGTATACTGATCAACAGTGAAGTATAACAAATTGCGAAGAAAGCTACCCGGTATCTGTTTTTACTAAAAACGTGGTTATTTCTGTGGTTTCGATTAACATTTCTGATTTTTCAATTTTTATTTACAGGTAAAACGATGAGGTTTAAATATTTTTAATTGATTATTCTTTGTGAGACTGAACTAATAGTAACTAAAAATTAACAAGGAGCGATTGTAGGAATCCATTATTTCAACTTATTAAACTACTTGAATTTTGAAACATTCTATTCGTCTATCACTACTATATATACTTAAGCATCACACATAATATTTTTATACACTAGCATTTAATCTTAGTTATTATTGACAAGCTAAATTGGGTTTGTGTTTAAAAAATAGGTTTATATTTGCTTTATAAAGTAGAAAGCTAATACCTCCTTAAAGGATAATCCGATTTTCTCCAAGTTTAAGTAAAAATTAAATTTTTACTTTTACTTACTTTTTTCACAAAAAGTAATGCCTTAAATATTTAAAGTTGGTTAACAAATTGTTCAACGTAAATAATAGTAGCTCGTGTGTAATCTTATTCTAGCTATAAATTAGTGTGTCGTGGAGATTTTATCAATTTTTTTGCCAAATGGATTATATAAAAGAATAAGAATCGATCTTGTTTTCCGAGGTTAAGTTAAACAGTAAGTAAATGCTCATTGCTTGAGTCAACTGGGAAGAGACACTACAGATCTTAGGTGAAGAAAGGAGACTGCTAGGTGGGCAGACCCTCTACTTTTAGTAGGAAGTGATGAGTAAACGTAAACTTTTGGACTATGATTGCCAAGTTGCTGGCCATCGACGGAGAAATCAAAAATACTGTGAATCGTCAACTTTACCCAGTTGTACGTTTTAAATGTTGCATGTGCTCAGTAGCATGTGAGTAGCACTTGCCTTTTTGCTATTATTATTGCAATATTCGTGAGAGGCGAGAATATTCATGCGATGAAATCTTTATTTTAGTGCTCGCTTACACTATTTGCGTATATTATGAGTCCACATCTCGAGATGCCATAAACTCTGAAGGCTATATCGACAATCATATCCATGGCACTCTTTTCGTTAGCTTATCACATGATCAGAAACTGCTGCCGCTGCATTCTTTTCTTCTTCCCAAATTTATATACTCGAAAATTTCCATTTGATACAGGGGTGCAGCACAGAAGTCGTTTCAACTCATTTGTTACGAGTTTTAAATGGATTCCAATGGAAAACTCGAAACAGATGACTTGAAACGACATCTGTTCTGTCAACCCAGCCTTTTAGAATTCGATCGATGACCAAAGTATTTATCTCCAACAAAGCATCCGTGCTGACTCGAACTCGAATCAGAAGTAGTTACAAATAATTCATCATGTCAAGCATCGTATGTGCCGCTGTTCAAAAAGCGCTAGGGTCTTTAATTTTCCATTGGTCAGTTGAATAATAAATACCCTATGTAGAAATACAGTTTTCTACATATTGTGGCTTCCGTGGCAATAGTATAGATTAACCGAAAAACAAATTATGTATACACTTAAAATAAAGCCCGTTCCAACCACCAAACACGAACAAAAACTACAGTGCATATTATATAAGAATTGTAAAGGGGACAGTGACTCAATACCATATAAGTACAATCCTTCAAAGAGTACATTTTTTTAAAGAAAAAAGAAAATGAAAAAAGAAAACAAAAAACACAAAATACACAAAAAAAATGAAAAACTTAAAAACGTAAAATATTTAGACATTTACAAAATATCTCTTTGTAATGTTATATTCCTAATAAAACAAAATAAATAAAAGCAACAATTAATACGAAAGAACGAAAACAAAATAATAATAAAAAAATATAAAATAATAAAATATAAAATAAAAAAATATATAAAACTAAAAATAATAAACAAATTATTTGCATTAAATATGTACTTCTTATTCCATGTGTTTTCCTTATCCAATACCTTTTCTAGATCGATGTTGTTACCAAAAAAAACCCTTGATTGGCTACTTTTTTTATATACATATATATAGACACACGTTTAAACAAGACAAGAATAAAAGATTAACTATTCCTATGACAAAAAATATTAATAAAGGAAACAAGACAAAAAAACAAACAATAATATTAACAAAAAATATTTGTAATCTCCAAAAATTTTCTTTATAGTGTAAAAATGTCTGGTATTTTTTATAAATATAAAAAAACAACGAAAATTCTTAAGTATTACATACGGAAAAAAATAAAAAATAAATAAAAAAACAAAAAATAAATTAAACAAATTAAAATTTTGGAAGAAAACAGATACAAAGAAAATGTATAAAAGAAAAGAAATGAAGACAAACAAACAAACAAACAAATTTAATCCCCCTCCCCCACAACTTAAGTGAGAAAAAATATATATTATTAATCTAGGCCCTAAGTATTAAAAATATTACAGTATGACTGTATGTACTTTTTATGTGTATATAAAATTTTATTCAATAAGAATAAAGCATATATATTTTATTGTTTAATAGAGATAGTTACTTATTCAACTGAAATTCATTCTATAGATTTCTACAGATCTGTTAGGGGTTCCCTATAAGCCAAGTGATAGCGTAGGACATTACTGAATATTATGGCCCCTGCGCTGAAAGTCGTATTTTCTGTCATATGAAGTGAAGCTAATAGAGGGGTGTGCTGATAGTCGTATCTTGTCGTGTTTGTATCTGTACTGAAAGTCGTAATTCGACTGAAACTTCAACTTCTTCAACTCAAACGACTTTTTATGCCACACGGCTTTCAGCAAACCAACTACAAAACGAGAAGACACCGTCAACTACACGCCGCACTGCCACACGACTCGACTTCCAGCACAGGGCCCATTATATATCACTCGCGGGCACTTATTTCAATCACAATTACAACCAGAATCACTATATATCTGTTGATTTCTTGATTGTTGATTGATAGATTGTTGATTGCAAGTTTTGTTTGAGAGTCAGTTATTTCGTGTCACTTGGCTTAGGGCTACTTGCTGTATGTTTTCTAGGGCCACTTTCTTTTTCTATTCTAGTCGCGTGTTTCTTTCCCGAGTTCGACTAAAACTACACGAACAACTCCCAGGTAAGAGTACCCTGCTACCGTACACGATATAGTGCGTCGAATTTCATCTTATATAAGCTAAATTAATCCGCCAATGGAAAAGATTCGATTTGATTCGAAATCCAATCCAAAAACAACGACGAAAGTGGTATGGATCTATAATTAAACTAAACTAGGTCCTAGGTAATGCAAGGGAAGACACAACAAGATGACCCAATATTTTTCAAGGGAATACGAGGTCTGAGTGTGCCATAAACAGAATAGAACAATTCCCTTTAAACTATTTAATATTGACTAATGCTATTTAAGTCACTTAAAAAAGCTAAGACGGGCTCCCAAGGCATCCGTTCCATTAAAACGGATGGCGTGGATAAGGTTTTGAATAAAGAGGAGTTTCTCGGGGCTCTGAGAGAATGTAATCCATTTCAAAAAAGTAGTTTTTAGGTTGAAATGGAAAAAGAACGTAAAGGAAAGACAGTGATAAGCTCACCCAAGAAAATTAAAGTATACGAGAAGGAGGTCCCGGAGGAACTCGAGTTACAAAATGTCTATTGGTATCGTAAGTTATATCTTTGAATTTAATGTACACCAATGACAGTTAACCGCTAATTTAACAGACTTAAGGTAACACCGTCTACCCTAATTCTTCAGCAGATGCTGGATATTCGATATTTCTTCCGGAACTACATTGCTCACGATAGATTAAGTGGCGGCAGGTTTTATCACTATTATCTTTTCTTTATCTTATTTGCTGCAAGAAAGTATATTTAAAACAAAAAACACTGCCTAAAGAAATCCTTTGATTATGAAATGTTCTCCCTTAATAATCCTGGTAATATTAAATAAGGAAAACATTTAAATGATTTAAGAAATAACAAAAATATAAAAGAAAAAACATATAGCCAGAATATTTGAGACAAATTAATACAAATTTTCTTCTAACTAGTTGGGATCCCCGTTACCGAAATTCGGTCACAAAACCAATAAATATATAAAATTCTCGATTTGTTCGAATTTAAATTCAATTTAAATATTTTTATTTAAAAAAAAAATTATTCGCAATGGCGAATTTTTAATTACTATGAAACATTTCCATTGTCGCTCCAGAGCATCTAAAATTTCCCAGGATTTTTTTAATCACATCCATGACGTCTTGCTTGGCTATGTGGTAAAATGATAAATGTCATTTACAGTGTCATTTGACAAATTACACTCAGAGCTAATCATTGAAAAGGCAGCATTATACGAACGAATATTTGCAAAAAAAATTTTAGAACGACTTTTAATACCACTTTCATTCGAAGTTAATCCTTCAAAAAAATTATTGAAAAAGTAATTTTGAGAAAGTGGAGGTAGATTAACTTTGCCTTTATGGCAACACAAAGAAAATGACTCAGTATTACGTAAAGTTACTTCAGTCAGAAAATGTTTGGCACGACAAAAATGACAACTCATATTAAAAGAACCACACGAAAACGAATCAAAATTAACCGGAATAACATTCAAAGCACATTTAAAAGAATCAGTCAAAATTTCTAAAGGTGCAATGAATTAATTAAAATTTCTAAAGGCATTCGCCAAAAAACGAACGGCAGCCCCTTACACAATACAACTCAATAATACTATACACAAAAGAGTATAAAAAAATGCACGCACAAAGTGGCCGAGTTTTTTTATGTCAGTTATGCCGCCAAAAATCCACACAAACGCTTGTTTTTCTCTGTTTCTCATTCGCTTCACTGAAACGGCATTTGTGTCAATCGTAGGCTACTCAGCTCTACGTTGATGCTCACAAAAAATTCAAATTTTCCAACGGCTTTTTAAAATCCGAAAAATTAAAATCGCTATAACTTTTTTATTCGTGAATCGATTTCGTTGAAATTCCTTATTACAAAACTATGCCATTAAAAGAACATTTTCTGAAAATTTAAACGAAATCGGTCCACGAACAAAAAAGCCTTAGCGTGTACAAACTTTTTGTTTGCCTATTAATATATAAGATGTATTCAGAAAAAATTCTTTTAAGATTTCCAACGTTAAAATCTTTGCCTATTTCCACCATTCTTGTGCATAATTCTATAGAAAAATAATTATTTAATTAATATTCATTATTAATTAAAATTATCTCGCAGTTTTTACCCATTAAAATAGCCGCTAAATATCCTCCAGTTGAACATTTCCGTCCGCCATGTCATTTTCAAAATATGTAATGACAGTTCGTCCAGCAACGGATTTTTTCGTTATTTTCGGGGCAGTTTAATTAAAAAAATATTGTTTTCAGATATTCTTACCTGTCAGAGAAACTATTCGGTAAATTTAATTGAAGTTATGTTTTTTTAATAATAATGGGCGAAGGGTGGAATTAATTTAATTATTCTCGTTTTAGTGGAATATTTTGATGATTTTAAAAATTAAGTGTATACATGAACCTTTCAGATTTCAGAATGTTGTCTTTGATAAGTAGCTAATGGCCTCGGTTCCCAGATCCGGCGGCGTGGAAGTGAGTGCGGATTTGACACTTTGCGATTCTCAAATCCGCGGTCGCGGATTCAATTAAATCAAAAATTCGGAGTGAAGACTCACACGATAATGAAATACCCGATGTCGGATTATCTTAGGCGCATTTGTGGTTTCAAATCCGCAGAAAATTTGTTGCGGATCACACTTTTAAAGTGCGGAAAATGTCAAAGAGATATCCGCGGTTGCGGATTTGAGAATCGCAAAGTCTCAAATCCGCATTCACTTCCGCGCCGTCGGATCTGGGAATCGAGGCCTATATCTGCACCAGTACAAAACTGCATTTCTATGACTCAAAATTTAATTTTAAATTAATAATTAATTAATTAGTTTCCGGGTAATTTATATTTGCTGGCTTTTTATGGAAATAATATGGGTCTCTATATGGACCAGTTAAACTGGAGAGGGTCAAGGCAAGGAGCGCTAGAGCGGGATTTGGGGAACCCCAAGGGGCACAGACCGAAGGCAGGGCTGCGGCAGGAATCCCGGGAGCCTCGGTTGGCGCAGGGATCCCCATGGCAGGGGTACCCTTTCAATGCAATAATTAAAAGCATTTAAATTCAATCAGCCCATGCTCTTATTAACTTCCTACCCGGAAATACAAGAAAAGGTGCCAAAAAACACCTGAATTTTAATTTCAAGTTTGCTTCAAGTATTTTTAATCAGCTGGAATTCAATGTAGATTTTATTTAACCAACAAGCACAACAAGCAAACGCACTTTGAAGCACAATTCGATCAAGGTTAAAAAATGCCTAGTAATAATTTTTTTTCTATTAATTTCCACCTACTCACAATTATCTACCTGAGCCAAAAGCAGCTAAATACAGTTAAGATAGAGATAGAGCAAAACCAAAAATGCAAGTGATATGCATATAGTATCTCCGGCTTTCAGGTAATATCTACCCGTGTCAGTCAGTAGTAACAAATTATGCCAATTTCTACCTGTAATACCTGTTGGTTGGTAAAATTTTCATTTCTTCCTTTACATCACCTATATTTTCTATTCAGCGGCGCTGCCCCCACCCCTGTTATTTTTTGTATATTTAAAATGTGCAAGACTCCAGCCAAAGGCAATAAGTGCATGGTTTTTGCTGCTTGGTACAGCGAGCCACGCATGAAAATTGTTAGTGAAAAGGTGCACTCTCAGGTGTCCAGTGGTACTTAGGATTTTCGTATTTTGATCTTCATAATTTGGCGAAGATTGTTTGTTTTTGTGGGGCTCGTTCTTGTGTCGTTATCATTATTACGATTTTGAACATTTTTTTCGTAATCAATAAAAAGGAGTTTTTTTTGTATTAAATTTCTTCTGGTTTTGAGTGTGTTTTTATTACTTCCAACTAAAATTAATTGTTGTGATAAAGAACGTCCCTCATTCACAAGGTAAGTAGCACCCACACACAATTAATTGATTGAATTTATTTAAAAATAAAATACCTTGACCAAAAATCTATATTCGCGTGCGTAAAGCTATTACCATAGGTACTAGTTATGAAAAAGAAATATTGGAGAGAGATCGCGTAAAATAAAAAGAAAATTCTTTTTACGAAAATATGTTTTGGGACGAGTTTAACTGGTTTTTAGTGCAGTCCATGCCATCAATAGTCACCGCTAATTAGAGCGTGCTCTCGAAATTACATCATTTTGCACGCAGCAAGTGCAATTGAAAATCTACACTATTTCGTAATGAAGAAAATATTCATAGAAGCATTTTATAGGTAGAATTTTTCTTTCGTTATTGATTTTAATTGAGTTTTTTTGCTTAAGCTTTTTATTACTATACAGTGCAAGAAATGAGAAGAAGATTTGTTTTTGCAATAGATATCTTCAAGTTCAGTGGATGAAATGAAAGAAATATTCGAGAATTTGCTTAGGCCCTTATTGTAAAATATGTCAAGAATTTTTCGTCTTCTTGACACACCGCGATACTTAAGAATATTATAAACATAAAAACATCTCTATTGAATTACCGATATTCAATGTCACTTGTAATATTGGAATACATTTTCTAAGTTCGAGGGAAACCCATAGAGAGATGGGCCGACCGACGGTGTACAGAACGACATGCGGAGTTCCGCAGGGATCCGTCCTGGGCCCTTAACTGTTAATCACAAATGCATAATGATGTGTTGAGGTTGCGCCTACCAAAAATTGCAGTTGTGCTCGGTTTCGCGGATGACATTGGGGTCAATGGTACGACGATGAGATGATGAGATCGAATTGTGAGATCCGACGCTCCCTAAGCAGATAAACCGAAGCTGGCGTTGATCAGCCAACGAAGAAAACCAGTATCCGTAAGCATCAGATCATTCACTCACAGACCGCCCTAAGGTAACTGCTGGCCTCACAAACTAATTCCAAACGTGGAGAGAGTGAGTTACGACCTTGCGTAGTCCTTGAACGGACATCGCTTCGCTTAGGTATCCATGATAACGAAGATCCTGCCCCTTTAATTTTGTGAGAATATAGGGAGAAATTCAGAGCCGGATCTGGAGGCCCCTAAGCAGAACCTGCACTTCATGGACATTCAGACATCCGATCAGGCATTCTTTTTCCAACCTATTTCAGACATCGTCATTATTTCTAATATACCTAGATTGCGGGAAAGGTCAGGGAATGGTCCGATATTTCCTGAAGGGTAGGTTTTCGTGAAAAAAGGTCTCGAGCAAAGGTTGCTCAGCTTTGAGGGCGGAATTGTTTGCACATAAAACAGTTTACAATTTGTCACGACCCTGCTGAGATCATTTATGTTCATCCTAATTAGCAATGGTCCTAGTATTGAACCTTGCGGAACACCGAGTCTGGTTAGTAAAGGATCTGAAATGAAATGTTGCAGACTTTTTGAAAGATCGATTATATGCATATAAATAATACTGAATTAAGGAGGGAGCTAAGGATGAAGATTTTATATGGTGTATATTGGCTTAGTTTCTAGAAATGTAAGATGCTTTATTGTTGGGCATAAATACACCATCCTCGATCGAGGTCTGGCAGGCGCTTGTAAGGCATCTACGAAGCTGTGAAGTTGGTTGGTATGGGACCGGGAGTACGTCCTAGATTAGGAAAAGAGGGGGCAGTAAAATTTATCCCGGGAGAATCCAATCTGGAGAAGAGATGGTGTGGTGTTTCGATTTGACGCCGTCCAATACTACCGTGATTGAAAGCCCAGAAAGAAATAATATCAGACTTTTTTTTTTTTACTAAATTACAGATGAAATCAATACTTCTAATCTTCATAGTTTCAATAACAATCGCTGTCGGTCATTCTCCATTCAAACACACAAAGCAACAACAGACCCAATACAATTTTCCGACTCAAGCGGATCCTTCCAACAGTCTCAATGCAGACTTCAGCCTAAAACCAGAATCTAAACTTCCCTT
This sequence comes from Thereva unica, assembly GCA_949987705.1. NCBI lineage: Eukaryota > Metazoa > Arthropoda > Insecta > Diptera > Therevidae > Thereva > Thereva unica. The sequence continues at coordinate 3,180,800 of OX465286.1, forward strand.
CGACATAGTCTACCAATGGAAGAACTTAGACTTTGAGTATCCAACATATGAAAGGCGGCAACAGGCAATAGCGACGGGGTAAGTACAAAAAGAAGGATTCCTGTTTAGAAAAGGATGTTTTTGAATTTTTATTTTTATGAAAACGAACAGGGAATACAATCCCGAAACGAATCTGCCATTGGGGATAGAAGTTGTTTCAGACCGTATTTTCATAACAACACCCCGATGGAAGGATGGTGTACCGGCAAGTCTTGGATGGCTACCAAATCCAGCGAAGGAACTGAGCCCATTGATAAAGCCCTATCCCAGCTGGGAGGAGCAAGGTGATCCCTACAATCCTGACTGCAACAAACTAATGTCGGTATATCGATTGAACATTGACGAATGCGGCCGACTTTGGGCTATTGATTCTGGGGTTGTCAATGCCACAGTTCAACTCAATCAAATTTGTCCGCCGAAAATAGTCGCATTCGACTTGGCCACCGATGAAAGGATTCTCACCTATGAAATACCACCAGATCAGGTTTGTTGTTTTGTCTTGATGCAAAAACTGCACTAAATTGAACTAAATTTGCCTGCAGGTGAAGCAAGACTCTCTACACTCAAATATAGTCATCGATGTACGAGATGGAATGTGCCACGACGCCTACGCCTATGTGGCAGATGTTTGGAGATTCGGAATAGTCGTCTATAGCCTCGCACAGCATCGCAGCTGGAGAGTGACAAGCCATTTATTCTATCCAAATCCATTGGCAAGCGATTACAATTTGTATGGATTGAACTTTCAGTGGTCTGATGGCGTTTTCGGAATGAGCCTATCACCAATAACTGACTACAATGATAGAATAGTATTCTTTCACCCAATGTCCAGCTACAAGGTTTCATATGTTGCATTTTCTTCCAACTAATCCACGTTTCTTACCTTACAGGAATTTATGGTGTCAGCTTCAATATTGCGAGATGAATCATTGTGGACAAGCGGAACAGGATCAGCGAAATCATTTGTACAAGTCGGTGATCGTGGACCAAAGGGACAGTCATCAACCTCTGGAATTGATCGCAATCAAGTCATGTTCTTTACCTTGGTGCATTTAGATGCCGTGGGCTGTTGGGACACTAACAAACAATATACTAGATCGAACTTGGGCATTGTCGCACAGAATATAACTGGCTTAATGTTCCCAAACGATCTTAAAGTTGATCACGAAATTGATCAAGGTGTATGGGTTATAAAGAATCGTTTACCAATTTACTTATATTCGCAGCTCGATTTTAACGATGTTAACTTTTATGTACTGCGTGGTAGCGTTAAGGACTCTATCCGAGGATCAGTCTGTGATCCTCTAGTACCGGCTCAGGCGGCTGTAAGGCCTGATATTGAAGAGTGTTATTAAAGAGAACATGAACATTTTTATTATATAAAGATAGTTTTTAATTATTGTGGTAAGTTTGAGGCGATTTAGGGTGCCCCAATAGCCGGTTCAAGATTTTTGTATGAAGAGGTCGATTGCACGACTTGCGTGCTACCACCCCTGATGAATACAAAGTACTTGCTCCATTGAAGGCTCATGAGAATGGTAGGAAAGGGTAGGTCAATCCCGACAGAGTCTTCATAAGCATAAGGAATTATACATATAACTGGGGGGGGGGGGGCTCGTTGCTCAGAGGAGATCGTTAAACAAGAGTACAAAACTACCTGCTGCCATGCAGGAAATCTCCCTTCAGGACCTTCTGGTGATCCTGTTTGGGGAATTCAGCACAATCGTGTTGATCACTAAAGAACAGTGGTAATTTGAAGATATTCTTTGCTTTCTGCTTTGGCTAGGATTAAACACCGCGCATTTGAAAAGCTCTTCTTACAGGCTATATAAATATGACGGCCAAGACGCCATCACCTAGCAATAAGGGCCAAAAGTCAAATAGGTAGGGATCTCAGCCTAAGGCTAAAAACTAGAAATGAGCTCTCTGTGCATCCTACCAGTAATGTATCTTCACTAGCTCTTAAATTCAATTTAAAATTTTGAACAAAGGTACTCTAGAGCTAGTAAAGACCTTCCTGAGGATGCATGCAAGTCGTAGAGCCACTATAAGGTGGAAATGAGCTTTCAGTTTGCATACGATACTACTTTATCAAATCCCTAAACCGTTGTACATTAAGCTACAGCTAATAGGTAAATTTCAACCAACAACGAAAGTTATGAAACTTAACGAAGGGTCGCATCTCGAATGAAAGCTTTTAGCAAAGAACATATTCGACGATAAAGTTCACTTCCCAAGGCATTAGTAAAATGGAGCAGAAAAGGAGCACGGCGATTAAGCTTTAAGCTTCAAAAGCTTTTATGGTTGATGAATTTAATAACTTTCGAAATGGCATCTTCGAAATTGATGTGTTGTGCCGAGATAGCTTATTTGAGCTTTTGTGAACTTTTATTAAAGCTATTTTTTAAGTAACTGCAAAGAAATGAATTTTGATGCAATTTCCAGAAAAATGGATTTTTCTGGAAAATAAATGAGGTTTTGTATAAAATAAAAAAACTTTGAATCTCGTGTGTAGTTTGAAGGGTGACAGTCTAGATAAGGGTTCAGATATGACTGAAGAAAACTAATAATGCATAAACTAATTAAAAGGTAATTATCATCTAGGTGTAGGTACTCGGTGAGATATATGTTGAGCTCGAGAGATTAATTCCAGGTGAAATAGGAACATGCACCACAAGGAGCAGTGATCTCCTCTTAACTGTGGTTAGTAACGATAAATGGCATACTACAAAGGCTAGTTAGAATGGGATCTAAGTTAGAGTATAGCACATGCAGAACAGACAGACAGAGTTAGCAAGTGAGCATCAGACTCCCAGGGAACACTGAGCTAATGCTACTTACTCACTGAGCGAAGTACCTTCGCTACATCCTCCATACTATGCTCAAATATCGTTTTTTTGTAAATGGAATTTTTGTAGTTGTATGTTTTGTTTGCAGAACTAATGCTGCTGCTTTGCCACAAGCAGCTGATGCGCATTTCCATGCACTGCAAAGAAAAGGATAGATTAAGCTTTAATTACCACCCTTCAATTATACAAATATTCTCTAATCGTCTTCAAAGTCCGATTTACATTAATCTTAACCAAATACAACAAGACCAACAATAGCAGCACTAATAAGAAGAAAATCAAAATTGCATACACAAAGCCATCAAAGGTGTGTACTAATCACGGTAAAAGCATCTCGTTAGAAATTCTGAATAGCATCTATTGTTCCATAAATTACCCAAAAAGAAACCTGTACGATGACCGGGCTCAGTCAAAATAATGGGAACCCATTATAATTAGCCATCCAAAGCCATTAACACCTGCAGAATAGTCATCAAACACAAAGGTAAAGCGAACAGAACAACAACAACTTTCATAATCAGACCAATCAAAAAAAGGTCAAAAAACCACCCAATGAACATGAATTTGACTTGGTGTGATCTTTCCGTTCCCACCTCCGCAATGAGCACCACCGCCACCACCTCCAGCAGCATATCTTTTCCCGTGTCCAAAAAATTGATCTTTTCAGAAGTCCAAAAAATTGGGCCATTGAACTAGCACCAAGCAGCGCGAGTTCGCACTCCGTGTATTCGTAGCTCATCTGAACGCTGCCGAAACAAATGATTTGTGGCATTCAAATTGGTCCACCACAAAATTCATCCATGCCAGGCATTCCTCAGTCACTCCCAACATGCACTATTTGGATAAAATTATACTTTATGTTCACCCCCACTCTTTTTCTCGCATTTCCAATTGACGGGAAATTTTTGTAATTTCTCACTTTTACGTGAAAATCAATGCGCATGCCTCGATGGATATTGTTGCCTCCTCGGCTGGATAACACAAAACACACGAAATGTGACCCTTTTATATTTGGATAAATTGAATGGATATTGGGGAATGCGCATTCCTCGGGAGACATCCAGAATTGCTGCCGAAGGGTGTTAAAATAGTTCGGTTAAGGCATATTGATTTATTTTTATCAGCGAGTATCGGAATGTAGTCGATCGCGGAATGTATGACGTTTTGTGATATGCTCTGGCCGCGCTTGTCCCTCGGGGAGCAGGATATATATCGTAAGAATTTTGTTTTGTTTTAAAAATAAAAATTATATCTTTATGGTATTTGTGCTAGCCACAGAGAACGCATGCCAGACCGTAGAATAGCTCCGTGGGGCCTAACCGTCGCAGTTTTCCTCGACATTAAAAATCATCAGCACTGAGCCAATCCAGCAGATCCCGGCAGGATTCAGGATCCACAATGGTATTAAGCCCACCTAAGCTACCTCACCTCGATCATTGGTGTCCGTGCTGCCCATTGTGTACGGTGTGCATTTGCGTCACCTCCCATAATGAGGACCGCGGTAGCATTGGTGTATCTTACCAGGTCCTGAAAAGCCATAGGAGGTAGAGGGCTCTCATTTTCGTGGGCTAGATAGAAAGAGGCCATCCTGAGTTTCTTCTGTTTTAACTCTAGGTCGACCACAGTAAGGTCTCCGTCACTAGATTGAGGGAGAAGAAAGGTGCTTATATTATTTTTGACTAGAATATCCTTGCCTTTAGTGTTAAAGAGATTAAATTTAGGCGTCCTAAAGCCACAGATCCTGCCAGCAGCGAACCACGGCTCTTGGACTTCGCTTGAAGCCAGGCGAAGCAAAAGCGCAGCGGGCGCTACTTTACAATGGTGCAGGTTTATCTGTATCACCTGCACCATTTGCTGGGTTGTTTATGGGTGACCAGCTAGCAAGTCCAGGCACTTTAGAAGCAGAATACCTTGAATTGTGGCCCTGTTAGTCTACTACCTTCCAGTTATCGGACCTTCCAGTTATCGGGTTTTAAAGTTTTGGCTGAAGGCCGTGGGCAAGGTGAGGATTCCCTCGGACTCCGATGGACCCACTGGAAACCATGCTCCGGCCCTCGGACGTGATGGTATATCACAAGACGCCGGGATAAACGTCCCTGATTCTAGCTACCATAGCTTTGTACAGCTCTGCTCAAGGCATAAGGGGGGGTCCCGGGTTATCCCTCAGGACCTCCATGGCCACTTTATCTAGGGCCGCTTGCACCCACCCGTCATTGGTGCTTAGAGATCTTCTCGTTTTCATCGTTCTTGTCCAGGCTGCCGATCCTCCGCTACTTCTGCGAAGGAAATCGCGTTGGTTCCGTGCCTCTTGGACTTTTTTGGAACTGGACTGTGGGTACTTGGTTCTTCCACATATCATTCGCGTTTAGAGGCTGGTGCTCCTCTAAACCACTCTAGTAGAAAGTTTGGGATGACATGCTTTGCCCAAGCAATGTCATCCTGGATTTTGGTGTTGTCCTCCTTCGACATTTGGTCTTCACTGATGGTGCCCAAGCGGCGAAGGATTCTACTAGACAGGGGAGTTCTTGATGACCTGGCTTTACCGGGTCCGGTCTTTTTAGGTTTAAGGCCCTTCCACAGACCATTCGCTGCCTTGATACTCCCGCAGCGGCCGTGACCGGAGGTCTGGGCAGTGATGGTGCTGTAAGGAGGCGCAGGTTTGCTAGTGGTCGTTTGGGGGTCTTTTTCGAGGGGTAGAGCTTGTGGCTCCGCTCCGTTTGGGTTGACTCGGGATGCCGCAGCCCTGTTTTTACCGGGATTTTATGGTTTCTTCCGGTTTTCGTTTTTAGGGGAACCGACCCAGAGTATTAGGGATTCGGGACGAGCACCAGAAATTGAAAGCAAGAAGAGGAACACAAGGTTGGGAGGACGACTGTCTGCTACGTTCCTGAATACCAGAACGCATTGCCCAGGGTGAACCAGCGTGATGGACTCGTCACGCATACGTGGAGGTCGTCGTCATTTCACCCCACCAAGAATCTAACACCGACCTAAAACACTTTGGTTTTATTAACTTATTATAAATCCAGACAAGGGCAAGGTGAGGTACCATGCTCTGCAGCGGGGAATCAAACCTGCAATCTCTTAGATGGCAGTCTAATTATAGATTTGGGTACAATGTATGTTCAGATTATAATCTCCTAGTCGGCTAGTGGTCATATGGAGTTGAAAAATTTAGATTTAATGTTGGGCCTACCTCATACATTGAACGGGGGTTTGGTACCCCTGGACTCCCCTCCCCTACCCTGCTGAAAACCAACACAACCAAATTCTCTTATTGCATGTTTCAATTGATAATCCCCATCAGATTTCATGTGCATAGGGAAGACACAGTTCCTGTTGTTGTTGCTTTTGCCGTCCATTCTCTATACTATACACAAGGCGCAATTTCCCAATGAGATGGCTTAGAGTCGGCCACATGTGAGTACACCAGACAAGGGGGATCCGTTTCCTCATGTAACTCTACTATACCAACCACTACAGTGTCGGCCGAGAGGTCTCCTTGGGCATCGGGGCTTCAAGAGATCCGCAGCAGTTGAACGGTCCGTGACTGTCGTTCAATTCCATGCGACAAAATCAATCTCTTCCAAGATCAACCAGATAGGGCCAATAGTTGGCACTTCGGAGATTTATTTTAACAACCGAGATGACATATCCCTACAATGAATTGGGATCGTTTTATTCGTTTATTCAAATCCGCTTTTTCCGTTCCGAGTGCTCCTCGGTGTGTGCTCTCAGTTGGTTCTTCTTTTTGGTCCTTTTCGGCTCATCTCGATCGGGAGGGCTACTTCTTCTCGGCCGGGGTACCTGGGATGCTGGTTAGGTGCTGCCGTTGCTGGGATCTGTGCAGCCATTTCCACATGCGAAGGGATCTTGTTGCCTCGGACCTTACGTGTGGAGAAGGAATTATTTCTTGATTTGGTTGCTTTTTGCTCGACTGGTACATCCCTTGCTCCTCCATTCCCGCTAAGCAAATGCCTTGAAAAGGACGTGTTTCCTGCACTTAGGCTAAGCAGTTTTCTGTCCTTTTTTGGGTTTTTTCGTTTGTTGTGTCCTTTTTCTTCTCTTTTTGGTTTTTGTTGTTTTGATCAATTTTTTCGCTATGGTCGTTATTCAACATGTCCCCATGTAATGAGATGCCAGTTTGTCTTATGCGTGCTAAAGTGATGGCAATGAGAAATAAAATTTGTTGCATAGAATGTTCTCAGCTTGTGTTGAGAATGTATGTTGGCCGGGGACGATGGGTGATTATTAGTGGAGGATTTGTGACATTGTCAAGAAATATCGCCTGTAGCATAAAGGCGAAAGATACCGGAGCGAAAGCTATAACATTAACTGATTTGTTGTGGAGCGATTCTTCCGCTTTTTTATTCCTTTTCTGTTTTTCGACAAGCTGTCGCATCAAAAAGGATAATAAAACTCGATTCTTAGGACTAGATATATAAATCAGGTAAAAAATGTGCCACAAACGCAATCGATAGATGATAACGAATGGGGCGTTAACAAATTATATTCTTTTTAATTTAGAATAAAATCGAGAGGAACTGTCTCTAAATTTAGAGGCGCGCTCTAAGGCAATCATAAAAATACATATCATTAAAGCCACCATTTTAATAGTCCCGAAAATGTTGCTGCTTCGGATGCATTTAAGTCCCAGTAGGCTGCCCGCGCATGTTCTGTATGCTTTTCGGCTTTTGTCCAACAAGCCAGAAGGGCAACTCTCACTCACAATTTGATGGTGTTGTTTCTATTTTTTATTTATTTTTTATTATTGCTTTTTTTATTTTCCAAAAGCCACACTTTAATTTATGATTGTTGCAGTCAATAAAAAAAATAGATTTCATTATGTTCGTCGTTTTGCTTCTGTTTGGTCTAGGGTGTTTTCTTAATTAAGTGGTTTTTATCTCTTCTCTTTTGAGTGATATGAGCGTGTAGTATTAATATTTCGCTGATTATGATAATGTTTATCAATAATTCAATAGTTTATCGTAGCAATCTGAACGGATATTTAATGTGTGTCTGTGCATTTAATTTGAATATGCTCATAGATAATTTGGAATATCTTTGTGAACAACTTCTCCAAACTACAGGGGAGTAGCCTTTCCATTGTATACATATGTTGCGAATGGTGTGGCATTTCAAAAGGCGTACAATAGTGAAGAACTATGGCACCGTGCCAGAAAAGAAAGGATAAACGATCAAATCAGTCGAAGGATATGGAATTGGCCACACCTTGCAACGCTGGAACCCGTAAGGAACCCGTCCAGCTGCAAGACCAAGAACAACGTGGAGGCGAACTCCTCTATTAGCAGAGGCAATCAGTAGTTATTGCTTACACTCCCGCCAAATGTTGCGTGAGCTGAGCTGTCCGTTTCAACACTATGCCTAGTTAAAATTTGGCTAAGGACTGCATGGGTGACGACAGGCTTACTGGTATAGCCCTGTTAAACATTCACCATGATATTAATGCCGAATAGGAGTAACGACCTCAGGGAACTTTGGTCGTGACGGTACACAAAAGAAATAAGTCCTGAGAGGCGCCATCTAAATCTAAGATCTACTACCTCCATGCTATCTAATCCTAGCTCCACCTCCGCGGAAAATGCTGATTTTACATTTGGTGACCCCTGGATGCTCTTGTCCTTATGAGGGTAGCAGACGGAGGTTGGTGAAAGGCGAGTACTTCGTAGTTCAAAACGAAGCAAACCCAGGGCTGGTTCTGCAGGCTGGGGATTGGGCGGCGGCACCTACGATCGTAAACCCCACTCGTCACAGGAATAGGACGGACTCAACGGCATTGACCCAGACAATTTATTATGGAATTTTATATAGCAACTTGGAACGTCACAGAACGCTCAACAGGACGGGCGCTCTGTGTTCGCTTACATCATTACATTATATAAAAATATATTTCATTATTAGAAAAAAACGTCATAACGATCACAGCTCTACAGGAAACCAATTGGACTCACAGTGGCATTATGGATCTCAGAACGCATACTGTGATCCAGTGGGTCACCGAACGGAAGAGGAGAATCTGAAGTAAGGATGGAGGACAATCGTCCAAAATGGCATATAGGACGTCGAACTGGGAGAAATGCCCTAGAGGAGCCCAAGGTTCGATTTGGGCTGTAGCTTGACCATTGCATCTATTGCATGGTGGGTGCCGAGGTTCAATGTCTGGCTCGGGAGCTAAAAGTGCTAAGGCAGCCCTATTGACGTGGCGCTGCTTCACCTAGTAGTAAAGAAGGAGCTGTGTGGCTGAGGTGATGTGTTTAGGGGGGCTGTTCCTCTTTAAGCCAAGAGATATTTTCGAATCGTCTATCGATTTTCATTGTTCCGGCCAGTTTCTACTTCGACAAATTATCAATGATCAATCGAGATCATCAGAGATCGATCAGAATGACACAGCTCGTACTCTTTAACGAAAACAGAGCCTTTTGGTATATGGACGGTTCCAAAAGCGATAATAGGGCAGGGCTGATCGTGATCGTGATCATGTTTTCGGTAATCAACTGTTCGCCTCTGTCAACTAGGTTAGTATAGTATTTGTAGTTGTCTTGTTTATGTTTTACTAATTCTTTCTTGTTTTTATTTATTTTATCTACATTTGAGGACTTGGTGGGATGCTGATGAAAAACATCCTGAGAGCTGCGTCTGCCACTCTTAACGGAAGATGACGAGCATCCTGAAAGCTGCATCTGCTACTGTTAACAGATGAGTATTTTTGTGGAACGTGTTTTCGTTGATTATTTTTGTTTTACTTTTTTAGGTTGCTAGACGTGAAACCTAGTCGACCAATGAAGCGATACATGGACTCCGTTGAAGAAGGTTTATTTAAGTTAGGCGTACGTAATTGGAGGAAATTAGCCAGGAACCGTATAAGTAGCGACATTACTCCCAGCTTGAAACTAGATCTTTGCCAGCTAATTATGAAAGGAAACAAATTAAGGCTACTTTGTAACAAATATGGATGATGATATTCAGCAAATATCTGAAAACAAAGTGATAAAGTACAGATAGAGCAGACCTAATAACTTTACCCCTCCATCCCTCCCCTCTATCCGGTTTCTCAATTTGCAAATGCCTTCGCATAAAATGTAGCTAACGTCGTCCACGCAGGCGCATACGCACACACAACCACCAATCAATTACTGCCTGTCCTATAATCTTCTGAGCATGCGCAGGATACCTTAAAGCAAACAAGTAACCCCCAATCGTCATATACTCGGCTGTTTGTGCAGTTATCGAAATGGAGGGGGCGGGGAAGGAAGGATATACTACACATATGCATAGGCGAAAATGTAGGGGAAATGTGAACAAGTGGCAGGGGTAGGGTTGGGCGGGGTGGGGGATTATTGACCATTAAATAAATTGACAGTGTTGCATGCCAGCCAGTGATTGTGGCGAACGAATATAAATTGTGGTGGGGGGAGGAGGACGAGGATTACTCTTGCATGAGGGAAATTGTTGTTATTGTTATTGTCATTATTTGTGCTTCGGCCAAGGCACAAGGAAATCGGCACAAAGCGATTAATTAATGCAAGGCACACATTTACCTGCGCGGTCGCTGAATATTCTTGATTTGCACCTTAAACTGAATTGGGTTTTCTATGACGATCGTTTGTATTTGTGGTGTTCGCTGTCCCTCTCTCTTTCTTTCTCTATAAATATATTCTTTTCGATCTATACCTCCTCGGCATTTGATTGCCGTCTGTGTAGTTGGTGCAGATTCTGTCTTGTGTGCTGTGCGTATGCACTTAACCCTTTTTGCGTTAATGCTACCACGATCGCCAGATGATGATGATGCAATCAAGGTCAGCCTATCTAGTTATTTTAAATGCGCATTCTCTCCCTCTCTCTCTCTTTCTCTGTGGGTTATGATCATTGTTGATCACTTAAGTGTATTCAGCTGATGCTGGTCGCTTGTTTCAGATTCTCGTAATATTCTAGATTTACTTTTCCCTAATCGTTTCTTTGGTCTACCTTAATGAGGATCGTTTTATTTTTATTACGATCGAGCATACGCGATCGCGACATACAACAACAAAAAGATCACTGAACCTTTTATTGGTGATAGGCACAATATGAAGAATTTTTTTTAGACAAAAGTTTAAGCTACTAAAAATATATTTAAAAATATCTAAGGGGCAGAAAAGGGGAGGGGATATTGAAGCGTTATTAATAGAGGCATGTTCACCACTTAGAAAATCTTTAAAGGAAAATTAATGATGGGTGAAATATTGTGCCAATGTTTATTACTTATAAAATCGTCACGATTATCAAATTGATTTTATATTGAAAATTTGTGTGCTTAATATATTATTTTTAGAATGTAAACATTTTATTTTGATTGGAATGGATTTATAGAGAGTGGATATTTCTTAATTATTTTTTATTTTCCGTGCCTCATTTTCTCTTATTGATTTTTATATATGATAATTTTTTGTGGCTTTTATTTCTATTTATATGTTTTTAGGAATGTTATGTAAGAATTCATTTTGTGTCGGGGTTGATGTTTTTTTTTGAGGGACTACATAGACCCCACAGATATACGTTGATGAAATTCGATAGTCAGAAAGTAGTTGGATTGTTGCAGCTTAAGGAAGGCATTCACACAGATCATGTGCGGAATCTCATCCCCTTCCATGCAGAATAGGCATTCTGTCCCCTGAGACTGTTCTAGGTTGGGATGCTGGTACCGCACACCCCTGGCCGAACAGCTTTAGGTCCGCCCTGTTTAGAATGATAACCCTCCTGGCTGTGCCATTTCAGCTCAGATCTTCAGGCAAGGACTGACGATAAATGCCTACACACACAAAGATTTTATTCAGTATTCTTCATACTGCATTTGACCTTTTGTGGTTATACTTGACCTCAAGGCGAGGAATCCTCAGGCCGGCACCTGTATGTGAAGGGGTTTTTTATTTCTGTCTTCGCCTGCCTAAGACCTATGGCCTAGGGATGATAGACGGCATCCTCCAAGTATGCGTGACAGGGTAATGCGTTTTAGAGCACGCTGGAGACAGTCGTTCTCTTAACCGTGCTCTCCCTTCGCCTATCCTACATTCAAACTCCCTGTCATGAAGTGAGCTAAAGCGTCAAGGCATCGGGCCGAGAGCTGAATGACCGGGCGGGCTCTCGTCTTTCCATAATACACGTAGGAACAAAAATACCTCAAGTAAAAGACTAAACCGTGAGAAGTAAAGTCCTCAAAAGAGGAAGAAGGAGCCTCGTGGGGGTCATCGACAGCGGTAGAGTGGCAAGGTCTTTCCAGGCGTTCTTCTTGCTCTTTGAATGAGGTATTACAGTTCGCAAGAGCTGCATCTGCCAATTGCACTATTGACATCCCCATACCTCAGGTTTGCACATTAGACTAGATAGAGAAGCTCGGCAGCCTGCGTACAGATTCTTCGCTTAAATTCAACTGAGGTCCCGAAACAGATTCAGACTTTGGAAATAGCCTATAATTATTGTGGTATTGGTGAGGCGAATGAGGCGTTTGAGAGGCGCCTCTGGAAGTGATTACAAATAGCCACTAATATGTTGGAATGAGACCACCAAGCACTGTATAAGGAAGCTGGTGTTACGGAAATCATCAAAGAGGGACTAGCAACGACAATCTTGTCAGTTATCTCCGCGAATGGTTCTATCGAACAAAAGAAACAATGGATGCCTACTCAAAACTACTAAAAACTGATGGCTTTCACATGTCTAAATAACACAAAATTTCACTCCCCACGAAAAGTATCGCAAAAGATAATAAAACAGAAATCTCAACTGAAAAAAAAACAAGAAAATAACAAAAAATAAATAAATAAATAAAACAAGGAGACACCTTTACACCAATATTTCAAATGTAGGCGAGCATATCGTCAATTGCAAGTCGAGTCACTTGTTACCATGTTTCTATAAGACCAAAACTGTCATTTGGGCGTGCGCATTTAATAGATTATATTGTGTGGCAACCACTGCGCTTGTTGACAATTGTTTTCTAGTATTGCTTCCTAGGTAGCGACACAAATCAATTTGTTTTTTTTTTTGTTTTTCTTGTATTTTAGACAACACAACTTCCTTATAGCGATTATTTTGCACGATTTTATCTTTTGTGTTTCTTGTTATTTTATAAATTGATTTAAGCAACTTCTGTATGCATATATACGGGGTGAGTAGGCGGATGCGATATATAATAGTTGGTCGGTAAAGCAGTTTTGTTACGTTTCATGTTCATTATTATTATAGTTTACACACTATTAGAATTGTGAGTAAATAGTGAGTGCTTTAGTTTGAATAGCATTATTTATTATCATCATCGTCGGTAAAGCAGTTTATGGTGTTACAAATGAAACGAGGTTTAAAGTGGGACCACTATGGCTCGCAATTGGCCTAAAACCAGCTTGGACTTTATATAGGACCCAATAGGTTCGGCCTAGCACAAAACAGATTCAAACCACGGACCTCTGGGATGGTAGTTGAGCGCCTTAATCCCTAGGCTGAAAGTGCTGGGAGAAAGACACTGCAAGAAAATGTATTTTTACGTCTCAAAATTAAAAAATCTGGGGGAAAACAATTTTCTGGTGTTCAAATTGAAAGTTATTAAAAGATTAAATAAAGGGGAGAGGGAAGAAATAAAATATAGTACAACATCGACGCCATCAAGTATTTAACTTTTTAAATAAAGAAATCAATTCAGCCTGTCACACACCGCGCCGATAATCTATTTTTATAATAAATATCAAAAAAAAAATTTTAAAATCAAAATATTTCAAAGAAAAGAAGAAAAATGAGGTGTGTGTGTTGGTAAAAATTGATTTTATTTGCGTCAATGCTATTTGTTCACGGGAAATTTATAATACGGTACGGTTCCGAATCACGATCGGTGTCTATAAACACAAGCAGCCAATCGCCACAAGCCACAAGAGAGGGAAAATGCCATTTTGATTTTAGAAAATTAAACAAAAAAAATCGAATTTAAATAAAATTAAAAATACACGCAATCCAACACACGCACAACACAAAAAAAATAAGAGAAACACTGTTGTTGATTGGAGAATAAATTATTGGAATTTAAAAAATTGAAATGGATTTAGTAATATATACATTGAAGAAATATTGTCAATAATATTTATTTTCATTTATATAAATATGCGAAAGAAAAATGGTTTTATAAAAATAAAATTGTTTTCATTGCACATACACACACACGCCCTCAAAAGCAAAATGTTAATAATTCATAATTATCTTTCTTTTGAATTGTAGATTCATCGGCATGGTTCGAGGCTGTGATGATATTATTTTATTTTAAATTTGTGATACTCATGCTAGCTGCAGAGGCCCTACCATTTTCTTCATCGGTTTCGGTCACAATCTAAGGCGAAACTAAGGTTCGGTAGTAAGTACGAGCATATAATGGTGCAATAGGTCGCAGTGCCTCTGCAAAAACGTCGCCTCCACGAAACAAGTAAGGGGAAAACTGCATTATCATTGCAAAATAACAAAAAAACTACATTATCACCGACAAGCGGACCACGAAATCAGTGGTAAGCCGACAAGATATTTCTAAATAATTAGTTTTTTAGTTAGCAGCTTTGTTAGTTCAAAATGAATTAGTTCTTCAGAAAAAAGAGGGAGTTAGTTCTCCAAGAACTTGAAAATGAATTAGTTCTTCAAGAACTTGAAAATTAATTAGTTCTCCAAGTAGTTCAAAATGAATTAGTTCTCCAAGAACTTGAATATGAATTAGTTCTCCAAAAGAACTCTAAAATGAATTAGTTCTTAATTTGGTTTAAAATGTATTAGTTCCTTGAGTACTGCAAAGAGGGCAAATTTTGAAGAATTTCAACAGACTGCATTACCCAACTGAAGACTAGTAGAACTGCATTACCAAATAAATGTTTTTCGTTAAACAAAATCAATTGTTAGTATTAAAAATCTTCTAATCTACCGTCTAAACCTGTTGTGCAGATTGAAAGCTTTCTGCAATATAACAAATATTATTAATTACAATTTCTTTGAATAATGATTCATTTCATTTTGGTGCGGTCATTTCTTTAGTATGTATAGAAAAAAAAGAAACTATTTTTAATCACCTGCTCCCTGCTCGCTCGGCTACTATATAATATGTCTAATGTCCAATTTCAGTCTTGTTTTGCGTCTGTCAATGCAGGTTAAGCATACACCTTGCACAATTTGACATAGATAGTTACAAAATGCATCAAAGAGTATATAGTATAGCTTTAGTATATACATAGTTAATCTGTTTTACTCTTGTCCCCCAATCTCTATTTATGCATAGAGCTAAGGAGAGCTCTTCTCTATATTTATGACATGCTGTTATTTATGTAAAGTAATTACGTGAAGAAAGGCGATTATGCACACACGGGATATAACGTAACATGCCACGCATCAACGGGGAAACATAGATACATACATATATGCCAACAACATAAGAAGAACACATTCGATGCAATCCACGGCAATTTTCGTTTTATTTATTTTTTTTGTTTTGTGATAAAAAACAAGATTTCACTTGATCAGTCATCATTAACTTTGTCTCTATATTCACCTGCATGGAAATCTTTTTCAACGGTCTGGGATACCTGTTGTGTGCATGATGATAGTCGTATATTACGTTTACATATTATCAAGAGTAGACTTAGGCCTCCTATATCTATCTAGAAAATGCGTTTGCAATTTCTATACTCTGTGTATGCCTTAACATGCATACATATATACAGTATTATTTGAACGCACCTGAAAACTGGCCAGACTTCTGTCTAGTTTGACAAAATCAAATAAACAAAAAACAAAAAGTAAAAAATAATAATAAAAGAATATTTCTCGTTCCTTTTATTAAAAAAATAAAATCATACATTTACGAAAATAAAGAAAATAATTTCAGCGAAAAAAAGAAGACAACTTTCAACTAGTTTTTATTGAGGTATTATTTATGTGCATACGCACACACACGCACTTATATTTCTCAATTTATCTTTTTGATATTTAAATATTTCTTAACTGTAACAGAAAATCCGCGTTTGATTGATTGTACTTTTAGCGATATTCAACGTTGCGAAGGAGATTGCACAAGATTAACTCGTTGATTGAGAGTTAATCCGGTGTAGCTAAAGACAATTGTCGTTAAAGATTTTTAATTGCAACCATTGCATATGTGGATAATACTGAATCTACCTTAAGTCGTATCTATGTGAAGAGCATGTCATCTAGTGCAACTTAAGTAGTTGTCGGCCATGTTTGGATATGTTTTTTTGGCGAGGGATGGTGAGAATCTTACATCAGTCGATCGCGCATGACAGGAGCCACCGCTAAAGATCCGCGCTCAGACGGTAGTGTCAGATTCGTACTGACTAAACTCACCACCCCATTACTTCGGGCGGGCGTCACTAACATGAGCCTTTCGCGTCTCTCCCGTTGAGTATGCCAGGGCTCCTTGGAGACAGATCAGCGACCCTTCAGCGTTTTCTTCGTTTTCAGGATGGTCTGGACAAACCGCGCCACCCTCGCTCGACCATTCCTCGGGGCCTCGGATATCGTCCAAAGTGGCTGGATCCTTGAGCAAATACTCCTATCCTCTTTGTGACGATTCTGTACCCTAGCCCCAACAGGCTCGGTCCACATCCTGCTTGGAGGCCCCTTCAGCATCTCCGTTGGCTGGACTTGATGGCTTGCTTCAGGGATTTCTTGGCCGCTTGGAATGCTGCGGCTAAAGGGGCTGCGTAGCTATCGCGAACTCTCGCCCCTTGTACCTGCAGACGAATTGAGCGGTGGCCGCACATCATATACTTGGAACATGATGTACTGGTGATTGCTTCCCATGTAGTCTTCGATCACCACTCGCGCTGCCAAATGTTCCGTTGGCCAGGAAGATGTCTGGGTTTGTCTCCTATGGCTCGACCTTCTGAAGGTTGGCGTGGAGCCGGTGTTGAGCACTACTAACCCAAGCCGGAACACTATGTCCATCAGCCTCCCTCCGGGAATTGGGCCAGGCCTCCCCGATTCGACAGTTCTGGCGTTAAAGCCCCAGCGACCACCAGGTTTCCCTGTGCCTCCCCAAGCGCCTCCTCCCGGCTGTCCAGTTTTTCCTGGAAGTCGTCTATCCGGTCGCTTGGGGTGAGATACATGCTCACATACACCGTGGCGTTGTATTTCACACTAACAAAACCGCACCCGAATCCCTCTCCCTCCATACGTACAAAAGTTTCGTGGGTTTGGGATCCAGATGGCCGCAGTGTCGAGGTGGTCGGCATGCCATCCTAACCCAACTAACCCATTCACGGTGCAGAGCTGGGTTAAGAGGTCATGGGCCGTCCTACTCCTGTGGAGATTTGCCTGCAGTTTATGGGTCATCGCGAACCCGTAGCTGAGCAAGACTAATCAAGCCAGACCAAGCTTTATCGAACTTCCTCAGCATGCCTCAGGCTCTCCACTCTCTTCTTGAGGGTGTTTCGATGGAGAATTTCCTCCTGGAGGTCAATCTTGAGCGAAGGCAGTCTGTGGGTGTAGCGACCATACCATCAACAACATGCTGCTATTATTATAAGGCTTTGAGGTCGAGACTCCTGATTCTCTTAGTTTTAAAGGCATTGAACGAGGCTAGGGTCTTTATTTGAAGGTCGATACGGAACAGCGGGAAGAGGACATCAAGGGCATTCATGGGGGCCTATTGTTACCGTTCTCTGGTCCCTTGCTAACTTTGACATTATAGGTCTTGCTCAGCGCTGGCCATCATACGAGTTAACCGTGCGTGAGAAATGGACGTACCAAGGCTGTGCGAATCCACAGGATCATCTTTGGCTTAAGACCCCATCTCTTATCGAAGTACCTTTTACAGCGTAACAGGCTATGAAGGCTTTTTCTAGCCTTCTTCGCCTCGACTTCCAGCTGAGTTAAGGTATAAAAAACTAGTAAACTAGGCCCTCAACCAGTTTAAAAAATATTGAAGCTGGTGTAAGAAATTAAAAGTGCCAGCTAGAGATCGATAATCCTGGAAGAGGAAGTTTCAGCCCAATTCTCAATAACAGTTTTTGTGGAGCTAATGACGTTTTCATTTTCATGCAAGATAACAATTCTACTAAACGTAAATACATATCTGTATATTTTGCATGCACACACACACATATTCCATTAATAGAATAGATCTTTATTATTAATCCTTAAATTCCGCATTCCATTAATGTACATTGAAGTATTCAGACACCGTCACGTAGATAACGTTCATTATAAAAATTGAAAAACAGGAAAACGCGCACGAGCACAATTCTATATGGATGGCGGACCGAGAGGAGGCTGGCCATACGACGTCGTTCCCTACAGTAAAACCTTTTACAACATATAAATTCTAGCCCATAAAGGTGTTAAATTTTACTCGTTAATCAAACAATAAAAATATTAACATATATTCCCCTGCGCCGACTGCTCCTTCCGCGACCACCCCCCGCCACCGCGCCAACCCTCTTCCCCCACCATTCTTCTTCTACATAACCTACCCTCGTGTTTTTTTTCATGGCTTCTATCATGCGTTTTCTTCCTTCACACATAATAACATAATGCAACAAAATATACACAAAGGTGGTATGCTTTTATTTTCACCTGATATATCCATGCCCGACCCTGTGTCTCCTCACCATACCATCAATGCCTCCTTCCGCCCGTGTCGCCCAGGTTAACCTACGTACACATTTCTTGTGCCATTCTTAGGCTGATATACCATCATCTCTCTGTTCGGAGTATGGAAGTTTGCCCGTCTGTAAATAATGAGTTGGATAAAGCTATGAAGCTGACAGGCAAACGGAGATAATAAAAGGTCGAGCATAAATTTTATTAAAGACAAAATAGGCAAAGATGAAGCTGAAAAGAAATTAAAAGGACATTGTCCATAAATTTATGAAAATTAATTGCCTTAACAATTTTAGCGATAATTTGATATCCCCCCGATGCTGTGTTGTCCTTAAGGGTGATTTATTTAAATACTTGCAATATTCCCTTTCCCTCTGTACCGTTTTATTTTTAACAAAGAATATTTTTTGCGTTTATGTTTTATTTTAATTTTTATAATAGAATTTCCCAAAAAAGAGTTTCAATTGTTATAAAAAACAAAAAACAAAATGGGGTGCCAGAAGGTTCAGTGCTGTGTCCTTTACTCTTTCTATCTGATTTTTATATTATAATAAAATAATTAAAGCTAATGCAAATTTGTTCCTCATCAAAGAGGCACAAAACAGTGTTCGCTTCATTCTTGCATTCTGTTTCTTAGTTTCACCACAGAGGGAAGGGGCTGGGGGGTGATGGGAGTTGATATAGAAGAATGTGTAATGCAAATATAATACACAGAGTATAAAGTTTAAACCTGTATGGCCTTGTCGTTATACACATAAAACTGCAATGGAAGTGAACTAATTAAAAATTCAAATAAATAAAAATCCCTTAAAGGAGTCCGATTCTCTTTCATATATTTTACGGTCAGCAATTACCTTTCGAAAGGTAACGAATACCTGATATGTCTGATTGCGTATTTTTTATTTATTTATTTTTTGTTGTTTTCCTGTTCTTTGGCTTATTTGTGTGTGTGTATTTTATATGCGATTATATATATACATATTTATATATAGGTGCAAGTATCACGAGCGTCCAACTTGTTTGTCGCGTATGTCTCCAGCTGTACAGCAGGTCCATGTTGTGTTACATGCCGGGTGCATCAATCCTGTCATCTGGTGGAGCCATTTCAAAGCCGCCATCGGATAAGTTCAATTCGAATTGAATTTATACAATCCACACATACATACACACATTTACATAGGATATGCGCCTTTTAGCTCGTGCGCATGCGTATCCTCCTTAATGCCATTACACCTGCACCCCTTCTGCTCTCCCACTATTCGTGTGCTACCCCATCTGCATGCATATGTGCAATGCATGCTCCGACCCCGGTTTACCTCTCCCGGGATCATCACATCATCATCGTCATCATTATATAATAAAAGAGCAAGAGACAAGACAAAACCCATCTCCTCTATCTCTCTTTCTAAAATCCACCATTGGGGCAATTATTTTCTATCCCTTTTAAGAGATTTGCATTAATGCATAAAATGCAATCATTTCGGCGGCGGTAAAGACGAAAGGGCAAGCAAAGACGAAAGATGCGCTCGCCAAGAAAGTGACTGGTAGTTGAGTGAATGGATGGGGCCGGTGCCTTGGATATGGTGTGTGCACCTTTTGTGCCCGGATTCAATAGTCGCTGTCCGGTTCGATTTGCATCCTTGCACTCAGTCATTGGGATCTCCGGGCGCACACAGCAATATATATGGCGGCAATGCCAAGAGCTAGAGTAGTGTCCGATATGTGCCGTTTTCAAGTTGATGCGGTTAATTGACTGTCAAGAGTAAGTTTTACTGAGTGGTGTACACCATTAACTCTTTCTGCTGTTTTTAACTGTCATTTAAATTTGTTTTGTGCTTGTCGTATTTTTTTTGAATTCAAAAAGAAAGAAACAAAAAAAAAACATTGCATTTTGTTATAGCAATCTAGCTAAACGATCTTATGACAGGTACTTCTTATTCTTGATAAGTTTCAGTAGTATAAATACAAAGGTTGCTGAGCGAAGGGTGGCCTTGATGTATGAGAGGGCTTCATAGGGACAGATTAACTGTTACGGTAAAGCCCTGTTATCTCCCATTCAAAATCTTGTAATATCGCATTCGCGACCTGGGTGGAGGTGGAAGCCAAACTGTTGGGGATGGCTGGACCACACTCTGTCAGGTAGGGCAGGACCGATACCCTGCTATGACTGACTCCTCGGAGGTTTTCAGAAGCTTTAGGATGATCAAATCCTCAAAGCCCATCTTAGGCGAATGCGTTACTAAGGTCAGTGACTTATGTAAAGGCAAGAGCCTCCCAGCTGTGGGTATCCTGAGGAGATCCACAGCCCGCACCTGGTTGGCTGAGGTAAAGCTAGTATGTCCAATTGGCTAGTATGGTGGCCAGCGCTAAGCAGGACGTACATATAATACCATAAAGTTAAGAAGGGTCCAAAGGACGGCAGGTGCCGTCACAACATGTCAGATGAACACCCTTGATACCCTCTTACTACTTGTTCTGTTTCGGCCGTTTCACATCAAAAACCTGACCTCGTGCAGTGCCCTCAGACTGAAGGAATCTGCAGCCTTGACCCCGAAATGCTCGGTAAAATCTTCCTGAAGTAGAGAAATCTCCGAAGCGGATGGTAGAATGTAGTGCATGGTAATTGGGATCAACCCTCTGTCAAGCAAACCAAGTATGTTCCTATGTCAGTATGGCCTTTCTTGTCCGTACCCATTGTCTTTGAGTCTAAGGCGCTACTAGAGGCTAGATACTTAGTGTGGAGGACCAGTGGAATAAGCCAGAGGAAGGTCCCTTGGTGTTGTAATAATGGTCCTGTGGATCATCTTGGTCACTTGAAAGGAATTATTAAGGAAAAGCGAACGATTACCTGCCATGGAATACTGTAACTCCGCCGTCGTCTGGTCCTAAGTCCAGGGTGTGAAAGGAGGAGGGTGGTCGCCGATTATCGAAGAGCCGACGAATCAGTTTATCGATACCGAACCGTCAAGAGGCAATAAAGTCGCGGAAATAGGAAAAGCGCCAGGAATCGATCAAGTAACCGCCGAGATGATCTGCAAGACGTATTATGGACCCAGTTCCCATGGGAGATTGGAGACAGCCTGCCTGCAGTAAACGTGGATAACGCCTCTATACGAAAAAAAATAGATTGTCGCCCGTACAAAGGGCCTTTTCCTGAGCCTCTAGCCTTTCGCATCAAAAAAGGGAAGAAGAGGATTGCCGTCGGAAAATCTCCTGGGTTAGTCGGTGATTGATTGGTGAAGCTAGCAGCCAGTGTGGGACCACGTGAGTTCGCCCAATTATACACAGCGTGCCTGGAGAGGTTGGCCCAGCAATGTCAATGTCGGCCTCTCTGAGGAAGACTATAAGATTATCCAAGACACTCGAGTGTCTCGAGTGCTTGAGATTAATCTGGACAATCTTCCTCCGCTGAGTTCTCTAGTGCAGTCTATAATAACGTTTCTTCCAGCAGGTAGCTTTCTTTCCCAATCTGGTGAAGCTCGTCCTTGCACACCTGGAATATTTTTACCTTGGCGTGCCAGATGCCTAATGTTAGCCCAATTAATTGCAAGATCGCCATCACCGATCTTACAAAACAATCACGTCTCGTGATATTTAAATGAAGAAAACCATACAAGAACTTTTTTGCTGAAATTTTGCGTGTTTTAATTAAATAATCGATGATCGATAGTAATATGAAAATGAGCTACCGCCTTATCGGATTGAATGGCACCCTCTCTCCCTCCTAAAAATGCACATAGGTGCAAATATGAATGAAAGACCAGCAACAACAAACTATAACCTGCTCTCTAAATCGTATCGGAATTTATTGCTGCAATTAGCCTGAGTTGGTGTCGCAATTATGGTCTGTCTCGTTACGTTTCCACCAAAGTGATACCGAAAAATCCACCTGATCGCTCGACTCGGGCCAATGCGTAAACACGCGTTCCTCGCGATACCTTTAAGAACCAGTTTTCTCAATTTTATGAAGTTGTTGATTTGAGGAGATTTTTATGGGTCACCGCTGAGCTGTGTTCTTTTATTTTCTTCTTCTTCTCTTGCGCATAATTTTGTCCATTGCGCACACACGAAAAATCGCATTCGGCTTGTTTTGTTCTGCTGCGATCGATGATCGCATGGATACCTCATTCAGTATTGTCCACGAAGGCGAAGGATTGTCACCACATGGCCCGCAATCTCAAGATCTCCTTCTCGTGTTTATTGGGTTTCTTTTATTATTTTCGGCTTGATCTCGCACAAGGATCCCGGATCCCTTGGCATTCCTGCGATCAGTTCGGGTGGCTGGTCACCTTCAATCCAACAAGACACACCTTTAGCCATTCTGTCACCGTACGTCAGTCAATCTTGTTGCAGGATTCCCACTTCATGCCGTCTGGTCTCCTTCAGTAGTTGCACCACAAACAACCAACAGAGGATCATCCTCATCATCATCCACATCATCAGCCAGCCCGGCCAGAAAGATATAGGGAGAGGGAGAGAGGACTAGTTGGTGGTTGGTTTATGTTGTTGCTGTTCTTGCCGTTGTCCAATCTATGTTCGTTTGTCTCATGTGATAATATCCTATCGGATCTGCGCCTTTGATACTGCTGTGGCTCTTATATCAATGTCCAATTTTTTTTGTCACCATTTCTCAGTTGCGCTGTCAATTGCCATGTTCAACACTTTTTTATTTCTGCATTCATTTTACGTTTTTTTCTCGTTTCGTTTTGTTGGTCCGGTTTCTCTCTATCTCTTCCTCATGTCGCGGGGATAGTATTCTCGCGAAATTTATTATTATTTTTTATTCGCGTTTATTTCGTTGTAATTAATGTAAATTATATGCAAGCGCTGAAATGTTCCACCGTTTCGTTTGCTCGTTCTGTTAATTGTCAACTAATTAAATTTTTATACTTCTTTGCGTCCATTTTTCAACTCGGCACTCATCCTGGGATTTTTGTATTAGATAAAAATGCTTCAATTAATTTCAGTGATTTCCATCAGTTTGAAGTCCTCATCGGTAGTCCTAATAAGCCACCTTGCCGGCTTAACCTTTCAATAATAGGGTACCTAAGTTCCGCTAAGATAGCATCTTCACCTCGGACAAAGATGTGTAGGTCACCTTGTATTGCCTACTGTCACCCAATAGCTCAAACGCGAGGCTCACTGCCTCCTCCTCATGCAGGCACAGACTCTCGTCCACCTATCCTATTCTTTTTCTATCCTTCTCGTTAAGCTTGCTACTAGACATTGCACCATGAGACGTCGTAGTACAAGGGTCTCACCTAAGACCTTCATATAAAAAAAAGGACTCCAGGCCAAGCCAAGTCCTCAGCACAAGAGTGGGTGCTTTGGTCTTAATGTAGGCAGTACCAGTGTGGACAGCGACTTTGGACAGAATAGGTAACGAGAGGAAATTAAACTCTGCTATCCGCTAAGTGCCCTTTGAACATGTTGTATATATCGTATACGTCCGATGAAGTAGTATGCCTCACAGCAGGAATCACCCCCGTTGACATTCTGACAATCGAGAGTAAGAGCTTGTATGACTCGCGAAGCGTGAGGGGGCCCAAGGCTTTTCGACTGGTTCTGGCTGGTCCATCGCAGCGTCGCAGAAGAGGTGGGACAAGGCTGATATAGGCCGATGGTCCGATACGATCATTCAAAATGAAAAGCAGTGGGTTAATTTGATCAAGTGAGTTACTACCACGCACACATCCTGAATGGGCCTGAAGGTTATAGGGCACACCTTAATCGTTTCGGGTTGGACGATTCACCGTTCAACCCAGAATGTCCGGATGATAAAGGCATGGACTTTTGCAACTAACATCGAAAAACGCCCTGGACCAGATGATGAGGTCGAAGGACGTGTGGAGAATGGTGGAAGTAATGCTGAAGGCAGCTCTTCAGAACCTTAAGCAATGCGAGGCTGAAAGACACAGCGAAAGGCAAATAAATGCTACTGATCCAGCCTCCTAATGCAATGTCGTAAATCGCGGAGAGAATGTAGGATATGAAGGAGGTTAGAGGGTCCACCTTTGGACCCATGAACGGGAACTTATGTAGCCAGGAATGGGGTAGAGAGAATCATCGGTGACCTTTCTCGTCAAAAAAACAGCGACGGCAGAAACAGCTTATGCCGGCCTGGACTCAAAACTCATGAAGAATCTGTGAAACGGGCAATTATCTTGGTGCTCGTTCGATTGCCTAGGTCAAGCAGTATGGGACGTTGTTAGTGCTTAGTTGGGTGACCACTTTGTAAACGTGATCGATATGGGTGCATTATAGATGCTCATGCCTGTTAATGGAGCATGCATACGTATATTTATAGATTTCCATGCTGGTAGGGGGAGCGGGTGGCAGGAGAATTTGTTTGTAATTCGTGCTAGTCTCGGCTATGTATATATGCTTTTCTAAATCACGTAAATTATTTTTACTCGGGAAGGCTTGGTGAGATAGCAATCTCACAACTTTTTTTGGGTCTTCGATTTCGCAAGGTCGATATCCTCATTAGCCTCTGAGCCAGAAAAACGCGAAACTAACTAAGCAACAATTCTCAAAGCGTGAACCCTTTAAGAGAGAGCCTTTATCCCTTTACCTAAGGAATTTTTCATTGACCTAATCGAACGGGCAAAAAACGCGTTAAAAATATAAAAATAAAGAAACCAAAAAAGGAAAAATAAAAACAATGATAAAACTCACATGAAGAAGTGCACAACACACAGAATGGAATCTTGAAAATTCCTAAACACAGGTAATGCATGTCAAAATATGATATATTCAGACTGGATTTAATTTACCCCCAACTAAGAATAAAACTCGCATATCTTTCTCCTTGGGCTTGTACGACTTTAATATACACTTCCATTCCCAGTATACGTGCACGTCCAGGTATAGAGGGGGGGCCCATCATATATAGGAGATGAGAATGATCGTCGCCCTCTATCTTGTTCTACTGATGGTGTTTAGAGCTATACGGTGTTGTTCTTGTTCCTTTTGTTATATACATATATTTGTATATATAGAAATTTTATGTGTTTTTATATTGTCAGATACTATACTATATCTATGTAAATTTATATATTCAGTTGGATGAGTAATTATTGGACAGGCTGTAACTCTCAACGTATGGCGATTTTTGGTATGATCATTTCTAACTGATAAAGGATAATCTTAGAGAGTATTCCTTTCTAAAAACAACAACAAAGCCATAGAGGATCGTGCTTTATACTATATGTATATACGTGTGTGTATGCATAATAGAAGACATGATCGGTGATCGTGTACTTAAGTATACTGCGCGCGGTTTGATATGTTATAATAATAACAAAGCCCTTTCGAACAACGAACAATATATAGTGAATAATAAATGATTAACGCAACGCAGCACAGCACAAATTACAACAACAGCAGAAGCAGCAAAAAATGAAAACAGAAAACCGAGAGATAAAGAAGGTAAAATGCCGAGCAATGAATAACAAAAATCACTTAATATCAACAACAACGGGTTTATTTCATAATTATACAGGTTAGGGCATCTCTTTGTGGTTAGCATTCTATAACAGCAGCAGCTAAAAATATGATCGACTATATAGATGGATCTATATAGTATATAGCGTATACATATGTTCAAGCAAAAGATTACACTGGATCGTCTCTTGGTTGTTCGTCTGTTGCATTTAGTGCACCAATGGACATATATGAATATATGTAGCATGCGCGCGCGGTAGTGCAGTGATCTTCTTTTAGACAGAACACGTATATGCGTAATACACGGCCGTAATCATAACTTTTGCAGGAGTAAAGGAAGAGAAGACAATATATATATATTAAAAACAAAAAGAATTATGAAAAGATAAAGGGAGAAAATGACCCAGCGCGATCGGCCACATAATAACAATAAACATAAAACAAAAATTTTAATCTTCACGTTAGGCTGAAGATATTCTCTGCTCCTGCTGATGCTGTGTTGTTGGCTGGCTAGGCTGGATTGCTGGACGCTCTGCTGCTGTCTTTGGTATACAGCGCAAGGAATGTGCAAAGGAAGTGAATTTATTCCAGTAAGAATCATTTATTACCCCACACCATCAGGCATCTTCCCAGAATGAGTACTGAGGACGACTTGCTTGGATATTTAACTTCAGAGTTCATATACGGTGACTAGCTTAAAGAAATCTCTTATACATTACTTCCTTGTTGGGTGTATATCCAACTAAATATTTTTTTGTTCTTATAAGTGTAGATCAGTGATCTTCCTTCTTCCTGTCCATCAATCCCTTGATCTGTCGTGCTGATCTTCGAATAGATTTCAATATGCAACGATTGCGATCCATATCAAAAATTTTGATATGGATATTTTTGCCCACACTATAAAGTCAACAAACTAAACTTTAAGAGTAAATAAAAAAAAAACAAAAAAAAAAATAAATAAATTCCATGCACCTGTATAAGTGGAAGGTGAAGTGGCACACGATCGATCTAATTTGAACAGAGCAGGTGGCATAATTGCGTATACGGCAGTAGCAGGGGCCGCAACAGCAGAAGCAGTAGTGCCAGCAGCAGCACACTTTTTTTGGTATATTTTGTTGTTGTTGCTGTTGTTGTAGGTTGCGCGGTGTAGCTTTGCCGAACTCCCAGAGGCCCACGACTCTACTCCGCAAGGTAACCCTCGACTCATGCGCCTTCAGATAGTTTCCTGCCTCTTAGGAGTTTTCTTTTTATTATTATATTCAATGATCTCTCTCGGCCCTGTTTTATTTTTTTCTTCGTTTGCGAGAAAGATCAGCTTAAATCGTTGTTCCTCTTTCACGTACCGCACATTCTCAAAGCACCGGCGCACCGTGTGGCTTACCTGGATATATACCTGGAAGATGTGTCGCTGATGTTTATTTTGTTTTTGATTTCGTTCGTGTATTTTTTTTATTTCTGTTGTTTATATGTATGTTTGGTTGGGTTATGTGTTCTTGTTTTTATTTTCTTCACCTTACCGGGGATCCGCACTTCCTTCCTCATTTCTTCATGAGAATCGCATTTGATAATTGCATAATCCACAAACTTTGTAAACACGGTTTTATGATAAGACTTGTCGTTTAAGAGATATTTGCAAAATCACCTTTCGACCTTGAATGGAAATATTTCCTCCCTATCGATCGCGTGGCAGACTCGACGTTTTAGTCACTGACTTCTTCGAGGGAGCGTCTTTAGCCTATTGTGCCACCCTCGTCAAAAGAAAACCTTTGAGGGTAATTCTTTCGATATAGCCTACAATTGATTAAGGATTCACAACCCCAATCTCTCTGGGAGTAGAGAAGCCGCGATCGCTATAGCCTCACCTCAATCGCAACGTCCTCGCCAGAGCTTCTTTACTACTAGGCGGAACGAAAGGAAGTTCAGTAGGGCTCTCATAGCCCTAGTCGGACAGCGGCAGCGGCTTTTATCTTCCATTTATACCTGGAGAGGCCTTCGATAGCTTAATCACGGCACCCCTTTTTGGTCTTGATCCATCATGCATGTGAGTTTATCAAATTATCCCTAATCTTGGACCTTACGCAGAGTGAACTAGAATGGTATTTATGATAGAATTACAATTAAGGATTAACTTCGTTGATGTATATGGCCTGGCCTTTGATCTCGGCTCAATTAAGAGGTGAAGCAGCATTGGACGTGACCAGTACTTAGCTGGAGGACCGTATTGGTAAAACAACACTCGCGTTAAAAAATATAAAGCTTCACGGCAAAATTCCGACTCCGTTTTCCACTGGAGATCGTCGAGTAGCAATGATTCTTCCTTTAGGATTGAGGGTGGGGGGTATGTTTTCCCTATGGCGGTGCGCGAATGAGGCAAGGCGTTATATGCCATGCGTGGGCCTTATAGGGCAATCGACATGTGGCCCAAATGAGAAAGTGAGTCTAGACTTATAGGCGTCGTATCGAATGGTCACAGGACGAATGGGTAGCTATCGTCCAGAAGCCATGATCTAGAAATTTCTATCCTCGTTGAGTTAAGAGTTCTCAATACATTTAGTACGATCAGGGCCGGCGTTTGGCTTTTTTGCGCCGGTGCAGTATGCCATATTGCGCCCCCATCAGCTGATCAGTTCATTATGAAAATGAAGACATGGAACACTTTTTTCAAGAACTGCGCCCGGTGCAAATACACCAATTGCACCTATGAAAGCGCTGCTCCTGAGTACGATAAAAATTATGAGGTACAATGTCCTTATCGATATAAAAAAAGGGGATGAAAACAATAAATATAGAAGAAAACACACTGGATCTCGCCTCTATCTCTAATCAACCTACATTGAAGTCTTCAACCCTACACTCAACACCATATGACAACAATATACCATCCACAGCTATTTCCTACTTGGTGCCGTTTCTATATAAAAGGGCGCAGCTACCAATTTGTGCATATTAAATTAATGAGCCCCCATCATCACCATTGGGGAAAGATAAACGGAAAGACCCTACCATAGTTGTAGCAAAATCATAATCACGAGACTCAGTTCTATCCCTCCTCCTGCCTCCTTCTCTCTCTATCTATCTATATAGCTATCTATCTGTCTCCCTGTCTTTTTTCTAGAATCCTCAAAAGCACAGTTATATTATATGTTAAACGTTTTTAAAGGACCCAGTATGGCAGTTAATTGACATGTTAGCATGACTCGAAATTATCCGAGCGAATATTCAAGTTCTGCCATCCGTTAAACAGGTGTGTGCATGACATCTTCTATCTATAATCGCTCGCCTCCCTTCTGTCCTCTCAATGAGCCTCATAACCGCAACAAAACTTTGCGCTTATTTATTTTTGCATACACATATATATATGTATACGTGTATTTTTTTAATGATGACATTTAGTTTGAATTTAACAAAAAAATTGTTTTTTAACCTTAAAACTTAAACAGGCGGAAAAAAGTTTTTTTTACTGTGCACGGGAATCCCCCCTTACATGGCATGCACCATCACCACCATCTGGCGGCCTGTGCTGGGGCTTTATTTTGTGGCTTTTCTCTTGGTGGATACTCTGTTACTACTATCCATAGATGTCAGTCAGGCAGGAGTCGCGTACTCGAAACACGAGACTTGAATTGGTTCGGCAGGGTTGTGCGGGAGCTTGAATGACAGCGAAAAACTAGGGTGGGGGCGGAAGGTGTGTGCTGTTCTTGTTTTTGGTGGAGGACGGGGTGGAAGGCCGAACGAGAGCGACAGAGAGAGAGTATCGGGTGGTTTTAGCAGTTTAGGGTAAAAAAAACTGAACACTCAACTCTCACTCCAATTTTCCCTATGCTTTTTCGCATTTAATGACGTTTTTCCGCCGGTAATCACCATAAAAACAGGATACCAGAGAGGAGTAGTTATCCTTGGATCAGTTACATCTTCCGCGAGTGTACAGTTATCCCACAAGTCACCCCTTATCTCAGGAGTACGAAGGAGCAAAAAAATATACATATACTGGGTGTCACTACCACTTCTTGCCTTCGAGGGGCATATTTAGTGCATTTGCTTGGAAATAATGCATAGGAGCTACTAGTGCTCCCTGTAGTGGTAGGGGTAGCGCGAGGATGTTTGTTGGGAAATTGGACAGCGGCAGGTGGGGGTGTTGTGCAAATCTGTATCCATATTTATTTATATTTTTTTCTTCTTCTTGTACACTGTGTACGATTCGGTTTGACAGTAACTAAGCCTTACTAGAAAAAACACCGCTATGCACAGATTTTTAGCGCGCGGCTTGACTAAATCCTTTACCCAACAGTTTTGGAGACTGTGTAAAAAACTGAAACGAGCAAAAATCCACCTTAAGTGAGTGAAATTATAACAAAGTAGTGCGATGCTGCGGTGTGCCGCACAAGGGGGTGAGGTGGATATAGGGTAAATGATATATATGGGGCTCACCTTTAGGAGCAAGTGAGACTATCCAGGCGTGTCTGAAGGGATGCCAACGAACATCCAAGTCCGCAACCTAAACCTGTTATCCTTAGAAATTGTGTTTTTTGTTGTTGCTCGATGTATACACCATTTCTGGCATACAGATAATACATATATGTATATACATATATATCTTAGATACATCCGTTTTGTATATTGACTTTGTGGTGTAAGTAATAAAATAAAAAATGAGTCTTACTTCACAGTACTCGGGGAGAATATGGTTGTGGATTAGAGACGATTAAGGGTGATTTCCACGATTTCTTTCTTCTTCCTTTTTTATTTTTTTTATCCTCTTTTAATAGCAACATCCATTACTCTTCGTAAGAACAGTAATGAGATTTTCTTTACATAGAAAAGTAAGTGGGGACGGGGGAAAAACAAGTACAGAAAGAATCATTTAGTAGAGAATAAAAAAAAACTTATTGAAGAAATATATATTCTTCTTCTTCCTTCTCCTTGCTATAGTCCATTATCAACCTTAACCTTCTTAGCCCTCTTTAACCTTTTCATTATTGTTCAGCATTTTCAATTGCTTTTTCGTCCTTTTTCTAAACGGTCCCCCCACTAAGTACTAACAACTTTCAATGCTGCTGGACTTCCGTGATCGAACGATAACAGGTCTATTCCGTATGCTAAATGGTACCCTTTACGGCATGAAATATCAGTCACGAAGGAGAGGTACGGTAATAGCTACACAAATGGTACTCATAGACGTATCCCAATAAGAAAGGTCCTAAAAAGGTCGACGCGGTCGTTTTAAAGCGGTCAGAGTAGCCCAATTCGAATTCCGGAAGCCTTGGGGACCCGGACGAGGAGGCGCAAGGCAAAAAAGAGATAAAAACGGCCCGAAAGAGGGAAGGTGCAGCTGGTCTCTGGGAGAGAGTCTATCTAGACTAAAGTAGAGAAGAAGAAAACGTTGAAGGAGTGGAAAAGCAGGGAAAACGCTACCAGGAAAAAGCAAAAAAACACAAAAAAGGTGCCCTTGCTGTGCATACTGTATTACGTCCGAGGAAACAGCATACCTCCACGAAGGAATGACCCCCTTGATATTGTGGCGGCTGAGAGTGACAGCTTGTGCGAAAGACGGGAGCCCAAGGCATTGCGACGGATTCTGGCGCCCGGTCAGTCCATCGCAGCATGGGAGGGGAGGTCGGACTAGTCAACTTAGCGCCGCCGGAAATGAGGGAAAATGGGGAAGTGAGTTACTACCTCACGCAGTTCCTGAGTGGGCATAGATGTTAGGGGGCATACATTCATCGGTTCAAATTAGACGATTCACCGTGCTGACTAAAAACTACATAGGATAAACGTCCATCAACGTCGGCCAAACAATTACTAAACAAGAATACAGAATACTAAACAAAAATACAGAAAGATAACGAAAAACGTCGCTAAGCCCATGAAACTGGTTGCTTCATAACATCGCTTATGCCTGCCCAATTATACAAAGATCATTTCCAATAATTAATATCCCCGGCGAGAACATTATTTTACATATTATTATTTTCCAAGTTTACCGAACAAAAATCCGCACGGCCAGAAAAAATTTCCCTGTTCGAGAGGAGCGAGCGAAAAAAACGAGGCAAATTCCACCAATTAAAAGTGTTATAATATATCATGGCTGACACTTTAGCACACAGTGGAATAATCTCGTTCTGCTGGCGCTGTAACATCCATAAATCATCAAAAAAATCGCAACAACATCGCGAGGCAGCCATTGCGCTCATAAATTAGCGATCGAACATTGTTTTAAGCAAATTGACGCCACGAAATCCCCCCACTGCGTAGACGCAACTGTAATGCATTCTGAAAATGCATAGCAACGGAATGGAATGGCATGGGCCGCTACATAAACGCACTATAGCATACCCCTGGAACGGTGGAGCCACACCACATCATCATCATCATCAGCAGCATCAGCATCGTCCGTCGGTCGTCCTCGTTGAGGCTGGGGCAATACACAGCCTCGGGG
Source organism: Thereva unica (assembly GCA_949987705.1). Lineage (NCBI taxonomy): Eukaryota > Metazoa > Arthropoda > Insecta > Diptera > Therevidae > Thereva > Thereva unica. The sequence goes on from OX465286.1 coordinate 3,213,206, forward strand.
TGTTCTCCTTCTCCTCTTGTTTTCGGGGCTCCCACTTTGTCCTTATCACTGGGTACGTCTTGTACCTGCTGGGATGATAGCAGGTGACTCTTGCGGTCAATCGCACTATTGCTATGCTTATTTCTGGCTCGCGCATGGGGAGCCCGGATCGGTCTCTTCTCGCTGGATTCGATTCTGTTGCCCCAATGGTGAAGCAGCTTGTCCCTTTTGATATCTCTTGGAATTTCATTCTTTGGCATCTTTTCATTTTCCCTTTTTCGTCCATTGCGGTATCCCCGCCTCTCTCTGGTTAAATAGAAAAGCCAACCAGTGTCCCAATGCTGTATCCTCGACATCTTGGGGAGTTTATAGAAAAATTTTACAGCAATTAGTTTCCTGTTGAGAGAACTGAAGCACACCAAAGCAGCAGCGAGATGAATGACCGGATCTTGTACACTAAGTCCATATCCTTGCCGGTCCCCTTTTGTCCGTTAATTGTATTCTGGGAGAATTCAAACGTGGCTCGGTATTACATATATATAAAAGGAGACCATAAAAACGAAGTCAGGATATAGACAACATTTCTGTAAAAAGAAAGATCCATGGTCTATTAGCTTTTGTGAATAAATATAGCACAGAGAAAAAATAAAGAAGAAGCTTTCTCTATCTCCTCTATACATTTTGGCATCCTGAAAAGGTCGAGATAGGAGAACGACAACGCCAGGGGGAGAATCATATCCAAGGATCATCGATACTTAAATAGAGAAAATACTTGTAGGTCCTTGTACAGAAGATTCACTCGCACATAATGATGGGATACAATAGCGACGTGTTCACCCGAGGAATAAGGAGATTACACTATTGTTCAGGTGGTACAGTCGGCACGGATTTGTTGTCATCGTTTTCAATGGTTAACAAATTCAAAAGGGAATGGAACATAGAGAACAGAAAGGGAGGGAAACATACAGAAAGAGGAGAGCTTCTTTCTCTACATTTTCTTTCATTCTTTTATTATGTAGCATGATACCTTTACTGGATTTCATTTGTAGTTCTTTTATGCGACGCTTTTTGAAAGGGGGCAGTGGGGGCGGGGCGGGTCGGTGCGCTTTCAACGGGGCGCCTGCAGGAGATAATTGCTCGCATCAAAGGCGCGCGTTAAATGCTTAAATACAAAACAAAACATAAAAGAAATAAAATCCCCTTTAATAATAAGAAACTTTCAAGCTTTGGTTTAGAAATTCGAAATTACATAATGTTAGCATAAGTGTAATAGTTAAGTTTAACCCATAATCTGCTACAGAAGTAGAAATAAGAAAATCTCTCCTAAAAGTATGCAGAATTAAATATTAATAATTTAGATGTACCCTAAAAGTATGCAAGGAAAGAAGAAGATAACTGGCCCACAGGGATGCTACGCCAGCATAGTCAGAAGTAAGGGCCTTTATACTGGGGCTTATTCTGAAAGTCGAATCACTCACATGACATTTGCATGACTGTTGCATCACGGCTAAAAACTTCCACTTAAAGGCAAATAACTCACTTTATTCCACTCTAGGGAAAGCCCATGAAACTGACGGTTGGCAATTTTAAATGAGATATGTCTCTTGATTCGACTCGGGGAATACCATTTTTTGAGAGTGCAAGTCACATGACTTTCAGAATAAGGCCCACTATCGACGGTTTTGTCACTGAATGCAAATTAATAGATAAATCAGCTCTAGTTGAAAAGGTAGTATATATAAGAGTGAAGGAGTAGCTGAGAGAACCAACACGCGGTTTTATTCCGCATCAACCCCTCAAATACTACCGTGACAGAGCGTTGACTTCGAGGATCGAACAGGAGATGACTCCAAATCAGAGATAGGGTGGATTCCGAGACTTGGACGAAAGCCCCTAATTTAGTATAGCGTTCAGCTTAGTTTACCCTACCTGCTCTCCTATAATGGCATACACCTATGAAAAAATTGCGAGAAAATCGAATTTAGGTTCAATACTTTCGACAACGCTATACAGATGGTGTATAAGGTATTCTGCAGCGTAAGGCGGAGCAAAAACAACCAGTCTCCCATGGTAGAATGGAGATCGCTCGAAGCGCAGTGAGTTAACAAAAGAGAACTTAAATAGCTGGTACTAAACAAGACCTTTGGGTCTACAAAACTGCCTAAAGATGCCCAAGAAAGCCTCAGCCAAGAGAGAGATACTCTTCAGGTGTACTGCCAATGTTTTGAGAGACTAGGAGATTCTGCTGGACTACGCAAGATCCTCTCCAACTGGAGTGGTCAGTTCGTCCTTTATAAATAAAGAAGGAATGGAGCTCAAAGGAATCACACGGCAGCTAATAAGGAACACACCTTCCCGGATCTAAGAATCACAATAAAATGGAAGCAGCAGAGTATGTAGACAGCAATCATGGGCGGACGGGATCTCCAAACCACAAGTCAGATAATTGTTAAGCTTCCGCAACTCCACAGGAATGGTTAATGTAATTAAACCTGCGGAAACTACTTGATTCAGCTTCTCACCGATCATGGCGGTTGGCAATTGGTGATCCACACTACCCAATCTTCGTCTATGCCCAATCAAAAGCTTTACTGCGCCGTCTTAAAGCGACCATTACTCAAAGTTTAGTGTAAATTGAAAGTAAAACGAAAAACAAGCAGCTTCCTCGCTAGATTTCAATCAATACCTGGCAGACAAACGGACATATTAATTAACATATCTAGGAATTTAATTAAGGAACGGTTTTTATTGCTCGTATAACTTCTTTCAATAAAACAGTTACGAACCAGAAGGAGAAATTTATTATTTCCTCTCTTGATTTTTTCCTCGTTTTGCACTTTTCTAGAAGTTGTCGTTTGTTATACAATCAAGGATACCTTGTCCGGTGGAGCCGTCTCCTCTCGCGATATTCAGCTACTATATGGGTATTATATAACGACTGGTATGAAACTAGCTTCTACCAAGACGCCGCCCTGCCCCGTCCCTCCCGTCGCGTCGTCGCATGGAGACCATCCCTTTATATTAGTTTCTACAGCCAAACATGATCTAAGATTGCGTCCGCCAGTTCTGAGATGTCCGCACTGGTAATATCACGAAATGCTCATCCTATTGGGACGCCGAACAAGATTTTCGTTCGCCTCTCCAGCGACTGGCATCCGTCCCATATAGTAGATGCTTCTCTAGCGGCTAGAAATATTTGTGAAGACTATGAAACAGATTTTGCATTCGCATGATGCTTTTTTTTCGTTTGTGCTTCGTTGTTGATTTTTCATGAACTTGTTTTTACAATTTCACACCAATCCCCGATCTCGTCGTTAGTTGTCCCCGTCCATTCAGTTTGGACAGGTATCCCCCCTTGGCACTATATTATATCCTAATGACGGGGCTTAAGATGCGCGGCAAAAAACGAAGCCGCAATTGAAAAAGATAACATTCTGTTATCCCAATACACACATTTGTGCGCCGATATCCTATAAACTTTTGAGAGACAACCAGCTATACCGCCGCGGAATATAAATGCATATTTAGTTGGGCTATGCGCGCATTTTAAATCGAAATGAAAATGAAGAAAATAATGTTTTGGAAACTTGTTATTTTGCATGATAATCCACTTTGGCTGTGGCCTTTCTGCGTGCCGCCCTCTGCGCCCCGCACTTTAAATGCGCTCTGATTTGTTTACGTCTTGTCATGAATGTTGCAGCTTATAATTTATATAAAAAAAAGGACACCATTTTTTACGGTACTCTGGAGGGAAATGCACCTGTTCGTTTTGGTGTTATAAAGTCTCGCCAGTGTGGAGACGGCAGAGGGTCCCGCGAACATCTAAATTCTTATTTTCGGTTTGTTAAGATTAAAAATAAATTCAAAACGTCTCAGATCAATTCTTATTAATGGATTTTTGATTGGGTGTAATTTTATAGTCATCGATGGGAACGTGGGTGTGTGTGTTGGGTTATAATCGCCACAGTTTAGTATCGAGATTTGAACGAAATTAAAATTCACATAAATGCTTCTTTTGATGCACCTGTCACACTAAAAAAGGAATTTTTATGTTTTATTGGCGTGGGTTTAGCTCTAAGATCGAGGATCACCCTGTGCACTGCCCGTCCATTGATCACGTCATGGAACTCTAGTGGTAGTGGACTATGGAGCCATTGCATATCTGCGAATTCTTGGGGATAGTGCATATCGACTACAGTTCCTTTGTTCTAAAAACAGAGTAGCCGACTATCCTTACATAAATTAGAACTTACAGCTGCTCTCCTTGCTTCAAGGCTGATAATGCATTTAAAGCGCAGTTTGAAGGCATTCGCAGAAAGGAGGCATTCTCCTGGTTCAGAGAGTCCAGTAGATCTGCCGTAGATCTTGTTCTCCTCCACTTTTGGCTATGGGGACCAACATGGTTCAGCATGTATAATTACCGTAGTCGAGAATCTCGTTAACTCTCGACCACTGGCGTACCTATCTTTGTCAGACCCCTCCACGCTGACATGATGCTCGGTAAGGTGATTTGCCATATAACGGCTAATCCCAGCCACTGGCATCATAGCCCAGCGCTTCCCCGAGGTGCACAAGCCTCACCACCACGACAAGGTGTAGGTACATTGGTGAGGACCGGACCGATTAAGGAGACCTTGAAAATTTGTTCTATAAATTCGAGAAATTCTAAGTACAACGTTCGAGAAGATTCTTCGTGAATTTTTAAAAGTGCACGGCCCCACACCCGCCGTGCACAGTGACAGCCACCATATTTGTAAACCGTACTGTCTCCTATAACTCCTCCGTCGCGCCATCAACATTTACTAAACCTTATCGAGAGATCAACATACATATTTTATTAACAATCTTTAATTCGCCCGGGCAATAATCGATTTCGCGATCGGTTTTGTATCAATTAATCTGATTGGTAGATTTTCCGATCTCCTACGCGACGAATTAGTCGATTTTTAGTTGGGAGATTTTTCGATCTCCTACGGAACAGACATTGTATCGATTAACTTTGAAACGAAATGCCGTACTTATAATTTGTTTTAGAGTTCTAGAAGGAGTAAAGAGATGGTAAAGCTTGCACCGGCAAAACACAGCGAAATTTTTGAATACGAATTGGGTGATCGATACTATCTGATTGGACACTTTCTGATAAACAAGAACGCGAAACAGAATATGAAGAAATACTGAGTAGAAAGTACTGCTTGGATTCTCTGCTGGGGAAAAAAGAAAATAGTTAGATAAAAAAGAGTAGCCCTCATGAAGAGGACTACACTGAAAAATATTGTTAATAATTTATATGCATATGTTTTAAACAAGTGTAATAAAATAAATAACATAAAAAAAAATTCTTAAGATCAAACCTTGTTGATAAAAATTACCCATGATGATTGTTGATGGTCGACTGTTGATTGATGAATGATGAATGACGAATAATCTGTTGATGTCTGATGATGATTAAGTTGATTTTATAAATGTTGATTGATGGGGGTTTCAAGAGAGGAAAGGCTACAATCTGCAAGGCAATAGTTAAAAGCAGAAAATTTAAATAAAAAATAAAATCTCTAATGACTAGCCGAATGATGACGATGATTGTCGACGGACAATATTGTTTTTCATATAGTACTCCTCAGTTAAAGCTTACTAATCATTTGTTTGCAGCAAAGTTAGTTTCAGAAAGTTCATCAATATCGGTTTTCTTGATCAGCATTTTTTTCGTAGTTCTTTAGCATCATATTTCGATAGTTCGTGTTTAAATTGTTGTAAGTTTTCTATTTTATAGTTTAATTTATTAAACATAATGTTAAGTAGTTAAGTAAATTTTATGTAAAAAAGTAAAAAGGGTGGGTAGACACACAAATCCTAAAAATTGAATCTAAAAACAACGAGGACGGACCTAAAATTAACCTAAATAAATAAGCTAAGCCCTAGGTAATACAAGAGAAGACACAACAAGATGAGCCAATATATTTTTCAAGGGGAGGTCTGAGTGTGCCATAAACAGAGTAAAACAATTCGCTTTAAACTGTTTAATATTGGCTAGTGTTATTTAAGTCACTTAATGCGGGCTCCCAATGCATCCGCTCCGTTAAAATTCGAAGTTTGCTTAGAACTTATATGGCAGTGAGAAAAGGTGGTTTCAATCGGAGCAGATGCATTGGGATACCGGCTTTAGAGCTAATCTACCTAAAATGTGTTGTGATAATTCTAACGTTTCGTTATTATTAATTTTCTGCATTCCTTTATTTTCCTTTAGTTGATGATGTCTCTACCATGATGTCCATTTTATTTACTATAGTGATTCTCTTGTATTTATTTCTTCGATTGACTCTCCTCCATCTTCATTTTCTTAAATTATAAATCTAATACCTAAGTCAAAGGGCGAAAATAACATGTAAATACATCTAGCGTAGCTCCACATATTGTTTCGCTAGGCATTCGAAGCAAGCGCCGCTTCAGGCTACACCCTCAATGTGGCCGAAAGTCCATAAGCGGACACTGCCTGGACCCATTCAATACCTAATAAAAATATTGAATGTGCGGTTCGTCCCATGATCGGGGAAGAATAGCATCGGTTCATTGAAAGTGTTGCCTGTAGCAAATTAGTTTTCACAATTTGATCAGACAAATTTCCATGAATAAACCTACTTAAATATCTAGAAGATCACCCAGTGACATCCTAACAAGATTGACACTTCATAAAGACGACCCTTCGCTAGTTTGATTTCCCCGTTTCTGTGCCAGCTCACAGTTGGCTAGCCCACAACCCTACCACAGTTGCCTGTGTCCCCACAAATTTGATCTGTTAGTGCGAGGTAGACGATATGTCAGCATCAATCTTATCTAAACTAATAAGCCTTGCATAAGAAAAGGTGTCCGCTCCCGAAGGGGACTCCGATCCTATGACTTCACTTCGGCCCCTAGCACTCACAGTTGCCTGCAAGTTGCGAACCAGGCTGAACTCCACTAAGCTCGACCCCTCACAAACGAGTCAAAGCCCCGGGACAATGAAACGATGGTGTGACCATCCAGTATCAGGCAGATAAGTGACACCCGAATATCGCGCCACTCGATAAACAGATGGCAGCTTTCATACCCACTAAAGAGATTGCTAAAAATCGGGGGAGACCCGTGACTTGAGCCGCCTGGCAACTGCAGCTAAGCAGCTGTCCGCTAATGTTGGCCAAAGCTACTACTACCCTGAAAGAAATGTTTATATAGCTTACTTGCTAAAAACGATACGCCCTACAGTCTACATAAACTCAACTCCCGATCTAAGTGTCTAGCATAAAGAATAAAATAGGGGTACTCACCACCTTTCCGACTCTCTCGAAACCCAAAAATTCACACTAAAGTTACACTTCACTAATTTCACACTATCTGAAAAGAGAATAAAAAAAATTACAGTTAGTAAAATTTAAAATAGCATCAAAGTAGGATGAGCAGAGTTGGCTCAACGAAATTGAATCTACAAAATCTAGTCTACAGTAGCAATATCAAAGGCCCTAACCAATTCAATCAATCTGTGCACAAGCTGGAGCCCACGCGAAGTAGCAAGTCAGCCAGTGACAGCAATAAAAAAATTAACTAAAATAAATAAAATAATAGAATAAACTTACCACACACTTCCTAGACATCCAGCATTGATGCGTTATCCAATGGTAAGAGTAGTCCACAGTACAGATTATCCTATCCAGGTTATCCACCATAAAGCAGTCCGATATGTTATCTGATGATAAGAGTCCAGATTATCCAATCCAGTCTATAGTCCAGATTATCCAATCCAGTCCACAGTTCAGATTATCCAATCCAGGGTATGTACCATTATATGTCCGATATGTTATCCAATGATCCAACGACGATATCAACGATTATCCAATCCAGATTGTCCACCATAAAGCTGTCCGATATATTATCCAATGATCCAACGACGATATCAACGATTACCCAATCCAGGGTGTCCTTGGCCAGATCCTTGTTAAAAAACACTACGCGACACTCCCGTATCCACACTAACCGTTAAAAACGAACCCGAGACAAAAAGAAAAATTATGAAGAACGATTTGCCCGCACTTTTCTTCTTGCACAAATCTTACAGTTGGAGATCAGAACAGTGGGAATAGATGGTTAAAGATGAGAATTGCACATTAGGCAATGATATTTTCAAAAATAAATAAAAAAATCGAATAATGTACTAAGCTAACAACGAAGTAAATCGACGATCCGCTGCGCTGAGTTTGGTCTAAAGTCTACCTAAAGTCAAGATAAAGTCTAGCCAGCACTAAACTAAAATGGAGTGATTTGACTGAATTGAAGAACTGCAGCAATGGCGATACGTTAGATAACCATAACTAAGTTCCTGCAGAATTCATCCAAACCACAAAAGGCATGCAGTAATCAAATTATTGTACTCACCGCCCACCCCCCTTGATCTCATGGAAGCGTTGAGCTGAAAGGCAAAAGTTAGCACTAAAAGCACTCCCGAATAATCTACCCTATTCAAAAAAAAAAAAAAAAAATCGAGGCGTGTGGATATTATTTTAAACGAAACGAGAGCGTTCTGGAAGTAGAAAAAAACATAAACGGTCATTACTAAGGTTACTAAGGGCTGTTTAGACAGTTAGTATCGTTAAAAGTGTTTAATACTATCGAAAGTGTTTATTACCATTAAAAGTGTTTATTACTTACTTTTTATATTTATTTACAAAGTGCATTTCCTAAATGTATATCCATCGATGTATCGTAGAATTGTCTACAATAACCTTGTCCTTCCTATCCTTGTCCTTTAAAAGAATCAAAAAAAGGAAACTCAAGCTTAATCCACAGTAACGAAACTTTGAGTTCTCACCTTGTTAGCGCACCTGCTGCTCTACTCCTAAATCGTCCAAAATAATATATTGATGTATTTTAATTATAGGATCGTGTTAAGTCATTCTTCATCCGAAAAGAATTCGTCTGGAAGTCGCCAGATGGAGTAACCAACAACGCAATTGATCCTGTCCTTATAGACGCACGCCACCAATCCAATGTGTTTGATGTGAGACCATACAGCGGCACAAATATAGACTCTGATCACTTCTTAATAGGAAAGAAAATTAGGACCAGGATATCTGCAAAGAAAACAAGAAGAGGAAACAGAGACAGAAAATCTATCGCGGCAAGATTGCAGAGGAAGAGCACTAAAAAGTACAGAAGAAGGTGTTCGAGAGGTTTCTTGCAACAAGGACGATGGAAGAGTAGTAAAGTGATTTGATTAAGAATGCGCCCAGGTGACAATGGAGAAAAGCCGAGTGTACCAAGTCATGCTAAATAGATACCGAACAAGGAACTCTGCAGAGGAGAAGAAAAGACTAGCTGAGAAGAGAATGTTTCTTCTTCTTTTTCAAAGGCTCTACAACCGGGATCCGGTTCTGGCATCTGGCAACATTTCAAAATACTAGAGGTTGGCCCGCTTTGGAGTCACATTCTGTCACATGCCCCACTACAAAACTGAAACAACTCCAGAACTGCACTATAATTGCAACTATAGTACACTTCTGGAGCCGCTCCACCCCAACAGCAAAAGATATGACAAAATGCGACAAAATAAAAGAATCAAGCATAAAAGTGGGGAGTTATTAAGTAATAAGGAGCAAGTATTGGCTAGGTGAACAGAGCATTTCGAGGAACTACTATTAAGGAACCCAGAGCAGGGGCACATTGGTATCCGAAATGTATAGAACATGAATGCGGACGATGAGAATGACAGCACAGCATCCCATACCTTAGAAGAAGTACACCAAGCATTGCGAGGATTGATTAAAAAATAATAAGGATCAGGGTCTGGCAGCATACCTGCAGAACGCATTAAACAAGGCAGAGAGAAAACTATCCAAAAACTACATGAAGTAACAGTGGAAATCTGGAGACGGAGTAAAATGTCTGGAGTGGAACGAAGGCATAGTGTGTCCCTTACGCAAAAAAGTAGACCCTCTATCTTATAGCAACTATAGAGGAACAACGCTATTGAAGACAACATACAGAGTTTTTCTACCTGTACTCTATAATAGACTACATCCATACGTAGAAAGAATATTAGGAAAGTATCAATGCGGTTTTCGTCCTGGAGGATCCACACCAGATCAGCTCGGAAGGTCGGAAGCGCAGGAGGTCACCCAAGGGCTTGCTGAGGGCTGAGGGTTGTAGCCGCAAATATATATGACATATTTTGCTCACGCAACGATTCACTTGTGCAAATTGACATGCAAAAGCTGCTTGGCACAAGCAAATATAGTATAACAGATAAATAAATTCAAAAAAAATTAAAACTAGAAGCCACCTGCCATTTTAAAAAATTTGCAATCATAGAGAGGAAAATACTTGCCAAATCTTTTTTATAAAATACACATTATCCAACACTTCCACTCCATTAAATTAATTAATAAATCGATTATCGCGTATTTAAGATTAATTAATTTTACTTATTACATCATTACATTCGTTTTAAATATGAAAAAATTATTTTTTTTTGTAACGCGACACCTTCACCCTTTGCCATTTCAAATATGAGACAAATTCCAACTGTCAAAAGATATTCTGCAAAAATCTGCAAATATTTTGCAGAAGTGGGAAGCGATTGATACTTTCTAACTTTCGGATCTAGATGGCGCTTGGTTACTAATAGTATTAAAAGTTTATTTTATTGATAATTATTAATTTAATTAATAAAATTATGGTTGAATTATGTTTTTTAGTAATTAAAAATATTATATAACATATAAATAATCAGTTTTCGATAATAATATGCGTAATAATAGTAATTTAGAAAAAACGTAAAAATCGACCAAAAACTGAGTTTTTATCGTTGCGATTCTTCTGCATTTTTTTGAGATTGAGTGAATTGAAATTTTTAGTTTTTTAGTTATTTCTTTAATTTAATTAGTTAATTTAGCTAATTTCGGGTTTATTTTAGTGAATTTATGTATTTTATAAGGTTTGGTACAATTTTTCTCTTTTCAGGTGTGTACTACCGGAAATTTGGAGCACGGAAAGGTCGAGCGAGGTATGAAACAGTGAAAATATTGCGATATAATATAAATAATATTGTTAGTATCTTGTTTGCCAGGCTTTTGTCCCTATTGTAGAACCGGTGGACAAGTATTACCTCCGATCCAATAGTTCTAAGGCCAATCCAGGCTCAGTTACCTGAGGAAACCCGGGTAATGAGTGCATAGCTCCATGGAATCCCTGGTGTTCTTCGTAAAGGACCCTTCAGGAGTCTTAAGAGAGGCAAGGCTATTGAAGTGAAACTTAGACAGCACTTTGTGTAACCTCGTGGAGGCTGGAAGCTTGTCTATTTCTTCGCAGAAGGCTTTCCATGACCTTCGTTTGGATAATCTCAACAGAAGCTCTCGCTCTCTTCGTGGCCCTTGCTTATAACCTGCGAATTGCAGGTAGTAATGAAATCAAGGACCTGCCTAGGCTAGTCTTTTCCTCATAAGCAGTGCTGCTCTAGAGCAGTGAAGTAGATCAGTCTGCTTGGGATTACGTGTATCTATCTTAGTCAGGGCGCCCTTACGGGGCCACGCAAGCCTCACCACCACGACAAGGTGTAGATACGTCGGTGAGGGGTATCAGCTTTATCTAAAAATGAGTATAAATCTAAACGCACAAACAATAAGGTTTCATATGGCAAATATATACCATATGTGAAAACTAACACAGAAACTGCATCTATAATTGAAAATAATTAATACTCGTCTCTCCTTTTTTTTTCTTGATATCTTTTAGTATAAAATAAAATAACTGAAAAGGAAACAAAACCAAAAAACGAAAACAAAAACGAAATCAAAGAATTCCAAAGTGTTTTAAGGAACACGCACATGTATTTAAATGGAATTCCCTGATGACATTATTGGTTCATCTTTCTACTTTATGCAGTTTGAGAAATTTTTTGCTTATTTGCTTTCCTTTCTGATGTGATATAAAGTGCCCCTCGATCCACGCCTTATACTTAACGAAAGGATTAAGCAAACACACAGTGAAAAATAAAAAGGCAAACATTATCGATCCTTGACTGTTGATTAAGAGACAATTGCCACATTAAGAAATGTCAACCAATTTATCTCGAATTAAACGAATGCACGCAACGTAATCCAGCTCCAGATACACCGTGGTGAAGAGCAACAGAAGAGACACCGTGTCCCTGTTTGGTATATACATATACACATATTGTATGTTTGTTTATATTTATTTTTTTTGACTTAGGGTGTTGTGGACTTTTGCTTTATTTTTAGCTTCTTTGCTGGTCCTTTTGCAGCAATAGAAGAGCATGAGGACAATTAAGTAACAATATAAAAAAAAATAAGTTAGGAAATGATCAAGAATCCATCGAATGAGAACCTATGAATGGTCCAGCCAGACGAAGGATTGGGAGAAGGACAAGAGAGTTGGACCAATGGACCAATTACAGCAATTTGGCATTTTAAATTGCGCGCGCAAAACAATAGTATTTTCCCAATCTCTTAACTAAAAATGCATTTCGCTGCTGTATGCATACATATGCATAAATATACCTGTATTTTTTTTGGTATAACCAACACAATATAGCTAATACCCCAAACGATCTCCAATCCAGCCATGTTTGTTATTTACCTTAATTTGCGAGAATTTCGCTTTTAATGTTAATTCTTCGCGCCTGATTGATCGTATCTTACCGATATGCACATAATTAAGGAACAACAGCAGGTTTAATTTTTACTGCAATTAAATTAGTCTTAAGGCTGATGTTGTTGTTGGTCTTGTGTTGTTGGTTTAAGCCCCCCGCCCCCGACGGCCAACAATCTCTTCCGATCTGTTGTCAGTGCGCGCAGGGGCGAACGTTTTATTTTTTTTTTGTTGTTGTGTTGTTTTGTTCTATTGGTAACCATGGACAGGACAGGTTGGCCACTGCCGATTGTTTTGTTCTTAAAGTAGACTGTTGGTACACTTGCCCACATTAATAAAATGTTGACGAACAACGAAAACGACAAACTAAGTGAGTTCAAGTTCTCTTTTATTATTTGCGAGTAAATTAATTCAAGAGAGTACCAAGCCTGACGATAGCCTGTTAGTGAGAAACTTCCTTGTTCCACAGCTAATCTAGTCCCCCCCTCCCCTAGCTAAATTCCGTTCTTTGAGAGTTTTCTCTCCGCCTGTTCATTTAAGGTAGTATTGACAAGAATAAAATCGAAACACATCACCATCCCTGCCAGTGCTCCTAGGGGTCTATCTTATAACCAGATATTTTTCTAATAATCATAGCAGGCCTGATAATATTCTATCGCTACTATCAAAGCGATTGTTCTTCAATCGAAACAAATGCTCTCCTCTGCTTCCAAGACAGTCGTATACCCGCAACATAAGATTGGAGCACTCAGCTTATCCCCTCTGCCTACAGCCCCACTCTCATTTTCGGGCACTCTACAAGCAAGAAATTCGTGCACGAATATAGTAATATAACGCATGAACAAGCTGACTGTGGAACAACCTTACACAGTATGTATTTCCAAAGTTCTACAACATCCAAGAGTTCAAACGCAGCACCTCACACCTCCTTCAACGCCCTCCGAACTCGTCATTACCCCAAACCTATTCCTTCCTTTAAACTATGGTTACTCCTAGATATTGCACCATGACATGACCCATGACATGACCAATGACATGGTAGTACAAAGAGTGATTTCCTGCTTCATTCATGTTCGACCGCCGAAATTATCGTGCTGGTATGGTAGTATAGGGCGGGGGAGGGTGGTGTAGGACCACGCATTGGCCTTGGCAGTTTTTTTTAACTCCGACTCTTCTCCAGGTTCTGTTTAACCCAACTATATTCTTCATCTATTCTCCAAACTAAGGTTACTAATACACATTGTCTTTCGCGTGAAAGACATGAGGGAATGGCAGTACATAGGGTGACCTTGATTCTGTCACACAAAAGACAGATTGTCATGATTACTTTAATTAGGAGCCACAGTAATAAGCACAGAAGTTCGATTTAGCTTTGCAGAAGTGAAACAGGTACTTGCTGCAATCAGAAGTACTGCTTAGAAGCGTGGGTGGAGCTTATGACGTCATATACGACGAAGGAAGCGAATTGCTGGGATTTTTTAAGGATTTTATTGATGGTTTTCTTAAAAATATCTTTCGTGTGTTACGAGATACTTTCGACATAGAAGAAACAATACCAAAATGCCAACATAAACGGACTTGCATGATGCATCAATGTCGGCTTTTTATAAGTACAAAAGCAGCAGCAGCACAAAAAAGTAATAATAAGGTTAAGGGAAAGAATAGGAGCACATCCACGCACACCACACTGCATATCTACTATATGAAAGAAAAAGCGGCGATCTGCGTTAATCTACCGAACTGGGTGAAACTATACTGATCTCGTACAAGTTCTCGTACATATCCCTCCAGTCCCATACCTGATACGCGGCCGCTCACCTGATCTCGACTCTATTTTCTCCTTTATAGTTAATCTACAAAAACCTGTCGCTTTTGGCTCTCTCTAGGCATCACTACCCTCGCCCCTGCCGCCGCCGGCGGCTTGCTGTAATCCCCTTGTTCCGGGTGTATTTGTTTTCGCCATCCCTCCGCCGGGTTGTCCCACCAACCCCTGTCCCTTGCCTCATTGGGGCGGAGGGCGGGGGGAGTGAGATTTTGCAAGGCATCCAAATGTGGAGTTTTTGTTTTGGCGCTCGGAGTCGATTTTTGTTGCCTTTCGTTAAATTTCAATTTTGTTCCTTTATATTACTTACGAGTATTCCCGCTGCGCGCTCGGTGATATGTAACCAACAAGCAACGGGCCCGACAATAAAATTCGCTGTTGAAGTAACAATAGAACAATGTAAATATATGTCGCGGCATTGTCTCCGCGCACTTGCTGCTTTTTGCGGTATTTCCCTGCAGGTATAGAAGCGCGCCAGCCTTACCTTTGATTTCACTTGTTTCTCTAGTTGATTGTTTGCGCTTTATTTATTTATTTATTTTATTTTATTTTTATTTTTTTTAATGTTGTCAGCTTGTGTTATTATTTGTTTTATATTGTGCCGTTTTGTTGGCTTCTTCTCCTATCTCTTTATTTATTTTGCAAAATTTGCAAAACGTCGTATATGCACTGTGGGGCTGTGTGAGGTGTGTGTCTCGCGATGGACAAGCAGAAAAATCAAAATCTTTCTTCGTGTACCGACCCCCTCCCCCCGTTCCCCTCTTTCTCACGCAGGTGTTGTTGGCCTCTCATTGAATAGCATTCAGGAAAACGATGGAGAACAATTTTGCTTTTATTTATAAAATAATATATTTTTTGTATTGCTGTTGTTATTTTTGTTTTATTTTTTTGTTTTGTCAATGTTGGCAACACAAAGAGTTCGGAACATGAAAGAAAACATCCGCGGACGACACATGGAACGACGTTTTCCTAATGGACAGGTGCTGTTTTGGGTTGCCTTTTTTCTTTTCCTTTCTCATTTTTATGATGATCCTTTGTCCTTGCAGTTGCTATTGTTTAAACGCTAGAACAGAACAACAAGAGTGATGGGAAATCTGTTTTTTTTGGTACATAATTGGAAAATTTCAGTGCTTCGTGACCGGTGCACAGAGACGCTACATCATGTAAATGCGTCAGCCTATTGGTACGTAGGTAGGTAAGAGCGGCAGTCCAATCCAAACGAAATGCTAGGACACAATTGGACAAAACGTTTGCGTAAGAAAGGCAGTAAGCTAGGAAAGATATTAGCTCTGGGCCTCGCTAGTCTAGGGAGTAAGGCGCCTGGCTACCATCCCAGAGGTCCCGGGTTCGAGTCCCGGCAGCACCACGGTCCTTTGCCATTCTCACTTTCCCCACCTACATAACTTTCCTTCTTTCTTGTTCCCCTTTACATTGTTGATTCTTCCTGATTGGGTGTCTCTGATATTGGTCAGATCCAGCCACGTGCAAAAAAGTGCTTGATTGTGGATGTTGTACGGAATTAGCTTCGCTGCTTGGCAACATAATAACACCTGCCGCTGACTGTCCACTTTGGGTATGACTGTATAGCTAGGCAGCCCTTTTTTGTTTTACGAGTGAGCGGTGAGAATCTTTCGGTCTAGCAACAGGTAATATGTGCGACCACGTGTCTAAACCTTCCATGCCTAATATAAGAAATACACCCTACTGAAAGAGTGAGGGTATGCCTATCCAAACGGGGAGTTTAAAGTCGGATATTAGATTTGACGAGCAACAAAAAAAAATCACAATCTAGTCTAATGGATTTGGTAATAGAGGATTTGATAAATTTGTAGACGAGTCACAAGTCACAAGTTTTGCCGAATCGCGCTTTTTTCATATGAATTTCTTATTATAGTTTCTATGTCAATCTGTTGATACAGAAGTTACTTCTTCTGCACTTTTATCTTTTATTTAGTATAGGCCATCAAATTGAGATCCACCAGGCACTTGTGATTGCGTTGTGACTTGTGACTGTTTGTTTTTTATTTTTAGAATACGGGGTTGTACTGAGATTCAATCGGATTTTTAAAAGTGGCGCATAAAATTAAGCTTAAGCTTACTGGTACTGACGCTGCGCAATGACATAAACGAGAGATTGATTGCGAAAACAGGGATGGATCTGAGCTCTCAATATCCTATGTACAAAGGCCAGGCGACTCACCTAACACAAAATGACGCCGTGAAAATGTTATTTGCAAGGCTTTTGCTTCGACAATATTGTAAAAGATTTTGTTCAGCAAAAAACCGTAATTCATATCGCAAAAAAAAAATAAAAAATAAATAAAAATAAATTCCAAATCCAACCCTTCCTCGCACCACTACTACTCTCCAATCTCATCATTTTATGCAGATAAAAAATTGTGTCAAAGAACAACCAAAAAAGGGGATTGATAAGAAACTGTTTTTTTTGTATTTCTTACACGTAAGATATGGCGAATTTTATTTTTATTTATTTATTTTTTTTATTTTTTTTTTTGACTAGAAGATAGAATTAGATATTGTTCAGGTTAGTTTAATGGTTATGCGCGATAATGTATATAAATATTGACTAGAATTTCTATATCACCTTAGGCATTGCGTTTCTTGCCCCTTTTTAGTATATTGCACATACATACATACACATGCACATTTGAGCCATATCTTCCAGATGGTATAAACGGAAGCAGTGTTCTAGAATTATGTAAGATAATGATAGATGAACAACGAAGCTTGTTAATGCTTTCCGAATGAAGAAAGATTATTACATATATTTTGAAGGTGAAAAGAGTTATAGTAGTCTACTTGCGCAATAGCGTTGTTGTTCTGTTTTTTTATTGTTAATTTTAGCCGGGGTTAATTAATGTGTGAGAGATAGATTCAATATGTGTTTTAATGAATTTTAGAAGAACAAACCATTTTTTTCTTGTATAAACAAAATTAAAATATGAGAAATAGTGACCAAATGCTAATGAAAGTGACTTTCAATGTCGATTTTGGCTTTAGTGTATGAAAAGTAAAGTGTATAATAATAATACAGTTATAATATTAAACCAACCCAAATGGATTTTTATATACAAAGGTAAGTCAAATTGTTTTTGATATAAGAAATTTAACCTAAATGCATTTTGAAAGATATTAAAATAGAAGTGGACACCCTTTGGGCTACTCGAATTTCTCCTATTCATCGCCTGCGCGAATCTACACAATTCCTAAACGAACTAAGGAAAGCTAACTGGTGTCGGATTATTTGCTTCTTTCAAGTCACTGACTGGCATTTGTGTTTCCGTAGTGCGAACGTCAATTCTGCCGCGGTTTGTATCACCCAAATAATATGAGGTCGAAATGTGTTTATTCATTCCTAACTCAACCAAATCTATTAAGCCTCTTCGGAATAAATGGTTTAATACATAATACACAAATAAAGCAGCCTTTTAGAGGGTACATCCTTTATTATTTCCAACCGCTATTTGTGGAATAGCGTCTCTCCGTTGATTGGTCCCACAGCAAGGTTGATTTTTGGGCTTTTTTGATTTTTGTCTTGTGTGGAAGTTTTTGAGGTTTGTGTCTCGGATAGAAGGGATGCGCCACCGGTGTAAAAATAGTTGAACCTCAATGTGTTGGGGTGGGCTTTCTTGTGTGGAAATTGAGGTCTTGCATGGGATCTTGGGTAGAAGGGGTATTAAATCAACATCATGGCGAGATAATAAATAATACTAGATTTGAAATTTAACATAGGTGGCGGCGCTCACACACAAAGCTCACCCCATAGGTTCTTGTCCCAAATCAAGCTCACACCCAAGTCCACAATCGATGACGTCACTTATCTCGAAGCGCTGTTGCTATACTACTGTGGATCTCTACTTCCTACGTTAATTCCTAAGTTGGCCAAATGCGAGCAGACACTCGGTAGTGGAATTTAACAATATCTTGATGCTTGACACTGTCTGTGAAGAGCAAACAACAGTTTATTAAATAATGTTTTCAATTGAAGCCAAACTAATCCGCTTTTGTTGTGATATCGTTCTTATTATTTGTAAGTGCCGCCTTCTCTCTTTTTTACAAAAACTTTGGCATAGGTGCGTAACTGCTCTGTTCTCATAGATCATTATTCTTCAAGCCTCCACTCATAATATGGTCTTGTTTCTCCTTCTTTTGTTTCCTTCTTGATATATATGATGATGCACCTTGGGATCAACTCCCTGTTCTGTTATTTCACCAAAGTTTCCATAGCCTTAAATCTTATAGTTTTTCTTGTTCCACTAGCCTAAATTCACATACATACATATACATATATGTACAACAACGCTCAATTACACATAATCATCGTCATCATCATAATCATCATCGAATTATGTCATTCATCCCGCAAAAATTTATTCTTCAAATTCAGCAAATCACAAATAAAAAGGATTTTTCTTTATGTCTTACTTATTATTCATATGATGACCTCACTGCTAAGCGAAATTCGGACATTGTTCATGATTTATCATCATCTCACATTTCATTTCACATAAATATAAGCGTCAAAATTATCCTCAAGGATATCTAACATACTTACACACACACACACCCACCCACACATACAGGACAGACAAGGGCTTTGGGGTGTATAAAAATTGAAGGCAAATATTAACAACACACAAACATTATTTCATGGTTATATATATATATACATGGTTATATATATATATACCCCGAAGGATCACGTAAATGTCAGTGCAGAGAAAAAGCAAAAAAAATAAAAGTAAGAAAGAAAGAAATAAAGAAATGCTTAAATCAGCAGAAAATAAAATTTCATTCCCCTTTGGTAGCAGCCTCCCCCCCCTCCCCAAACACCACCATCTTTGGTAAATTTGCACATATCGAACTGGAATAAGAACAACAAAAAAAAAGAACGTATCAAAAATTGTCAATGGCACCCCCTTACCACGTTGGGGTTTCCTTAAGAATAGACAGCAATGAACCGGCTCCTTTCTCAGGCCAAGCTACCCCACTACCCACCCACCTCCACTTAGGGTGATTCCTTCGCCCCCGAATCTGTCATTCCTGTACCTATGCTCCTATCCCGGCCGGTGCCATCGTGAGTTACTATAAGCGGAATTTTTCCTCTTTATGTGTGTATGGGGGTTGGGGCTGGGGGCGCATCCTGCGACACCGAATTTAATAAAATATAGAAAAGAGAAAAACGGAGGAAATTTCAGGATTTCCTCCCCCTCCCCCGCCCGTTCCATGTGGAATAATTGGTTTTTATTTTCATGCTTAAATATATATAATAAAAAAGGAACATGAGTGGCGCCCTCTGCCCTGCCCCCGCCCCAACCCAGCAGCAGCAACAGGATGCTGTGATCCTTGATTGGAGTTTTTCTCTTCCTGTTGTATGTGTGTGTGTGCGTGGGGATGTTATTATTTTTTCTGCTGCTTTTATATTTTTTAAGAAAATTCAATTTACTAAGTCCTCTGTGCGTTTGAATGCTTCTCATCTCTCATCCTTCTACAAATTTTTTTTTTTACTTTTATTTTCCCGTCATTTTCATTTTCGCATTCAAGAAACGGTAGAGGTGTACAGTACGCGCGGAGGGATTTTGTGAAATACATACACACACACAGGTAGCACAGGTAACAAAGTATGATATATAAAAAAACGTTTGCGCTTGTCTCCTCCTGAAAGAGAACCTGTAGACACCACACAGCAGGTAAAAATTGGCTTTTGTCGTTAGCAGATTTGTTTTGTGCATCTTAAGAAGGACGAAAATAAGAAAGTGTGTTTTTTTTCATTTTCATTTTCCAAGTAAGAAAATCTACGGCGGAATGAATTTTTCCTGAGTGGGGGTGGAGAGTGTGAGGCGGGGGTGACGCTGGGCTCTGTTTATTTCACATGTTTTTTTTTAGGGGAAATTAACTTGGCGCTTGTCTAGGATATATTCACATTGACAACGTAATAGGAATATGTCAGAGTGGAATGAGCGAGCACGAAGGTACACGAAGGGATTTACAAAAAAAACCCAAATGTGATTGTGGTATATGCATACCCCCAAGGTAGAACAGATTCCGATTTCCCTGGCTTCCCCTTCCTGCTTTCAGGCAGGCCGTTCCCACTGTTCGATATCTCAATTCCACAAGAAATTTAGTTCTTCCCTGACACAGCTCCATATCCCCCTTTATCTATCCTATTCTCTTCATAAAGACTGCTACTGGGCATTGCACTCCGATCGACATGACGAACTGATACTGGCCCCTGTGCTGAAAGTCGAGTCATGTGACGTGACAAGTCGTTTGAGTTGAAGAAATCGACGCTTCAGTCGAATTACGACATTCAGCACAGGGGTCACAGAGGAGTGGAAGTGAAGATAATTTTCGGCCCCTATGCAAAAAGCTGCAATTCGACTGAAACGTCATTTTCTTCAGCTCAAACGGCTCGTCACGTCACACGACTCGACTTCCAGCACCGGGGCCAGTACAAAGGATTATTCCTAAGCTTGTATAAAGTTTACTGCTGACTCCACAACCGAATCATCGATCGCTATCGTTATATGGATATATTGTGTGGAATTACTTAACTTGCCGATTGACTCAATGGAGCTGGAACAACTAAATTGTCCTGTGCGGTATAAGGATTGTGAGATAGCTTAAGCCACCGCTGGAATATCACCAATGACCAATTGATCTGCGATGTAAAACCACCCTACAACAGTCAGTTCCTTTCTGGTTTTGTAAATTACCTTCTTTTGTTACTTGATTGCGATCCTGATTATTCTTCCTAAGCTTGATTCACACATTCAAGCTCATATTAACAACAGAACTATACACACACAAAACCCGAACTAAACCAGAAATAAGTAATCATATAAAAAAATAGCATGCCATAATCTCATTATATATATGAAATAAAAGAAAAACTCATTCAACTCTGAGGTAATAACTTTCGCTCACATATGACAAATAACAAAAGTTTGAACACCGTACGGTGAAATGCGAAACAAGGCGATAAGGTGAAGGGGGCGAGAGAGAGAGAGAGAAATGGCATAAAAATAAGCTTGTAACATTTTCTACCTCTTAACGCAAATAGCTGTCGTCGCTGTACATGGCTATATATATATATGTAGAGCTATAAGTGGTCCCACAATATAGTATCATATATGATGGGAGAGGTGCACAACACCTTTATAGTCAGTTCAGAGTCTCTTTCTCTCTGTTTGCATCTCTTCTAGTCCACCCTCCTAGCAGAATATGTGTATGCTTAGAAAAAATTTCGTCCCTCTCCTATATATATATATGCACGCACATAAATACATACATACATATATATATTCATATAAATACAAAAAAAAATAATAAAAACACTTTTTCCTGTTGTACTTCCACCACCTTCTTCTTGCCGAATTAAGACATGAACGAACTTAATCTCACATGTTCATGACACATGTCTGATATGGTTTTTGTAATGTTAGGTGACACGATAATACACCCCCGCTGTAAGTTTCCTATGGTAGTTCTTTTTTGTTGGTAGTGCTACTTGTTCTTCGCCGTCATCATCTTTCTCCATCATCGTCGTTGAAGGTGGTGGTGGGTGGCTCTATAGTCCTCATCCTAGCTCTCACCTACAGTATTTTCCTTTTTTTCTTTGCTTCTTCTATATAAGTTTGTTGTATGAATGTTTGTTATGAATGTTTTTATTACTTTAGTCACATAGTCATCACCTCCATCCCACCTTAACACTGGTTCATATATATATATGTATATGTATATGTACATGGTCTTTAAGTTTCTTGCTTTGCTAATACTATCAAACGATATAGAATTATCCCCATATTGCTTGGTGAACACAAAGTGGTATTCATTTGTGCGTTTTCTCATCAACGTCAACCTCCACCTTCTTCCCTCCTCCCTGTCGTCTCCCCTACCCAAAAAAATATAAAATAAAATAAGAAAGTAAGTAGCCCTCAATAGCAAACGATGGGACTTTTCGGTTACTCATTATCACCGCCTTAAGCTCTGCCACAGGCACTTATCGGGTCCAGGATCCGGTCCGGTTTTGCCGTTGACCCTAAAGATATACAACTTAAGCTGCAAAACTTAACTGATTACATCCCACAGAAAGAAACAATTTTTATGATATCATATCCTGCACTGCCGACGATTATGTTGATATTAAAGGATATTGGAAGAGCGCTCCACCACCACCGACTGACTAAGACCCACTAAACGTAACAATTGAAGCACCACCCTGGCTCATTCCATTCACCCCGACAATGCAACTAATAAAGGCAACTAAACCACTAGGGGATGAGCAGTGACACCCGACGCGCGACGAGATGAGTGAGAGCTAATCGAAATCATATCTAGAAAAATTTGGAGGCGAGGGTGGATCGGGAGAGGGAGAATCATCAACGGTGATTTTATTTGCTTCGGAGATTACAAGGACTTGTTTAGACTAATTTACAACAGGAGTGTATCCCCTTTTCTCTCAGCCAGCCAGGGTAATCCTATGGGGATTACCCATTATAGTTTAAGGGGCTCTTGTAGCTCGCTACAAGAACTAGGTCTTCATAGCACTACTGAGCACACACCCAACATTTTAATGATTGAATAACACTGGCACAATTAATTCACTTTGAAGTTCTTTGAGCAATCTGTTGCTATGTTAACAAATCGATTGACTAAGAAACTCGTTGCGAAGACACACCAATATATACGAGGAAACTGCAGTTAAAAGTTGAGCGATGTTAGGCACTTAGGCAAGGGCGATAATAAGACCGATGGCGATACAAAAGACCGACGACTGGGGCACGATTGATTGGTGAAAAGTTTGTCGGCAACCAGTAAACAGAATAGCGGAGGCAAAAGCCAACCTTGAGGAGGACAGCCCCTGACAGCCTTAACACTAGTAATGGAGTCAAGCTAACCTTGTTCCCATGATGTTCCCATGAATACCCCGGTACTTACTTCTCCCTCCAGTTTTCAATCTGGTGATTTATTTCCCTACGGACAGTGTCTAGGGCCGCCGCTTGAATTTTTTGCGCCCGGTGCATTATACCATATTGCGCCCCGATCATCTGTTCATTTTTTGCTCACAGTGAACGTCAATGGAGAAAGGCACATGCATTCTGTGGAGTTCCTTTAATATATGAAAATGAAGCCACGGAACACTTTCGGAACTAATTCCGCTGCAAGTGCACCATTCGCACCTATGGAAGCACCGCTCGTGGCAGTATCCTGTGTTGATCGAAACGATCCTTGCCTGATCAAGAGGTCAAGCGCGAGCTTGAAGTATCAGCAAAACCGTACACCCTGGTTAAATAGTAGTAGCCGACAGAGCTCTTCGGACATGACACCTACAGAACAAAAGGAAGAAGACACGATTTTGCATGCCAATGTCTGCATACATCTCAATAGCAATCATTGTCCATATCAATTGCCATTAATCAATTACTTCCCTTATTCCGCAAAAGCACATTCAAATTAACACAAACAGTTTGGATATAATCACAACCATAAATTAAAATCAATTGAATTTCCGCTTCTCTCCCCATCGCACCGTAACCCCCCCCCCCGTCGGCCCCTCCGCCAAAATACCAATACCTTTAACGCTAGAAAATTGCATCTCTTCGATATTGTTGGACATTGAAAAACACTTTCCGACCATAATGCACACGCACACAGACAAATCAATTTTATCAATTCTAGTCAGTTTAGGATAACATCATAGAGAGCTGCCATATATAGGGACAGCTTGTACATCCTTCAATTTCCACTTGTATCTCCCGATATGCTCAAGGACAAAAAAAGGTGGGTTGAGTTTATATGCTGATTCGGCTGGATGGTGGAGGGATGGACGATGAAGGATGGGAGGGAGGGTATTATTCCTGCATTCAACCGAAAGTGTAGTCGTTCTTGCCAAACAAAATGCAATTCAATACACACAATCAGAAACCCGCCACCACCCTCCAAAATTTCCGGGGAGCCCTATAATTTACAATATCAACTAGACACTAGGCGCCATCCAGCACTAGCTCTGTGTTGTGTGCCCTAGGAGCAACAGAAATGGAGAGGACAGAACGACAGGGTAGGGTATATCCGTTTTGATTTGCGAGGGAATTGCGGAAGCGAACAATTCTTCAGTTGATCAAAAACGACCCGTGCGGGGGGGGGGGATGGTGTGGGTGGTTTTCGGTTTGGCAGAGGGGCATTACTTCCGGATTTTATAAGGTGGATAACACACAAATAGCAGATTATGATAGGTATCACAGGCAATTGAGATAAGTTTATTGAACAAAATTTGGTTTGGTTTATGCCCGTGATAATTGCTGGGGGATGGGGCGGGGGGAGAATGAAGAGAAGTATGAACGAGAGGTTAAGTGATTCAGTTTAAAAAGCTACTATATTGCATTCTTCCAAGGGACCTCTTTGCAGTCACTGATTTAGAATTTATATTTCAAGCAACAGAATAGAGCAGGGGCCAGGGCTGTTAACTACACAATTAAAAATCAGTTAGAGCAGTTAACTGGCCTGTTGAAAAGTAGTTGAAGTAAATTGATTGGTCTAACTGCTTCTTAGCTCGGCATTTTATTTGCTCAATTTAAAGGGAATAACTGCTCATCAACAGGGCCCTTAACTGCTTTAACTGCATTTCAACTACGAAGAACAAGATATTTTGACTGAGCAGTTAACTGCTTTAATGGTTTTACTTAGTTCCAGCCAGAGCGAAAGCCGGAAAGCGGCCAATTATCCTGATGACCATAAAGGGTGCAATCTGAATAGTTAGTGCACCGGTTCTCGTTCGATTGCAAGGGTCAAGCAGGCTAGGACGTGGTTAGTACTTAGTTGGGGGGCCACTTAGTGAAACGACACTCGCTTTTTGAATATTCGATAGTGAAAATCCTTTGTTTCTACTGTAGAATCGGTGGACAATTAACCAGCTCCGATCCAGTGTTCAGTTCTAAGGGCATTTTTGGGTCAGTTACTAGAACACCCGGGAATTAAGTGCATGGTATCTGTGATATTCTCCGTAAAGGATCCCTCAGGATTGTTGCAGCCATTTTATTGATCCTTAAGCAAGACTTGTGCATCCTTAAAATACTGCTACAAGGCACGTGTCTTTATAATTATTCAAAAGAAACAATAATAAAAATATGTAAGTGAACAAAAACCACAAATAATAAAAAAAAAATGAAAATCTCATAAATAAAATTTTTATAAATCCCCCAATGGCGGTCAATGGTCATAAATAATTGAAAAGCCGCAGAAATCAACTCTGAAATCCAATATTCCGCCATAAAAAAGGGTTCAATTTCAGTTCTCTCTCTGTACACAGCCAGCGTGTCCTGTGTGCATCCCAAGGACAATATAATTGCACCAAGAACAACAACAAAAACATAAAGGACGAGTAATAAATAAATGCACATGAGAAGCATACACGTCGTCCCGCCCGACGACGACGACGACAATAATTCGACATCACAAGGATTCCCTTCGATTGGTGTTATCCTTTATTATTATTATGCTCTCGATCCTGTCTATTATTAAAAAAGTCAAATTCTCCTGGCGCTACTTAAATTTTATGGTGAAAATCAAGTTTATAAAAAAACCATGAGCCCCCGTCCCTTTTTCTTGTCCTTGCTTCAAGGATACACTCCATCAGCAGACGCAGACCAACCAACTGACGACTCTGGACGGCCGACCAACTGGTCGGCCGATGTTAAGGCAGTTATAGCCGGCAGCCAAAAATTTCAATGATGCTGACACGGGCCCTACTAGGATATCCCGAAAATGGGGAGAGGGTGGTGACCCTTCGCCGCAGTCCTACTTGGCTGGTGCTGGCGCTGGTGCACATACCTCTACGAAGGAAAAACTGTGGGTATTTTTCGGACGACCTATGTCCTTTTTTTAACATTATTATTTTTTTTCTTTCAATATTTTATTTATGAAAATACCATCATGGACAACGGTTTTGTTACAGATCACCGGTGTATAATATGAACCCAATTCACAATCAACCATTCAACTCCCATTGGGGTAATCCTGGAAAAGGGATACCCTATGTGTGTGTGCGCGCTAGAGTCAGTCAATTGAAGAGGGATGGTGGATGGTTTAGTTTGCCGGAATCCTGATGGGAAAATGGGTATTTTTTTCTTGCTGCCGGAATCCCTTCGCCCTCCGAGCTAACTCTCATTCTCCTAGCTGAGTTGTACCTTCTCGAATGGCATAATATAGAGGTTGTGAGGTGAATATAGTTACCCTAAATTTTATTTCTGGTTTTTTTTTACTCTCGGTTGGATTGAATGGTGGTCGAGCATCCTTTTTTTATCATAGTATAAAGCTTTTTCCCTTTTTTTATGTACTTAATACAATATCATTACACACAATTGGGTTTGTTAAGTGGTTGTTATTGACAGAGATGGAGAAAGGGATGGGAGTTGATGTTTGTTGATTTTTTAAGGAAGTTCTTTTGGTTTTTTTGTGGTTTCTGTTTCTTTTTTGTTATTTTCCTCTTAATTTTTATTGGATTGCCGAACGAGGGGAGGGAATAGCATTATTTTGCTTTTAAAATAATTTGAAGAAAAGTATATACTTAATGCGGAATTGTATAGAAAGTTGGTGTTTGACTTTTCGCATCTTTAAACTCTCAAAAGCAAGTGTCTTGTGAACGTAATGATTCTGGGATCGCCAGAGCCATGGTATGAGCCTAAAGTATGCATAACAATTTCCCTTTTAAAAAAATAGTATTAATTATCTCGGGAAAATACTGGGAATTCCGTGATGCTGCGATTTGGACGATCGATGCCTTCTTGGATAGGAGTAGGTATGGGGTCGGTTTAGGGTGGGAAAAACGGGTTTGTTAGATCTAGGTCATGGCCCCGCCCTTGGAATCTAGGTCAATACCCCAAATATGTTCAGATTTTAGGGTAATCCCCGTGGAAAGAACTTCAATTGTCCCGCGGACTAAGCTGCTGCATGGAATCAAACCACAAACCTCGTGATGGTAATAGGCTTGTAGAGTCAAATTTTTTAGTAAGTTCTCTCGGAATCTACATTCACTAATTACATTCACTCTGACAACATCCCGTCAATCTCAATTTACTTCATCAATGATAAGTATGCAAATAATAACGTTTTCTCACCTCATGTCACCCAACAACAAAAGAAATCGAAATCGCATCACTCAAACACAAAACCTATACCAAACCGAAAAAGGGCAAAAAAACGGATAGAAAAAAGAAGCCTGAGAGTTTCTATCACCTTTCATCGAAGTGAAGTGTATGTCCGGTGGCTTCTCTCGTATTTGGCGCGCGTCGTACACAAAATACACCCTCTTAAATCTTAAAAATCGTTCATTCGAGCCATCCATCACGCACTATAGAAACTATTGACTTTTAATACATGTCGTCATTCTGCCATCGAACAAGAAAAAGAATTACATGTATACAATGTAAGGAAATTGCCATATAAAGAAAGGGGAAATGAATACAAACAACAAAAGAAAGCAGGAATAGAGCTTTCGGCTTGCTCCTTAATGGCTGTTGGAAAACCATTTTCAATATCGCCCATATATTACTCGCAAAAGGACGAGGGCGAGAACGAAAAAAGGAAAAATGCGAGGAAGAAGCAGGAAGAAAAGGAAAAATCCATCTTCATTCAGCAATAAATTTCTTTTTCCGCTTAAGTATTAGGGATAAATACTTTCTATTCATGTCCTTAAAGGAATTTTTGTTTCTCCTTTGTGTTCCCCGGTTCAGCACAAGAACCGATCAATCTTAATAACATTCAACAACACTAAGGCATTTTGACAACGGTAACAATGGCCCGGGGCGCGCAGAACTGCCAGCGGCAACATTAAAAATGGCAAAAACTGTGCGCGACATTTGCCTATATCCAAATTATTGTTTCCTTCTTTATTTTGGAGAAAGAGGGGATGGATAGCCGATAATGGAGGGGGCATTAGAAAATTACTTTTGTTCAATCAATGGCTCAAGTGTAAGGGATTTGCGTGGATTATTGTTTTGATTTGACAGGATAAAGGATTACGTGTGGAAGAGGGAAGCAGCGAATTTTCGTTCTTCATTGTTGCTATTGTTGTTGGGATAATGAAAAGTTCAAAGGACTTGGAGGACTTGTATAGGCAAAGAAAGATAGTCTCCAGTTTTTTTTGTAACTAATTCTTGTCCAATAGGGCTTTTCGTGAAGCAACAGAGTATAATGTTATCGAAGCTTGGAAGAAAAACAGTTATCCACCAAACTCCAACTACTTGAACTTGAGCTGAGCACTAGCTACTTGAACTATTTTAACTAGCTAGTCAAAACAGGCCATTTAACTGTCGATTCACTTTCTGCTAACTACTCAGTTGAAGAGCAGTTAAATTAGTTAAGGGATCTGTCGAAAATTAGTTTTGGAGTAAGTCAATTTCCTAGTCGAAAATTAGTTAGACCAATCAGTTACTTTAACTGCTTTTCAACAGGCCACTTAACTGTTCTAGCCGGGTTTCAACAGTTGACTGCCCAGTTGAAAATCAGTGAGAATGATTAACTTCCTAGTTGAAAAGCCATTAGAGCAGTTAAGGCGCCAGTTGAAAATCAGTTAAAGCATTTAGCTGCCCAGTTGAAAAGCAGTTATACCAGTCACTTACTTTAACTGCTTTTAACTAGGCAGTTAATTGTAGGATCTCGTTATGTGGCGCGATGTTACTTGACTAAACAAGCCTGAGGGAAAAATCTTTAGGCAGACTGCAGGAAAGGACCAAGCTGTCTGGCCTCAAATCTGAGGTATAATTGCTGCAAAAGGCTCACGTTACGGCCACGATATTTATTGAATCTTATATGAAAGCAAAATAAGAAACGCGAAAGTACCTACACATTGTGGGTAGAAGTGTTTATAGTTTGAGCACTGTGATAGTGGTTGATCCCATTATATATACACAAATACCACGATGTCTGCTATCATTTTTCTTTTGCTGATCTTTTCTTTTGCTATATGTGTATGCAAAATACAACTACATATAATCGGATAAGTGCCTCCACCTACCTCCTCCCAAAAAATGGGGCATTCTCTTTCACAATGTTACTAGGAACAGGCTTAACATTACAAAATAATTTGCGAATAAATTTTTTTTCTAGTATATCTCGTTAAAATCACATACAAGAATCTGGAATTGCTATAGTAAGGAATTCTGTAGAATAAATTAAATACCAGATCAAAAGAATATTTGATAAAAGGAAATAATTTGAGCCCATTTTATTGGGACAATAACATTGAATTTTGTGTTCGATATTATAAATAAAGGAAGAGAGGAGAGAGCTCATTTATCCCCCTGTGTGTTAGTTCCATGCCCGTACTTTCTTCCACTCGTGTTCAGATAGAAAGAAATGCTTCTTTTTTGCGCTTGGGTAATCATATTTTGGCATTGGAGTTTTTTCCCTGTCTAATAATACCAGGCGCCTCCACAGAAGAGAAAATAAAAAACAAAAACATAAAATAAAATCAGTAAAGACGATTGGGAAAAGCTAATAAAAATATTAAGAATGACTGAAAAGACGACGCAGGCAGGAGGACTGCGTTCAGAGAAATTCGTTGGTTCGGCAGAGGGCCGATAAAAAAATTAGATCAAAAGGAAAAAGTCAGTAGAGAAAGTAGAGAAATTTTCTATGTATATATTTTTTTAATTTTTTCTCTAGTTAAGGTAAATTGAAAAAAAGAAGAACCAAAGTATACACCAATGTGTGTTTCGCGTGCCCCGCGCCAATCAGGTGTTTGTAAAATTACGGCGTTATTGAAGAAAGGCGAGTTTTTTTTTGATCTGATTCGAATCATTTAATTTTATTTTTTGTGTTTCTGTTTCTTTTTTTTTTCGTCAATACTTTCCTATTTGTTCGTACGCCAATGCAAATACGTCTGGAACGTCTTTTTTATTTTATTTTGGTCGACTATCAAAAAGGTTACCTTCAAGAAATAAAATCGTATCAAATGAAGTTCAAATAAACAAGCAAAGATAAACAAACTAACTACATCCATGTTAGACGAGAATAAATCGATGAATCTCTCACAGTTTAACACTTTGAAAGGCATAAGAAAAGGTTTGTTGACAAAGTTTGACATAATGACTGGTAGAACCAGTTAGAGAAGTTAGCCGTACAGTTGAAAATCAGCTAGAATAATTAACTGCCCTGTTGAAAACGAGTAAAAGTAATTGCCCTTAACTGCCCTGTTGAAAACAAGTTAAAACAATTAACTGCCCTGTTGAAAACTAGTAAAAGTAATTGCCTGGCCTGACTGCTTTGCAATATACTATTATTCCAACGCGAGTAATCCCAACCCTGCATCGATTTTTTGTAAGTTGATTAAAAGGTATGGCGCAAAGCTGTCCCGGAATAGTGACAGCAGGCCTCGTTGGACGTCTTCCAAAGCATCTCTTAGGGAAAGCTGAAAATATTTGGTCTTTCGCAGCACCCTTGAAGAGCTTGAAGGTCGCTATTGTAGGGGCCACTGTACTTGGTAAAGGATCCCCAGGAGTATTGAAGGGGGCAATATGCCAGTTAAGCGATCCTTAAACAATATTTTGTGTAACCTCTTGGAGGCCAGTTACCCGAGACGTTAGTCTTGTTGAATAGTTTTCTAACTTTCCTCCTTCGGCAGAGATCACAGGGCAGCTGCGGCTGCGTTCAAAATCTGTGACGATCACTGTCGGAAGATTGGTATAGAGAAAGTTGAAATCGGCCTCAGTGGCATTTTAATTTTTTTTGTTAAAACCCCATTTCAATTTATGTCTGTATAAATACGGCAATCAAGGATAATGAAGGAACGTATTTTCATGCCCTTTTGTATAAATGAAAGAAAGAAAAAAATGGGAGCTTTTACAAATCCCCAAAAGAAAAAGGGCAATATCACAGGATTAGTTGAGTAGAAATGTTCATGGTCCTTCTCTCTACCCTATTTTTTTACTCTGTTGACTATTTGATGTACGTTTGGGTTTCTGTTGTTGCACATCCACCATCTACCATACTTCTTACTTTTGCTACATTGATAACTTTCCCATCATCATCCTTGTAGACTCCTTATATTTCTTTGAAATGAATTTGAACTATAAAAGAAAATGAATGGAAAAAAGGAGAGAGAAATCAAATAGAAAATCACACAAAAATATTCTATAGTGTGGCGGCGCGAGTGATATAAGCGTCCCTCTTTTTTCATAGAGAAATATGCCATCATCTATGGGGTTTCCTTAAGGATAATCTCTCGTATACTTGTATATATACATATATGAATCTTTGAAGGGGGAAAACTTTTAAGGGTCCTGATCCTCTGGCCTTCTCTTCTCCAACTCAGCCCCCTTCCGCTCTTTGGGCATGCATCGACCACCAGGACTTGGACTTGCACAAAAATTACAATTATTGTAATATCTAGAAAAATTCAACTATGAAACATACACAAAATAATAAGTTGCTGTCATTATCCTACTGTACACACACACAAGCGCGCAGACTTCACTTACAAAATATCCTTTATGGATGACAAAACGAAAATGGAGAGAGAAAAAAAATGTAAAGGATAAGGATTTTCATGTGACATATTGTTGCTCCTGCTGCGCCAAAGTCACGAGCATAGTAACATGACCCCGAAAATCCGGCATTTTCAAGGGATTTACAATACCATCGGCAAATATTTGATATGATGCATTCTCTGCCACCCCCCAGAGTATACCGTCCCCATATATGAGAGCGTATTCCCCGTGCTATGTTCGCCGTTTGATTGAGGGCTTGAACAAGTTATGACAGCTGTAAAAGGTGAAAGATTTTCATCACTTGTTGAGTGGTATAGACATTAAGGGATGTGGATGATTAAGGTTTTACAAGGAGGATTAGCTGTGTTTCTTTCGTCCTTTCCGCTCCTTTTTTCTGGTACATAGGAAGTGGTTACATTGGTATTTTTTTTTGATCATTATCGTTCCCCATTTTTAATATCGGGGGTAATTACTTTTGTATGTGTGGTAATCGATAATAAAGGGATATTACTAATTCATTTCTATGTCATATTGAAATGACGGCAATATTTTCTGGGCACATTTTTATTTGAAGGTGCTTAATCACACTAATATCCGCCATGTTATAAAATTGTGACCAGTCAAAAGTCACAAAATTGTGCCAAAAGTCACAAAATTTGAGTCAAAAGTCACAAAATTTGTGGACTCGCGCTTACGGCTTTTCTTTACATGAAAAAACCAAGCTTTCCAGATGAAAAAAGCCTCTTTCCATTCTTTAAGCAAAATCGTAAATTGCTTTGCACCAAATAAAACAGAGAAGAAGAATAAAAAGAAAAACAGAAGCTAGAAACACAAGTGTAACATTGTACAAGAAGTCTCTATGTACCTGATCAATAGATCGGCAGTTAAGCGTTCCCTTATGTCAAGATCATCACCAGAAGCAGCACAATTAAAGGACAATTTAACAACATGGTCGTGATCATTGAGGGGCCCCTTACCCTCTCCTTGCTCTTGTGTGTGTATGTGTATATATCCGTGCGATCACAATTTACCGCATATCATTGGCCACTTCACCTACTTTGGGATACAGGCCCCAATTAGGCACCATAAGAAGAATACCAATGCTTCTAAATGGCCAGATTTTTTGTTGGTTCGCTTTTCTTCTTCTTTTTTTCGGCAAAACCAAACAAAAGAGCAGAACACACACACAGGCGAAAAGTGCAGGGAGGAGATGTAATTAAATTCTTAATTGCAGTGCAGTTTTTTGTGTATGCACCTTCTAGATGCAGGATAGAAAGGTAAACATGCGAATTTACTTTTGAGTTTTTTTTTATTTAGGATTAAAATTGGTTTTAATTTGTTACCTAGGTCGGCTGCTGCAAACATCCCACTATAAATATCGATTACCTGAAACGATGCCGGCGCTTGGACGATTATCTCGCATCCATACGATAGAAATACTCCGATTTCAGTTGGGCGATAGTTTAGCGGCATTGCACTGAAAATTTCATTGTTGGGTGATAAAAGATCAACATTCATGCGTAGAAACGGACGAGCTCGCACTCTACGAGCTAGGAATTCATTCATAATGGACAAACCCGACTGTGGAACAACCTTACGTAGTCTGTATGTCCGAACTGCTACAAGAGTTAAAAGGCAGACTTCATTGCCAGCGTTCTTCAACATCCACCTGATCCATCATAACCCCAAACTTATTCTGCTCTTCGAACTAAGGTTACTACTGCACATTACAACGTGACGTGACCCACGACATGACGGATCAGGGCTACAAAGGGTGATTCCTGAGCTTAGAACTGCCACATTCAATTTAGCAGCCTGCGGTGGCTCAGACACGTTATACGAGGGATTCAGAAGAAATAATGGTAGGTATAGTCCGTACCAAAAAAGAAGGGAAATGAACGCGCACGTTGAGAATATAAATGAGCTGGTACCTTCCATTTTTATACAAACCGAGTGATGTTGCTCGCTTGAAGGGACTTGAGACTCTTACTTGGCATGGAAACATCGATTTAAGCGGTTTCCTTCTTTTATGGCTCGGACCATGCACGGATGGTACATGATCAGGAAGAAGAAGCGTAGGACGACCAAACCTTGTGTAACAAACTAGAGGGAACTAGCATAGAAGAAGAGACTTCAAATGGCCCGACGATTGGAGCGTCGTTTAAGAAGACGAAGAAGATCTTCCAGTCTGATTGGAAAGACCCCTTTACAACTGAATTTCACTTTAAAATTCAAGGAGTGCAAAAAAAAAAAATAAATAAATTGTTTTCCATCATAAATCTTGTACAGGCACGAAAACAATAATTATTGATGTACTCACCAAAATAAAAATGGGGGAGCATGCAGAGAGAGAGACAGAGAAATGCTTTCGTTTCTAAATAATGTGAGTGGCCGAACAACCCCCTTTCTACGGTGAAAAAAATAAAAAAAAAAAAACGCAAAAATAAACAGAAAGAACCCAAGGATATTCAAGAACATTGAGGATTGAAAAATTTATTGATCACTTTGTAAAATTACAGTCACGTCCTATTGCAAGAAAAATGTATCAAGGTGCCAGAGAGTCATATATTTTTCGGTTTTCTGGAGAGGTGTATGTGCCCCCACCTCAGCCAGGTATCCTTGCCTTCGTGCGCCCGTTCCACTAGTCTATAACCATTTTTCTACTACTCGATTCTTAAAATATAGCATATACTATGGCTTGTGCTCCTTATGTGCTCCGAACGGGGGGGGGGGGGGGGGGTGTGTAGAGGCGCGTATAAAAACAACATCCCCCACCCGCCCCCAAACCATACAGGAAAATATTTTCTATATTGAACGCCAATTTTCGGTTTGTGCTATTTTTCTTGTGTGTTTGCGGCGGGCTCCTTTCTCCTGTGAAAGGCTTTCACCTGATATGCTGCCGCTCCGATATGCCACAATAAAATAAAATAACCAAGAAACAGAATATTTTATGGGATGACAGAGGAAAGGGTTTTTCTCTTTTTTCTAGCGCTGCCATCGTTCCCCGTGTGTTATCCTTTTTTTCCTGTATTTTTATTTATTTGTGGATAAGGGTTGTGTGGGGTTGAAGTAGCAGCAGTATCGGTATATATTTTTTGGCGCCCAAATACAAAAACGGCTGGGGGGTGGGTGTAGTTTGTGGCATAGAGAGGAGTAATACAACCGCCCTTCATTTTCTGTGCCTTTCTTTTGGTGTTGTGTGTTTTTTTTCATCTTCTTATTCTCAGGGCTGTCTGCTTTGGTCTTTTCTTAGTTGAACCAATTTTCTTGTGGTTGGGCTGTATTAAAGTAGAAAGGATGCCTTTTGTGGGATGAGAGTACTAGAGCTAAACCGACCGACCACATATCCTTTTTTTGCTCTCTCTCAATAGAGGTGCTTATACCACCCGTGTGCTCCTTCAATACCATTTTTCCGTAAAGCTATTTCTAAGCCAGCCAGTAAAACCTCTCACGGATTCCTGGACCATAGATGGTGGCTGGTTGATGGGAAATCAACAAAAAAACAACCACAAACAATTTTGGTATGAGGGTGGCCCTGATGTGGAGGGGTATCACACAAAAAAAAAGAAAAAAAATACACGACACGATGTGAAACTCAAGAATGGGGGTTGGGGGTAAGGTAGAAGAGGTGTTTGTGGCTGATGGTAGATAATTTAAAAAGAAAAATGTAACAGAGGAAGAGGAAAAATATTTAAGATATGAAAGAAAAGTTAGGAGGCAAAAGAAGATGAAAAAAATATATATACGTATATATATAAATAAATAAAATATAAAATGGTGGAGCTTCGACGATTCGGGGGGTACGTAACCACACACAAAAACGGGAAAAGAACCGGGGGTGATCGGGATGTGTGTGCTTCACTGCAGAACCAAAGATATTGTGACTAAATAAATAATTCAGACTGTTTATGTTCGATTTTGCTGTAGTCAATAACTTTGTGCTGGGTGAACGTTTTTCTCTTCAACATCTACATGTACATATATATATGTACGTACTATTTGTTCATATATATGTATATCTATCAATACTGTTCCTTTTCAGGCCATAAGCACGATATGATGGTTCGATGTTTCTACTGTGGTTCATACAGGTGCGTGAATTTAAACCACATACCAGTATGCAACTATAGATGGTATATAACAGTTATATAAAAAACGATAAGTATCTTTCTAATGATATTGAAAGCTTTAAGATTGAATTCATAAATAACGAAGCACACATCTACTAAAAAGGAGAAGGATTGTTTTTTCTAAAAAAAAAAAAAAAATTATTGCCAACCCGTATTTATTTTTGCCAGAACGCATTAAATTTCAAAAATAACTACAAAATCCGACCTAAAAGACCTAATTTCGTCTTTCAACAAGAGATGTCATTTTAAAAATGCGCCATATTTGAACTGTTGTACAACTGTCACATATGACAATGACATATGACAAGGAAAAACTAGGAAGTTTTCAGATGTCGATCGTGCGTTGAAATAGCGACGAGTTGGTTATACTAGTATCCGGGAAGTTTCTCTACGAAATCAATGAGATAATGGAAATGGAGCTTGGGAAAATTCGCGCTTGGTCGAACCGTTGCGGGCTATTCGTCAACTCGAGACAAAGCAAATCAGCCTTTCATCAATAGGACTACAATACCCACTTTTAGTCTACCCTCAACGGTCGATGACTGAGTCTATCCCAGCCAAGTACCCAAACAGCAGATCCAGACTAGTCAAGTAGAACAGCTTTTGCCTCGGAGTAATGGACACGTGTACAACCGCCGCGGAAGCACTGGATGACTCTCTTAGGCTGGAAGATCTAAGCTGAATCCTAAGAGAGCATGGATTTGCCTATACCCCACCTCCTAGTAGGCGTTCGGCTAGTGGAGTAGGCTTTCTAGGTCCCTCGGCCTGCCACCCCTAGACCCTTTCAAGTTTTGTCGGTCCTGCCCTATCAGATTAGCTACTGACATGATAGTTGTTGCCAATCTTATCAAAAGTACCGCACTGATCGTACCTGATCCCTATGGCTGGAGACGTTATCAATCTATCGCTTTAATCCAGCTAAAAAGTAGGATCAGCCCCTCGAATATTTGTTTCCCCCTTGTCATGGGTGGTCTAGTTATACCCAATTTTCATTAAGCTATCAAATCTCACCAATAACGATCAGTGTCGATCACTTTTATTGTCTTATGTAACTCGTCGTCCGTCGTCTTAATTTGTTTCTTTATACAATTTTTCCGCGTTGTTTTGTTTCGTTCACTTTTTTTGTTTGTTTTGTTTTATTTGTAAATGCTCTCTTCTTATTTCGCTCAACTTGACGCAGTCCTGATTGCTTGAAACGAAATAAATTATGGACCCATGCTTTCGAATCAATTAGCGTAAATTATTGCTCCATAAAACGTCGTTCGGGGACCAGCCATAGGATGGGTAATGATGCTAAGGCACCGGGAAAGCGGGAAGCGCAAGGAGAAGGGCACCTTGAACACTTCTATATGCCCCATTCAATGAGCCGATCACAGAAGGCGCACAAGGCGGATCCCTACTGCAGATGCACACACCGTGCACCACCTTTAAAGTCAATCTACTTTCATGGGATGCATATTGTACCGGCTGACTTAACAGTGAAGGATGAATTACCTATCTGCCAACCAGCCAGCCTACCTACCTACCTACTGCAAGCCTACCTATCCAGGAAGATTAACGAACGGGAATGGGATGAGTGAAGAGGAGAATCTCTCTTTTTTGTGTGTGTTTTAAAAACAAAACGAAAATCCCGAGGACTTAAGACTAAATTACGAGGGTGTCAAAGGGCGTCGAGTTATTGTTTTCGATCCCTTAAGGAATTGCTGGATTGTGCCCGGTGCCGGTACTGAAGTCGAGATGCGCTTTTGTTAGTCAATAATCGCGGTGAAAATTCCCATTTCGTTTTGGGCCTTTCTTTTCGTTATTGTTGCTGCAAGACAAGACCTCTCTCGCAGCGGAGAGCAGAGATGGCCCTTCTTTATTTATTTCTTTTTTAGTATGCGACTTGTGTCTTTTCTGAATGAGATAAATCTTGTCCGCCAAGTGTGCCCTGACCTTATTAGCTATGTGCGCGAAGGAGTGAAATATGTAGAACAAATGCAGATCAAAATCTTAGGTGGGATCAAATTGATAACTTCTTAAATGCACTCTCTCGCGAGTAGTTCAAAAGGGGCGCTCCTTTACCCGGACTGACCTGCTCTTCAAGTGGATAGGAAATGTGTATAAATATATTTTAAGGGCAGTTCTATAAACCTCCTAAATGGATCCTCTGCACACAGTTCAACTCTTGTTATTTTTTTCTCCAATCTAGCAAACGTTGTTATTGGAGGCATTTCAATTTCGTGTTTTTAGGAAAAGGAAACGAGAATTTTCTTCGTTTTACCCCCGCGCCTGCTGCTTTGCGGGTCTTGGGTGTTCTTTGATAATTACTCTCCTTTAAGGGAAAATATATTATATTATGTTTGCGTGTGTGTGTATATAACATATATGCGATAAGCACAAGGAAATCGATCACTTGAAATGTCAGAGACGTATGACTTAGTTCTCAAGGAAATGTGTTTTCGGTGAAATTAAAAGTGTGCACAGTTGTGTGTGTATACATTCGGAAGGGGTAAAGATTAGCTCTCATGATTTGTGGAGATAAGTAGAAAGTTTTTTTTAAATACTTTTTCGGTATATCTAAAAGAAAAATTTTAGATCTTTAGTGGGTGAGAGATGAAAAGGATTCTTTCATTAAACTAAGCTTATTATTAGCTGACATATGTGTGAATTGATGAGCAGCTGAAACGTGTCGATACTATAGATTATTGCACAATTAACAACTTCGATACAATATGGCCTTGGAAGATTAATGTAAGTTTTTGGTGAAATATTGAGAGCGCTGCTCAGGGGAGCTTATTTTGAGCGCTGCCCAGGGTAGCTTATTTTGAGCGCTGCAAATATGCTCCCAAGAGAGTATTACTGGTGTTTCAGAAGTTTTATAGAACGAGCAGAACCGGCAATTGGCCTTTATGACTATAAATTGTGCCACTAGCATACTCAGTAGTCCGGTTCTCGTTCGATTACAGAAGTTAAGCAGCATTGGACGTGGTTAATACTTAGCACGTGGACCGCTTGGAAAATCAGAACTCGCACTTGAAAAAAGTTTAGTTTGGCATACCTGATACACTCAGTAACCTTTCTGGGTCTGGCTGGGATCCACCAGAATATATAGACTAAGCCACGACATTAAATCACATTTCATCTCTAGAATGAGCAATTTCATCTTGAGAAGGAGAATATAACGATCCCTATTCAAATCTAGCATAACCTTTGACCATGAAAAAGAGCACGCGTACAATCCAGCTGGCGGCATCTTTACCTCTATTGTCTCGTATAGGACGAACGGTGCCCTTTTGTTCGTTCCTCAATTCGCTGGTGGAATATCTTCCCCTTTCTAACTTTAATTAAATTAATTAATGCAATTCCTTTTCCTTTCATAATTCCTTGTGACTTTGTTTAATCATTTCTTTCCGGCTCTATTATATCCATATATGTGTGTGTGTAGGTTTCCCCCTCCCTCTCACCCCTCCCTCTGTCTTCTTTATTCGATGATATTTTTGTTCTTGCTGTTTTTGTTGTTCTTTTTTTCTATTCGTCCTGCTTTCTGTTAATTGTAAAATTTGTGTTTTTTCCCTTGCATCCCCCCACTCTTATGAAAAAATTGTTCATATCCCTTCTGAATTGCTGCTGCTCTTCTCTCAGTTAAGTTTAGAGATTTCCCTCTGCCAATTGTTTGAGTGAAGGACTTTTTGTTTGATTTTCTCATTATTTACTGAATAACATTTTCCCTGGAATATCCGTCAAGTCCCGTGCCTCTACAATTGCTGCCACTTGGTTGCCCTTTTGTGTATAGTTGAAAAAAAACCAACCCCCGAAAAAAAAAAACAACAACGACGACTACAAAATGGATAAAACATAAGCCATCCATCATAGAGCTTGAAATTCGTTTCATTTTCTGCAATTTGCTAAATTAGTGTGTGGCAGCAAATTATACATAGTATGAGGTAATAGAGGAGGGTCGACTTTCTGAATAGCATACGTACCCCTATCGCCATATATATATATATAATAACACAAACATTTTATACTAATTACACAGAAAACATTTTCATAAATGAGCAACTAAATCGCTATTTCCCATTTACATGGCTGTTTTATGTACATACACAGGCGCGTATATGCCTACAATAAAAGTTGACAGTATCACTTGACAATTTCCTTCCCCAATTAGGTTTTGTGCTCAAACGTAAGCACTTAGCAACTAACCATGTGATACATGATATACACCTTAACGAGCCGTTTCCTGTATGTAAACAGGTGAAAGTGATAAAGTTAACCCTCAATCACAGCGCTTGTGATGACACGTTAATGGTATGAATGACCGCAATGATAACAGGTTAAGGGGATTGCTCTCTACCTGTACGCACACGCTTGTTTTGTTTGTTAGTCACACAGGGATAATAGTTTGGCTTGTTTTTTTTGCCGTGGTATTTGATTGCATTCTGAAGGGGGTGTGTTCTTGTACATACACGCGTTTATTGCTGTTTCGTTTGTGCTTTATTGGGTTGTAATTTGGATTCAGCAAAAAACATATATTTATTCGGTACAATAGCCAGAATTTGGTCTTGGGCTGTCGGTCGTAGCTGGGCTCCCTCTGACTATCCTGCTTCCGGTTGCTGATATTATACATTATGGCATCCCTTAGGACAAGGGTGCTTTGGTGGGAGGCATTCCAGCGGAACTGCGATTCATTTATCTGACGCATCCCAAAAATCCGCCTGAAGCGACATAGGTATACTCTATGATATACATGTCCCTTCAGGAACTGCGTGAGGTATCCTCATGTTACCTTACACCACTTCTCCACATTTCGAAAAAATTTATGGCGCAATTGACCCGTAGTAGACTTGTCCCACCTCCTCTGTCATGCTGCGATGGACTGGCCCCGCAATCCAGCATCGGTCGTACTGCCCAGCTCCGCTCTTGCGAATTCCGGGGGGTACAAGCTCTACTCTCCGCCGTAAGTATATCAATGTTGAAGAATTAAGAGACAAGAAACTATGAGAAGTTAGTAGAAGTGGGCCTATTTCAGTACATAGTTCAGTTCTTTAAAAAATTACTTGAGGAATTAAGAGATAAGAAACTATGAGAATTTAGTAGAAGTGGGCCTTTTTCAGTAGTTCAGTTCTTTATTACGGAATTACTTGAGGAATTAAGGGTGAAAAACTAAAAGAAATTGGTAAAAGTGCGTGTATTTCAGTCGGTTTATTTAATACGGAATTTCTTGAGGAATTAAGAGACAAGAAACTATGAGAATTTAGTAGAGGTGGGCCTATTTCAGTAGTTCAGTCCTTTATTACGGAATTACTTGAGGAATTAAGGGTGAAAAACTAAAAGAAATTGGTAAAAGTGCGTGAATTTCACTCGGGTTATTTAATACGGCATTTCTTGAGGAATTAAGAGACAAGAAACTATGAGAATTTAGTAGAAGTGGGCCTATTTCAGTAGTTCAGTTCTTTAATACGGAATTACTTGAGGAATTAAGGGTGAAAAACTAAAAGAAATTGGTAAAAGTGCGTGTATTTCAGTCGGTTTCTTTAATACGGCATTTCTTGAGGAATTAAGAGACAAGAAACTATGAGAATTTAGTAGAAGTGGGCCTATTTCAGTAGTTCAGTTCTTTAATGCGGAATTACCTGAGGAATTAAGGGTGAAAAACTAAAAGAAATTGGTAGAAGTGCGTGAATTTCACTCGGGTTATTTAATACGGCATTTCTTGAGGAATTAAGAGACAAGAAACTATGAGAATTTAGTAGAAGTGGGCCTATTTCAGTAGTTCAGTTCTTTAATACGGAATTACTTGAGGAATTAAGGGTGAAAAACTAAAAGAAATTGGTAAAAGTGCGTGTATTTCAGTCGGTTTATTTAATACGGCATTTCTTGAGGAATTAAGAGACAAGAAACTATGAGAATTTAGTAGAGGTGGGCCTATTTCAGTAGTTCAGTCCTTTATTACGGAATTACTTGAGGATTTAAGGGTGAAAAACTAAAAGAAATTGGTAAAAGTGCGTGAATTTCACTCGGGTTATTTAATACGGCATTTCTTGAGGAATTAAGAGACAAGAAACTATGAGAATTTAGTAGAAGTGGGCCTATTTCAGTAGTTCAGTTCTTTAATACGGAATTACTTGAGGAATTAAGGGTGAAAAACTAAAAGAAATTGGTAAAAGTGCGTGTATTTCAGTCGGTTTCTTTAATACGGCATTTCTTGAGGAATTAAGAGACAAGAAACGATGAGAATTTAGTAGAAGTGGGCCTATTTCAGTAGTTCAGTTCTTTAAAAAATTACTTAAGGAATTAAGAGACAAGAAACTATGAGAATTTAGTAGAAGTGGGCCTTTTTCAGTAGTTCAGTTCTTTAATACGGAATTACTTGAGGAATTAAGGGTGAAAAACTTAAAGAAATTGGTAGAAGTGCGCGTATTTCAGTCGGGTTCTTTAATACGGCATTTCTTGAGGAATTAAGAGACAAGAAACTATGAGAATTTAGTAGAAGTGGGCCTTTTTCAGTAGTTCAGTCCTTTATTACGGAATTACTTGAGGAATTAAGGGTGAAAAACTAAAAGAAATTGGTAAAAGTGCGTGTATTTCAGTCGGTTTATTTAATACGGCATTTCTTGAGGAATTAAGAGACAAGAAACTATGAGAATTTAGTAGAGGTGGGCCTATTTCAGTAGTTCAGTTATTTAATACGGAATTACTTGAGGAATTAAGGGTGAAAAACTAAAAGAAATTGGTAAAAGTGCGTGTATTTCAGTCGGTTTATTTAATACGGCATTTCTTGAGGAATTAAGAGACAAGAAACTATGAGAATTTAGTAGAGGTGGGCCTATTTCAGTAGTTCAGTCCTTTATTACGGAATTACTTGAGGAATTAAGGGTGAAAAACTAAAAGAAATTGGTAAAAGTGCGTGAATTTCACTCGGGTTATTTAATACGGCATTTCTTGAGGAATTAAGAGACAAGAAACTATGAGAATTTAGTAGAAGTGGGCCCATTTCAGTAGTTCAGTTCTTTAATACGGAATTACTTGAGGAATTAAGGGTGAAAAACTAAAAGAAATTGGTAAAAGTGCGTGTATTTCAGTCGGTTTCTTTAATACGGCATTTCTTGAGGAATTAAGAGACAAGAAACTATGAGAATTTAGTAGAAGTGGGCCTATTTCAGTAGTTCAGTTCTTTAATACGGAATTACTTGAGGAATTAAGGGTGAAAAACTAAAAGAAATTGGTAAAAGTGCGTGTATTTCAGTCGGTTTCTTTAATACGGCATTTCTTGAGGAATTAAGAGACAAGAAACGATGAGAATTTAGTAGAAGTGGGCCTATTTCAGTAGTTCAGTTCTTTAAA
Organism: Thereva unica; assembly: GCA_949987705.1. NCBI lineage: Eukaryota > Metazoa > Arthropoda > Insecta > Diptera > Therevidae > Thereva > Thereva unica. The sequence continues at coordinate 3,256,606 of OX465286.1, forward strand.
AAATTACTTAAGGAATTAAGAGACAAGAAACTATGAGAATTTAGTAGAAGTGGGCCTTTTTCAGTAGTTCAGTTCTTTAATACGGAATTACTTGAGGAATTAAGGGTGAAAAACTTAAAGAAATTGGTAGAAGTGCGCGTATTTCAGTCGGGTTCTTTAATACGGCATTTCTTGAGGAATTAAGAGACAAGAAACTATGAGAATTTAGTAGAAGTGGGCCTTTTTCAGTAGTTCAGTCCTTTATTACGGAATTACTTGAGGAATTAAGGGTGAAAAACTAAAAGAAATTGGTAAAAGTGCGTGTATTTCAGTCGGTTTATTTAATACGGCATTTCTTGAGGAATTAAGAGACAAGAAACTATGAGAATTTAGTAAAGGTGGGCCTATTTCAGTAGTTCAGTCCTTTATTACGGAATTACTTGAGGAATTAAGGGTGAAAAACTAAAAGAAATTGGTAAAAGTGCGTGTATTTCAGTCGGTTTCTTTAATACGGCATTTCTTGAGGAATTAAGAGACAAGAAACTATGAGAATTTAGTAGAGGTGGGCCTATTTCAGTAGTTCAGTCCTTTATTACGGAATTACTTGAGGAATTAAGGGTGAAAAACTAAAAGAAATTGGTAAAAGTGCGTGTATTTCAGTCGGTTTCTTTAAAACGGCATTTCTTGAGGAATTAACAGACAAGAAACTATGAGAATTTAGTAGAAGTGGGCCTATTTCAGTAGTTCAGTTCTTTAATACGGAATTACTTGAGGAATTAAGGGTGAAAAACTAAAAGAAATTGGTAAAAGTGCGTGTATTTCAGTCGGTTTCTTTAAAACGGCATTTCTTGAGGAATTAAGAGACAAGAAACTATGAGAATTTAGTAGAAGTGGGCCTATTTCAGTAGTTCAGTTCTTTAATACGGAATTACTTGAGGAATTAAGGGTGAAAAACTAAAAGAAATTGGTAAAAGTGGGTGTATTTCAGTCGGTTTCTTTAACACGGCATTTCTTGAGGAATTAAGAGACAAGAAACTATGAGAATTTAGTAGAAGTGGGCCTATTTCAGTAGTTCAGTTCTTTAATGCGGAATTACCTGAGGAATTAAGGGTGAAAAACTAAAAGAAATTGGTAGAAGTGCGTGAATTTCACTCGGGTTATTTAATACGGCATTTCTTGAGGAATTAAGAGACAAGAAACTATGGGAATTTAGTAGAAGTGGGCCTATTTCAGTAGTTCAGTGCTATAAAGCCGATAGAAAGTAGCTTCTATCCTCGACCAGGACCTTTTCAATAACCCAGGGCCGGCCAAAAAAATATCTCGATGATGAAAAGGGATGATGAATAATCCAAAATAAAAAGTTTAAGAAGTGTCGATCTAAACTATATTGAATAACATCGAGAACTAATAATAACCATTGATCTGAACATTCTAAACATTCTAAATGTGTGGTTTATCTCTCTCCATTTTTTTTAATCAATGAAAATCAATCTCAATTTCTATTCTATGATTATAATTTGATGCTTCTGTTGCCTCTGCCAATGTGCGGCGACATGACACAAAACGATGATAAATCAGCGATGGCACATGCCACTGACCCCATCCGTATACACGATTTATGCAGCTACCATCAATCGCAAAAATCCTATTCAAAAAGGTGTCATCTATGCCGATAGCAAAAAAGAAAAAGGATGGAATGAAACTTTTTAGGCGTTTTCTATGGCAATTTTTGATGATTACTTAGTGGTCGGTTGTTAGATAGACAAATCGTTTTATTTTTCGTAGAAGTTTGTGTGTATGTACGTGTGTGAGCTTTTTGTGGTTGTATATAAATGAAGGAACAACAACAACAAAAAAGGAAATGTATTTGCAGCTCAATCTCTTGTGCAAATTGTGACTATAATAGAAGCGGATATTCACGCTGTTTAAGGCCGCGCGCGAATCTAATGGATATCGCGCATCTATAATGCATTATGTATAGATGCATAATATGCACAAGACTTATATATATAAATGCGCATGCATGCATAGATGGAAGGATATTGTCAAAATGTCAGATCTTCCAATTATAGAACTCTTTGAAATGTAATTTGTTTCCCTTTCTCTTTGGCCTTTTGCTTCTATTCTTTACTATCTTTGTGCATAATTTTTCCCTCTTTCTCTATCTATCTATATATGTATGTGTGTGTGTGTGTTTGTGCTTGGCTGTTTTTGTGTCCGCGGCGGATGGATGGGATATAAAGCGAGATTTCTGGTTTATGGTTTTCTCCATGACTCTTAATCCTTTGTTTTTTTATTGCAATATTTTTCTTTCTCTATTTACTTTTTTACTTTTTTTTTATATATTTTTTTATGTTGTTGTGATTTCATTTTGTAAGATGTCCATTCTGCTGTTTCTGCCACAGGTCTTTGGAAAGGTATGCACAGAGCATTTTCATTACTATTTGTGCTGTCATTCTACTTTACTATTTGAATCTGTCCTCAATTCTGTTATTCTTTTTTTTATTTATTTTTTTTTTCTTAAAAAAAAATACTGTCGATTTTCTTATTCCCTTCGAATGTTTGATTTCTATACAAATCGTTTGATTGAAATTAAAATGAAAAATCTCCCCTTATGGAGGGAACATACGTACATACATAACATACATATGTATATGCACCCCTAAAAGAGACCAATAAAAATATATACTATATATAATAAATAACTACTCCAAAGTGACATTTTTTCCCCGTTTTCTGTTTACTATTGAAATAATTTTTCCTTACGTGACTTTGTAGTTTTGCCGACTTTATATATATAGAAATTCTGTGATTAGATCTTGTGTTGTTATTTCATGGAATAAGAAAGAGTTTACTAGGCGCGACTGTTGAACAAGTTTTAATAAAAATTACTCCTAAAAATATACAAACGAAAAAACTAACCGACCGGTCCACAGCGATGCTACATCTTTTTAACAAATAATATTCCTTCACACCCGGGGATTACCAAAAACTTTCAGCTCGATGATTAACATCTTCTACATCGTAATGAGCTTATGAAACCCCAAAAAAACCAAGCTTAATTCTCACTAAATACTTATACACAGATATGTATAATAAATCATTATTAATTAATAAAGTAACGTGGGAGAACAGGCGAGGTCGGGTGGATATCGATTATATTGCTGCAGCCTGAACTGTGGAAGCTGGCAAATAATAATTATTAAATAACTTTTGGTAATATTTAATACAAGTGTAATATCTGCCATTGCTGCTGCATTAATTGGGTGAGGGCGGTGCTCGAAAATTAAAAAAAAACCCGGGGGATGTTTTCTTGTATTATTTATTTACGGGATTGAATACAAGAAAAAAAGAGCAACGCCAATAATAAATTATATTAAAATCAATGCATAGCATAAATGGTGGAGACAACGGGGACAAGGAACGTTACCGCCCTTCATAACTATAGTTTTGGCATAAATATACATAAAAATCAGCACACATAAATTAATTTATTGAAGAAGTGATAATCCATATTGCAGTGTCCTGGATTTTGTAATAACGTGATAATTTTTTAAGGGAGTATGGATAGCGGGTGGATCCTTTGCTCATATTGGTCCTCTTCTGTTTCGGGCAGTACGAATTCGGATAAGTTTTTCCGGAGGGGATTGTTAAAGCGTTTTCCAGGGCCATTCCCTTGGAGAGGCCTTCTCCCTGTACTTCTTTAAAGCCCTCTTTGGCGATTGGCAACTCAAATCACGGTCCATATATTCGAAGGGTCCTGGCAAATGTTATAGCTCTGGACATAATCGAGCATACATTGACCGAGTCTGCGCTGCAGATGGATTCTGCGTCCGACTACCATATTAGCCAGCACTCCTGGCACAGGCATCTCCTTGCCAGAAGTCTGTTTCAGGTCGCCCCTACGAGGAGAGTGTAGTTCATCAGAAGCTAAAGCAAGAAGAATCCTAAAGAAATGAAGCAAGGCTTAGAAATTAGCAGATAGATCAAGTATGATCTAGCCTACGACGCATACTGAAAAGGCCTTCGCGCGGGAGAATGGACACACAAAATATGTGGTTTTAGTGAGGGTTTCGCGAGTCACACATCAAAAGTCACAGTCAAACTAAACATATATAAGAAAATTTATTTTTGTTGTTCCTAAAAGTATGCATACAAAAAATTACCGGACCACAGAGACGTTACGTTGCTAATATAGCAGATTTTCTTAAATTATATGTTTTCTATAAGTAAAATCAATCAAGAGGTTTATTTATCGTGTTTGTATAACAAAAAAAAAATTACATATACACGAAATAATTCAGATTTTGCATAAAGGATACGAATAAATTTATACAAGTTCAATTACAATACGTAAAAGCTGCAAATAATTCGTCCCCTCTGCCATTGCTTTTCACCTCTCAACGCTTATCCTTTTAACCACCAATCCCTTTTCCTAGGATCACCTACAACCTGGTCCGACCAGGAACCCCTGCCCACCTCCACCACCACCACACCAACCCCCGTATTATCTAGCCGGGCCCAACCCACTATCGTTCCTGCATGGATTCCTCTTTCAAATCCAATTATTGCACGGATATGATATTATTTCTTAAACAGGTAAACACATATATCACATAAATAAGGACATCAAAGAATTGATATTCATTCACCGAATACGGTATATTATGGTAGAGCTGATCCATTTTGGGAAAACATCATGCTAGATGTAAGTGTATTAAACATCTAAAAGCTGTTATTGCACACACAATATGACGAATGATTTATAAGCAAAGTGTACATACACTAGAGGGAATTGTTGGGCTGGGTTTTTGGGGCTTTGGGGGGGAGGTCGATGGGGGCAAAGTTAAGTAGGCGCAGAGGAGAAATGGTTTTGCTAAAGGGGAGGATTTATTGTGTATGCTCAGTTGTAAATACCACATATTCTGGGTAAAAGGGGTTTATTAATTAACATATATTCCTCTGTTCCATGCCTGGCCCATGGTCTCTATAATATACTAATCTAGATATTTATTTGTGCGCTTTTGTATATGTTTGTACATATGTACATATATAAGCGCATGTTGTTATTATTATTATAGACAAGGCGGCATACAGATCGGGTTTATTCAATAACAAAGTTACATCCGAATGCCTGATATAATGATGGGTCAGTGTGTAGCTACCTTTAGATAGAGATAGATAATGGGGCAACCAAGCGTAACCTAATTTTAACATACAAAAGTAGATTGTCTATAAATTATGCACATGTTTGTATACATATGTACATACATTCGGTAATATTATTGTTCTGAATTGAAAGCGAAAAGGGTTATGTAATATGGATTAATATTATTTATAGACAGAGGGAGAGAGAGACACGATTTCAGGATGTGGGAGTGAGAAGAGTATTCACAGTATTTTTTTTTACTTCAATTAAACAGTCAAACATAAGTAAATACATAGTGTAATAAGTAGTGAGTTTAATGGCGCAGTTTACATCTTGCTCAGTCTTTATCTATTTCAATAGTTATGTGAGCAATCCATATGGTGAACACTGCGGTCAGGTTAGGCCTACTGTGTAAATGCCCCATTAATGTCGACCCTCTGGACGACTTGGGCATATAGCCATAGTGGATTTGCTGATGGAGTATAGTCCACTTAAGAGTGTCCCAGTTCAGTCTGTTGTTCAACTGCTCAGCCTTACAATAAGGCAATTTTTGAAGCTTGTATGGTTCACAACCTACCTCCAAAAAACCAAATATACATGGGCTTTGGTGAGTCTGGTCAGGCTCTGGCTTGATCATTAGCTAATGTAACTAACTTTATCAACAGACGCATCCAACTAATTCTTGAATGGGGTCACCAAAATGGGGCACCCAAACGATATTCTTGATAACTCAGTGATTTGTGTGAATCGAATCGCTAATCAATCACTATGCCTGATGGATAGATCTGGGAACCATAGAACCAAGGATCTTCAATAAAATAATCACATGCTTCAAATGATCTAACAAGCATTACAACGCCTAAATACAAAATACAACATCTAAATTCGTCCCGGACTCGAATACAATAAATGATTGACAGCACAGGCGTAGCTTTACTGAGACACACCGCAATATTTGTCGGGCAGTACCATCCCTCTTACAACATAAAGCACTTTTTTTCGTGCATTCAACGATCTAAAAAGTTACGATGTTAATGATATGGGTGACCCCACAATAACACACTTTAAGCGTGTTGAAATAACACATTTCCAAAAGGCATTCATAATAAATATTTTCTAAAAGAAATTTTTATTTATTATATTTTATTTTTATTTTAATGAAAAAAAAAATAAATTCCTTCCATCACACACAGCAATAATGTGTCCAGTATTTCAGTTTCCTTGATATTTTCTTCTCTCTTCCTGCACAGAGCCGCGCGCGTACAGCACATACAATAATCACCGCCTAAGATGTAACAACGTAACCCTGTCGACAGAAAATCATTTTATCTGCAACATAGCACGATGTTGGCTATGTCCCAAGAATTGATAGATCGCTCTAAACCGGCGACCGGAAACCCAGGGAACAGGTGCTTCTTCCAAATGAAATGCACCGAGAGCGCGCACACAATTTTTTTTTGTTTTTTAATTTTTTTTTGCATAAATACGCGATATATGTATATCCATAACACGCAGGAATTCATATATTAGTTGCATACACTTAGATAGATAGATAAAGGGATAGATGGATGGATAGATAGATATAAGTACCAACAACAACAAATTAACCAATCGTTCGCTGAACGGATGGGATTTCAGTACAACAGTACTACAAAAAAATACAAAATTTCCCCTGTCCAACCCCATTTCTCACCCACCTGCCCCTCCCAAAAAAAAATTGCACAACGATATAGTGTACGTTTGTTTTTGGTACGGAGGGGGGAGGTGTGCTTGAGGTCGGTGGAGCGGGGGAGATTGGTTGAATATTTTTGTATAGATGCGAAAACCCCTTCTACTGCATCTCCCAGTACATCGCCTTCCCCTCCTGTCCCCCACCCGCGTCTCCCAGTATATCGCCCTCCCCTCCTGTCCCCCACCCGTCAGCCTTGTTCCACCTTCTTAAAAATGAAGTAAATCTAAGGAGATGTACAAAACGAAAATAATAAAAAAAAATATTAACATAAATAAAAGGACGCAAACCAGAAACGCATCCGCAATGCGCATCCGAAACGCAGCAACAGATATGCACTTGATGCGTCCGAATTGCACAGAATTTCTCGAGGATGAGCCGTGCGCGGACCATTTCATGTTCACATTCTGGTGTATTTTTTTTCGTTTTTTGATTTTATTTTATTTTTCATTAATCTTTTAGGTGACAATTATGTACGTCACAACATGTGCGCAGTCATATATAGCTGGGTGCGCGCAGAGATATTCGTAATAAGCCGCGCGCGCACATCTATGCCACACAAACTTCACAATTTTATCTCTCTCATTGCCGGTGTGTATTGGCACTCTTCACAAGGGTTAAAATGATGGTAAATCAGTGTCTTTGCAGCATTGCGAATAGAGACGGCGGCGCGGCGGGCTGAATGCGGGGCGCGTAACAACAACAAAAATAACGCAAAAAAAATAAAACATACATATGCTATGGAATTTGTTGCGCGCATATTTTCAACTGAAGGAAGTAAGATGAAAGAGGTGGGGTCATAATTGACGCACAATAATTATAGATGACCGGACGTGTGCTACCAATACCTTTGAGGAGGGGAGAATCTATATCTCTAGAACAACCAAATATCGCGCTAAGTAAATACACACAACATATAAGGGGGGCTACTTATGTTTTACTCTATTTTTTTATGACTTATGTTGAAGCATCTTGATATAGGTAAGAATATTTTTGCGTAAGGAATCACACTATAAAGATATATGACAAAAACAACTATACCATGGATAATCTTCTCTATTTTAGCGGACTTCATAAGATATTTGGAATATATACGACACACACACATATGCATACACAAAAATACCGAAGGAGTTGGAGGGATGTGTCTATATTTTAAAAATCACTTTTAGAATACTTATTTTTGGATACATATGCTGCGATTGGGGAGATATACATTAGAAATTAGCATTTTAGGTGGACACAATGTTTTAACACAGCCGGATTTTGAAGATATTAATCAAAATCTGTAATGAAAAATTAACATGGTTTTTTGATTTGGTATTTTTGAAAATATATATATGAACATATGCACTATAGATCCGTGGCTATACATCGTACACATGTGTTGTTTAAAGCTCTCAATAGTTGTATATATATGCTAAACTAAATTGACATTTTCTTTGAAGTAATGACAAATGGATAAATGGAAATGTTCCATATTAATTTTCTGCCCCCTCTTTCCTTTTTTTTTATTAATTTAATAGAGTGGTAAATAATTTGTAACAAGAATGAGAATACATTGTTGTGCCTATACTCATGAAAGAGGCCGTGGCGAGGCGGTCGCTTGCGAGAGAATTTCTCATATATATGTATTTAATTTCTCCGCCCCGCCTGCGCCAAAGATTGGGTAAGGTTGTTCCACAGTCGGTCTTCACTACGCGAACAAGGGTTTGATACTGCTGGGTGGATAAGGATGTTGTTCATCCATCAAATGCTTACCGGCAGATTTGGGTGCTTGAACCTGGGCAACGTAATAGAGGTACCCCGGAAGGAGGAGTACTTTCCCCTCTTCTATGGGTCGTGACTGTGTACCAGAGGGTCGAGTAGGAGGAGGGGTCTTTTCACCGGAGCTTGGGATTAAAGTCTACTTCCGACTACCTGATCATTACAGTGTATTCCAAGCAGAGGTTTTAGTCATACATGAAGCTGTACTGCTCAGGGTGATTAGGTTCCTCAAGGGACCTCTAACGCTTTGGTGCTGGGTTGCCAGCTTGCGAAGTTTGCTCGCTGACGACCCGCGCCGCCCACCTTATTCAAGCTTGTTGCTTCTCGGTGACCTTTCGCAACTCCCTCGAATCGAGCAAGGATTCTCTGGGCGCTGCGTTGCTCTTGGTACTTCACCTTTGATGGTGGAGCGCCTTTAGAGCCAAAAGGCATTTTAGTTTTTATAAAAACTCTTTAGAGGCACTGGGAGACTGCACGAATGCAGTTGAAGGGCCTGCTTGTGTCGAAGCAATTGGCTTAGGGGAAGTGGAGAGCTTAGGATTGGAGTTCAAAGCTCCTTTTTCCCCTTTACCCACCTTAATGCCTTTGCAGGCAGTAGGTTTGGTTTTCGGAGTCCCCAGACTGGGGAAAGGAAAAGGAAAGAGAAAAGGTATGGTTAAGTGGATGTACCTAGCTTAGTCTGGCCTTTTCGCAATTAGCCTGTTCGGCATGGGTACCCCTACCCACCGCCGACATAGCCTAACGCTACTACGAGACTCGCAAGCCCCACCACCACGTCAAGGTGTAGGTACAAGGTGGGGTACTCATCACTAAGTGACAAAAGTCTTGCAGTAATGAGCAAAAAGTCTTGTCTTGCACATTTAGCAGGACCAACTGTGAGACTTTTTGCAAGATTTTTAGCGAGACTTTTAGTAAGACTTTTTGGTCATTGATGCAAGACTTTGTCATGGTCATGTCATGGTCTTGCTTTGATCTAGCTAAATGTGCAAGAAAAGGCAAGACTGCAAGACCAGTGTTTGTTGCTCTGTAGACGCATCCAAAATAGGGCCCGATTTTTAAAATGACTCTCCTTGTTGAATAATCCTTTACCGTCGTTTTTACTAGAAGGATTAGTAATATTTAACTAAATCCTCTCTCCCTTATTTTCCCCGACTTGCAACACCAGGCAGAATGATATCCTGACGCATTCCGATGCATGCATAAAAATATAACAAATCCTTTTATTATATAGTATATCCTTAATAGTTTTTCTTCCATAAAATAAATAATCAAAATATAAGGAAAAATCCGACTAAAGAATATCTATAACTACAGAAAATACAACAAGTAAAAAGAAATTGAGCTCAAATCCGTTCAAAAGGATTCTTCTTTTCTTTCTTTTTTTAAAGACTTAAACTTAAATGAATTCTACTTCACAAAAACGATATAAAAAAAATACAGATATAGAAAATACATGAGAAAGGAAAAAGGAAAAGGGATTTTTTGTGTCCTAGAACTCTGTAGTGTACAGGCAGCAACTTGACCCGTTTTCTCCTCTAACGCATGCTCCAGAAAAAGAAGTTTTCTTAAGCTTTTTTTTGGTATTTTCTAAAGGAAGGAAAAAAGGATAAAAAAAAGGAATTCCACACACAAAAAAAGCTTTCTTCGGCTATTGTCTGCTGTATGTACATATGTATGTCCCTATATATGGTATTGTATATAAGAACAACTACAACAAACTCTAAGGAATTCGAATTTCTTCGTTTTGTGCGATGTGTATTTTTGTTTTTCTTCCTCTTGTAAAATAAAATAAAGAGGATTTGTCCTGGTATAGTGTACACCTCTTTCTTCCCCATCATATATATAACCATCCCCATCTATACTAGGAAAGGCAATAGCCGTTATTTTTTTGCGTCTTATTCCTTTTAAGAAACTGATCTGTTTTTAGGTTCCATTTTCTACATAAGACGATGGCATTAAATAAAGAAATAAAAAAAGGAAAAGAAAAGAAAGGACCAGTGAAGCTTGAGGCTGGGGTCGCCTCTCCACACTCCACATTTTGCCACAGTATGTTTAAGCTTTTCATTGTAAGCGCGTCTAAATATCACATCCCCCTGGCTTGTGATAGGAGAGTGTAAAATTTTCTTATTTGTTATATATGAAAATGAAAAGAGAAAGAATGAAAATCATAAGGGGTGAAAAGGCGCCCTTATTTTCACCATCGAAAAAAAGGGGCTGGCACGATAACAATACCAATTGTTATCGGGGGCTTTCTTTTGTGTAATACTATTTGGTATCAAATGTACGAACCAGAAGAGACCGGCAAGAATTTAAAGGGCGTGGTTTATTCTGTTATCTAAAAGTGGTATCCCCCCGAACACAAGAAGGTAAACACAAGAGCACAGAGCTCACACAAGGCATAAGGCACACTCCATTGCGGCAGACGATTGTGTCGTGTCGTAGTATGGTATTACCCCGGGAACCTTTTAGGTACCTATTCTCTACCTATTCCATTCTACCTTACCTCCCGCAAACGGTGTATACCACCGTTAACCTACCTTTCTCTTCACTATACCCATAGCCATAGCACATAATATATACGTGTGTTGAGAAATTTCTGTGCATTTTGCACACACAGGATTTTCTCTGTTCTCTCCTCATGCCTGTGCCTTTTGGATGTAAACAGAATCTTAAATTATTCACGAATCAGAGCACAACGGTTTTTGGTGGTAGATTCTAGAGATTCCCGCTCTTCTATAAGGGCCCATGCATAATACCTACAGCCATTCGGAAGTGGTTTTTACATCTTGCATCCGCGGGCCGCTTTATTAGTTTTCATTTGTTGTTTTCTTGCTGACTGTGACTCTGACTGCCGGAGCCCCAGCCCTGTTCTCCATCTTCCAAATTTCGTTCGGGCTCCTTATGTGGTCGATAAATTTATATACAGATTACATAGATACATATATACAAACTTTTAACCATCATCATCGTCATCATCAACATCATCGTCTTGTTTAGGTAGCAAACCCAGCAATACAGGTAGAAAGATACCAGGTATTCTCGGAGGGGGTGTATCACTCAATGTAAGATACACTATTGGAACTCAATATCCATTTGTTTTGTTGTTACATTATCAGTGATTATATGTATCCTTGTGTGTGCATATATATGCATATAAGGAACAATATCCATGTCAAACATACACATATGTGAGAGAAGGATCCTTGCAGGTATATAAAGGAAATGTCTGAAAACTTAGCCAACCTGAAAGGATGATTTCACTTCTAACTTCCAAACCCCGAAGTATCTATATTGATGTTGTTGTCCTTGTTGTTCATGATGGCTATACCATATGCCTACATATGTATACATACACCTTCCAGGTAAACCTTAATCTTTATCGAAAAATGATACAATAATAAAGACTAAGACCTTATGTTTTAATTCGCTGAAACATTCGCCTCTTATGTATATACAAGAGATAAGAGATTCATTTTTGATTTTGCTTCGTTTTTTTTTGTTGTTTATTGTTAAAGAAGAAAAATTATGAAAATTAAAATAGAGGAAAAGTAGTGAAGACGCGAATTTATTGAATCGACAATCGATTTTTCGAGTAAAGTCACGAAGAAAGAACTTCTGTAGTTTCTGGGTTGAAAAGGGGATCAAGTACTTTTCACAGGTTCGTTTTGAAAACGGCATAATTTCATTGAATTCGGCAGAGATCGGACTGGTGCTCTTACCTTTCCAAGGGTTGCTGATCTCTAGTTACGCATTGACCTAGGAAGTCCTTTGAAACCTGGTCTTCTCAAGTGATCATCCTAAAGCCTCTATCTCCGAGGAGTTATAGTAGGGCATTAGGTGTACCTTGTCGGACAAAATATGGTTCAAATCTCCGATAGTTTAGAACATATCTCCTTTTCGGCCCTTCGTCCATCAAGGTTATTTGCCGGTGATCTTTAACTACCTTGTCCAGCAACCTTTTTGGACTTGGCGGTGATCCACCTACCACTGCTGCGGCAGGCTTCTTCTTGGGCAAGCATTTGGAAATTTGGCTTTTCGCTGAATCAGTCCTTTACCAGATGATTGCGGTCATGCACAATATCGCTCCATGGCGATCTTAACAACTATGAATACGGCTCTCTGCTACTGCTTATGCATGCAGGTACCAGCTGATCTCCGTTTTTCTAAATTAGGATTTCGCCCTGCTATATGCTACGGAAGTGAAACATCGATGCTCACACAAAGGATAGAGGACATGATAAATTCCTTTGAAAGGAAGATTTTGAGAAACATTACAGACCCAAAAAGTGAGGAAGGAACATGAATCTTTCAAACCAAGCTTGCTACTCGACGAAGGGTAATTCCTAAGCTTAAAAACGACATAAAAAAGTGGGACAAGGAGATTGAGTGGCCCCAATGATCGCACACACATTTCACGTTGCCAGACCGACGTAAGATTCTTACCACTCCCACGTATAAAAAAACACTTCATGGCAATCCATGCAAACAATAGAATAAATTCATAGAATATGTATATTCGTACCGAAACTGGAGCCAATCCGGCAATCAACAAGTGCCCCAAGTGAGGACATAATCGAAGGCTACTTGGATTAATCCCAACTGCTATGAATCGTCTTCGAACCATGCTTTCGAGCCTAGAACATGCTATGCACCAAAACGACCCAATTTTATGATACAAAATTAAGAGGATTAGAAGGACACCTCCATCTCCACCTCGCACGTTAGATTAACACTTTAAACTACCGAAAAACAACACTTACACCTTTAATAACTAATTCCCGGCACAATTAATTAAAAACTAACCGAATTAACACAAGTTTTTGGATTTTTAAGGAGCAAAATTCGGCCATTTAGCAATATCGTTGTGATTTGGCATTTGAAAGAAAAAGAAAGCGATCGCTGCAAATCATGATGGCCGCCGGAAATTTCTGCAAAAAAAAGATCTGCAAAGGTGCAATTAGTAGAAAGGTTTTCCCACTGGATGGCGTTGAATGTCAAAATCATTTTAATTTTTTTAAATTGTTAAAAACCATTTGTTTAATGAGTTATTGTTATTAATTATGATTGATAAAATATATTTGCAGTATTAAAATTTGTTTTATATTAAATGAAATGTGAGGTTCTGCGTATTTTAATAGAAATGTGCACATTTTGATCATTCTTGAAATGGTGGGTGGGCGGGGGTATTTTTATGTGATTATGCTGAAAACTGTTAACCCCCCCATATGCTGAAAACTGGGGCCAAATTAGGTATATTGCCCACATGCTCCAGGAACAAAAAAGACCATCGTGTCCTCCGACGAAGGCTAGAAGGTCTTTAGTGACCGCACTTGATCAGGGCGCATAATCTCTCTGATAACCGTTCATCTTCTAAGCCAGACCTTTTCGCCGTTCATGCACGCGCTCATCGGCACTCTGTCTCTTCTGAGATAGTCCTAGGCTGGAAAGGTGATACTGTAGCCATACATGGCCGCTCAGATATCCCACTATCAGCCAAGGTTAGAAATATTACCCAATTGCACCTGGCTCTAAAAAGACAGGCAAGATTGTGAAGAATAAGTTCGAGTAACTTCTTATTTATATTACTGTACATAGCATCCCGGGAATAAGCGGCTTGGAGGATTCACCCTGATAAGTTCTCGATGAGCGGGCACCTCAAGATTCAGAAAGGTGGAGAGGTTAGAGGTGTATGAACCACCCTGCTTTGTGAGATGTCATACTCCGTTGAAGGAGTCTTTGGAGAGAAGCTTTTGGAGTCTAGTTGCCTGTGGTATAGCCTGCAGGTTTTCACAATGCTTCCAAAAAGGAGTTCTTACTCCTTATTGAACGAGTTATGGTGAAACTGTATTCTTCTAACTTCTCCTAACTAACTATCAAGAAGGAAGGAAAAAACAATGTTGCTGCCATGATAGGAAGATATCAGAAACACAGCGAGCTGCGTTGTAGTCATCTTTAGTTCAAACACTGAGCTGATAGAGGCGGCGAGCAGGTCTGATTTCGAGGCCACAAGTCCCTCAAAGTTAGACCTGTTGGTTTTTTTTGGAACCATGAAGAGGCGCATATATGTGGAAGGCCGAAAATATTGAACCTGTTGTGCAAATGGTCCGATAGTAAGGCCTCATCTAGAAAACGCCAGTTTTGGATACTGGCAGAGAGTAGCCTGCTAGTGAGGTTGAGGTGCAGCACCTCCTCCCTACCATCAGTGACGAATTTGGGTTTGTATCCCTTATTTTCAGGATCTATGTTTTCTTCTTTGATATGTTAGCTGGCGTTCAAATAGCTAGCAAGCTGCTGTCGGTGCCGCTGCTTTTTCCATGCGGGACCAGGCGACGGCCCAGGCGACGGCGGAGTTAGGATCTTTGTTATTTCTAAGAAGAAATTCTAGGAGATAACCACCTCTCTCGTTTACATTGGTAATCCCCAAAATAGAGTGGTGGACATTTGGATCACAACCGATGACGATTTGTCGGTTCATACGGACTGAATTCTAATTCTTGGATCTTGGGGCCCCTTTACAGATGCCACACAACCACAGTTGTTGCATATCAGCACACCGTCCTAAAATGGGTGGTAAAGAAAACGTCGTGTGTCAATGGCGACGTAGGACATAGGGCTAAATATCAACGAAGAAAAAACAAAGGTGATACAGTTCAAAGGCGGAAGACAGAGCAGCAAAGAAGGTTTTCAGGGGGCATTACGGAAGGATGCGGTTGTATCAGACGCGGAGATATTACTCCACACATCGAACTGGAGAGCTTCGACCAGAAATCAGTGTTTTCTAAAGTCACATCACCTACTGTGTATTATCTACCGAATTTCCGCTAAATGGGTTTAAACGTTTTAAAAAAATTCAAAAACAAAAGATCATTCTTCTTCTTTTTTTGCTGTTTTATGTAAATTTTATTATTTATCTTTCTTATTAAATTTTTTTTTGTTTTTTCAAAAATTATTTTTTTTGAATTTTTTTTTTTGAAAAACTTTTGTCCACCCATTCGGACCACCCCTTCCCCTCCCCTATAAATAATATCTAATCTACCATTCTAATTGAGCATCTATACCAAAGCAGAAAGCTTTCGAGCTTCCTCAAAACAAACGTTCGGGTGTACCAGTACAATATGCCATTTTGTATCTTTGTGTGGCGCTTTTTATCTTTTGTCATTTATTTATTTTCTCCCTGCGCTGTTGTTGTTGTTGGTGTTGTTATTGTTGGTGTGTATTATATTGTGTATATTTATTGAGAGTATTCTTACAAAAGCCGGCGAATCGGAGGAGCAAGTAAATACCAGAAGGAGGCTGTCGATCGGTATTGGTCTTCTTTTCATTCTTCTCCCGTTTATAAAAAGCTTTTCTTTTTCGTGTTGTTGTTGTTGTTGGGGGGATATTGTTGTTGCGCTGCTATTGTTGTTTTTGTTGCTGTTGTTGTTGTTTTTGTTGTTGTTGCTGTAAAAATGGGTGGGGAGTTTGATGAGGAAGGTCTGTATTTTTTCCCGTATATTATATACATATATGTACATTGAATGTGTGTATATAGAGAGAGTGAGAGGGATTAAAGAGAGAGAACTTTTATACCCCGAAAAAGTTTACTTTTTAAATACATAATCAGAAAAAGCTCTCTTCGACTCGAGTTGATTTTATTGTTTATATTTCATAAAAGGGGAGCCCCATTACCACCACCCACCACCACTCCCCTCCTGCTCCGCGGAGGGGGGGGGGGCTCAACGAGTTAGTTTAGTATTTTATTGTTGTAAGTTTTTAAGGGGACGAACAGGTATTTTATTTTTGCACACACAACTATTGTCTTCTCTGTTTTTGTACCGTTCGCAGTTTTTTGTTGTTTTTTTTTGGTATAGGTGGACGACTATATCGCATCCTTATAAGCATCTCGTAGTCATATTATCATCATCATCATCATGAGAGAGGAAGGAGCTTTTTGAGTTGTTGAGAAAAACTTTTGCACGTTTGCGCAAAAATGTATTATTGCAAAAAAAAAAAAATTTGAAGAAAACATGTTTCTGTGTTTTGGTTGGTGTGCTTTTTGTATCATATTTTATAAATTCTCTCTTTCTACATTTTCCAACTCTACTATCTAACTCTTTTGGTGCGTTCTCTTTCTCTGTCTATCTCTCCTTCTCCCCCTTTCTTTATTCACTGTATGCCACTCTTTCTCGCCTCTTAAAAATTACGAAAATGTTTTACGCCAAAAACAAATAAGTAAAAAAAAATAATAATAATAATAAAAATATACGACTATACTCTGCTTATATATAAATATAATGAAAAAGAAGAATCCAACCATATGTACATATACAAAAAAAAACTGAATTGGGGAATATAAACTGCCAGTTGTTTACTGCGGGAGCAAGTGGTGTAGATAGATTGTGTTTATTTATATATTTTTTTTATTTTTTTAAATAATAGTGTGTAAAAGAGGACCAGGCATCCCCAATGGAGAGCTTTCTCTTCTCTTTTTTTTTGGGTGAACACACATTTTTGGATACCTGTTCCGGGGTGGGGATAATCATTGTTAAATAATCATACACAAGAAAAAGCTTTTCTTTTACACCAATAATCATTAATACCAATAGCGAGGGGGGGGGGGGTATTTAGTATCAATTTATTATGCTAATAAGGTAGATGAGGCTTTTTTATACACTTTGAGGTCAAGAGATTTTTCTGCAAATAGATTTTACTAAATTTATATTTAAGCTTTTATTTATATTAATGAAACAAAAAATGTTTTGTTAAATATGGAGGATAAATATAAAAAAAAAAATAATATATATGTAATACGAAAAACCCCGACGGGGATTGGATGATGTTGATGCATAAATAGTTTTTACGAAGAAAGCTTTTTTGGGAAAAATTAAACTTTTTGTGGTAGAAGCTTTTTTTCAATTTTTTTTTATTGTTCTTTCTTTTATTGCACATACAGCATCATTCGATCCCTGGCATGGATTCCCATATATACATACATATTATATATATATGATGAGAGTAGTAAGAAAAAAGCTTTGTTTTATCAATTTTTCGTTTAACTTTTTATAAGTGATCTGCATATACCAATATCACAGTAGAGAGGTAGGCTTTATTATTATTATTTTTTTTGGGCAGATAATATGAATATGGTGATGATGAATTTTGTTTTTTTTTTGTCCTAAATCTCTAGTATACTAAAAAATCTTTAACACAAAAAAAAGTGTATTCATATCCTGTTTTTGGCCAATTGTTTTAATTATTAAATAAAAAAACTTTTTGCTAGTCTACAAAAAAAAAAAAAAAATAAAAAATAATAATAATAAAATAAATACATTTTTGTTTCCTTTTTCTTAAAAAAAAAATACGATATAACAAAAGTGGCTGAAGGTACAGAATAATTTTATGTAGGTGTACATATACATATATAAAGTAAGAATAGAGCAAGTCATTATCCTAGCTTTTTTCCCCCTATTATCTCACACACGCTGATTTTGGGTGCATATCCTTTTTTTATTTTTATTATTTTTAATATCCTTGTTCTTGCTGACTTAAAATGCACACACAAGAACATGTGTTATCCCTTCTATTTTTTTTTTAAAAGGACTCTTACAGAAACATTTTACCCCTGCAGAAACAATATGTATATGTCCTTTCATATACTTAATATGTTTGTATGTGTATGCAAAATCTGGCAGGATTATACCTAGTAGAGTAAAAGAACTTTTTGTGTAATTGTGTTTTGACTCTGGCAATAGGCAAAATCCTAACAAGACTACTATTATCATTCGATTATAAAAAATAAAAAAAAAATTGACAATAGATATTTATTTATGGTTATGTAGCAGCAGCACAAAACAGTTTAGTATCATGTTCCTGGATGAGGCATTATCCTTGTAGAATTTATTTTTTTTTCTAATAAAAAAGGAAGGATATTTAATTTTTTTATCCATCCATTATTTCTCTATAATATATAAAAATATCCTCAAGCTCACATGCTGATGTATTCTGGATATGATCCTGCTTCATACGATAATAATAAAAATAATATAATACATACTTAAAAAATATATATAGACCTACAACAAAATTTTTATTTAATATTATTATTATTATTTTTTTTAAATTTTATTTGTTAATATTTTTATTATTATTATTAAAAAAAAAACAATATATCCCAAATTTTTTATTTTTTCCCATTTTTATTTTTATATGAGTAACTTTTCCCCCATATATGCATGTATATTTTATATATAAATGTATTTGTAGAAACATGGGCGGGAAAACAATAACAAGGCGGTCCATTCATATCCCCACTTTTCAAGATATCACAGCCACATAGTGGGGGTGTCAATTCTAGCATCTTGTTGCTCACATTGGCTCAGTAGCAGTCAAACCGCGCTGCGCAAAAGTCGTCCCTAGTGGAGTCTGTTGGTGCTCTCACTATTAGCCGTTCGAAAGCGTGTTTTTAAATATTATAATAATAATAATAAAAAAAAAGTAGAAAGACAAGAATAATATAATTTTTTTATTATATATATTAATATAATAAAAAAAACTATATATATCCATATAATATTAATAAAAAAAATATATATTTATAAAAAAATAGAAATTGTTTAGTTCTCCCTGATCGTACTATTAAAAAAATTAAACAAACAAAAATAATATAGAGAAGATACCCTACTACTACAACAACAACAAGAACTTTTTGTTAAAAAATAAAAGAAATAAATTAAAACACCTTTAAAAAAAATTGTTTACCTTACAATTTTTAATAAAAAAAATAATTTACTATTGTTAGTTGTTTTTTTTTTCAACAAAACATGCCATAAAACATATAAAAAATAATAGATCAAAAATAAAAATATAAAAAAGGAAGGTGAATGACTCCTACTACAAACTTTAAACTATTTCGATATAACTCCTCGGTCTCCTTTTTTTTCGTTTTTAAATATTTAAGTATGAAAAAATCCGTAATATTTTTTTTTGCAAACTATAGAAATATATAAAACAATAAATCATAAAAAATACACCTTTTTATGATATTTAAATAGATATTGATAATATCTAAAAACAAAAGTTTAAATTTTTTTTTGTTATCAAAACAACAAATTTAAAAAAAATTAAAATTAAAACAAAACTAAATAAAAAAAAATCTAAAAAATAAAAACAAAACCTTCTCAAGATATTGTGTGTATGTTTTAGTTTAAATAATAAAAAATTAGCAAAAGAAAAGCGAAAAAAGTGCACGTTCTGTAGTTGTTAATACGAAAAAAATACATATAGTACTTAAAACACAAAACAAATTATTGTTCTTATATATAAATAAATATATTAAATAATCTACACAAATTTATGGAATTAAAAAAAAAAATAAAATAAGTAGAAGAAAGCAGAAAAATAGTGTGTGTGAAAAGTGTAAAGTTTATTATTAGTGCGTGTTCTTTTAAAACAAAAAAACACAAAATAAAAGCATAAACATAATAAGAATAATAATAATACGAATTTTTACATTTTACGCTTGTCAAGTGTGTGTGTGTGTGTGTTTAAAAAAATAAATAATAATTTAATAAAAAATAATTAAAATTAAAAACCAACAAATCTCTCTATCGAATAAATTTTATATATATATTTAATTTATTTATTACAACAACCACAACAACAATAACACCATCAACAACAACAACAACAACAGCAACAAGCAACGATAAAAACAACAACAGCAACAACAACAAAGCAGCAAACAAAATATAAATAAAAATATAAATAAACCGAAAAAAAGATAAAAAGAGAAAGATATATATGTATGTATATATCTGGTTTTTACACACTCCTGATTTTAGTTTTCTATATAAATATTATTAATAAAACCCTAAAAAAATAATAATAATAAAATAAATAAATAAATGAATATTTAGTTTTATAAAACCAAAAAAATCTAAAAAATAAATAGAAATTGTGTGTAACAAAGAAAAATATTAAAAAAAAGAAAATAAATAAAGTGAGGGCTTTTATTATTATTACTACTACTACTACTATTTTATATAAATAATATATAGTGTGATTCAATTTAATAAAAAATATATTTATATTTATTTTTTTCATTTTTCTATTCAAAAAATAAAATAAATATAAATAAATAAAAAATTTAAAAGATAAAAGAAAGCGAAGTTTTATAAAAAAAAGTGTGAAAATAAAGTGTGAAGTTATTAATTATAAAACTATTTAAATTAAAAAATAATTATGAATATATTTCGTAAAGAAAAGAAAGAATAAAACAACGGTATTAGGTATAAAGTAAAATCAAAAAAATAAATAAAAATAAACTAAAATAATAACGTGCAAATAAAAAATAAAAAAAAAAGATATTAAACAAATACAAAAAAATAAAGAAGCCAGCATATACAGATTTTGTTTGTTTGTTTGTTTTTTTTCCTCAAAAAACATCTAGAAAATAATTTCAACAAAAAACATTATATTTGCCTCTCAAAATTAAGGTATGTGTATGATCTGTAATTATCTACTCTTATTTATTATTTCATATATTATAAATTATTTATTATTGCCTTGTGTTTTTGTTGCGGCTTTTGTTGTATATAAAAAGGTCGGGTTATTTGTTGGTTTCTTTTTAAATTGTTATTAAAACTACACTCTGTTAAAAGACTGCAATACTCTCTGTCATTATGTTAAAAGTATTGAAACTAAAACGTTTTTCCTAAATAGAACAATTTGGCTGTGGAATAATCTCCTGACAATCAGGTTTCCCGAACTCGTACACCTCCCCCCCCCAAGAGTTCAAAAGTTTAAGTATCATCGCCACTTGCTCCAACCCCCAGGCTACCGCCACAAAGGGGCCGGGGAGAAGTGAAAAGTCCATATCCCTGTATTAATCGTCTATAGGCTCCGAAGTATATAGCGGTTTACACTTTTTGGTTTTCTTCAAGCTAGGAAAACCAAAAAGTCATAACCGCTGTATCCTTGCGTTCTAATTGTCAAGCAAGTAGTAATCTAGAGACCCTAAAGCATCCAGCGCTATCAATTGTATCTTCTACTCATCATATTTAAATAATAAACACCATTGTTCAGCATCAGCATCTAGTATTATTACAGATCATGTTTTCGCCAAATTCGGATGCTGCTAGAACCTTTCCCCAGCTTGACATCAGCTATAGCCGGCGCCATAAAAGAAGGGAATCTCAAAAGCGCTGTTTCCATGCGCATTGACAGTCTCAAGCCCCCCCACAATTGATTAGGGTTATTCTGTTCGTTTTCACAAGTCCACATGCCAGCTAATTTCCCTTCTTTTAAGGCGCTGGCCCTACTCTATTGAATATGGATGGATGGAACGTTTTGATTCCTTTGCCGTGTATATATGGTCTAGATATAGCAGCGTCAGCTCTGGGCGAATATTCTCAACAATCAATGGTGTAAATATGTCGTGTTTAAGCTTATTTTAATTATATCGATGTAGCATAGCCATATTCTGATGTTGGAGTCCTGGATAGCTGGCTCTGTCCACCGGTTAAATCTGCGCCATGGCCGCATTAGCACCCCCTCCGCTACGCCACGGGTTTGCAGTAACAATTTTCCTTAATATTTCCCCATAAAAACATTTGCTGAAACTGTCGAAAGAACACGTAAAAAAAACCAACAGATTGCCCAAGCTTTATTAACAGCAAAAAATCCCTATTTTGCCTTTTTTATAAATATATAGTGAAAATAGTAATCATTATTATTTCTTTCACAAAAACCCGAATATCTTAAGTATTTTAGAATTTCTGTCATTCAATACTCTCTTTTTGTTTTGCTATGTCCACAATAAATAAAAACAATATAAAAAATAAATAAAAATTACAATAAATTTATAAAATAAAAAAATGCAATATAATGATAACAAAGATAACGAAAACTCCATGGACTATTGTTACTTATTTATTACACACACACCGTGTAACTTTCCCTCTTCAACTGACTTTATTAGGCCACCGCACGCGGCAAAATTTTATCAGTTCTACCACAAGACTACAACCGACAAATTTCTCCATTCACAGCTATATGTTTTTCTCGTAGTACAAGACTAGCCCTCTCAGAATACACTCGCACAGTCTACATCCCTTACACTTCGGCCTAGAAATTCGTTTGACAGCTAGAATATCACGACTATGGAACAATCTTCCACAGTAAGTATTCCCGAGCTGATACAAAATCCGAGAGACCAAACGTAAGGCTCACCCCTAGTCTCTTTTCTTATCGTTTGAGCTATAAATTTACTACGCAATAGTATAACGGACTGATAGTAGAAAGAGGCAGCTATGGATATCGGACAGCTGTCTGGACCTCGTTGATCAGCAGAAATGAATGAGACACGTCGATTTCGAGCAATACCGACGATTGAACAAAGAAGTTCGACAGAAAATGATATCGGAACGAGAAGCGTACTGGAATAACGTTGCGACGGACATGGAAGAAGCGGCGTCGAGGCACGAGAACCGGACGCTGTATCAGACAATCCGGCGGTTAGGCGGCAAAACAACATCAACAAACGACAGCATCAAAAAATCGGATCGGTTCATGATCTGCCGGTTGTTGCGGCTTTTTTTAGTCCCCCACGTTGTTCTAGGTCTTCCAACTCGTACTAGTTCCTTGCGAGGTATCGAAAACTGCCTCTGGAGCTGTACTACACACTTTATTTTGAAAGTGTCCTAAGCCATATATTTTGAAAGTGGCCTAAGTCATATATTTTGAAAGTGGCCTAAGCTATATATTTTGAAAGTGGCCTAAGCCATTTATTTTGAAAGTGGTTCATATGCCATATAGACTTAAGCCATTTAAAAAAAAAAAAATAAATTAACAGCTCCATCAAATTATTCTCAAGCTTTTCAATAAAAAAACGTACCCCAAAAAAAACACAACAATGACTGTAAAATGAAGAAAAAGATCGTCTCTTCTTTAATGAAATCTTTATCATATAAGAACGCAGAAACGTTCTTAAACCGAGCAGCAGCAACAAAGCCCCGGAAAGCTATTGTCATCCATTAACAAAACACCGACTTTATTCAACAGAGCAAACATATCAAAAGGACGTTTTTTTTTGTTGTTGTTGTTGTGTTTTTTTGGTAAATGGTTGATTGATTCAAAACAACACATGAAGGAAGAAGAAGAAAAATTTGCGTGTTTTGAAAGACAAACAACCAATACAATATGTACAACAGCAGCAAAAAAAGGATTGGGCATTCTCCGTCTAATAACAAAGAAGATAACATTTTTATCTAAGAGCCTCGTTTGTGATCACGATTCTTAGTTAAGTAGAATCCACTTTATGCATAGTAGTAGTAGTAGTAGAAGGGATGGTGAAGTAAAAACGATTGGACAAGAAAAAGAACTAAGACGAGGAAACCGAGCAGGTGGGGGAGAGGATAATAATAAAAGAGTTACGCCAAGGGTTATCCCCTTTGAAACTAAAAGAATGTCCACTAAACAATATGAAGTGAGTTCAGGATATGCACAGAGAGAAAGAGAAGAGAGGGAGACAATGGAATGAAATTACAGGTATATCGTTGGTGATGTGTGATGAGAATATTTTTCATGGGACCATAATTGACAAGGACATAAACTAATTAAAGGAATCCACGAAGTGAACCTTCACAAAAAAAATATTATTATATGCCTCGAATCTTCCCAAAAAAAAACCTAAAAAAAATGTGACGAGAGAAGAAATGAGTCCAGGAGCAGAACAATCAACAATTTATCCTTTATAAGAATAAGGATCGCTCTTTCTGCAATGAACAAACAATTGAGCCACGACACAACACAGCACCAACGAACAGAAGGGGTCACAAGGATAAATTGTGACGTTGTAACAATAGAAGCGATGATTGCTTGGGAGGATAAATGCTGAAAGTTTTGTCCTACTACCTATCCTCCTCTACCTACAGCAAAAGGGACTTATTGACATAAATGCACGTTTTGTGTCTTGGCTATAGATTACGACGCTAGACACAAGAAGGAAAAATGCAGAAATACAAGGGGAAACAGTATCCCTTGTTGGTAAAGATGAGACAAGAAGGGTTATTTTACGCTCAGTAAGACTCATCAAGGGGCATGCACTTGCGATATAACAATAACAGCAGATTTACAGGTTCTTTTTGGGGTGATTGATTTTAGATATTTGGAGGGTGGGGAAGATACAAATTACATGTAATTTGATGTCCTATGTAACAAGTAATTAGGCTCTGGAGCAGTGGTGGGGGAAGTTAAGGGTGTACTTGTCACTTGTCACAATAAAAAACAAACAAACTACAACTATTTTTTTTGGTTCTTCTTCTTCTTCAGCGGTACCAGCACTGGTCCTGGCGTCTCATATCTGTACTCTTCACCGATTCCGCTTTTCTCAGGCGATGTCATTCAGTTTAGCATCCCTACGCTTTGGTCGCCCTAGTCTACGCCATCCTTACAGCACAGTCTGAGGAGCCCATCTCGTTGTCTCGTCCCATAGATCTAATCTCGCAACAAGCTGGCTCCTCTTGTCATGCGAGCTAGATGCCCTACCAAGCTTTATTTTCTTCATAACAACTATGTCAACATCTATGCGCTCGTGGATCTCAACCTAGATTTTCCGATTTCCCTACCAAACACAGCCAAGGGGTGAGATTTTTGTTAAGCACCCGCTCCAAAACATACGGAAATTTCAATATCGCTTAAGATTATCAAGTAGTGTTGTGTAGGACACGATTATAAAATGAGTTTGAAAGAGGTGCCTCTTTTTGCTTTTGAGCCAGTACAATGTCGCACTTCAAATGAGGCAAGGTGCCATTGTAATGGCAAAATGACAAAAACCAAGCAAATTAAAGAAAGAAACTAAATATCAATGGGGAGTTTTTTACGAGTTAGATTCTAGTATGCATCAGACTACCACAGAGTAAGAGAGTAAGAAACCTATTTTACAACCTCACCTCGCCTCATTTCAAAATGGAAACTTTATTGCGGCAAAAGAGAAGAAGTTCACGAATACGTATTTATAATTCACACGCTCATATACCAGTAGGACATGATTTTAGTAGTATATTAATCAATATCAATATCCTAGGCATAACATTAACTGAAGATCTGCGTTGGAATAATCACATATTCCAAATCGCTAAACAAGCATCACAATGCTTGGGATTCCTTAAAAGATGCAACTTCCTCCTTCCGCCGTCGGCCGGGGCTATAATCTACAAATCCTACATTCGGCCCCGCCTCGAATTCAACTCATATCTCTGGGCAGGGGCACCGAGTACCACCTTAGCGTGGCTGGACAAGGTGCAGAACCGCGCTCTCCAACTCATTGGCGACGTCGCCATTTGTTCCAAAATTGATTCACTTAGTCACCGCAGGAATGTAGCAGCTCTGGTGAAATTCTACCGCATCTACCATAACGACTGTTCCCCCGAAATATATAACCTCCTGCCTTGACGGCGATGTTTTTCCCGCAACACAAGACTTGCCCTTTCGGCTCATCCTCACTATCTACAGCCCTTATTTTCGCGCACACACCAGTTTAGTAATTCGTTCTTTTCGAGAACAACTCGACTGTGGAACAATCTTCCACAGTCAGTTTTCCCAAACTCATACAACACCCAAGAGTTTAAACGCAAGGTTCATCTCCATCTCCTCATGTACCCCCCAGACTCCCTTTAATCTATTTTATCCTTTCTATATCCTTCGAGCTAAGCTTACTACCAGACACCTGACGTTGACGTGTAAGACATGACGGACTGGTAGTACAAAGGGTGACACCTGAGCTTAGACTTTCACATAAAAAAAGACCTCAGTACAATTTATTATCGTGTAAGGGACAAATGTCCTGCCTCGTGTACGCCCGGCTCAACTTTATTTTGAACCCCTAAATTTCTTTCTGTTATGGTTGCGAGGTCTACCATCATCGTCTTATACAGTAGTAGCTTGGATATTACCGCGGTCAGTATCCGACTTACACAGCGTAGTGTAATTACCCCGATAAAAGGTAAAGGGAACATAACACATGTCTGTATCGCCTGAGCATCGCTCAACCTCAACGGGTGTCTCATTCAGTTCAGGAGTATCTCGATCAATGTAGTAACCCCATACTGTTCAAGATATCCTATCACAAGGGACCATGAGGGGTTCACCGAGTAAGTAGAAGGTAGAATAAGCGTCATCCCCACGAAGGGCGAGGGAAAATGGTCCTCCACAGAACGTGATTTTGGTTAGGGTTGGAGTCCCAGATAACAGACCGGGAACAGTCTCAAATCAACGTGGTTCTTCAATCTTTGAATTAAATATTTATAGAGTTTTTTTTAACTTGAATCCCACTTGATAACAATATATTCAATAAAGGTGCACAAAAAAATTAACTTGCCTCTATATTTTATTCTTAAAAGTCAAAATTAACACTTTAGGATAGAAAATTATCAAAATTCGAGAAATAATAGAGAGAGCAAAAAAAAAAGAATTAATTATAGCGAGTCTATTTTGTTGTTGCTGTTTTTTTGGGAGTTAAGTTAGCTATGAAAATTTTTTTTTGTCACCGCTCTAGATAAATGCAAAATTCTACCTAAATCACAAAATTCCAATAAAAAAAACATAATTATAATAAAAATCTACGATATTTTTATTCATACTTAGGACACATTGAGCAGCAGCCAAAAAAATATTTCCTATCTTTTACTATATTATTATTATTAGTATTATTGGCTATTGTTGTTGTTAGTATTTTCTTACTAATTTACAGATTTATGTATTTATGTGTTATGTGTTTTTCATTTTGAAGTTTATGTGGAACAAAAACCTAAATAAAACCCCAAATGGCTTCATATATAAAAATAAAATAAATCTAAACTACAAGCATTTTTAAAAATGTCAAATATAGATGTTCACTCCTCACGAACTTTTGCTATTATGTGTTATGCGCTTTTTGTTATGTGTTATGCGCGCTATTGTTTGACCGGGCGTTTTTTTTCAGCCAGGGGTCGTTCTTTATTTGAAAAGATTGTTTTATTTATGTATATTTAAAAGTGTGTTTGGCGCCATAGATACACAATATATAATTCACAACAAAACAGCAGCAACAAAAAAATCGCACAAAACTATTGTGAATAAATTAATTTGTTAATAAATAATAGAAGCAATAACCAAGAAAAATATAAAGAAGGTAATAAAAAAAAACAAAAAACAGGTGAAAAAAGCCATATTTAGTTTTTTATTGATGGGTTCAAAATACCTTAAAAAATAATTTTGTCAAATTTGTGAATGACAAGACAAATACGGAGATTTTTTAGGGTGGTTTAGAAAAATAAAAAAATACAAAAAAAATACAAAGGAAAAATGTATTTAGTTTTATGAATAAAAAAACCCCCCATTCTGGTTTATAGTTGCTTGCTATCTTTGTGTGTATAGTTTCTGTGTTTGTATGCGTGTGTTTGGTTGATTAAAAATTCAATCTAATTTTAATCGAATTTTTATAGGCTTTTGGAAGTTATTTATTGTTTTTTTATTTATATTTAAAAACAGAAAAAACCCACAAATTTAACTCGAAAAAAAAATCTTTTTTTTTATTTGTTTCTTATACAGTTATAATAATGTAGACTTAGCATATAATTTTTTTTAAATTTATATTTATTTATTTAATTTTTTTTTGAAGAAACCCCTATTCCTTATCACCAAGATCTACTCTCGTGTACGAACGAACTATATTAGTAAGTCTTTGATAAAAGTGTTTATCCAATTTTCACGATAGATGGCATGAGTTGTGCAATCGCGCGAAGTACTGATCGCAGTTTTGTAGCCAAAGTTTTCAGTGATGTCGATTTCGAGGTTTTTTGTTTTTTACGGTTTCTTGTCATAGAAGGATCTCCTACACGGGTCCATGGCCGGCGTTTGGCTTTTTTGCGCCCGGTGCAGTATGCCATATTGCGCCCCCATCAGCTATTCACTTTTCGATCGTAGTAAAAGATAATGGAAAAAAACCACAAGCGCGCTCCGTAGAGTTCCTTTAGTCTATGACAATGAAGGCACGGGAACCTTAATTTCTGAAATTGCGCCCGGTGCAGCTGCACCATTTGCACCTTTGAAAGCGCCACCCCTGCACGGGTCCCTAGTAAAATGCTTTTTTTATGGTGCGACGGCCATAACTACAAACAGTACACGAACTTTACGAATTGTTTTCACAATTTTTTTAGTGAATTTTTCACTATTTCATTACATCTTGTAAGTAAGTGTATTGATCCTTATTTGAAAACCTTCTACTTTTCATCGTAATGATGAAAATCCAGTTCAACCAGGAGTCAAACAAAATCAGCAAGGGTGATGACATACGGCTCAATGCATTGACTCAATTCTCACGTCATTGATCGGCCTAGGGAAGAATTACCTATTTTTATAATTGTGATCAGTCATAAGTCACAAAATTTTGTGACTATCAGCTATTTTGGTAGGTATTTTTAGCACACCTAGTTACAAGGAAAATCACAAAAAAGTCACCTCTAATGGCGCGAATTTGTATTTCGTGTGATGAGATAAAGTAAAGTTAGATTTATCTATTGACGAGTCAATAATTTTGATAGGCGTTGTGACTATTTGCAGACTGCCAAAATTGTGACTGCAAAAAAGTAGATTATCAAATTTTCTTAAGCTGAGGAAATCACTAGAATCTTGCTTTGTGACTGCTTTTAAAATACGGGTATATGAATGAAGTTAACAAGAGGGAGTTGAGTTAATGCAGAGTGAGCCGTGTATCATTACCCTTGTCGAATTTTTCTGCTCAAGGTTGAGTTGGAGCAATATTGCCGAACAGACATATATGCTGAACCACCGTCTGACTATAACTTGTTTCGATCTCTACAGAATTTTCTCAATGGAATTAAGCTGACTAATTTTTTGGTTTAATCCGAGATAAGTAACGGAATTGAATCTTACAATAAACCCTAGTACTGCTCTGGCCGCGGCGTTGCGAGACGACCCAAAGCGAAACCTAGAGATCATCAGGCTAGGTGTGGACTTGCAATGTACAGGTTATTCCGTTTGGGGTCCTAGACACAAAACTGATCGATAGACAGAGGATATAGAACTGAAGATTTCGCTTAACTTCGCATTTAAATCCCGGAACGCACACCCGTGGTTCCGGTTTTGGTGCAGTCCATGTACTGTGCCACAACCCAGAATAGCCTATCTTATTTGTTCATAAAAGTTTCGGTTGAACTTTGAAACATTCTAGGGTAAGCAAACCGATACTACTCCCGTCTCCTCTCGCTGAAGACTATACCACCCAGCTGACCATTCATTTTCAGCCTAAGTGGAGCATTTCGATGGGAGGCATGGTTCTTTTGTATGGTGATAAATATTACCCGATAAAATTTAATATATCATATTTTGTTTATTTTTGAAAAAAGTAAAACTCCTTTTGTTTTTTATTTTGGTTTTGAATGACAGAAATTTTAAAATTGTTCAAATTTATCTTAATTAAACAAAAAAAAATTGTACAACTCTCTTTTAAACTAATCTGTTCTTCTTCCATTATTTTATTAACAGAAAAAATAACTGAAAAAGAAATTGAATAAAAAAAGGCAAAAGGCAGCTTGTGAGTGTTTTTTGGTGAATTAAGTGAGAGTGAAAAAGTATCTAGAAAAAGAAAATGAAACTACAAAACATCTAAAATAAATTAAATAATAAATATAAACAATAAAAATGTAATTCTTCATTTCTTTCCCGTCGATCTTGCAAAACAAAAAATTAAAAATTTAGGTGAAGTGATTGAAGCAGCACACAACATCTCAAAACACACAAAAATATAAATATAAATTTAAAAATAAAAATAAAAAATGTACAAAATCAAACAAAAAAAATCATAATCGAAAATCATGAAGTGAAAATTAACCACTAAAAAAATAAATAAAAAAAATAAATTGTTAAAAAACCACAAAACAAAAAAAGGTGAAATTATCGAGAGTATTTGTTTAGTTCTGGCTGTTCTTTGACCAAAAAATAAATAAATAATAATTTAATAAAAATTTATGTTATCTCAATTCAACGTGCTTAAGGATTTTGATTTTGAAAGGTAAATTCGTTTTAGTTTTTTTATATTTATAATATAGTATATTAATTAGCACTGCATTATCATATCCCACTAGACTGTCTGTCCCTATGTTGTTCCCTGTTTTTTTTTTATTAAAGCTTACACATATTTCTAAGCTGTCTATGTTTCTTTGCCGTGTCTTCTCTTGTATAAGCTAGATGTGCAATATCATCTAAGCGTATTCGAGATCTTCTGACCCCCAGTTCTACCAATCCCCATCGAACCCCTCTTCATTCCCTGCTGACTTTCTTCATTATTTCATTTGCCAACTACAGTAATGAAGAGTAATGGCGAAAGGGGGCAACCTTGTTTCACTCCAGTCCAGTCGCTGTTATTGGGTCACTTAGATATCTATTTTGAAGGATTCTTACTTCTGCTTCGTCGTATAGGATTAGTTTTGCTGGTACTGCCTTCCTTTTAAAGCTTACCTAACAGCTCCCCTGTGGATTGTGTCGAATGCTCGCTCGAAATCTACGGTTATGTGCATAATGGAGACTTCGGCTCGACTATTAATCTTAAGGTGTTTGAGTTAGCTATAGATACATCCGCAACCTAAATCCTGCTTGCTGTTCTCTTAGCTGGCAGTCTATTTTTTCTTCAATTCTACAAAGAATATCTCTCCAATTTCCGCAAATTTTGCGCGGTGCTCTGCAAGGTATATTGGTATAGCTAGCGCCATAAAAGAGGGGAATTTGAAAATTGCTGTTTTCATGCCCGCACAGTGTGATAGTCTGAAGTCCCTATATGCCAGCAACGTCACTTTGTTTGTTTAAAAATTCCAATAACTGGCCTGTCTCAATCACAATTCCACATGCGCGGTAATTTCTCTTCTTTTATGGCGCGGGCCCTAAGAGTCTGCAAAGAGTACATTGGCCCTTACTAGACTCGCGTCTCACATCTGCTGGCACGCTACGATGCTCGACGGGCATTTAGTCGGGCAGCAATAGATTCCAACCATGTACCTGAGGGGTGATAGTCGGGCACCTTAATCTCGGCTACCGGAGTTAAGGTTAGGTTAGGCTAGATATGGCTAAGCTGATGATGCACAGCCCAAACACTTAGGCCAAAGGGATAGGCCCGTTGTGATGCCATAATGATCCCACTTTAAACCCAATGTTAAAGTGTCGTTTCTTCGCTAAACTACCTCGAAGGCGTTATGGTAACTCAGAGTACCGTTACAGAAATTTGGAGGGTGTAGTGTTAAATATGATTCCTAGAGGTACACCGGAAGATATGATGCGGGGTATTAGATTTGATCTCATCCAATGTCAGATAAAGCTACTATTTTTTTTATGTGAAAGACTAGAGTCTCAGCAAAGGCCCTTTATACTGTTGGACAATCTATTTGCTACGTATAGAGTGCAATGCCAAACAGCAGCTCCAGTCGGGGAGGAAGGAACCGCCACAACCTACCCGCGATATTTTTAGTCCACCTACTCCCAACCATTACTATCGCGACTTTGACATCGGGGCATTGAGAAACAACTTGTTGGAGTATTATGCCTCCTGAAAGGAGTTGAATCTCATCGACCAACCGATGACATGCGCTTGGTGGTGGAGCGGAGAAGGGCTAAGGAACGCTATAACAAGAGGAATCAGGAAAGTAAAGAGGGGAGAAGAAAGAAGGAAAGTTATGTAGGTGGGAAAGTGGAAAAGGCGAAGGGCCGTGGGGCTGGCCGGGATTCGAACCCGGAACCTCTAGGATAGTAGCCAGACGCCGCCTTACTCTCTAGGCTATTGAGGCCTTACTCCCTAGGCTATGGGGAGCAATAGGTAGCGACACGGAATCGGTACTCGGTGGTACTTTCTATGCGAAAGTGGGATTAGCGTTCCACACTTTGCGTTTTTGGGATTGTTAAGGAACCTAAAGGACACCCAACCTGGAAGCACATCCTAGACCAGGGTGCCCAGAGGGACGCGAAACTTGACGAGAACGGCTCAGAATCGGGACCGGTGGAATTCCTCTTCTTTAGGAATGAGCTTATGGCAATAGGTTATAGTTTAGCGAAACATAGTGCCTTGAGAGAATGCAACCTTTTTTCCAAACCTTTTCATTCATCACACACACATTCACTTAATAAATAAAATAAAATTAAAAACAAAAAAAAACTTGCGGTAGAAAATGAAATTTCTTAGCACAGCAGTTTTTTTTATTATAAAAAGTATATAATATACTATAGATATATGTATGTATATAACGAACAATCGTATATGTTATTTTGTACTAACCCTTTACCTTTCTACTGTAGAACTGAACATTAAAATATTTGTTATTAAATTCATGGGTTTTGGGCTCTGTCTCTTAAGTAATTGTATATATTGTAAGAATACTGTATATAACATTGAAGTAGTAGTAATTATTAAGACAAGAATAATAATAATTAATATACAACCAAAAAGTAAAAAAAAATAATAAAAAAAATAAGTAAAAATAACACTGATAAAGAACGAAGGTAAAAAGGTAAAACCGAAAAATACCTAATGCTTTTCGACCCATATGCAAATGATCTTGATGTCGTCTTAAAACGAAACGATGATAGGGTGGTGTTTCACAATAATGAAGTAAAAAAAAAATAAATGAAAAATTAAAACAACAACAACAACTTTTGTCGGCGATCGACTTTGGCTTTTTGATTATCCTTAAATATAAATTCTTTTCTGTTTTTAGCTCCTTTTGTCTTGTGTGGTTATCTCCGTTAAAATATACCTTCACAGGAGAGGAGAATCCAAGAAACGAGAAAGGAAACAATATTTAAAAACCTAAAGCAAAAGAAAAATAATGCCAAACACTTAATTTCGTTAAACAATGCTAATAAAAAAGGAGTATTTAAGGCCTATAACAACATCCGATAATCGCCATCCCTGTATATATGTATGTATGTATATAGATATAATACTATATGTTGGAGATTTCAGTGTTAATTTCTGCTTAAGATTAAAGCTGAGAGAAAAATATGCAGATTTTTACTAAATATACACACACACACATATATATTAAGAAGAATATCTTAAAAAGGATTTTTTTTACTTTTGTTATTTTTACTTTAATGGTTGTTGTGCTCCTTCTGGTGCTGTTGTTTTAATATACCATGTGGACGATGGTTATTTTTTTGTGTTTTTCTCTCTCTCTCTCTCGTTAATAAAGGCTTCTTCTTCCCATTTATTCTTCTTGACCGTGCAAATGAATAACACATTTCTTGTGACTGTGCAAAAACCAATTAAAATATATATTTA
The DNA here is from genome assembly GCA_949987705.1 of Thereva unica. NCBI lineage: Eukaryota > Metazoa > Arthropoda > Insecta > Diptera > Therevidae > Thereva > Thereva unica. Next base: position 3,290,530 of record OX465286.1, read on the forward strand.
TATAGTCATTAACTATGTAGACAGACAGTTTTTGTCGTCTGCCCGGGTTGATTGGTCACACAATGATTGTTAGATGACGTCACTTTAATGGCAAATAGAAAAGGAGACACAGGATATGCGACCTGTTCAAAAAGTCTGGACGTGGGTTTCGAAGTTTGGAAACATGCTCGGTAGATCGTCCAAATAGACGAAGACGCGTACTCGAAGAAAGACGCGAATAACATTGCCTATGAGAGGCGACACATAGTTTGCGGAGCGTTACAAAACCGTAATTTGGTAATGGGGTCTTTCAGGTACGGCGAAGGAATCGGATCTTTCGTCTATTGCTGAAAATAGATACATGCTTGCATGCGATGCGTGCGGCTGATCCGCAGCATACGGAAAGTTTTCTTTGGTAGTTGCGTGCGTGTGTTATGTCTAAGCGATGAGTGCATGTGTTTGTTGTGTGTGTTTGCTCGTGTTTGGGCATTTGAGGCTGTATCGAATGTGACAATGCCAAAAAAGTTGAAAGTAGACCAACTTTTGCGTTGAGTGCGTTCCGTTCACGCATCTGTCAGATCGCATTTGAATGCACATCTATTAATATCTATCTTCACACACACCGCAACGCACACAATGATCTGTCAGCTTATAGGGGAATTTGCCATAAGGCAGTGTATGACTGGTGATTTCTGTTTAGGGTACGACCTGGGCTGCGTATGGCAGCAAAGGGGCATGGTATGGTAACGGCCGTGGACAAACAAGGGGCGGCCAGGAAATGCACGCCTGGCGGACTGGATGCACTTGGCGTAGCATCTCCTTCTGCGATTTCAAGACCGCTTGGAACCTGGTTATCTTTCTCCGCCTGGGAGAGTCCAGCTTTGTCTTTCCCCACATCGGAGGCACTAGGGGAAGGCTTAAGGTAAATTTACATATCCGACGTTTTTCTGTCGTCCCGCTGTTCTTTCGGTTCGGTTTAAAACTAAAAAAAGAGCGACGCGACAGAAAAACGTTGGATATGTAAATTCAGCTTTAGCCTTTTGAGGCTGTTTGGAAGGCACCTTATAGTAGTCCTAGTGCAAGGTTGGTATTTGTCAATCTAATCAACGGATCAACGCAGAAAGTGGAATAAGTCGAAGTGAATAGTGTGGAATAGGAGTAGGTTAACAAACGCCCTCATAATATCCTGACTCTAACAATATTAGGCTGTACCTCTATACTAAACCAATCTGTAAACCAAAATCAAGTTCGTCACTAGTGGAATCCCTGTCAAAAAACTCATGCAGCAAACATTAAAGCCACAGGCCTGAAAGGGGTTTTGTGTTTTCTCTTTGAAGCTGAAAGCTTCATGCCACAGAATCTTTTCGAAAAAAGGAGCACCACCACACCAATGATGACAAAGTTCAAACGTTCGCACTATGAAAGCACAAGTCCCAGTTAGTGGGTTCCGGAGAAAGGGGAAGAAAGATTTGCATCGACCGGGATGGTCTAAAGAGGCCTAATTAAAGGTATTTTTCTTAAAAACAAAAAATCAATGAACCATTAAAGCAATATCTCTTGTTTGCTTCATAATTTGCATCCAGGTCCAAAGCGCTGCAAAAAATATATACAAAAGTGTTCTCCACCTTATGAATAACAATTTTTTTGCATTATTTTTAATCTATTGTTGAAAAAACACAAAACCAATTAAGAAAACGAAATTAATTTCTTTTGTTTGGTAATTTTTTTTGAGTTTTCTTTTGATAGCTCGTTCCTTCTTTCTATTATATTTTGTTGTTGTTGTTTTGGGGTAACAAAGCGAAATAGCGCATCAAAATAACGATGAGCAAAACAAATTCACAGGAAGAAGGGATTAACTCTTTCCAAATACAATAAATACAATGCAGCCCCTCGCCGCGCTATTATTATTATTATTATTATCACTTCTTCTTCTTCTTTTTTTAAAGAAACTCCTTAACGAATCGAGGGGATTCATAATAACAACAACAACAACAGCAAAAAAATAACAAAACACCAACGAAACACTGAAGAATTATCACTACCTTTGCCCGGCGAAAAAAAAGAGAGTATCATCGTTCGAAGTCTTTTATTATAAATTATAACAATAAAAATGCAAATGACGGTTTACTGACCGCTGAGAGAACACGTTTCTAAATTACATACCTACATACGAGGAGCCATCTTCAGTCTGTGATTATACAAAACAAAAAAACAAGCTTACACACATATTGGATTAAAGGGGAGCATGTGGAGCTGAGAGGCATATTTTTTTTTTCGTTAAGATACAAAAAACAGGAGCCCTTGTTGAGCCTCCGTTGATGATTATGATGATGATGGTTCGAGTCTCCTCTTCTCCCTCTCATCCACAACCCTTTTTTTCTTGCGTGGTAAACGGATTTATATACACATATATATATATATATCCAGATATAAGATGCATATGATAACGATATCCACTAATATAGTCGACAAGGAGCGCGCCCTCTCTTTGTAACCGCGGAACGGAGTAGCCCCCCTATATGAAAGTGTGTAATGACCAAAATGAAGCAAAAGGAAGCCCCCATGATGTAAGCAAATGATATTCATGAACAAGCTCTCGTGTGGGGATAAAAGCTGACAAAAAGCGGGAATTTTTATTATATTTTGCACAATTTTTTTCCGGGTGCCGCAAGGGTGGGGAGGGGGTGGAGGGGTATTCTAGAATTTGGAAGAGATATGCTAGAAATTGTAATTGAATTATAATTGAATTGCAATTGAATTGTAATTAATCTGTTTAGTTGTCGATGTGCAGGAAAATTGATCAGTACATCCTTTCGCGCATGATCACTGCGCGGCATACGTTATTTCATTTGATCTTAATTATACGATCTTGTGATACCCAATGTGCAGATAGCCAACTGCTGTCAATTCATGATATACACGCGTTCTTTTGATACTTCTCATAGTTTCTTTTAAGCATTGGTAATCTGTAAGTATGATAATCCAAAGGCCGATTGTACATAACGAAAATGCTACCAATTTGGCCTTTATGTGCCCGTCGTATGCCCGTGTGTACAACTCAGTACTCGGCCATATAAATCTAGTTTAACCGTCCTGGGCCTGTATGTGCTCCCATTAAAAATGGTTAAAGGTTCTACGGCCATCGTATGCCTATGCCCCTTAAAAGGCCAAGCGGCCCGTGTTAGCCCGTTGTAAGGGCATTTTTAATTTTTACTCGCATGTGGGCATGGGAGTTATCGGGCACATCTCCAACGCGTTGGGCTGGAGAGGTTTCACCGTTCTGCCCAAAATATCCGGATGATGTCTCTTTAAATGCCTAAGGCTTGCCGGGCAGAGGACTGTTAACACCTGATAACATCTTGGACCAGATAATCAGACCAAAGAATGTTGTGGAGAAGGGTGGGTTTATCAGAAGCTTAAGCAATACAAAACTCAATGAGACAGACAAAGGTAAAGACAAGCCAGGAAAGATAACAGTTAGGTGTTTGATCCACCCCTGTGTGCCCTGCAACGTGATTCTTTAAGAAGTTGACCAAGGAGTAGGTGCGCTGCAGTCAATGGCAAAAAAGTACACTTACAGCCGTATACAACAAAGTACTAATACTCGTCTCATTTTATATTGTTCCCTTTCATGCATTCTTCTTCTCCTCTGCTTTGGAATTTCCCTTGAGAGAAGATTCACAAAAAACACAAACTACAAACTTTGCGCGCAGTCACTTTTGTTGATGCGTTGTTATTGTTATTAGTTTTGTTGCATTTGCATCCATTTATATCTGAATTCTTTTCGATTAGTTGGCCGCCACCGCCCTGCTACGGCCGGCAGGTTGTTGTCATCGTGTTTTATTGTTATTCTGTTAATCCACACAAATTCTATTCTATAAAATATTCAACACAAATTTTTACAAAAATCCTTCTCTTTACACTTATCCACAATATTATCATGTTCGTTGTGCGTTTTTTTCACTCTCTCTCTCAGTCCATCCACTTTATATACCTGGGCACGATGTTGTGTTCACATTTTTACCTCAGTTCACAGTTTTATTGATGACGAGAGGTATAGTGTTCTCAATATCAATATTTTGTGTAGGTTTATTTGTTTGTCGATATGTCTTCTTTTTTTTAGATTATAATATTGAAGAAGGAATAAACATTCAGATATATAAATATAAACACAAAAATTCATCTCTGGTGTGTAGATTACCCAACCATCAGAAATCGAATGGACTATAATATTCAATGCATGTACATCTATAAGACATGCACACAAAATAAAAAAAAAAAACAGAGAAGAAACTTGTATATAAAGTATAAAGGAACAAGCGCAACAAGAAATTCTCTTTCGTTTAAATGACCATGAATAAACAACATATTTTTGTTGGGTATAGAGAGTCGGAGATGTCGGAGGGAATAAAGTGGCCAAGCAAACGATATGACAAAAGATTCAACTTAGGAAATTATACTTCAAATTTGTTTCATTTTGTATTTAGTTTTGTTATTCTTACTTCTCTCATTCAATTTCTTTCTAGTTCTTCTTTTTATTTTATTGCCATTGAAGATCATGTTACATACTTGTATATATCCATAACTATATTGGGGATGTAGATGCGTCTTCAAAATTTATGGAAGAGGAAGTGCGTTAGTAAGATCGCTTTTTTATATTATTTTTTTTTGGAGAAACAGATTGAAAATACATGATTTGCCCGAGTAAAAATGAAATAGCCCTTTCAACAGGCGAATGAATACCAAAGGTGATTGAAACATAGTCCTCGGCCATTTGAAGGGCATCAGAAGGCTCGTTGCAGGACAGTTCGGCCCGGCCGTACACCACACACACGCACCCCCCGACGGGTACTCGAGTAAAAAAAATGGGCTTATAGCGGGCGAATCACGGCCGGTTGGCTTTTTAAGGGGGATATGACGGCCGTAGAAGTTTTACCCATTTTTAATGGGAGCACATACTTACTCGCGACGGTCACATACTTAACGTAAAACAAACCGACGACTGGCGAGCTTATTTGAGGCATTTTGGCCCAAGTTTGCCCGTGGAATGCCCACGTTTACAGCTTGGTTCTTGGCCATTTAAATCTTTTGCTCAAGTTTGGGTCGTCGAAAGGTCGAATGTGCCCCGATTAAAAATGGTTCAAAAATTCTGCGGGCGTCATATCGCCCTTAAAAAGCCAAGTGGCCGTGATTCGCCCGCCATAAGCTTATTTTTTATTTTTCCGTATTTCCATGGACGCTTATAACTGCCTCACCTCTTGTTACTTATCTCTATTATTTTTATTAGTTTTTTCATTACTAACAAAATCCAACAAAGAGAATGCACAAACGATATCTTATACCCCACCATTCATTTTTTTTTGTTTCGTTTATTTAAAAAAAAAAGAAGAAACAAATTTTATTTTGTTTTTTTTTTTTTTTAAAATTTGAGTTTCGACCTCTGAATTTTTCCTTATTTTTTTTTTTACTATTTTTCAGGCAGTGCTAACCATCTTTGGATATAACTGCTTTATCATGGTGGGGGTATGTACAATAATATTCATAATTTCCTTTTCAAAATACTCTCCTTTCTGTATATTTTTTTATATTTATATTTTTAAATAGTGTTTTTGTTTTCCGTTTTTTTCTGATTTTTTTCTGTTAGTGCTATATATAGTTTTTCTTTCTTGCAAGGATTTCTTCTTCTTTCACAAATAACATTTTTCCAAACATAAAATATAATTTAAAAAATTTAATATTATCGCCTCTGGATGTGTTAGTTAGTAATCGATCATTTTAAACAAGAGTTTATTAGTTTTTCGGGTCCCCCAACTAAGTACTAACCTCGTCCAATACTGCTTGACCTACGAAATTGAACCAGAACCGGTCTATTGAGTTTGTTAACGGTGCCCCTTATGGTCACCAAGATATTATTGCCAGTTTTCTTTATTTTTCAAAAGCAGAAGAATTTTTACTCAGACGTACCGTGCCTGTTTCGGGTGACATCGCTACGGTTACACCCTACCAAACTTCCAGAATTATTACTTACATTTTTTTTAGCATTTTTTCACCTAAGCATATATATGTCGAAAAGTTCCACATAAGGCCAATTTGAACACGAAATTCCTATACTTAGATAACTGTTCTAATTAGTAATAAAGAGTAAAGGGGATAGTAAACAACCTTGCTTCACTCAATATTTTTGATAGATGGAAAGGAAAAATAGCAGTTTTTGGGCTAAAACATCTAGTGTAGATCGAGATCCTATTCCTGCACTATTTTTTTTCTTCTTTATTCCCTTTATTTATTAATATTATCACAACACCTGTGCTGTGTGCAACTCTCGTTCTCTACTTAATATATGTACTCTTCCCCAAGCTTAATTGACTCTCGAGCATTAAAAACTATCCTGAAATGAAGCCCATTTTCATTCTTAAGCATTCTGTCTGGGAAACATTTTGTTTATAGTTTACAACATTATTTAATCTCTCGATTCTCATAATCCGAAGGCGCGTGTGCGGTGTGTGCGTGTGCGAAGGAGAAAATGATGTCATTTATGTAAAGCCCCTGCAAGCCTCTGGGCATACATACATATAATTTAAGAGAACGTTTTAACACCACCAAAAAATATTATAGTGCACTTGTCTTATAATAAATTAAAAATATAAATATAAAAATATTTTTCACGAACATTTAAACTATTCTTGAGAAAATTTCCCTAGGCAAAAAGGAGACGAGAAGAAAAAATAAAATTTCTTTCTCCATTTTTCTTCGTTGTTCTTTTGGGGCCGGGGCGCGACTCTCGTGAAAGGAGATTGTGTCTTGGGGCTCTTCATCGAAAAAAATAAAAAAAAAATAGAAGAAAAGAAAGAAAGACAAGAAATCTTCGTTTTGTTCTTAATTACCCGAAAATAAAAATTAGGAGACAAGGGCCATCACCGTGTAGAGACCGTGACAAAGCTCGTATATCTTAAGGACTGACTTTAATGCTGTTTTCTATTCGATAAAAGTATCTTTTGGTTAGTTTTATTCATTCTCGCTGCTCGGTCTATCTAGAATCTAGATATCACATTTTTATTCTTCTTTTCACTTTTTTGTTCGCGACTTTTTGTTCTTGTGACGTTTTTTTTGTACCAGGAGACGACACACATAGGAAAACCCGAATTATGTTAAAAAGTAATAAAAATGGACTTTTATTAGTTTGAAGTTTAATTTGAATGCGATAAAAGCTATGTTGCTCCTCTTAAGAGCTATAGAGAGAGGAGAGATCTTCATTAAGGAAGAGTCGAGGTGTTGACCGGAAATTTCGTTAGGACTTTCATTATTTCAGGAATTTTGATTTTAATTAACTTCAGGTAATTTTGTTTTGAAAGAGGATCACTGGATAATTGAGTGTAAATCTTTCAGATGGGGTTTTGATCTTTATATATACTGATACCCACCCTTCCCCAGCTTTGGTACTCATATGAGTATTTGGCTGTCGACTCTATACTCATATCAGTGCTGGATAGTTTTGGCCGAGTGGTTTTACTCGTATGATAACTCTTAGGGTAGAGCCGAATGTTCTTCTGGGGCTTCCATGGCCCCAGGGCCGGCGCTTGGGTTTTTTGCGCCCGGTGCAGTATGCTATATTACACCCCATCAGCCCTTCATTGCTAGATCGCAGTGAAGGACAATGAAAAAAGACACAATTCCTTTAATAGCTGAAAATGAAATCACGGGAACATTTTTACAATTTTCTTTTAAAGATTATCTGAAATTGCGCCCTCGACCAATTGCGCCCGGTTCAAGTGCACTATTTGCATCTATGTAAGCGCCACCCTTGCATAGCCCCAGGATGACCTACAGGGCCAGTTGGATAATTATGAACCCATGCAGTAAGTTGCCCAATGTGGCCGCAGTCAAGAGGGATTTTCGGGATCCCTCTTCAAAGAGGGCGGTTTGAGCCCGCCAACCATGGTGGAGTACGCTGAGGTTACTCCTTTATTAGAAAAAGATCTCCTCAGAGGCCCACCTGCCGAAGCGCGGACAACTTCTGCTCCATTGAAGGGGCGAATCGAAAAAACGTCTGGTTTGAGAATACTGAGGTGGCTCAGCCTCTTCCCGGCTGCAACAGGAGACCATATTGACATTATGTTGAAAAGGATAGGAGTCCAAAACAGGACACTAAGGAAGCAGGAGTAGAGATTACTCCACAAAGTACACCACCAACGATCCACAGACATGACTTCCTTTGTGGACCAAAGGTCTATTGACGAGCTAAGGTGGACAGGAGGCCAAAATGGCTACAAGTTCAGTAAAAGTCCATGACCAAACTTGACCAAAGCCAATTGCAGGGAAGTAGAAATCCTGAGGTTACCAACTAAAGTCTTGCAGGCGGCTGCTTCGGGAATGGAAGATGTTAGTTATTCGAATATGAGGATGGTGCCCACTGCATTTTGTAGACTAAACCACCTAAATGCTTAGTGGGGCAACCATCAACCCAAATATGCTAGTCAAGGGGTTGGGCAGTGCTCGAAACAAGGTTTATCTATGGCAACCGGAAGGATAATTTATGTAATGTGAAAGCTTCGACCCAAGGGCGCCGAAAGACCATCTCGCTTTACTCTGCTGAACAAGGGCTTGGATCGACGCTGCGGGGCAAACATACAGTTGTCAGGAGTGAGGAGGAGGACAACTAAGAAATCCACACCAAAATCACTCCAAGCAATTTTTTAAGCTATTCAGAGTGATTTTTGTGTGCCAATTGTTGCATGTTTTTCAATTTCAGTATTGCGCCTAGGACGGACGTCCTCCTAAATGATGACTCCTTAGACATATTTTTGCAGTATCGCTTTACAGAAAATAATTCACAATACACACCAAAACCCTCCCTTCATCTGTTCCACATGCACATAACCGACTCTTTCATCACACACACACAAACATAAAAGCATTGATGTACAAAATCCCTAGCCTCTATCTAAGTTGTTACAAAAATTCGATAAAATAAACTAACTTCAAAAAAAAATTAACTAAACTATGTAGATCATTTCTATGCCTCTAGCCTTAATTATCTTAAAGATTGTGTCTCTCCCAATGCTTGATAATTCAATAACGAATCGGTGAAAAAAAAAACAAGTTACCTAACATTCATCGTTCAAGTTTCTTTAACATCCTACTACCAAAAAAAAAAAAAGAAAAACCTAGAGAGATAGATGAACCAAAAAACACCACAACATTTTTCAATACCAAACCAATCAAATATATTTTTAATGAGCTCCAATTGTAGAAATGTCCAAAAAGAAATTCGATAGCTTCTTGTGTGTCGATATGTTATGGAAAATGGTTAACAAAAAAATAAAAAACAGATCAAAATGTATTGAAGACGAAAGATATAAAATATATGTATATATGAACAACAAGTTCCACACTAAATAATAGTAGTAGAAAACATGGCTTCATTATTTTTATTTCGCCTTGGTTTGGATTTCCAATGGGTTGCTGCTTGTCTTGTACTGATCTTAAGTTACAACTTTTCGACATAAGCCCACCACCAGGGGTCCAAAAAGTTACTCTACACCAGAGCGGCATTCATCATAATTCTCTACACTTTTTAAAAGTCGTCGTCTGTTTTTTGTTTTTTTTTTTCTGTTTTGTATTTTATTTTATCGTTATTTTTCATTTCACCTCTTTCCTCCCTGGATTTGGTTTTGTTTTGTGTGTTTTTTTTTTGTTTTTAATATTTATCGAAGATGCATTGCGATATCTCGTATCTATGTTCGTATTTAGACTTGTGTATTTGTGCATATAAAAAATTTATGCTATTTTTTTTTCAAAATCAGATTAAGATTTATTGGACAATATATTTTATCCATCTTTTAAAATAGGACAATGTGGAACAGGTCAGCTTCAATTAAAAACATTTCAAATGCAGATTTTGCAAAAACAACACACACACACGCACAAAAAATTATAAACTATAAATTTTGGTTTTTTCGGTCGACCAATCCGCCTTACTGGTTGCACTTTTTTCTGTTGTTGCTTCTCTTTATTATCTGTTTTAATCTTAGCAGTTTTTTTCGATGCTTTAATATTATATTTTACCCAGCGATGTCCTTTCGATCAATCAACAATAACTTGCCCAGTCCACCAGCCCTTCTTAAACCAAATAAAAACACAAAAAACCTTGCATTTTTTTAGCTTAATTGTTTTGTCATACATGCGTCTTCTTACCACCATTCAATGCCATTCAAAAAACACACACACAGTAGTTGTAGCAGCAGCATGATAGAGCAGCACTAAACAAAAAAACAAAACGAATTAACCCAAAAATTCATCCAAATAATATACCCCTCAAAAAAACGTTACGGTTAGCACTTTTTAATCATCCTAACCGGTTAATGTGTCATTAATCAAAGTTTAACATAAAAATTTGAGTCGGATTAAATATGGCTTCGTTCTCCCTGCAACCCCCAAAAAGATACCAAACCGAGCGCGAAACACACATTCACGACACAAGCATATAAAAAATTGAAAACAAAATCCGTTAAAGTTTTCACGATAATAATATCACCAATGAGAAAACAACAACAACTCTAAATATGGATTGAGGAAAGATAATTTATGTGGATTTGGATATTGAGCTTTGCTTAAGTAGCTTTAAGCTTGTCATTAATTAAAATAATTTCTTAATAATTGATAAGATTTGTCACAAAATGATCATCATTTGTTTATTGCGTGCATCTGTATTTATTTTTTGTTTAGAGCGCCGCCCCGGGGAGGAGGGAGGGGGCTTTTTTAATTTGTTTTCTTCTTATTCGAAGAAAACCGCAGGGAGTCACCACTAATCACACTATACACGATCATGATTGCTGGATTAATTTTGGCTTGAAGTAGAGCGAGGATCACAGTGATCAAAACGATGAATTGAAAAACATTTAGCTTATACAGCCAGGGGCGGCGCTTTCATAGGTGGAAATGGTGCACTTGCACCGGGCGCAATTTCAGATATGAGGTAAATGCTCGAATTGTGCTGTAGAGCCATCGAAGACTTCTTAATATGCCTGTTAAATGTTTTTTTATGTTGTGTATTATTATTCTTTTATTACCCTTTTATTACCCTTTTTATTGTCCTCCAGTAATCATCACTTAGCAAATCACATGGTCAAAGTTGGAAAGACAATGTTAAGATCATTATTCCAGCAAAGATTTGGTCTACCTCGCTTTGGCCCTCTTGGTCTAAGACATCCTCCTACTACACGAAAGCCTCCTTTCCAGGCTATATAAATTAATACTAATATTTTGTAAAAGATCGAGCATGAAAATTTCTAATTTTTAGATTTTCTTAAACAATAAAGGAGAAATTAGAACAACAACAAAAAAACTAGAAAATAAAGGAGACCGAACTAATTCTTTTCTCAACTTTAGTTTTTTTTTAATTTATCTTGTTATACATTTTCACAGTCAATCATATTTCTATTCAAATGCTGACATAATGTCATACCTCGTATATCAAATTTTAAATGAAAATTTTCTGAAGCAACAAGTTTTAATTGCTCATTCCTTTTCTCTCTTCTCACTAAAAATAATTTGACACAGTTGACTGAGTCCTAACATTTGTGTGACGTCTTAATATTTTTCTAAAAATAATAATCTTTTACCTATTCAGAATGAAAATAAACACCAACAACACGCTAGGCAAGGCAGAATGCAGAGAGAGAGAAAGAGAGAGAAAAACAAAAGAAATGAAAAAAATAATAATTTTGTACAAAAATATGACACGGAAACAAAAACCAAAAACTTATGAAAAAGTTTATTAATATTGTTTTTATTTTTTTGTGTAAAAAAAATCTCCCAAAAAAATAATAAATAAAACAACATTAACATAAAACAACAACAACAAGAAATAAATACAGAAAAGATAATAAAGTGACCTTTACAGAACATTGTATATATAGTTAAAAGCCAGTTGAACACGCATGCGCGAGCAGCTCTTGCGCTTATAAGATCTTTCCGTGCATGCGCCATGGCGCGAAGAATTAAGTGAATTAAGTAAGATCTTTGTGATGCATGCGCATCAGGCACTAAATGACATTAAAATCATGAAATTTATGACTTTATTTGCTCTTTTTTGTTTTTGTTGTATTTTTCACATCATTTTGTTACATTTGTACAACATGAGGTGAGTGAGGAGCGCAAGCATACCGAACCGGTGAGATATTTTGTACTGGCGTAAAATTAATTTTGTAATTTGGTAATTGCATTTTTTTTTGTTATTTTTCGATAAATTTTATTCAATTTCGTTTAAGTTTAAACCTATTCAAATAAATTGCATTTGTGCATTGAAACAGCTTGATCAAAAAGTTCGTGCAATTTTGGAGGAATATATTGTGTATCAATTGGTCGTAGTCGTAGTGGTTTTTATGGCTTACGTTTAATGTTCATTCCAGGTTTTTTGTTTTCAATTTAAAATAGTTTATTGAAAAGTAAACGACAATTGCCATCCAGCTCGTACGCGCCGCAACGTTCGTCGAGTCGCGTCTTTGGCTTGGCATTTATCCAATTGCGCTACAGCCCAAATTGAGCCTTGGCATCCTCTAGTGCATTTCTCTAAGCTTGACGATCCCTTGCAGCAGGCCCATAGAAAATGGCGGGGCAGAAGATGTCAGTTTCAGAATAAATAAAGCACGAAGCGCATATGCATCCCTGTTCCGCATATGGAGATCAACGGAGATCTCAACTAACACCAAACTGAAGCTGTTAAGGCAGTTCTTTTGTACGGTTGCGAAACATGGAAAGTCACCCAATTCATCACAGGGCGCCTACAAGTCCTCGTCAACAGATGATAGAATTTCAAACGAAGAACTACGGCGCCGTGCCGGCCAAGAAAGGATAGACGACCAAATTAGGCGAAAGAAATGGAATTGGGTTGGCCACACCTTGCGACGCCAAAACGAAAATCTAGCCAAAGAGGACCTTGGCTGGAATCCGAAAGGATCCTGTCGAGTTGGACGGCCTAGAAAAACGTGGAGGAGAACCCTACTAGCAGAAGCCGCAACAACTGAGAGATCCAGGTCGGAGCTGAGGGCTGTCGCGCCAAACAGAGTCCGCTGGAGGGCAACTGTTTCCGCCCTATGTCCCATGAGGGATTAAAGGAGCGTCATCCTCGATCACACGATTCAGCAGAGTAGCTTCTGCCATCGAGATTTTCAGCTTGCGGTATGCAGTCTGATATTCTCTGCTGGCCAGGGAAACACTTTTGTACCATGCCATTATCAACCATGATCTGTAATGTATTCCGGCTACCACAATGTATCAATTTTTCGATGAATACTTGCTCCCTAATTGTATCTTCGACGAGAGGGTTTAAACAGAGTATAAAATGCAAGACAGCAATAGTATCCATTCGATCTACCGTTCCAAGCAATAAACTAGTAACGCCGATCAGTGACCGACACACATTTATACACACAGGTGTTAAGAAGATCCGACCGATGTACAATCAACGCGCTTAAAGGTACAGTAGCATGCCAAATAATAATTTCCTGCCTAACCAATGTGAATTTCACCTCCCTCCTCCCTCCCAACACAAAATGTGAATCGCCGCGCCAATTATCTACTGATTAACACAGATTCAGATTCAGCATAAGCCAATGATAAACCGCTTCTTCACACAGCGCGGTGCATATAAAGTGCAACAAAAAAAAAATAGCAAAGGAAATTGAGAAAGGAATAAAGTCGCATCAGTTTTGTGCAGTCTGCACATTGCAATTATTATGATTACGCAACAAGAAAGTGTCTTTTATCCTCACCGGTGGTGTGCGGCGCAGAAGTAGTAGTAGCAGTCTTCTTGCGAGATGAAGAGTTGAAGTCTTTTTTTATTGTTTAGCCTTTTTTTGCATCAATCTTTATTTTTCTAAAGTTGTCTTTTCTTCAATGTTATTATTTTTTTTTGGTTTGCTGCTGCCTGCATTGGACTGGGCTGTTGTTGTTATTGTTGCCTGCTTCACAGTGCACAGAGTTGAAAAATCTTGAATATCGCGGATTCCATTCATCGTCGGGTGGTGGATTAAAGTCGGCCTTTTTTTCGTTTTGCTTATTTTATTCATATTTTATTATTGAAAAATTCATTCATAAATCATCTGAAAATTTATTTAGAAATCTTGTTTATTTTTTTTGTTTTTTAATTTTTAGTACTTTGTCACTTTTCTTCTTTCAATTTTTTTTGTTGTGTTTAGTTTTTGTTTATTTTTTTTACTTTTCCTTTTTATTTATTTTTTTATTAATTATATTAAATGCTGCCAATGGTGGTGTTTTACTTCGCATACCTCTCTTCGTTCACAATTGGCGAGTAGTAATCGCGAGTATACGAGTTAGCGCGGTAGCGCGCTGTGTGATTGAAATTTTCCACAATGGAGAATTGAATGAAGATGCAAGAATGCCGTTTTTCCAGGTACGGTGTAAGCAAGTAAACATTCATTGCAATTTCCTTGCTGGGCTTATTTGTAACTCTATATAAATCTATATCTACTATTTTATAACTGCACAGTAAGAATATATATGTATATTTATATATATATAGAGAGAGAGCGATAGGTATTCATCTGGGTATTGTTGGTTTTGTTTTATTTTTTTTTATATATATTTTACTCTAACTACAAAAATTCACTAAAGAAATTTTTTTTTATTGACTTAAATTAGAGCTGTGACTTGGTAAAAGAAAATATAAGAAGGCATTATAGAGAGAAAGCTACATGAAAATTGAATATATGGGGAATTGAAACGATTAACAACAAAAAAAAAATATTGGGATATATTTGTTTTGATATCATAGATATAAAAGTTGATTGAAACACGGTTGGAGACTTTTTCAGTCTGCCCTCAATTATTTATTACTAATAAAACCTGCACAGCCCGTTGTCCGTAATAAACTCGGTGGGGTTTTCTGGTAAAATACACAAACCACAAATAGCCTTAACACCGCGCGCTTCTACCAACTTCTTATAGTTTGTTACCACTTATCTTAGTTCCTCAAGTAACGCCGTACTAAAGAAACCAACTGAAAGAAACATCGCGCACTTCTACTTACGCCTCATAAGTTTCTTGACCTTTAATTCCTCAAGTAACCCCGTATTAAAGAACTGAACTACTGAAATAGGCCCACTTCTACTAAATTCTCATAGTTTCTTGTCTCTTAATTCCTCAAGTAATTTTTTAAAGAACTGAACTACTGAAATAGGCACACTTCTACTAAATTCTCATAGTTTCTTGTCTCTTAATTCCTCAAGAAATGCCGTATTAAATAACTGAACTACTGAAATAGGCCCACTTCTACTAAATTCTCATAGTTTCTTGTCTCTTATTTCCTCAGTAATGTATTAAGGGACTGAACTACTGAAATAGGCACACTTCTACTAAATTCTCATAGTTTCTTGTCTCTTAATTCCTCAAGAAATGCCGTATTAAATAACTGAACTACTGAAATAGGCCCACTTCTACTAAATTCTCATTGTTTCTTGTCTCTTAATTCCTCAAGTAATTTTTTAAAGAACTGAACTACTGAAAAAGGCCCACTTCTACTAAATTCTCATAGTTTCTTGTCTCTTAATTCCTCAAGTAATTCCGCATTAAAGAACTGAACTACTGAAATAGGCCCACTTCTACTAAATTCTCATAGTTTCTTGTCTCTTAATTCCTAAAGAAATGCCGTATTAAAGAATCCGACTGAAATACGCGCACTTCTACCAATTTCTTTTAGTTTTTCACCCTTAATTCCTCAAGTAATTCCGTATTAAAGAACTGAACTACTGAAATAGGCCCACTTCTACTAAATTCTCATAGTTTCTTGTCTCTTAATTCTTCAAGTTGCATAAACCGTTGCTACGAATGAATTAAGGGGAAGCAAACTATGCGAAGTTGGTAGAAGTGCGCGAAAATGGGTTTTTAGTCAGGAATTTTTCTAAATTGGTATTTTTTGTGGGGAAAAAGATTCTTGCATAACACCAAAGTAGATCAATTATTTCAACTACATATTTTTATTAATAATGCTCAGAGTTCACGCCCAGAAAGTGATTCCTAAGCTTGGCACTACTTTAATTATTTAAGAAATCTATGGCTATCATGGACCACATGTGATAATCTTCTATTTTTCCAATACATACATGGATTTTTTGCTATATACCACTCATATGAAGTAGGAAACCTACAGATATTTACGAGTTCTGGATCATCTTTATGATAGTTCCAGCAGAGTAAGTCTTTTATCGTTACCCTGCGCGGTTTGTTGTTCTGGATAGAAACACACTACAGCACACAAGTTAGAGACCAAATTATGAGGTGGGGCATGCGTGCTACGATAATGTGAGGCTTCGGTTGGTTTATTTCATAATTGATAATGGCACAATTGAAAAAAATATTTTGTATAAATAAATATATTTACTCAAAATGTTCCCAAATCCTTAAACGAGATCATATTTATTATATTTTAAAACAAGACACAAAAAAAGAACTGGACTCCCTCCAATTTGGCTTAAAAACCTTATAAAAAATTACCGAAGCAATTAATCAATTAATTAATCAGATACAATTAAACCTCCTGCCAGAATAATAAATGGCATAAAGAAAGGAATAAAGAAGAAACAACCATAACAACAAAAAAAAAACAACAAATATATAGGTACACTAATATCTTCTCTTTCATGGCAAAAAAAACAACAAGAAGAGATTTATTCACAATTCTTCACAGATCTTAATCCTGAAACTTTTGTTATCAGATTACTAAATGCCACTCAACATCACACAACAGCGCAAAACTCCGTACAGATTAATATACACACATACATATATAGCAGCGAAATATGGGATGGTGTGTGTATGGTAGAAAAGTAAGAAAGAAAGATAAACATTTGTTTTAATTTTTGTTTTTGTGATTTCTTCTTGTCTTTTCTTCTTTAATTTTTTTTATTATTATTATTATCGTAATCATAAAAGATATTCGCTGAAAAGTCGCGTTAATTAAATCAACATTATTAAATATTATTTCTTCGTACGCGGGGTGAGGGCGGTAAGAGGAGGGGATTGTGGATGAAGAAGTAGGATACGAAAAAAAAAACAAGAAATTTTGGAAAAACAATTATCACACACACCACACAACGAACCAAAAAAACAAAAATTCATGAAAAATGGAAGACAAATAAAATTTGCAAAATTTCACATGTTTGGTTTGTAAAGAAACCAACAAGAAAATATATGAGAAACACTCCAGCTGAAGAAAACAACAGAATGAACCTGTCTCTTCTTGAGAAAAGATACTCACACACACGTATTCCTTAAAGGATGCCCGTGCAGCGAGACTACACGGGAGATAAAGCGCTGAGAAGGCGCATATAATACCCGCGAAAAAAGCCGAAAAAACAATGACAAAAATCCAAAAAAAAAAAAACGATAAAAACCAACGAAAAAAATAAAAACCTATTAAGGTATAAGAAATTGCTCGCACGGGTGATATTCATGAAAATCTCCCAGAGTGACCACCAAAAATTTCTGCTATGTGAGGTCACTGGTCTTGCTGTTATGTTCCTTCAATCTGTTCCCTGCGGTTACTTCTCAGGTGTTTCTTTCTTCATTCTTCGTAATTTTTGTCTTTTTTTTCTTATTGTGTTTCATCAATTCTTACATTTATTCGTCGTCTCTTTTGGAAAAAAAGGGTTAATTTTTAATGTTATTGTTGCTTTTATCCATCATGGCGCTTTTGTTGTGCACTTTTATTTTTTATTTAAATTTTTGCTTTAAAATCGCTTTAAATGTTTTCGCTTTTTGCTAGGGGGGAGGTGGGCGGGGGTGCTTCATCGAAGAAATGCCTCAGAGAGATTTTTATCATCGTTCGACATGTTATCGTTTAACCTTATTGAACTGTTATTGCGCGGAGCCTATTTATCCCACCACCCATAGGTTTGCAGTAGGGGAAAAATGTTCGAAATTAAAGGGGGCGGCAAAAAAATCGTCATTTTAAAGACTTCTTAAACCCTCTGACACCTATGCCGGCTTTTGTAACGCCTAGGGATTAAAGCGACCGATTACCATTCCAAAGGTCAGTGGTTCGAACCCATTCCTTGGTATTTCCGTTTCACCCATCTACTCCCTAAACTTTCTCCTGCTATTGTCTTTTCTTCTTTTTTTCTACGAAGGAGTGGTAGAATCCTTCGTCAGTCGAGCAGCAGATGGAGGGCTGTACCTCTCTCACTTGAGCTCACAAAAAGGATTGGATGGCTTTGGAAATTCCGGGGAAGCTCCTGTGTGGCTATTGCCAAGCATTACTTTATTGCTAGAAACTGAAGTTTAAGAGAAAAAAAAACGGCTCAACCGAATTCTTTGAAAATTTGAGTTCTCCAATAGCCATTTTGAGCACTCCTTAAAAATCTTACAGCACTCCGGTTCCCATACCAGTTCCCTATACTTTTTAACATTGCATGTCATTGGCAGGGGAGAATACCTTTATTTATGCTCCCTCAGAAGCGTTCTCGGAGCATAAAATAAGCTTTTTAATAAAGAATATTCATGGACGCCTGTGGATATGCTATCCGATATCGAAAACATTTCAAGCGCGAGCGTGGTTTTACCAAAGCAGTCCCTCAACTAAATTCTAACCACTTCCAAAGCTGCTTGTGCTTCGTATCGAAAGAGACCCGGGCATAGATATTGAGTGTGGGGCCACTCTTTATAGTCACAAAGATAATCGCCCGTTCTATAAAATTAACGAATACTCCAGTAATGCTCCCTCAGGAGCATATTTAACAGCGTTCAAAATAAGCTCCCCTAAGTAGCGCTTTTGAATTTTTTCCGGGTGGGTATTTTACTTATCCGAAATTGGATACTATATATGCTACGCACCATACCCACATTATCCGACGGCAGTTAAAAAATGTCATGAAATTCAAAAGGATACATATTATTTACAATCAGGTGGAAACAGACACCTCATAATACACTCTTTATAATTAATGCTGTAATAGTACAGCATTAATTATAAAGAATGTATTATGAGGTGTCTGTTTCTACATGATTGTAAACAATATGTATGAGACAGAGAAATGCAAATTTCACCACAAACAGGGTAAATCGCAATTAATGCCTAAAGCAAAGTGATGCTACAAATGTTAAGATTAATAAGTGTAGATCTTGAAAAGGGCACCTCTATTGTTGGTTGATACAAAAAAAGATAGCGAATGATGAGGATTCGGTAATACGCAGGAGATCGAGGTGTACGGAGGATATTTGGTGGCTGCTGAACGATATTTTTTTTCCTCGAAATAAAATTACAAAAAATTAAATATAAAACAAAAGAAAAAAACGGGAAAACTCTAAATTCACACACAATAATCGCCAAGTAATCCCTCTGGGGTATTATCTGGGCAGCTCTAACAAGAATCACAGAAGTAACAATCACATGGACAATTCCACCTGTTGAGAAATGTTGAAAAACACGTTTGGCTATTGTGATCTCTTAAAAGATGCAAACCGTACAGGTACATCAGCCGCGCGAATTGTATGATGATGGAGTACTAGAGAATGTCTAGCTCTGAGATGGAGACGATATTAATATATAAATATATAGACATATATGTACATATAATGGTGCACAGCAAAAACGAGAACAAATAACAAACGAAAAAAAAAATGTTTAAAAAAAAAATAGTGGAAAGAGGATGACTCTAAAAAAATATATAAATCAATAAAAGGTGAAGGTATTGTAGGCAATACAATAGACGGAACAAAAGACAACTTGTGTTACGTTAGTTATCCAGGTAATTTCTCTGTGGATCTCAGAATTTGCTCCTCAATCAGTTGCACAATGTAACGCACGTCTTTAAATGGGATTTTCTTGTCATTGGGGCACGGATGCTTCTCTTCTTAATGTTTTAAAACGGACAGAGACAAGTGTGACCGGAAAGACTGCACATCTCCACGGCGGCACACACAAGCCCCTGCGAAGAGGAGAGGCTAAAGAGCAGAACTTTTGAAAAATAAAATAAAATGAAAATTAAAAATGTATAAGGAGGGGGTGAGGGGTAAAGGGGATAGGGATGGGGAAATAACATCAACAACAACAATAACAACAAAAACAACTAAACAACAACAAAATAAACACTGTCTTTTCTTTATTGATATAATACCGCTAACCTGCCAGGTATTATTCTCCTATCAATATTATAACAGTTTCCAAGGCATTGTCGCCGCCGCGTTTACCTCTTCAACTGTTATTTAGCCATTGAGAGACTATGAGAGGCTAGAGCTTCGCGCTACGGTTTGTATCTGTCTGGAGTTTTCTAAGAAATGTGTGATGACTGCAGCCAGAGCCCATAAGCAAAATGCGCAATGGTGAGATCCCTCTCACCCAACCTCTCTCTCTTTCTCTCTCCAATTTAGAGATATAGAGACCAGGTAAGTCCGTTGACTTGAAGCTTGGATTCTACTTAACAAATCAACAAGGTGGACAACAGCAACAACAAAACAACAACAAAAATCCACTCTTGTGGACATACGAAAACGAAATATCAGCAGCAACAACAACAACAAAAGAAAAAAAGTTAAGTCATAGTACGTACTCTCAGTACATTGAGTGTGCGCAGAGTCGACATAAGGTGTATTTTCTTTTCTTTGCGTTTCGTCTCGTGGTTTTTTTTTGTTTTTTGGCTTACCTTTTTGACTTTCCGAAACAATAGTGACAATCGATTTAAAACGCTAAACAATATCCTTCTCTAGCGGTTTTAAAAGGTGCATTTGCTTGTCTCTCCAGGTTGATAGAGAGAATAGACGACGACGACAACGGCGACGGCTTGAGAAAATTTATACTTTTATTCATTTTATTCCCCCTCCCGCTGCCCCGTTCTTGTGTTATTGTTGTTTCATTTTTTTTTGTTTTTTAATATTGTTGCCAATCTCTATATTTGTGACCATGTTTCAAAAAAAAAACGACTATACCAAAAAAAAAAAAAAAAACTCTAAAAGCTAAATTTTTTCTTCTTCTAGCCTTAAATCGAAGAGGTTCGCACGAATGTGTGCGTGTGTGTGTCCCATTTCGAAATCACTTTTGTAAACTGATCAGTAAATAATATATAATATCCAATGAATGCAAAACAAAAAAAAAAATACAAAACAAATTATCCAACATTTTACTTAAGAGCAAATGTGGCCTTCTTGCGAGCTCTCCCCGTGCGCGAGATCTCTACATTGTTATACCAAGTTGTAACACTTGTCATCTGTGCAAGATTTAAGGTGTTCAATTGTGCGCGGCACTTGGTTGTACATAAACCACTTCAATTGAACCTTGACGCTAGCCGCGTTTTTTATTCTCCTTTTCATTTTCTGTGTTATTTTCTTTATTCGTGTTTTTTCCCGGTCTTCATTTTGCCTCTCTCACAATTCAATTGATTCGACATCTCGCGCTTATGAAAGAAAGATGAAAAGGAAGTTTTGCGTTGTTGTTGTTGTGCTAGTATTTGCGGTTTTTTACTGTTACTATTTTTTTTATATAAAAAATGGGAAAGAAGAAGAAATCTATATATGCATCAAAGAAAATGCACCTATGTCGACTGAACAAGAAAAGAGCGGAGATGCAAAACCAAGTTTGTCACTGGTAGTAGGCGGTTCCCCAACTAAGTACTAACTACATCCAATGCTGCTTGACTTACGTAATCGAACGAGAACCGGTCTATTGTGCATGCTAATGCCTTTATTATCATCAAGATAATTCCCGTCGTATACGATTTTTAAAACCCCAGTCTTCAAAAATTTTAGCGTACCGTGCTCGTGAACTTTAAAAATTTTAAAGGGGACTGACTACCTTTATCAAATTAGCGTGACACCACGTTGCACAATTATATATCGTCTTTACCGGCACAGATCGTCTATGTTGTTTCAACAGTGTTCCTAATACCCACGAGGAAGTGGGTGGGTGCGATGGTACTGAATGACGTTTCAGAATCGTGCATATTCATCAAAATCGGCTAAAAAATGTCAGAGTTATTCAACATTGAAATACCGAAGGTCTAGATGGCGCACCCCATACATAAAATAGGACATCCCCAAAAAAAAAGAGAAAATTGTTGGTTTTGGAATATTTTGTGGTGGGGTATGATCGTACTTCTACTAGTTTAGTTAAGGCATGTGCATATTCTCATATACTATTAGTATGTTGCTCTCTCTACTCCATTAATGGTTGTCGATCTTTGGTCTACTTAATTACAATACGTCTTTGACAACGTACTTCTTCTTGATCTTTTACGTACATGTTGTATAGCCCAGCATTCATATGGATAGGTCCAACCAATCCACTAGAAAGAATAAGCCACGACCACGATTTTATGATTTGAAAAAACAAAACAGGGTGCTCAAGTTGAAGTAGTTTGAGTCACCCATGTCGACTGTGGATATTTAAATCGTTGTTTTTAATGCATTATTTTGCTGCAGTTGAAATTACAGAGGTGCATTGGCACTGTGCACCTGTATTCGATGTTCTCATCGAAAAAAACCGAATTAAAATCAAAAAAAGGTAAAAATTAAAGCCCACAAAGACAAAGATCGCCGAGAAAAAGAAAATTGTGAAAAAAAAAATAAAAAAAAAAATAAATGAGAACAGACATCGTCCATCGGGTTACAAAATCCCGTCTGACTGACTGTCCATCCGCATGTATTCAATTCAGAAACAAACAAACAGAATCCAAGCGGTGCAACAGGTACACACTTAGCGCGGCTAGCAGCTCTTGTCCAGTAATCGTCATCGCCCAGTGCACCACAGTCCATGAATCTGGCTCTGGCTGGCTGGCTAGCTAGCTGGCTGGCTGTTGGTGATCTGCTGCTAGCGCTGTCGATCCAGCCAGGTAATAATATGAAATGCGCCTAAGGAATACACCTTGCTCGGCAAAACTGGTCGATGGCTTTTCTTGTAAGGTTAGTCAGTAATTCAGGTCTATCTCTCTTTTCTCAATATCTTTGGACATATTACCATGCTAGGCAATGGATAAAAATGATATCTCCCCAGCCTCATGGATACCACACCGTACCGCTGCACACCCCCCTTTTCCGCGCGCACCCCCTGGTGCTGCTGCTGCCTTCCTGGATATTGCTAAATATATTTTACCTGTCTTTACTACGTACCGGTACGTACGTACGTATATATACCGCCTTCTATCTGCTCTATTACTATATGTGCCTTTTAGCAATAATTGTATAGAAGACTATAGTATCGTCCCCGCGCTCTCTCGCATGACGGTATATGCGCGTTTGCAATCGGTTTCATTTCACCTATCATATATGCGCGCAAGACACGGCAGCCTAGGAGCGCGAGGTGGTGTACATGCATTTAGGAGAACTAGAGAAAAAAATGAGCAGCGCCTGTTTTTTTTCGTATCTGCGCAGAATCACTTCGCTTACTTATAAATTTTTTTGCTCTTTCCTTCATCTTCTCACAATTCTTGTTTGTTTTAAATAATCTCCAATAAAACAGGGTTAAAGATAATAATGTGTCTTCAGATTTGTTTGTTTGTTTGTTGTTGTTGTTTTTTTTTTGCATAATTTTATGTCATTCTTTTTTCTACCTTTTGTGTCTAACTTTTGTAAAATTATTACAAAGTTGAGAAACATTTTTCCCGATGTTTATTACTTAATAGCTTTTAAGTATTTCCCCCTCGGCTGGTGGTCGCGCAGGGGAACGCAGGGGAATTTATACATCGATTGAGTTGTTCGATGAATTTGAATTGCGATTTTTTCCCCAGCCACATTTGATTTGTTGGTTAACGTCAGGTATTTGTCATAGCGTTTGCGTGATTTTCTGCTAATGTGCAATTTTACTTCTGTTTTGTTTTTTGCTGGTGAATCTTTAATCGATTCTAACACGCAGAGAGCATTGTATTGCAGCTGAATAGGTCAGGTCCACTTACACATTCGATTGAACAGAGATCTTATGAACATCTCGACCAAAAAAATACTGCTTTGTTTGCGAGTTCTTCCTTCAGCTACTAACTACGACTGTAATCTGTAAGTCTACAAGTCTAGACACGACGTTTCTTTTAATAAAGCAACGTGGAATCGAACCACGGACCTGCAGGTTGGTGGTCAGGTACCTAGCCTATTCCGAGCTCCCAGAAAAATCGTTACGCTTCCACAACAACGAGCCAAATACTTATTGGTGACAGTAGATGCCAAACTTCATCAGACCTAGCATATGTCAGTGGCTTCCGTGATGTATTTTTCACTGACAGTTCTCAATGTTAAATGGCATTTGGACCGTGATAGAGTTTAACATCATAGAGTTTAAGGTGAAATATTTGTTGCAATTGCATTGCCCTTAGATCTATATCAAAGTCCTGGACGTCAACACCTGGGCTGATAAGCTACAAGTTGATTTCTTTCTGCGTCGCCTCACAACGTTAATAATTGCTAGCGTGCGCAGTAGAAAGGAGGGCAGGGCAGAAATTGGCTTCGTTACGTCATAAATTACTGCCTATGGTTGATCCGACAAGCATTGGATTGGACTCAGCATGACTCAAGAATAATGCGTCTCCCCGTCAGGTTATATTTCTACACAGCCAGTATCCGTTGCTTGGAGTGAACTTGCTTAGCCAGGCAAGTTTCAGTGACGAATTTTTAGGTGCACTACTGAGGTTGTCTAAGCGGCCTAGGTAATTTTTTGTACCAGAATGAGAATCTTTCATAAAGTCGAACCGCAAGGCTATGTGTTCGGCCGCCTGTACGGCTGATAGACAGTCCTAGTGACTAAACATGCCAACCCTATTCAAAGACGTTTCTGCCTAGACTGGCACAAACGATATAGGCAACACTTCTGCTTAGCGACATCAACGTGACCCTTGGGTTTCTCGAAGAGATTTTCATCAGACCCGTCGTTTCTTTTTGGGAAAGATGGCTTCAAAGAATCTCGGCTTACAACTCGTGGATGCGTCGAAAGAACCGAGAAGCATCAGTATATCCCTTCTAACTCAGTCTAAAAACCACGTCTCACTCAGAATATAGGCAAATTGTCCCGTACGCCCTCACTTCCTCGTCTGACTTGTAATATAGAACACTGCTTACAAACAATTATGTCATAATACGCATTGGATACTTGGGTGTATCCAGATTTATCAACTCCTAGACGATCTTGCTCTATTTGAAATCATTTTTCATGTCAAGGGTTACCGACTACGTGTACTATCCACAACTGTCAAATATGAACTGACAAATGACAGCTAAACTAACATGGCGGCCAAACAAAATCAACCTGAAACACAAAATGCGCCCCCTGTATTTCAAATACTAGAAACTACTCATCTCTCGTACGAGAGAGAAAAAAATTGAAATAATTTATAAGGAAAGATTAATAATGACAAAAAAACAAACGTGGAATAAAATTAATAAGAAAAGAATAAGACGAAAATGAAAGGAGAAAAATCAGTGTGTGTAAAATTGTCCCTGTTTTTGTGTTTTTTTTTGTTTTAATTTTTTTTTCGTTGAAAAGAAAACGCACCATGAGGCACAAGTGCAGTTCTACCTTTAAATTATTCATATATAAATCAATTTTAATTGCTTGTAAATACACCAGAAAAGTACACCGAGGAGTATAACAACTCAACATAAGTTTGCGTGCGATGGGTATATAATCTGCAAAAACAGCCAAGAGAGATAATGCACAAAATGCAAAAGAAAAGAGAGATAGAGATACGAAAAAAATAAAAAAATAATAAAAAATAAGAGCAAAACTTAGAAGAAGCAAGGTAAAACAACAAAAATATTTCAAGAAATCAACAAAAATGCAACGAACGACGAATCACACACATTTCAGGTAATTTTATCCAATTTTATAAACGGAGGAGTCAGGTTTTATAGCATAGAGAAGAGACAGCCAGGCAATCAGGCAGAGGCCAGTCAGGCAACTAGGCAGCATCTATAATGCTAGGCATACACAGCTAGGCCAGTCAAGAAAACTCGTCTTGATTGTCTACTATGAGAGGAGACAAGCCAAGTTATCAAGGAGAAAGTCAGTCACATAGAGCAGTTAAAGACCAGTTAGACGTCATTCAGATCATGTTTGACCATTTCATATAATCTGTTGTGTATAACACACAGTTGTAGTGCAGTGACACTATTATATGACTATATACGTATATACATGTATATATCAACAGGTATCACCTCTTCAATCGGTTTAAGATTGTAGCCATTACCTTAGGACTATAAACCAAAAAAAATATATATATATATATTTTTTTCTGTTCGATATCTACAAATATATATATAGGTATATTGAATCCACCTGTCCACCTGTCGGCGGTGGTTTTTCCCGGACCAGTGTGTAGTATATATCCACCCGATAAATCTGATCAGCTCACACGATTAATTACGCTTTAATCCACGCCAACAATCCGCGGCCATGAGTTGGACTGTTACACACTGTGCAGTGGGCATACTCCAAAAAAAATTAAACAAAAAAAAGGAATTATAAGAAAAAAGATTAACATAGGATTTTCGAAAAAAAAATGAAAGAAGAAGAAAAAAACAAGCGTAAAACATAATTGAAAGAAGATTGCTCGAAAAAAGAATTTAGGTTGACAACCATTCATTATTATGGACAAAAGGTGTGGAAATTCTCGCCACATAAAAGAAATATTTGATAACCTGGGCAGTTATACACATTTTTTTGTTGCGCTTTGTTCCCCATCAACACAACCCACAAAAAGAATAACCTGCTGTATCTTTTTGAGCACACCATTGAACAACAATCCACATCACACAAAAAAAAATCAGTTGCAATATCTTCTTCAAGACCGCCTACTCATAAATTTTTAACCACCCCAAATTCAAAATACCCAAAAAAAAACAATTAAAATATTAAAAAAAAAAAATACTGCAGCACACACACACCTGTATACACCTGGTGAATAAAAAAAAATGTAACAGGTCACAGATCTCTGGGCATCTCCTTCACTAGAGAATGGCCTTTGCAAATTGGGGCGATTTCTTAGAAAGTAAAACTAAAAAAAAAAATGGAAAAAAAATTTATATAACAACAAAAACCAAAAACCAAAAAAAGGAGCACTCGAATAAAAATATTTATTTATAAGAAGCTGGTCCATTTTGATTAATAGAGCAGACCTGGTGAGAATTTCGAGTCTCATTAGGTGTGAAGAAATTAGCTTTTTCGCGGCGAGTTTTTTGTTGGATTTTTCCTTAAATGTCATTTAGCGAAATATGAACCACGCTACCCCTCCCCCGCAAGTTTTTGTATCGAGTGGAACGTGTGGAATGAGTTTTTTTATTTTTAAGTTTTATTTTATTGATTTCAGTTTAAAAACTCTATAGACCCCCCACCCAAAAAAAATTGGTGCCCCTTGGTGATAGTAATAAAACTAAAAAACACTTCCCAGAGAAGAAGTAAAAGGTTAAATGAAATCGATAGAATATGTTTTGAGAAACTAGTTTTATTAATTAATAATTTCGTTGTATATTAAATTTTATCACCAACTCATTCTCCGTTTAAAGGAAGATACGTTAGTGCCATTAAAATACTATCCCAACTCCCGGCTGCCATTGAAACACTATACTTATTATAAGACAACGAATCGTACAGATGGTACGTCAGTACGAATAAGATCAACAGAGTTAGTAGTGCAGCAGCAGACTGTGGGCTGGCAGTTAGTCCAGGCAAAACTCTGCTAATGCTGTATTCAGTGGGAAACTAGACCCAAAACTCAGCTGGAAGTCGAACAACAATTAAAGGATAAAGAAAGCCTGCATAGATGTTCATGAAAGACCTTCGGCAATCGAGATGGAGTCGAAAGCCAAATATGATCCTGTGGGTATGAGCAGTCGTGGTACGTCCAATCCTACACGAGTATGTCTCCCTGGTGTGCTGGCCAGCGCTGAGCAAAAACTACAATGTAATACAATTGCGATGGTTCCAGAGGACTGCAACGATAGGGACAATAAGGACCTTGAAAGCATTTGCATCTGCTCGCTGCCGATCAAACTCTTCCTTTACATCAAACTAGTCCCTCAAAACGCGCTACGGTCATAGCAACATCTTGTATTTGCCAGACGAAAATATAACCGACCATTCCAAACGCGAATGTTGTTTTACCAAGTGTTCCCCCACCAAACAGGAAGCAAAATTGAAAAATAAAATTTGAATTTAAGAAACAGTATAGGGCGAAGAAAACGGACAAGTATCTTGAGGCCATTAGCATATTCAATAGCCTGATTCTCGTTAGATTACGGAGGTCAAGCAGCAGTGGACGTGGTTAGTACTTAGTTGGATGGCCGTTTTAGTAAAACGACACTCGCGTTTGGAAAGGAAAAAAGTCAATTGCAAAAGGTGGACGGACAGATAAATTTTTTATTAAAAGACTTCTTTCTATTGCTTCTTGAGAAGCATTAAAGGACCATTAAAAGGAATACTCTCGTTTGCGAACCTGCAATGTTAAAAAATATATACAGGGTATATACTTCATAAACTAACAATGCGTCCGGTTATGGATAGGTTTTGGATAGATGAACGAAAAATTTTATGATTGGAAGAGGGGAGAAATCGTAACGGTTCGGCCGCTTGGGCGTTTTGAAATTTTTTTTGGCAGAGGTTTACATATCACCCTGTATTTTTGTAACCCTATGAGATATTTCCATGAAGAAGGTATCAACCTACGCAGAATACTCCCACCTATCTAAAACTGTAAAAATCAACTTCAAATTAAAATATTTTTATTTCGTTTGTGTACGACTCTTTTTTTTGTTACCCGACTACAGTATTGTTATCAAAGCCGCAAAATCTATTCTTAAATGAAGCTTTATCATGAATGCTTGTTTAGTTTTTTCTTCTCGCTACACAGTACAAGCACAGATATACATATGCCCATCTTCTTAAGGAGGATTACAAGAAAACAACGAAACAAAACCAGAAAAAAAAACATTGGATGTTTTTAAAAATGTTGACATCTTGAAATTAATAGTTTCAAAAAAAAAAAAAAAAAAATACAAAATAAGACTGCGCGACTACAAAATCCTAATGACTCTTCACCTAACAAGAAGATACAGGAAGGGAGGGGGAAGCATGAAATGAATAAATAAAAGAATGGAAAGAATAAAGACGAGAACAAACAAAACAAAAAAACTGCGATATAATAAGATGGACATAAAAGAAAATCATCTTTTAAAACAGCCCAAGAAAAAAATGTAGAAGAAACACTGGAGCCCATCTTTTCTCTTCACTCATTACTTTGCCGATATATATGGACAAGAGCTTTGTGCTTGACTGTAATGAAACATTGTTAAAAGATTTTGAAAACCACTATTTTTGTGTATATTAAGTACTTTGGTTGTTGTTGGTGCTGTTATCATTATTATGGCCGGGTTGTCTTTTCATCTTTTTCATGATTAACAACAATGTGTGTCTCTAAAGCCATCAGAGTGTCCAGAAGAAGAGAAGAAGTCGCATGCATCTCTCTGGATGGGGCTGAACACAAAACGAAAATCCTTTTCTATGTTTTTTTTTCTTCTTTCCATTTCGTCATTGAAACGAACGAACTGCTTGGTATCATTCATTCGTTGTTGTTTTTTTCTCTTCTTCTTCTCATTTTCTATAGACGTTATATGATTTTCTTTGCTTCATTTGTTCAGAATTATGACTTTGGACACTTATGTGTTAAGACACATATTGAAGATTGTAGATGTTGGGATGAGGCGCTCTTAACAATCGGGTCTTTTGTCTTCAACAGCACAGAAATGATGTCGGTTAATATACACTAGGTAATGATAATCGGTCGTTTCATAGCAGATTTCTTCTTGTTTAGAGAATGGTATATACTAGCAAAAAAGATATATATGTATATAAAGATGTAGACAACATAGCAACGGTGAAGACTATATAAGCAAAAGATCGTTTGTTAGTTGGGCGATGCTGCATTGAGAGAGAGAGCTGTGCATTTGTTTCTGGTTTCATTGAGAATTGAGAATGCCACTTTTATTTTTAATTAAAAATTTTTATGGATTTTTCATTTTTATGGATTTTTCATTCATTCCAAAACATCACAGTCTTTTACTATAAATATGAATTTATTTCTTCTTAAATGGCTTCTATACCCCGCGCCATAAAATATGGGATATCTGAAAATCGCTGTTTTTGAGCGCAGTCTGTGTCTCAAGGCCCCGCAAATAAGGAGCGGCACTATGGAGTGTATCCAGGCTCCAGATATTTATAGATCAGGAGCAGAGGCGACGCTTGAGTTTTTTGCGCCCGGTGCACTATGCCATATTGCGCCCCATAAGCTGTTCGCTTTTTAACACAGTGAAGGACAATGGAAAGAGACACGAAAACTCGCTGTATGGGTGGGAGAAATAATTTTCATAGTTTGCACAACATTTTGGATTGCACCATAATAATGCATATAACATAAAGAAAAGATTACATAGGGAGTTTCGTGGAGTTGGGCTGAGCAGATTTAGTTAGTTCATTGGAAAAGTTGGCTCGTGTGAAAACCCATGCGACTCTTCATCGCATTTTAAAAGGGAATGAATGATAACAGGCCTTTTTTGTTGTTTGGAACTAGGTCCCCGACCAATTGCGCCCGGTGCAAGTGCACCATTTGCACCTATGAAAGCGCCGCCCCTGATCAGGAGGGGAAGGGTGGGGGTTATTGGTATGGAAATAGTTGGTATACAACAAGGAAAAGTCTCTAGTAAATCAAAACAAAAATCGCGTCATACACTTTTAGAGTTATCGCGATTTTTTTGAGTCGTTCTTCGATATATCGCTTCTCAAATTCTATGTTTTTCTTTTTGGTAGTAGTACACTATTTGCCATTAAATATAGCTATATGTGTACCCTAACAATTTCTCCTAATTTTTTGAATATTACTTTTCTCATATAAAAAAATAATACGAGAGATTTCAAAATACATAGATATTAAGAAATAAACACAAAACGTACAAAAAATAGAAAAACATTAACTAAGTACACGACATAGCTCCTTTTCTCTACATTTTCGCGAAAATATATTTATCTAGATCAATGTAAATCATTGACCGGATGCCGCTGAAACCTGTTATGCATGATTTCTGCTAATTTTAATTGCTTTTATCAAAGTTGACGGGAAAGAAAAATATTACAAAAAAACAAAAACGATGTTTTTCGATATTTTAATTTTTTTAGATTTTATTGCTTGAATTTTATGATTGAAAGTTTTACAAAATGCGTTTCGAATGACGAATGACAAGATTTATGATTATTATTAGTTCGTTTTGTTATACTACATAGTGTCGATACAAGTTCGTTATTGCACAGTAACCGACCGGGAGCATCGAAATGAAGAAGCTAAGCACTTATTGCAATGGTATAAGAGATCAAGGAGTCTGTAGCGAGTGCACATAGTATCGAATAAGAATCAAGTGAGTGTAACTTTACCACCTAAAGTGTTTAAACTGTTTAAAGTGTTTATTATCATCACACCACAAAAGCTGATCATGGAATTCGTGATGGAGCAAGCACTGTCAGAGGGGCTGCTGCCCTTGTTTGATTCCTCACTAATAGTAATACTTGCTCGGAAACTTCTTTGCGGTAAGATCTGCGAGAGCAAGGGAGAGACCCAATCGAAGGAACTTTTCGAGAAGTACGTTGCCTGTCGAAGAGACGACTGAAAAAGATCTGTCTGGGCCTTATACCGGCAAAGTATATTCCCAAAGGACCGAGGACGAGAAAAACGCGATCCAAAAATGAAAGCAGAGCCGTGATTAGAAATTAAATAGAACAATTCTTGCCTTACGGATTGGTGACAGTGAAGCGTGTCATTTAGCATACTCAATATACCAGTTCTCGTTCGATTTCGGAGGTCAAACAGCATTGGGCCTGATTGGTACCTAGTTGGGGGACCATTTGGTAAAATGATACAAGCTTTCGACATCGTCGCAGTTAAAACTCACATATCCACACCGAAATTCACGAAAAAAATTCCCGGGCTCTTTTATCCATTCGGAACAATAATTTTTCCCCGCGGGACCATATGGGGGACAAGCCGGCAGATGTTGGTTGTGGGTCATATAGGGCAATTCGCATGGTGTCTACACGAGGATTAGACTAAGGTATTGCTCCCATTCAGAACTCTTAGTAAGCGTATAGATGACCTATAATAGTCATCAAGGCCGGGAAGGAGCCACACCCTCTAAAAAAGCTCTAATGCAGGAGTTGGGAAGTAGCCGGAACCTCTCGTACCTCAGTGCAACCGCCGCGCGCGCAATCAACATTCGTTGAATGAAGTCCAAGATTCGTTGAACACATCTTTAAAACATTTTTACTAAATCAAAGAGTCTTGATAAAAAAAAAACAACCATATAGTCATAATTTTTCGTGATAAACATCATACATTCATAAATTTATAAATTTCTCTTTTTTATTCTACCTTTCTCTCATGGATATAAAATGTAAAGAAAATACACTTATCTTGCAGATGACAACATTAATCACAGAGATAGATAGATATCTCTTAAGATATAAGTGATATTAGTGTATATGAACGGGGAAAAGATTTATATCAGCCATTCAAGAGCAACAAAAAGAAATGGATTCTCCCCTTTTCAACTGGCTAATAAGCGTCATATTTTACATTCTACGAGTATACAGGCTTTGTTTAAGTTTTTATCTATGCTTCGTTTTGGTGGGGGAGAGGGGGAGGGGGGTGATAACAATTCATATCACAAAAGACAAATAAAAAAACATGATCAAAGAATTGATGAGGAAACGCCACTATACAAAAGATTTCTTCAGGTAAATAACCGGTTCGAGGTGATCTGTTTTTCCTTTTTTTTTATAGAATGACATTTTTGTTATCCCATTTAGAGTTGATCTCAAATCAGACTGAAAGGAGTACTTAAAATAAATCATAGGTATGCAATTTTGTTTAAAGATGTTTTTTTGATAATGACGCGCCATGAACCACCAACCACCGATCTGGAGCATGTTGTTTTACTCTTTTATTGATATTTCTCATCTATATATTTTTTTGTTTGTAGATTTTTTCTTTGATAAGTAAATTTTTAACAATATTCGGATATTTTGATTTTATTTATTTGTTTTCTATATATTTTTTCTTTTCTTGTTGTTCACATGTCTTGCTTCTATCCTCTCGTGATTTGATTAAATGCGAAATTTTGCGGTTTTATCACCTTGTATCCAGTTGAGCTTATTTATGTGAAAGATAGATGAAAAAAAACTGGATTACGAGGTATTGTGAACATCTACATAAATTTTAAATGAAAATGAAAAAAAAATACAAATTTGGAAAGAAAACCATTCACATTCATACATTCATAAAAACACCACAAAAAAAAAAAAATAAAACACTAAGCACAAGAAAAAGACGAAGAGACATTTAAGCAATCATTTTTATAATGGGGTAGGTTTTAAAATTTTTAGTGGTTTATTATGAAATTGGCGCCTTTTTTTAACAAACAAAAAAAAAACAAAATTCAGTTGGCGCTATGGACGTAGAATGACAGTTACTTAACAGTCTTGTCAAAATAGACAAAACACATTCAAACCCCAGAGCACCAAAAAGCTTTATGAATTCATTGGAATCCAAATAAGGATACATTTCAGCTCAAGGTACAGAGGGGAATTGTTCGTATTGAACTTCAGGATGCTTTAAAAATCACATCAGGCATTGCACACTTAAATTGATCAACGTCTCATGAGCCCGAGGGAAATGGAGTTAGCCAAGGCCGTGCCTGACCAACGTTCATTGCGTACGCAGCATGCAGGCGTCCAAAATAAAATTGGGCTAAATCCCAAAAGAAAATGCATCGAATACGGATAAAGGTGTATCTACATGCGAAAGGATATCAACATATATCCGTAACGGCACGTTGCCGATGCTTTCCGTGTCAGTGGCTTCCGTTAGGTAATTTTCACGGACATTCACAAAGCACCGCCTTTTTCCGTAGCAGTAGTCAATGCTCAATATGGCATCTGATATTTTAGTTTTGAAATTTGGACAGTGATCTCAAATGCAAACATATAGGGCTGCAAATAAACGCAGAGAAGAGCAAAATTCTAATTCAGTCAAGGGTGCAAAGAAGAAGAAGAAACCACAATACCACCTGGGGGGAATATAACTTTGAACGGGTAACCCAATTTAACTACCTGGGGTCCACAGTCAGCGAAGACAACGATGGATAGACGTACAAAGAAGAATAAACGCCGCGAACAGAACATACTTCTCACTACTGCCAGTAATGAAATCCAGAGACATCCACAGAAAAACCAAAATAAGAATATACAAAACCATCATACGTACAGTAGCTACATATGGATGTGAAGCATGGAGTATCTCCCAGAAATCCGCAGACAAATTGGATATATTTGAGAGGAAGGTTCTCCGAAGGATATACGGCCCAATCAATGAAGACAATGCATGGAGAATAAGCTACAATCACGAATTGTACGACTTATACTAAGAATGTAAACTTTCGACCCATGCCAAACTACTACGTTTACGTTGGGCCGGCCATGTCCAAAGAATGGATGACTCAAGGATACCAGAAAAAGCCCTGTATCTACTACCAGATGGCAAAAGACCAGTTGGCAAACCACGGTTAATGTGGGAAGATAATGTTAAGGCCGATGCAGCAAAACTGGTCAACACAAGAAACTGGAGACAAGCTGCGGAGCAGAGAGATGTCTGGAGGAAGAAGTTGATGGAGGCCAAGGCTCGAATTGGGCTGTAGAGCCATCGAAGAAGAAGAAAATCTCAAATGCATCATGGAATTTAGCGTGAAGAGAATGGGTGCGTCCGAAGGGACTCCTCTGGGAATTGGTTACAAAGAAACAAATTTCAAGTGTGTTTTCACGCACGCTTAAAGGGTACTTATGAGATCGTCGGTGCCCCAATACATCGTTTGTCTGGGAACATGTCGCGCCTTTCGCAATTTGTTTGCATGGAATTATTCGTACCGATAATTTTTGTGCACTGAGACTCCTTGACTGAACACTGAAGTCGCCGTCACGTCACGGATATGTGTGGATCGACCTTAACTCAACAGCATTCTGGTTTTGAATTTAG
This sequence comes from Thereva unica, assembly GCA_949987705.1. Taxonomy (NCBI): domain Eukaryota; kingdom Metazoa; phylum Arthropoda; class Insecta; order Diptera; family Therevidae; genus Thereva; species Thereva unica. The sequence continues at coordinate 3,325,563 of OX465286.1, forward strand.
TGATGATCAAGGCTTATTGCAAATAACCACCCTCCTTAAAATAGCCTTTTTATAAGATATTTAATTTTTTCTTGAAATTATAAAAATTTGGGGTTTTACATTGAATAAACTAAAAAATTAAGGAAACTCCAGTCAACTCCACCAATTTTACCAAGCCAATGAGATTCGATCAATATGTTATAAAACGAAATGCAACAAAAAAAAATCAGAAAGAAATATTCAAAGAGGTTTTTATAAAAAAAAATAGATAAAAAAAAACTACGTAAATAAAATGAAGAACGAAAACAAATAACAGAAACAAAACAAATAAAAAAACAAAATGAAAATGAAATAATCTTTAAAGATTCAGAATTATATACGTAAATGCATTTTGCATTGCGGGTTATTACATGCTGCAGTAAGGAGGAGAATGACAGGTTTTGCTGCGTACTTTTGCCATCCGAAGTAATACCAACCGGGGTGGCGGAGGGGGGCGGAGGGGGATATAAGATTCGATAGTCTATGCAGCTAAGATATCTCTCTAGATACCACTGGATGAAACACAGCCCCACGATATCCACTTGAACTCATACACACAGGTGACTAGTATTTAAAAAAAACATAATTTTTTTTTGTTTAGTTTTATTATCATTATTTTTTTTATTCATTTTTTTTTGTTTTGCTTCATCATCATAGTCGTCGTCTCGTTATTATTTTCTTTATTACCTGTGTGTACTAGTTACTATTCACACTCTAGGACTAGGTTTTTTCTTTGTGTGTTTTTTTTTTGAAGTGTAGAAAAACTCTGCACAACTCGATTTGATAATAGTATTTCTTTCTTTTGGTACACACAGGATAATTTTTTTTGTTTGGTGTTTCAAACGAAACAAACAAAAAAAACCGAACAAGAAAAGAAATAATCAAAGATGTCACAAGAAATTTATCTCGTAGATGTCAATTTTACCTGTCGAGGCTATTGCCCTCCACCTTTCCTCTCTTTCTCTATACTAAACTAAAAAGTTCGCTGTGTTCATTTTTTTTCTTCTTAATTTTTTTTTGTTCATTTGTTGTTGTATGTATTCCTTTTTCAACTTTACTATATTTTTTTTCTTATTATTATTTTTTAATAACGAAAAAAAGAACGAAGTAGAAGAAACTTTTATCGATTTAAATATAATAAAAAAATAAATAAAATACAAAGTGTGAAAATGATGATAATGCAGTGTTGCTTGCTTGTATCGAAAGTATGGGGGCAATGCAGTCAACATTTTCATCTATTTATTTATTATTTATATTTTTATTTATATTTTTCTGTCCAGGTTGTTTATTATCTCTTGAACAAAATGGTCAATTGGTAGGTAATATAGACTTGTTGAATGCGTTCTGTTATTATGACATAATGCATGAAAGTCATAAGCTGCAAGTAGTAGATTTAATTACCATCAATTACCATGAAGAATAACAGATTCTTTCTTTCTCTCTCTTTCTTTATGGTGTTGTATACCCTTACTTAATATACAAGTTTTCCATTTTGATACATCACAATCTGTTATATTAAAATTGAAAGCATTTTCATACATACATAAGTGTATGCTGGGGATATGCGTTAATATGCATAACTATAGTTTAATATTTGTTGTTGCATAATTTTTACAGTATTTGATGATGATTGCGCGAAATGTAAATTGATGCCGTAGTAGCATAACTGAAGCCAGCGGGGAAATATTGAAGCTATTCTCGATAAGCAGTAAAGAATTGCTTCCACATCATATCCTTTGGAAGGATTTTAGTTTTCTGTTCAACAGACAAATTTTTCTTCAAGTAAATAAAAAGAGAGCCTTATGCAGGAAAGTTCTTTGACACATATTTTGGGCGTTCAGTGTAATCTTTAAAAGCTTTCGAAAAAGCCCCTACAAAAGAGATTCCATTGAGCTTCTCAAGAAGCTGTCGGGAAGAAAATGCAACGCTTCCTCCCAATGTTATCTGAGAGATTAAAAGCTTCCACCCATCTCCTTTAAAGCAAGGTATATCTATCTATCTGATAGCTAGAGGAATTAATTAAGCGAAGATTTTGTCCTCCTCCACTCTTTGGCTATGGTAACCGTCATGGTTATCTAAAGGAAAAGAAAATTTCCAGTATTGCAAAACGGTAAGATCGAACGGTAAGCGACGCGAAAACGAAAATCTAGCCAAACAGGCCCTTGACTGGAATAATCCGCAAGGATCCCGTCGAGTAGGAAGACCTAGAACAACGTGGAGGAGAACCCTACTAGCAGAAGCCGAAACAGCTGGGAGATCCTGATCGGAGCTGAGAGATGTCGCGCAAAACAGAGTCCGCTGAAGGGCAACTGTTGCCGCCCTATGTACCATGAGGGATTAAAGGAGTTTAAAGAAGAAGAAGAATAAGAAGTTAAAGGGCTCTATTGCCCCCGACATGAACATCGGTTCGAAGGGTTGTGTGAAATGCCGAACTGTGGCATCTTGAATTCTCCCGGGCAGCAAATATAAGCGAACGATTACGCACCTATCTTTGTCAGACCTCTCCATGCTGTCATGATGTTCGATAAGGTGATTTGCCATATAACGGCTAATCCCAGTCCATAGCATCATAGACCAGCGCTTCCCCGAGGTGCACAAGCCTCACCACCACGACAAGGTGTAGGTACATTGGTGAGGACCGGACCGATTGAGGAGAACTCGAGAATATACTCTACAAATTCGCGGAAATATAATAGGAAGGTTTTGTAGAGTAAGATAAGTTCAGATGCTCTATCTTTTCTGTGAATACTTTTGAACGTCAAGAAGAAGGTAAAGAATAGTTTCAGGGTCGCGCTTTTTGAAAACTAGAAAACGTCGCGAAACTTGATAGATGAATTGCGCACGGTGTTTTTAAAAGTGCACGGCCCCACACCCGCCGTGCACAGTGACAGCCACCATATTTGTAAACCGTACTGTCTCCTATAACTCCTCCGTCGCGGCATCATCATTTAGTAAACCTTATCGAGAGATCAACATACATATTTTATTAACAATCTTTAATTCGCCCGGGCAATTATCGATTTCGCGATCGATTTTGTATCAATTGATCTGGTTGGTAGATTTTCCGATATCCTACGCGACGAATTAGTCGATTTTAAGTTGGGAGATTTTTCGATCTCCTACGGAACAGACATTGTATCGATTAACTTTGAAACGAAATGCCGTACTTATAATTTGTTTTAGAGTTCAAGAAGGAGATCGAGATATCAACATACATATTTTATTAACAATCTTTAATTCGCCCGGGCAATAATTACGCGATCGATTAGGGTCGGTAGATTTTCCGATCTCCTACAGCTACGATAATTTTGCGATCGTTTACGCGATGTATTAGTCGATTTTTAGTTGGGAGATTTTTCGATCTCCTACGGAACAGACATTGTATCGATTAACTTTGAAACGAAATGCCGTACTTATAATTTGTTTTAGAGTTCTAGAAGGAGTAAAGAGAAGGTAAAACTTGCACCGGCAAAACACAGCGAAATTTTTGAATACTAATTGGGTGATCGATACTATCTGATTGGGCACCTTCTGATAAACAAGAACGCGAAACAGAATATGAAGAAATACTGAGTAGAAAGTACTGCTTGGGTTCTCTGCTGGGGAAAAAAGATAATAGTTAGATAAAAAAGAGTAGCCCTCATGAAGAGGACTACACTGAAAAATATTGTTTATATTTATATGCATATGTTTTAAACAAGTGTAATAAAATATAAAATATAATATAAACAAATTCTTAAGATCAAACCTTGTTGATAAAAATTACCCATGATGATTGTTGATGGTCGACTGTTGATTGATGAATGATGAATGACGAATAATCTGTTGATGTCGTGATGTTAAGTTGATGTTATAAATGTTGATTGATGGGGGTTTCAAGAGAGGAAAGGCTACAATCTGCAAGGCAATAGTTAAAAGCAGAAAATTTAAATAAAAAATAAAATCTCTAATGACTAGCCGAATGATGACGATGTTTGTCGTCGGACAATATTGTTTTTCATATAGTTCTCCTCAGTTAAAGCTTACTACTAATCATTATTGTTTGCAGCAAAGTTAGTTTCAGAAAGTTCTTTAATATCGGTTTTCTTGTTCAGCATTTATTTTTTGTAGCTCTTTAGCGTTTTCACCTTTGGTTGTGTAATATCATTGTTTAAATTGTTGTTCGTTTTCCTTTTTATAGTTTAATTTATTAAACATCATGTTAAGTAGTAGTTATGTAAAAAAGTAAAAAGGGTGGGTAGACACACAAATCCTAAAAATCGAATCTAAAAACAACGAGGACAGGACCTAAAATTAACCTAAATAAATAAGCTAAGCCCTAGGTAATACAAGAGAAGACACAACAAGATGAGCCAATATTTTTCAAGGGAGGGTCTGAGTGTGCCATAAACAGAGTAAAACAATTCGCTTTAAACTGTTTAATATTGGCTAATGTTATTTAAGTCACTTAAAAATAAAGGCGGGCTCCCAATGCATCCGCTCCGTTAAAATTCGAAGTTTGCTTAGAACTTATATGGCAGTGAGAAAAGGTGGTTTCAATCGGAGCAGATGCATTGGGATACCGGCTTTAGAGCTAATCTACCTAAAATGTGTTGTGATAATTCTAATGTTTCGTTATTATTCATTTTCTGCATTTGTTTATTTTCCTTTAGTTGATGATGTTTCTGCATTTATGTCCATTTTATTTACTATAGTGATTCTCTTGTATTTATTTCTTCGGTTGACTCTCCTCGATCTTCATTTTCTTAGATTAAATCTAATACCTAATGTCAAAGGGCGAATATAACATGTAAATACATCCTAGCGTAGCTCCACAGATTGTTTCGCTAGGCATTCGAAGCAAGCGCCGCTTCAGGCTACATCCTCAATGTGGCCGAAAGTCCATAAGCTGACACTGCCTGGACCCATTCAATACCTAATAAAAATATTGAATGTGCGGTTCGTCCCATGATCGGGGAAGAATAGCATCGGTTCATTGAAAGTGTTGCCTGTAGCAAATTAGTTTTCACAATTTGATCAGACAAATTTCCATGAATAAACCTACTTAAATATCTAGAAGATCACCCAGTGACATCCTAACAAGATTGACACTTCATAAAGACGACCCTTCGCTAGTTTCATTTCCCCGTTTCTGTGCCAGCTCACAGTTGGCTAGCCCACAACCCTACCACAGTTGCCTGTGTCCCCACAAATTTGATCTGTTAGTGCGAGGTAGACGATATGTCAGCATCAATCTTATCTAAACTAATAAGCCTTGCATAAGAAAAGGTGTCCGCTCCCGAAGGGGACTCCGATCCTATGACTTCACTTCGGCCCCTAGCACTCACAGTTGCCTGCAAGTTGCGAACCAGGCTGAACTCCACTAAGCTCGACCCCTCACAAACGAGTCAAAGCCCCGGGACAATGAAACGATGGTGTGACCATCCAGTATCAGGCAGATAAGTGACACCCGAATATCGCGCCACTCGATAAACAGATGGCAGCTTTCATACCCACTAAAGAGATTGCTAAAAATCGGGGGAGACCCGTGACTTGAGCCGCCTGGCAACTGCAGCTAAGCAGCTGTCCGCTAATGTTGGCCAAAGCTACTACTACCCTGAAAGAAATGTTTATATAGCTTACTTGCTAAAAACGATAAGCCCTACAGTCTACATAAACTCAACTCCCGATCTAAGTGTCTAGCATAAAAAAGAAAATAGGGGTACTCACCACCTTTCCGACTCTCTCGAAACCCAAAAGTTCACACTAAAGTTACACTTCATTAATTTCACACTATCTGAAAAGAGAATAAAAAGAATTGCAGTTAGTAAAATTTAAAATAGCATCAAAGTAGGATGAGCAGAGTTGGCTCAACGAAATTGAATCTACAAAAGCTAGTCTACAGTAGCGATATCAAAGGCCCTAACCAACTGAATCAATATGTGCACAAGCTGGAGCCCACGCGAAGTAGCAAGTCAGCCAGTGACAGCAATAAAAAATAAACTAAAATAAATAAAATAATAGAATAAACTTACCACACACTTCCTAGACATCCAGCATTGATGTGTTACCCAATGGTAAGAGTAGTCCACAGTACAAATTATCCTATCCAGGTTATCCACCATAAAGCAGTCCGATATGTTATCTGATGATAAGAGTCCAGATTATCCAATCCAATCCACAGTCCAGATTATCCAATCCAGGGTATGTACCATAATATGTCCGATATGTTATCCAATGATCCAACGACGATATCAACGATTATCCAATCCAGGTTGTCCACCATAAAGGTGTCCGATATATTATCCAATGATCCAACGACGATATCAACGATTATCCAATCCAGGTTGTCCACCATAAAGCTGTCCGATATATTATCCAATGATCCAACGACGATATCAACGATTACCCAATCCAGGGTGTCCTTGTCCAGATCCTTGTTAAAAAACACTACGCGACACTCCCGTATCCACACTAACCGTTAAAAACGAGCCCGAGCAAAAAAGAAAAATTATGAAGAACGATTTGCCCGCACTTTTCTTCTTGCACAAATCTTACAGTTGGAGATCAGAACAGTGGGAATAGATGGTTAAAGATGAGAATTGCACATTAGGCAATGATATTTTCAAAAATAAAAAAAATCTAATAATGTACTAAGCTAACAACGAAGTAAATCGACGATCCGCTGCGCTGAGTTTGGTCTAAAGTCTACCTAAAGTCAAGATAAAGTCTAGCCAGCACTAAACTAAAATGGAGTGATTTGACTGAATTGAAGAACTGCAGCAATGGCGATACGTTAGATAACCATAACTAAGTTCCTGCAGAATTCATCCAAACCACAAAAGGCTACGCATGCAGTAATCAAATTATTGTACTCACCGCCCACCCCCCTTGATCTCATGGAAGCGTTGAGCTGAAAGGCAAAAGTTAGCACTAAAAGCACTCCCGAATAATCTGCCCTATTCAAAAAAAAAAATAATAATAACGAGGCGTGTGGATTTTATTTTAAACGAAACGAGAGCGTTCTGGAAGTAGAAAAAAGCATAAACGCTCATTACTAAGGGCTGTTTAGAAAGTTAGTATCGTTAAAAGTGTTTAATACTATTGAAAGTGTTTATTACCATTAAAAGTGTTTATTACTTACTTTTTATATTTATTTACAAAGTGCATTTCCTAAATGTATCCATCGATGTATCCAAGAATCGTCTACATTAACCTCCTTGTCCTTTAAAAGAATCAGAAAAAAAAACTCAAGCTTAATCCACAGAAACGAAACTTTGAAGTTCTTACCTTGTTAGGGTACTTCAAAAGCTGTGGTGCTCTATTCCCAAATCGTCCCAAATAATATAATGAAATATTTTAAATTCTAGGATCTTGCAAAGTCGTTCTTCATCCAAAATTCTTTATTCGTTGGCTAAACTGTGCTATAAACAAGCCAATTAATTAAAACTATGCCAATCTACCACAAGCTGCATCTTCTTACCTTGTAGCAAAACCAGCCACAAGAAAGCTGTGCCAAGATATTACTAGATAATGTCGTCTGTAATATGTGTCATCCCACCATGTGCTTGATGTGAGAGCATACTGCGGCGCAAATATAGACTCTGATCACTTCTTAATAGGAATGAAAGTTAGGGCCAGGATAACTGCAACAAAAACAAGAGGAAACGTAAGAATAAATTAAATTGGTCGAAACACTCATAAGAACTTGAAAGAGCAATAGAGCGACATAAATAGAAAAGCAGAAAAGGTTCTAGATTTTGTGCAACAAGGACGAAGAGTAGAGTAGCTTGATGCAGATTGCGCCCAGGTGACAATGAAGAAAGCCCGAGCATTCAGGTCATGCTAAGAAGACACAGGACAAGAAACTCCGAAGAGAAGTATAAGGAGGCGAGCTGAGAAGAGAATGCTAACTTAATAAAAATAATAATAAAAAAAACATACTCTAAGCCGAACTTTTTATTTTAATCACATTATGCTGCAGGTGGAATGCGATAAAGCAAAGTAACAACAGCACGAGATAGAAAAGAAAAGAACCCTCGATATTAGTAGAGATCATAAACAAATTACCTGGAAAATTCACCTTAATTAACACGACTAAAAATGTAGCAGGGTGCCAGTGTGCATTACCGGCAATATCACTAAACTAGCAATTTATAACATAATAAAAAAAAAACAATTGCCTCCTATTATTTTCAAAAATGAAAGAAAAAAAAAATAATCAGCACAAGCCAAAACTGGGAAACACAAAGAATAAATATTGCAGCCGGTTTTTATACCTGCACACTTTACACAAAACAAATTGAAGACAATGAAAACTAATTGCAAGGACGAGCAGAAAATATCGCATATTGATTACATTGTAAAATAATGAGGAACACGTGTATCAAAACTAGAACTTTCGGCCGCAGCTGCTACCACCACTAGATGCATGCGAAATGAAAAGCAAAAAAAAATTTTTTTTGTTCCACCGCCATTCCACATTAAATTAGCGCACTGCGCAATATGCTAATTGCATTTTTCGGAAGTTTAATAATGCGAAATAATGAAAACTATTACACCTTTCCTTCTATTATTTTCAAGAATGGATAAAAAACAATTAGCACACCAAAAGTTGGAACAACAAAGCTACAGCCCAGCGGGTGGTTGTTATACCTGGACACCTGAACACCTGAACACCTTGACAAAATTAACTAAATAAATTGATAACTAATTGGAAGACTGAGTTGGGAATTTGGCGATTGACTATTGTAAAATAAGGATTGTGAAGTAATGATTGAAAATCTTGCATCTAACCTTGAACTGCCCTTGAATTGCCTGCCATCCACCCTTAATGATATCAGACAGCAGCCACTATCATCACTGGATTTATGTGTAAATTGAAAAAAAAAACTTTCCACCTCAAACATTAAATTATAAATTACGCACTTTTTTTATAAGTATTGAATATTGCGAAATTATGAAGACAATTCCACCTCCACCTTGCCTTCTATTAGTTTCTAGAATGAATGCAAAAAAAAATCGGGGCACCAAAACTGGGAAGAACAAAGGGTTTCTATACATTTCACATAACAAATTAAATAATATGAAAACTAATTGAAGTTTAAAATAAGGTAAAATAATGAGAAATGATTATTGTAAAATAATTATGAAGAATATGGTGCATCTAACCTTGAACTGAAGGACCCACGCCGCTTAATGATGTCAACCAAGCAGCAGCCACGATCACCACGTTTTATGCAATTAAGGGCAGCCACTGTCACCTGGAAATTGACAAAAAAATATTTTTTAAATTTTTACACCGTGAAATTATTGTAGTATTAATTGCAACAATAGTTTAAAAGGAAAAATTATTTTTACAATTATTGAACGCAGCAGCAGCACCGAGACGACCACGATCACTGAAATCTGCAAGATCAATGAGAAATTAACTGGCTTTTCCGAAGTCCAGTTTTAGCACAATTTCTGTCTCATATTTTGGGGAATAGAACATGTCTATGCCCTATTATATTATTTGATATCACCCTTCCACCTTCGATACTTTCTCTCTCACTCTCATGTTAATAGTATTATATTTAATATGGCGTGATTTCCTCTTTCCTTCTCATTATTAATATTCCTCTTTACTAGCTGATTTATTTTTATGTTTCCTATTCCCTTTCTATTACCCCTATTTCTCTTCTCTTTATTATATTATTATATGTTTCCTATTCCCTTGATTTATTATGTTTCCTATTCCCTTTCTATTACCCCTCTTTCTCTTCTCTTTATTATATTATTACCATCCTTCCTTCCTTACTTACTTTTAGCAAAAAAGGTGCTGGTGTCAGTGCGGGGGGGCCAGAATCTGCCCCGCACACACACAGGGGACGACCCACCAGCTTCCCTCTCTACCACTAGAGACGGGAATGTCCCGAAGGGATAGGAGAGAAAATCACTAATAAAGTGCACAACTTCCAAAAGTGATCTTGCGAATTATGTTATTAAAGGGAAGAAGTGATGAAAGCACGATCAAATTGGGGAGCTTGCAAATCAACTTACGATCAACTTCTAATTCGCTATGCATGGATCGAAGTTCCAACATTTGCGAACTTTCAACTTTCATATTAACCCACAAAAGCTGGTGGCCGATCGTCAAGACTACAGTCCTTGTATACAAAATTCCTAAGTTCGAGTGTCGGTGTCGCCACTCATTTTAATTTGGATTTTTTTTTGTCAAATTTAAACAATTTAACATTTATTAAATCGGAATCGATTTAAATTAATTGTTTACAATAAAAAAAACCCTTAATCTTGAAATGCCACTAGCAGTCTTGTGATAAGGAGGCGCGTCGGCTTGGCCTGGGGCCCTCTAATGTTGCACAGCATCCTCGTGAGTGCTGCGCTGACGGTGGAGGCCCACCAAGTTCACCATAAAATTGAGCCTTCGGTTAATCATCACTTCCACATATCTAAGGCCACATCTAAGGGCGGGTGGCCTGGGGTGGTAGCACGTAGGTTGTTTTAATCGACCTCTTCATACAAAAAAATTCAAATGCTACAAACATTTTTGAATGAAGATCGTCGATCAAAACAACTTACGCCTTACGCGCTACCATCCCTGGTCATCTACTTTCATCGCTATGGTCTCCACCTTTCTTCGCTTGTTGATTAGCACTTGTTCCCGTTTAGATAGCATTAGAGAAGCACTCTCAAGCCACATATTTATCCCTCATATCGCTGCGATCGTAATTATCTCGCCTCGAGTCGCCCTCCAACGACTACTTGCAATGTGCAAGGATAAAAGTGGGTACATATTAAGTTCTAAGGACGAAGTTTCGAGGAACTACTATTAATGAACCTAGAGCAGGGGTCCATTGGTATCCGAAATAATACAGAACATGAATGCGGACGATGAGAATGAGAGCACAACAGCCCCTACAATGGAAGAAGTACGCCAAGCATTTGGAGCATTAAAAGATAATAAGGCATCAAGGTCTGACAGCTTACCTGCAGAACAGTCGAAACTATCCAAAAACTACATGTAGTAACAGTGGAAATCTGTAGACGGAAAGAAATGCTTGATGAGGAGTGAAACGAGGGCATATGTGTCCCTTACACAAAAAAAGAGACCCTCTATCTTGCAGCAACTATAGAGGAATAACGCTATTGAAGACAACATGCTAAGTATTCCCACATGTACTCTATAAGAGACTACAACCATACGTGGAAAGAATATTAGAAGAGTATCAATGCGGTTTTCGTCCTGGAAGATCCACAACAGACCAGCTATTTGTACTCAAATAAACTCTGGAAAAAGATCTAACATGAACATCCACATGTTATTCATCGACTAGCAATACGTGTGAGCCGTAATAAGTTATCCGGTGCTATGGAGCAGCTCGGAACACCTAAACAACTAAGGGAACTGACGAAAATCTCAATGAAAGATTCAAAGTGTAGAGTCAGAATTGATGGTGAATTATCGCTACCCCTCAGAGCAAATAGACACATACAATATAGAAGCAGTAGATGATTTTGTATACCTAGGCACGATTATAGCGTAAGGTATTAAGGAACTGGGAAAGACGGGCCAGAGATCGAACAGTTGAACACTTTCCCAAAAATATTAGGCCATTTGGTTCTCCTTAAAAAAGGTACCCTCTTGCGATCGAACGTCGCCCTGCACCCAAGGTCATGCTGAGGGTTGTAGCGGCATATATTTTACATATTTTGCACACACAACGATTTTTATTAATTAAACCTTAAGGTTTACCCTTACCCCAAATATACATATAATATAGATAAATAAATTCAAAAAATTTTAAACTTAAAAAGCACCTGCCATGTTCAAAATTTCCAATCAGAATCTTGCACAATTTTATTTTATAAAATACACCATAATAAACACCGTAACACTTCTAAATTAATTAATAAATCGATTAATCACTTATTAATGACTAATTAATTTCAATTCTTACACTATTATATTTGTTTTAAATAGGATAAAATTTAATTTTTTCCAACGCGATCCTCGCACCTTTCGCCACTTTAAATTCCATCTGTCAAAGAAAAATTCTGCAAAGAGTCTGCGCATTAGTGGGATGCGATTTTATAAGGCACATACTTTCCAACTTTCTGATCTAGATGGCGCCTTGTTATATGATAGTTTTAAAAGTTTATTTTATTGATAATTATTAATTTAATCAATAAAATTATGGTTAAATTATGTTTTTTAGTAATTAAAAATATTATTTAATATATAAATAATAAGTATTCGATATTAATATGCGTAATAATAATAATTGATGATAACGTTAAAATCGACCGAAAAACTGAGTTTTTAGCGTTGCGATTCTTCTGCATTTTTTTGAGATTCAAAGAATTGAAATTTTTAGTTTTTTGATTATATCTTTAATTTAATTAGTTAATTTAGCTTATTTCGGGTTTATTTTAGCGATTTTATGTATTTTATAAAGATTGGCAGTATTTTTTCAGTTTGTTTTTGGGGATATATTGTTTTGCTTAGACCTGTTGCATGCTCGAGCAGGGACTCCTCGAACAAAGAAACCATGCTCCTCGCTATTTCGGGCCACTCACAGAAGACGTGGTGGATCCTCCGCCTTTGCTATCCTCCATAAGTGGTAATTTAAAGGGCAGGTTTTCGTGGTTGTAGGTGGCTAGCCCCCAAACCCTTTTCCTAGTGGAGGGGCTGCGTCCAATTCTACCCCTAGACTGACCGTTGATTCTACTCATCCGCAAAGGATTGGGCACTATGAGGTTATCCCTGCTAAACAGGGCACCCATGTGTACTTCTCCTAAGTCGTGATGTTGATCGATATTCAGGGGTGGTAGCACGTAAGTTGTTTCAATGAAATCTTAAATTTTTGTATGAAGAGGTCGATTGAATGCAAAAGCGTTGGATGCAATCGAACCGCGGACCTCTGGGATGGTAGTCGGGCGTTCTACCCCCTAGACTACAAAACCGCAGCAGAGGAATACTTTTTCATTTTAAGGATTATGGTAGATGTGATCGTTCTAGTAGGGTCCAGGCGAGTAATTCCTGAAATTTAGGAATGAAACTCACTCGCTCTACTATGACCATCCCAGTCAATTTCTCAATCGAGCTATACACAGTCTCTACAACGGAAGACAAAGTGTAGAAAGCTCTCCCTTCCAAGAAAAGTTTCTGATCAATTCATATACATACCAGTGACTGGGGCTGTCGTTATAAAACTTTGTTACTATGCCAAATCTAGCAAAGTTTTAAGCACCTACCCACTCACCAACGGCACAACAACAAAATAAACAACAGAAACAAAAATTCGTTTCTTCTTTTGCGGCACAGAAATTGCTTCTTGCCAGCAGGCCAGGCACCACCTTAAGAAATTCACACATCACAGAAGATTCGCTTTCGGTCATTATTTGCGCTTCTCATCATCAATTGTTGAATGGAATCTAATAAGCAAACAAATAGCCACCTTTTGACATGATGGAAGCATTATTTTTTTCACCTGTAGTCGTCGTCGTGTCTTTTTGTTATTGTTGTTCCTTGGCCCGTAATATTTCCCCTCTCTCGGTATTTACCTGGACGTGTTCCTGCTGTTCACCTCTTTCTTGGTACTTTTCTTGTACACACACGAGATTCTGGCCGGACCATAGTCCATAGATAAGAGAAGCTATTCGCGCGGCGCCGATTGTCGTCCACGGCACAAATCTCTAGGTATTAATGAGATTGATGCGTAGGCGTAGGAGAAAGAAGGTAAACGTTTTTTTTTCACTTCTCTGTGGACCCATACCTGTGTGTACGGGTCCACATTCACAAGATGATTTCTAAGCTCAGCTGGAAATTGACTACCGGGTTAATGATTATGTCATAAAAAAGGGGGTAAACAGTAGATTTTCTTAGCACACAAAAAATCATAATATGTGAGTGGGTGGGTGGGCACCACTCTATGACCACTATTTCATTGTATATAGGTGGCTCGGTTGTTGGCTGGATTTTCGGTATTTTGTTTAGTTTACACTCTTTTTTCCCGATCTTAAAGCGAAGAATGAAGTCAAATGGCCTAGGTTGATGGGACAGACCTGTGAACGGGGGCAGAGGAGCCGCCATATGCACAAGGTTATATTCGATTGTCTTTTAAATATTGATTATGTATGTTACCTGGGGAGGGGGTCTTGTTTCTTTAACCTTTGATAATTTACCGAACGGAAGGGAGAAACACGGCCATTATGGCTGATATTTAAATTGCATTTAATTTTATTAGTAGTTTTGTTTTCATCTTAAAGAGGAGATAAAGTAGTATTTCTTATTGATGACGTGTTATAAATGCTATCGAAAAACAACATGTATTTGCATAATTATTAATTAAAGTCTTAACAAACACATTCTTAATGAGTGGAAATCGTTTTTATTGTCATTATACCATCTGGAATATTCTTTATGTCAGATATTACCAATCAGGACTTTTGTTAAATTTTGCATTATTCTTAAAAAAATTTGATTAAATTTCATACAAGAACATGTTCGTTATCAGTGGAGGGTAATAAAACGGTAATAAAAGGGTAATAAAATAAAACCTCATAATAATTTAATTGATATAAAAAGAGTAAATGGTTGGGTTTGTTTTTCATATCATGAAAAATAGAGAAGATAATACAGAATCATGCGCAGTAGGGTTGAAGATTTTGGATATATGTATGTACATATGTACTCCGGGGAGAAGGGGTCCAAACGAAGCACGGTACGCTTATACTTTATTCGAGTAAAGAAAGGACTAAGGAAACGGGCAATTGAAGACCATAAAGGGTGCCCTTAGCATACCTAATAGACCGGTAGTTGTTCGTTTGCTTAAGTCAATCAGCAGTGAATGTGGTTAGAACTTAGTTGGGGGACCGTTTGGTAAAACGACACTCGCGTTTAGAATCGGTGTTTAGGGTGTGTGAGGAGGAGTTTTCTAACTTGTTACTAGAGATATTGGTGATTGAAAGATTTTTGAAGAAGTGAAAAGAAGAATCATGGCTAGAGAAAGAATTATTTTAACTCTAAGAACGACACAGCCAACAGCATCAGCAGCATCTTAATAACTAATCTTTTACGCGGTCACCACAAAGCAATGAAAGCTAGGGAATCAAAAAGAAAAGCAGGGAACCTCGCTAGATATATACAATGCTAATAATGCAAGAAATATTAAATGATAACAAAACGCAATCTTTTCTATAATGCACCGACAATGGCTTAAATCGATTTGCTCTATCCTCTAATCTCTTTTTATACCCAGAAGAATAAAAAACCAAAACTTAAGAGATAACAACAACAATAGTGGGGAAAGATAGAAAGAAAGAAAGGAAGACAAAAAAAAAATAAACTATTTCTTTTTTCTTCCTTATGCTTGGTTGGTTTCATTTATTTTATTTTTTTTTATTTTTTCTGTTCCTTCTAAGATTCCAATATTTTTCCGGTCGGTCACTTACGATTTATGTCATCTGGACATGTCGTAAACAAAACATTCCATTGAGTGTTGATCCCGAGGAGATTTATCTTGTTTTGTGATCATAACGAAAGCACTTAAATGACTATCAAACAGCGACTCCATCACTGCCCCAAAGAACAATAAAGTCACTCATTCACTAGATTTTTGTTTTATCTCTCTTCTTGCGAGGATGGGGAGTTTCTTTTTGTTGTTGTTGTTGTTGCTGATGCCGCGCTGCGGTCTTGCCGCGTCTTCTTAGTGTCTTATTTTTTTTTTGTTTGGTTTTTGTTCATCTTCCTTTTTTCCTGTTGTCTCTTTATTAAACATCTAAGAAAATCTCGAGACCCTGAGAATATTGAGAGGCGTAAGCAGCGTATGAAGACGACGACGACGACGCATGTGCATGAAGATCAAGTGTAATATGTGTGTTTTGTGAGTGAATTGTACGCGAAGAAAACTAATAGTTGGCAGCAGGGGAGGATGGGAGAAAAATAGTAAGAATTAAATTGAATTTGTTAAGGAGTGTCTTGGAAACTTTTCCTAAAAAAAAAACTAGTGACATTAAGTCACTTTATGAGAAGACAAAATCACTTAGTAGAACGAAACTCTAAAACAACATAAGACCACCAAAAAAATCAAATCCTCAGACAAAAGGCTTTCTATATTCATCTTCCTTAGGGAATAACATAAAGTGAAAAAATAAATAAAATGTGTGTGTTAAAGAAACATACACGAAGCATATGGCTGTGATCCCGGCTCTCATCTTGGTCTTCTTTTAATCTTACTCTTATCCATTTACAAGACTTTACAGTTGTACTAAAAAAACGATCCTGTATAACATAAAAGAAAATAACTAGAACAGAAAATAATAAAGATAAAAAAAGTGTAAATAAATAAAGAAGAAAATTCCTTTTCCGGTCAAGAATGAAGAAAAATTCCAAATATCCGAAAATTCAATTAAGAACAATATCTCCGCCCCTTGCCCGATCTATGATCAGTAGAGACTGGGAAGATCGAGGAACATAAGTCATGCACATGCAGATCATATCTTCTTTGGATATATGTAGAGAGAAAGAGAGAGAGAGAGAGAGGGAGAGAGATCTTTGTAGGATTTATGCATTGATGGGAAACTCGGAAATTTATGTGTCAAAACTAAGAAAGATTTTTCGGGATCTTATTTCTTTGACAGTTAATTACGCATAACTAATGACAAATGATGAAGAAGACGATGACGATGATGATGTGTGTGCTTCCAAAGAGGAAATGCACACATGTAATCGTTTTTGTTTTTCTACGTTTTTTGTTCTTATAGTACTATTTAGTAGCTTATCTGGGGCTGTGCCTGTGATATGAGCAGTATTGATAATGATAAACAGTACATGTTCAGCTTTACCTTCAACTTCAACATTTTTTTCTCTTTCTTTTTCAATAGTCGGAAAGAACCAGGACCTCGATCCAGGTCTGCAGAGTCAACACCATTAGCTTTGAATTTAACTAAGGCTTTCGTAGGCTAATTCAGCGAATTTCTTCAGCGTATCAGGCTAGTATCAAATCGGTGGTACATTCGTCGAGGTTTCTGAGTGAATAACAATAAACTAGCTTCGAGAATTACAAGAAATATTTTAACATACATAAAATTGATTTTAGAAAAATTTATCAAAAGCTGTAGGGAATGAAAATTACGTGATTCAGCGCGCTGAATTAGATAAAAACATGAGGAATTTAATTTTAAAAAATAAAATTATATAAACTAAAAGATTGTAAACTTAGAATTGTTAATGCTTACAAAATTTAAAAGCTATTCAATTTGGGATTAAGTAGCTAACCTAATTGTTTGATTTTGATTTTTATGTGGCATGATCAAGCTTTGGAAATTTTCTGAATAAATAATTGTTTTTAAAACAATATTCTTTTAGGTAACCGTATCCTTATAAACTGTATTTATTCTAGGTAATGATAAAGGGTCGACCATCAATCTTAAAAAAATTATACAGATCCCGGCGTCGCAAACATTTTAGAGCCACTGTAACCTTTTATTCTAACATAGTTTCCTGTCGATATTAGTAGAGTAAACCAGGTTCAGTATGTTGTATGCCTTGAGGTGAAAAGATCGCGGATGAGGGGTTCAAAAAAAGAAGACTACTTCAGTGGGAGGAGATCTTGAAATTCTCAAGTAGAGAAAATCTGCGCACGTGTCTGAAACAAATTTCTTTTAATTTTATTTTTTTTTGTTATATTCAAAAGTTTGTTGCATACAGATCGAGTATGCGCAGAAGAATCAAGAAACAACGCGCAGGCGATTTATCAAATTTATTAGGGAACAGGCAATTGTGTATGCATAATAATAATCGGGCACATATTTAGATAAGCTCTGGGGCATTTATCTTGTACGGGGTATGTATATGCTGTGGCGGCTAGCCTAGACGGAAGCCTGATAATGGCGCGCACTACCGTTTAAGCGTTTTTAACCGGCAATTAGCCGCCCCCCTCATTGATGTGCATAGCACCACCAACACCTTCCGGCGATTTACCTTCTTCATCATCAGGGGGAATCTGTATCTTTTCTATCGTCATCATCCCAGAGAGTAGATATTCTATGTTTACTTCGATAAATCGGGATTTTTTTTCTCCTTATTCTACAACGAAATCTGTGTTAATTCCCTATCGGTTTCCCTTTCTCTTGTTTCCTTTCAAGATGTCTCAATTCTTGTCTGTGGATCTTTTTTCCTCTACGTTTGGTTTCTTCGGTTAAAAAATTTTCGTTTTTTTTTCTTTGAGTTTCATGAAACGTCTTAAAAGTAAAGGCGATGACATGTAGAAGGTGTTATTGTGTATTTAATGTTATGTTTCTTTTCTACCTTGTTTTTTTTTCATTTCATCTCGTTGTTGGTCGATTGTTGTTGTTGTTGGCTGTTTTTGTTGTTGATCTCTCATCTAGAGTATACACAGAGTTTATAAAGTTATGTATACAACAAAACACTAAATCTAGCCACAAAAATCTCTTCTAACGATTTTTCTTCATCGGATATGTATGTATATATTTCTTTTAGTTACAAATTGTTTCACGTAAAGAATTTCTACAAAATTTTCTCTTGTTGTGTTGTGTTTTTTGTGTATTTAAATATGTTTTTTTTTGTTTTGTATTTTTTTGGCACCTCAACAACAACGCGACGAAGAAATAACACACAAAAAACAGAAAAACAAGAGCACGACCAGAGAGAAATGTGGATCGTGTCAGTTGTCAGGTTGAGATCTCTGGCATATCTTCGTATTATATGTTAAAGGGCCATGATCCTAAAGCCGCCACAACAAATCAGTAAAGGTTAAGGAAATGATTTTCACCGCACACACCACTAATATGCTTAATCTTTCAGAATGTCTTTAGTATTTTGGGTCTTTTGTTTGATAAAATGAGAAGAAAAAAGCAAGAAAACATTTCGATTTTTGTGTATAATAAAATAGAAGACGTAAGACATTTGATTTTGAATTTTGTTTTCTCTTTTCCAAGTGCTTATAGAGCAATCAATTGAAACACTTAATCTAAAATTAATAGTTTTTAAATTTTGTAAGCATTAACGATTCTAAGTTTACAATCTTTTAATTTATATAATTAAATTTTTAAAAAGTAAATTCCTCTCGCTTTTGTCTAATTCAGCGCGCTGAATCTCGTAATTTTCATTCGGTGGCGGTTCAAGCGGGTCAATTCGGCAGGTCGTCCCCTCCTCCTCTCACACCCTGGACTTGGGACCAGGCGACGGCGGAGTTAAACGACAAGCCAGATGAATTACCCCGACTAGGTGCAGCTCTTGTAGGCACTCTCCATTCACTAAAACCACTGTATGGTTTCTTTCAAGATGGCTCCAGATGGAGGAGCTTAAAATCATGCGCCACAAAAGTAGAAAGGTTTTGGGGCGGTAGTTCCAGGCCTAGTAGAGCATACAACCTGGTATCTCTTTGAAACTGTAGGGAAGTAGAGATTTCGAATGCCTTTCAGGCAGAAGTGGTCACTTAATTGGCATGCGCCATATTATTGGCATAGAACAAATTCCTAATTAGATTGAGATTGCTAACCTTGCTAAGCTAGATAGTTACTATCCCGAGTAAAAATAAGATTCGCCTTTTTTTGGCATGAAACAGACACGTACAGCATCAAATCGTCTATATGGTACCCAAATGCAGCCCGGTACAGGCATGTGTCAATAAAAGACACACGAATAGCCCTAACGAAGCAGTACGTTTACAGTATTTTTTGGACTAAAGCGATTAAAATTGGAGTTTTAAGAAATTGTATAGGACGAAGTAAACGGGCAATTATCTTGGTAACCACAACGGGTGCCATTAGGATACTCAGTAGACCGGTTATCGTTTGATTGGATGAGTCAAGCAGCATTAGACGGGGTTAGTATTTAGTTGGGGGACCGTTTAAAAAAAGCCAAGTCCATTAACAGGCTCTTGATTATGATGAAGGTTTTGTCTCAGTGACGAAGAAGCGGAAAGATAAAGGATCATGTCCCGATCCTCTTGAGTGGTAGTTGGGCATCTTTACCCCTAATTGGAAATAACCTTTTGTTAAGCGTCAAACTATTTAATTGTACCAACAGCATCGAACAGCAATCAGCAGCAACAAAAACTAAACTAAAATTAACCGAAATAAAATAATATAATTCACGCTTTTAAACAATCCCATAAACAAGCTGAAATTGAGGAAAAGCCTTGAGTGTCAACCATTTGATCTTCGTTTATGGTCATAATTTTTTTCTTCTATATAATTTATGCGATCAAATTATAGCCAGGCACACACCAAAACGCGGTGGTGACCCTACAGAAAAATATCCAGAGGCACAAAAAAAAATTAGTAATAAGAAAGAAGAAAAAAAGAAATAATAACGTAAAACAGAAGAGGCAGACGATGAGGTGAGGCCCACGGAGTTGTAACAATAAAATCGCCCGACACCTGTGCGCGCGCAGCTTTTTCATGATAAGTGCAACAAGGAAAAGCATTTTTTTTGGAAACTGGGCTGTATTAATAATTAAATAGAAAAATGAAAACACTAGAAGAGCTTAGAAGAATCAAGACAACATTTTAATGATGATTAATTCGGGGAGATGTTGGATTTGCATCGAAGTTCTTCTTCCGCCTGTTGGTTCTTGTTGGTGATAGAAAGAAGATGATCTTAGTAGATTCGGAGAGTTTTCTCGAGGGCTCTACAATTTTCGTTTTTAATGTTTTAATCGCTTTGATATGCATAAGGCATTAATAGAGTTCCACGATTGGTAAATATGAAAAATTATCTCAAATTAGGGAGTTGTATGGTTTGGTGATCATTTATTAATGGAGTCTTCTATTGTGAAAATGTTGAGGTGAATATCCCTGCAGGTGAGGCAGAACATAAAATGAAAGAAAACACACAAAACTTGTGTTTCGGTAAATTTTGATAAATTCTCGTTTTTTTTATGAATGAGGAGGAATAGATAAGTATGAAATTTGAGGATCAGCCGTCGCGGCTGCTGGGCTTGTTGTTGCTTTTTTTTGAACAGAAGAACTTCTGTAACAGAAGCCCCATGGACGTGGAGTTGAAATGTGTTCGGCTACCTGGTTGAATGGTGGATAATTTGATACTAAAAAGACAGTTTTGAATTTCACTCTTCCAAATGGTCATCAATTTTTCTTGTTTTTTATTTCATGATTTTTTATTACTATAGACTAACTGTGCTCTTATCCGAATGGTTCTCAAAATGTAGCTTGCGGTGCTACAAGCGAACGCCATATTAGTTCGCCTGCGCGGGATTGGAGCTACTTAGTTAAAAGTTTGGGCTATTTCTCATTCAACAGCCACCATTTTTGCGGAGGAGTAGATCCCGAACGGTCCCCCAACTATGTACTGATCACGTCTAATGCTGCTTGTGATCAGTAATCCATCGAGAACCTGTTTGCTGAGTATGCTAAATGAATTAAAGAATTTATTCGAGCCCTTGTGCTCTAATAAACATACCCACCACCTACCTACCTACCTACTTCCCTTCGATACAAGTAAATAAAAATAAGAAAAAGCTTCCTGTCAGCGTGTTTTTCAATCCTTTGTTCAAGAAAGCTAAACAATTTGTGGTCTTGGTAGTTATGCTATCAACCAGACTTTTTAATTAGCAAAATAATCGATAGGAGAAACGGTAACGGAATGAAATTGCTCCACAGTAATCACGGTATGTGGTAGGACAAACTGTTCATAATAGATGATGACCCCGAAGGCAAATAATAGTAGCCTACATTTCAACGAAGGCTGGTATAATTTGCCAAGTTTCATTCATGCGAACAAATCGATTGGATTTTTTAAAGAAATTTATCTAGTAGGGTTTGTGACGACGACGGTGGGAAGTGCCTTAAGAGTGCTTTCCTAAATATAAAAGGAATTTCGCAGATATTAGTTATTGTCTCAGGCATTAAGCAAAAGTACAGGATTTGTACATTTCAAAACGTATGTTCTCTTTGCAAAGAAATTAGTGCTCGTGTTGTTGGGCCAAAGTGTATGTAAATCTTAAGCAAAAAAAGAAGATAAAATAGTAAGGATTTTGAAACCTATATTAGAGAATAATTGGAGTGTGTGTGTTTTTTTTGTGAAAGTCTAAGCTTCGGTGTCACCCTTGATACTACCAGTCCGTCTTGGCGTTCACATCATGGTGCAATGTGTAGGAGTAAGCTTAGATCGAAGGATATATAATAGGTTAAGGGTACTCAACAATTAGCCTCGCTTTTGAGCTGTTAGATGTTGCATGAGCTCATTTTTATAAGCAGCCAACTGAGCCAGGCTGATAGGGGTATTACTTATATACATATGTGGCTGACTTCTGACCTGAGGGCTGTGCGATAAATGCTTGTGTCCTAAATGCTTCTTAAGACGTTGCCGAAGCTCCCAAATCAACGTTTTTGGGGGGCATACATTGGACTTGGACCTACACATCTTTAAAAATCAAATCATCAAAAGTAGGACTGAATGAACTTGCCTGCCTTATGTAAGATCTGAAAGAACAGAGCCATAGGATTAATATCTCTTAACTCTTTGTCGACAAAATATGTAAGAATTATTATATTAATCCACAAAATCGAACCATTCCGATCTGTGTATTTAATGTCAACCACTATACTACTGCGAATCTTCCGCTTGTGTCTTTGGTTTTTTTCTTTAATTTTTTTAAATCATGTAGAGTTCAACCAAAAAAATAAAATAAAACTGACAAAAACATTTCAAAGCTCTCTAATATTATAAGAAGTAGATACAAATGGTTGACAAATGAACGATGATAAATAAAATAGGTAAAAAAATCAAGGTACTACCAAACAAAACAAAATAATCACAATTTTACATCCCCCTCCCCCACTTCCGCCACAAAATTTCGAAGCGCCTAAATCGCACCAATTCCAAGAGTTTCCAGTCCAATTTTCAATGGTTACCAGATCAAATTTATAAATATGAATACAAAAAAAAATGGTTGTCTTTTTGTCTTCAAACATTCTCTGGAATACATCAACAAGATTAAGAAGAAGTAGACGAGATGAAGACCACAAAAAAAAACGCTCAATACAAATATCACTATTGACCGACCTACCTACCGATCGACCGGCGCAGGCGCACACCCAAAAATATTTTTTAGCAGCGTGTAATACCCGCGATCACAGCTGATCACCTCGCTATAAATCTTACAAGAATTTGACATTTAATCGCTTCGTTTGTTGGGACAGTCAACCAACAAAATGTATATACATGTATGTATGTATATATGAATGTCCAATCTACAAAAAAAAATGTAGCATAGATTTTGGATGATCAGCAGCAACAGGCATAACTAATGACAGTGCTTCGTCTAAGGGGTCCTATTTTTGCCTTTTTTGTTGTTATTATTGGTGCTGCTATTTATTAGACGTGGTGAACACTCATATTAGTGTAAAGAGTAGCGGGGTTTGTGGGATGGGTTAGTTTTGATACACAGTTGCCAAAAACCAAATATCATAATATGTTGGATTATGCTTCACTTAACGATTCTACATCGAAAAAACAATTCGTCGATACCTGCATGATTCGGGTTAAGATGTTGATCCTTTTTTCCCCCTTGGAATATAGAAGGCAACAAAATTATAAAAATAAAAAAAAGCTTATGAAACACTGCTCATTTTGCACATAGATTTGCATGACTTGAAATCTGCTGCTATAGCGCTACTGTTTATACTATGAAGCACCATGGTATAGTATGCGATCGATCGTTGATCGCCAAGATGCTGCTGGTGTAGCTTCTGTTTATACTGTTAAGATATATACGATGGTACAGTATGAGGTGATCGTTGATCTTCTCGATCGGTGATCGTTGATTATCGATCGGTGATCGTTGTTATCGATCATTGATCGTCAATAAGACAGTAGCCTTTAAAATCGAATTAGATAATGAAAGTAAAAAATATCGATCGGTATGGATCACTATAACTGATCATACATACATATGTATCTACTACCACCATTCCATTTTTATACACAATCATCATAGTCGTCATTATAATCATTATCATCATCATCATCACCATCATCATAATCAACATCTATACTATACTGTAGTTATACACTTTATTAAACAAAAAAATCAGGCAGAAAAAAAAGCAGAGATGTGAAGAAGGTGAGGAAGGTTCGACTTCAACGGCTCTAATGACAATCACTATGAATTTTATCCAACCATATGTTAACCCATTCGGGCATGCGCACTCGCTCTTCTTTTCATATATATGTATATCTGATTGTGATTGCCAGCCAGCCAGCAACACACTCAGCACACTCCATCTGCACTATCTTACATGCGTGACAGCGAAATTATTATTATTATTTGAACTTATGAATACACCAGTTTGACCGGCACGTCATTTTACCTGGTATAGGTCCTAGCGCGCTAGTGGTGTGGTCAAGTGTGTACCAGCGCAAGTGCCATGCTGGACATAGAGGCGCACAAAAAAAAGAAGCAAAATAAAATTATTCATATACATAATAAGATTTACTAAAAGTTCAAGCTATAACCAAATGACCAGAGAGGAAAACGACGCAACAACAGCAACATCTTGACGAAAAAGAAGAAAATATATAGGTATATATATATGTTTAAAGAGTAGAAAAGATGATGATGAAAAAAAAAACAGCAAAAGAAACAACGGACACAAACTTGTTTCCTAAACCTGTCGATAATTTATATCCATTTTTATTTGAAATGAATTCTTCTGCTTTATTTATCTTCTTTTACGCCTATCTCCACGTCTTCTAGTCAATGGGATCCATTGGTCTAGTCATTTAAGAGCTTGAGTCTTTTTCTAGCATTGGGTCTCATCTAATTTGAATAAGTTTTTTGTGATTTGTGTTGAATATGTTTTTTTTTTCGTTCAATATTTTTTTTTTTGCTTTCGTTAACTTCACGTTGTAGTTAATATTTTACGATCTCTCTTCCAGGCATTCGTGTATTATATCTTCTTAGAGAAGCCTAGATTACTATATCTGTATATAACCTGTATCTATTGAAGAAAAAAAAACTCTTTTTTTTTGTCTGGTGTTACTCTAGTCGTTTTCTATCAGGTTCGAATTATCTAGTTTATGTTTTATTTTTATTTTATACAATTTTTTTTTTAACTTTTTTTGGTTTTGGTTAAATCTATTTTAAGTCAATGGACGCGGCAGGCACCGTGCAAGCGCACGGTGACAAAATGTCAAGAAGAGATTGTCACGATCATTTAACGATCATTGAAAGATCATTGATATATACTTATTTATATACATATACAAATGTAACAAAGCATATTTTTTGTTAGTTCATTAAACCTTGAGAATAGGTAGATCGGTAACTCTTAGTCCTCATGACCCTATTTCGCATGCTAGACCAACACTTCCCAAGCTATATAGTACAAGCTCCCATATTGAAAATGGATCGACATGCACATCGGAGATCAGCCTTCAAATCTGGCTTCAAATTTGAATCGGATCTTCCGGTAATTTCATACTTCGATTGGTGATCGCGTCATTCACAGAAAACATGCGGTCCGCCAACAAAATATAAACCCCATACCATGCTGCTTGACCTACACAATCGAACGAGAACTGGTCTTCTGAGTATGCCAATTCACCAAAATAATAGCCCATTTCCTTCATCCTATACAATTTTTTAAAGCCTCAAGTCTAAAAAAGGGTGAACGTGTACCATGCTTCGTTTGAGGGCTGCATTTGGAATAGTAGAATTTTTATTCAGGCATATTGTTTCTGTTTCACGTTAAGTGCAGGCGAGTCTTATTTTTACCTAGGCGTACCGCACCTGCTTTTGGACAAGGGTTTCAAAGTAATGAAGGTAATAACCAATGAAAAGACACCTAAAAGCTCGCTACTCACTTGTTACAACACAGCCCTTCTTTTATAACATCATGGGTCCTGCTCGGCGTGGACCTTACAGTAAGCCATATTATGATGATTATGGGCATACCACGATTATGTACTAGGAGCTTTAGCCTAAGATCGTGTTTAGACGGTTCGCTTCCAGGAACGTTCTTCACGAACTTTGTCGATGAAGGGCGAAGTGGGGATGATTGGAAGTACTAACCCACTTCTGCCTTCATCTGCACAGCTCGTGAGGAACATTCCCGTCTTTGCAGCCTCAAAGTGAATATGGAATTTTTTTTTGGACATTAAAGTTTGGAGCGGGGGGGGGGGGTGGAGTAGGTTGTCGGGTCTACAGGATTTATAGCCATCGAGCTATTTAAGGCACTTATGTATAAACCTCACAGGTTCTGAAGAAAACTCGGTGTACTTAGAGGGCTGGTCTAAGCGCGTAAGCTACAGCAGAGTATCGAGTAAAGTTTTTTGCCTAAGAGAGGTTTAAGCATTCTCTCTGTTATCACCCCTCCTCCCTTTCAATAACAAAAGAGACTATGGTACATTCCAAATTAAACCAGTAAACACAAAATTTTGTAATCCCGATTTTGGGACACATTTTTTTTGCACAATTTTTATGGGACCCCGATTTTGGGACACTTTTTTCGCAATTTTTTTGGGACATTCTCAATTCTTCCTGATGGCACAAAGCATTCCGTCCTGGCACTTGCTAAGCGCCCCCGAATTTCGTAACTGTAAAACGAACACAATATATTGTCCCAAAAAAAATGTCACAAAATCCAGGTGATTCATGTCATAGAATTTCTCGTTCGTTATTCGTTTGTTATATTTTCTTGTGTGCTGTTGTTAACGATATACATATATGTGTGTTGAGAAATCTCCTCGGGTGTTTGTGGGTGTGTGTGTGTGTTGATCTACTTAATTCGTTCGTGTTTTTTATTTGATATATCAGCTTTTTTTTATCAGGTTACAGTATTTCTGTGTTTTTTTTTTCAGTTTCTCCATATATCACACCTCGTTTTTTTTTTATTATTATTATTATTATCATTTCTGTTTTTCACTATATGCACCACCATTCAGCATCCATTCAGAGAATGTGTGTGGTACCTTTTGTGGTTTGGTTGTTGGCGCGCATCTCTTGTTGTTGCTGTTGTTGTTGTTGTTGTTGATGTATTCTTGTTGCTGTTATATTTTAAATTAAAATCAGGTGGAAAATATATATAGGTGTATTATATATAAAAATGCATATATGCTTTGTATATTAATAAAAAAAAGCACAGCGACACAAAACTTGATTCGTCATAACTACGGAGGAGACGCGAGTGTTGATACGAAATTGATTTAATAAGACCATTTACAAAACAAAAATATTTCGACCTTTCCGTTTTTGGGGGATTTGGTATTTTATTTTATTTTATTTTATTTCAATTTTTTTTATTCCTTTATCATTTTTCTTCATCGTCATCTTTATCTAGGCGAAGGGGAACGGGGGGTACAATCTTATATCTGTTATTTTTTTTATTTTTCTTATTAAAAGCTTGTTTTGTCATTTAAACATATATATATATATATATATGTATAAACTTTTTGGAGTGCCCCGGAACAACAAAGAATCGTCATGAAGACACAAAAAAACAATGAATATACATACATATATATATATTTAAGTATATAAGCATCGTGGGTTTCCTTAAGGTGTTTTTCAGGTGTTTTTTGGTGTTCTTCTTTCTTTTCTTAACTCTATTGCACTAAAAGTTAAAACATTTCAACATTTTTTATGGGGATTCTTTAGTCATGTAGTTTTAGGGAAATTTTGTTTCGTGTCTTCTTTATTTTTTTGGTTTTTTTTTGGTTTTTTTTTACGTTGATGGTATTCTTCTTCAAGAAATGTGATGTTTTAGTGCTTCTCTGAACAAATTTGGATAAATAGAGATTTTTGTTAGTTTATTGCTTCTTATAAGAATAAAAACCATTTTTTTGTTCGATGTGTGTCGGTTGTTGTTGTTTTGTTGCTTCATTCAAATGTTCTGTTCTGTTATTGATAGAAAGAACAGAACATGATGTATTTTTGGGTGTATGTTTTTTGCTTTTTGGTTGCTAGATTAAAGATTACAAGGATATGTTTGTATCTTAAGCATCATATATAAAAATAATAATAATTCCGCGGATACTTTTTACACGCGTTATTTTATCTCTTAATCGAAAACATATTAAGATTAATTTTGTAAGCGTTATTAATTTTATATTCTTTATCCTTCAGTTTATGTAATAAAAATGTTTAAAAGTAATTTTTTTATGTTCTTATATAATTCAGCGCACTGAATCACACATTTTTCATTCTATCATAAATTTTAATGTTCTTTTAAGCCGATACTGGTAAACTTAACATTGTTTTGCTGACAAGAAAACTCATCCCCGAGCGCATAGAATCGCCGTGAAGTCGATCTTGTCAAAATGCCTAAAAAATTATTTAATTTTTGTATGGCCATAACTAAATTATCCGAGGTTAAATTAAAACCAAATCAGCGACAATCCTTCACAAAGTAATAAACCAGCAACCCATTAACCAATTAAAATGGAGCACATCGATCTCCAATCATCACTCCTTCAAAATGTAGCGCTTTTAACACAATTGAAGCGAAAAAAACAAAAGCACTAAGAAAGATCAGTCTCTTGTTTAACAAATCCCCCCTACTCCACAGTTAAGTTACGGGGGGAAAACCCTAAATAAGAAAAACTACAAAACATCATCTAATCCACGTAGAACCACTTATCCTGCCACAGAACACGATAACACGATACAATTCAAAGTGTTTGACAACGTAAATTGTCCAAAGCCATTCATCAACGCGACTCTGGCGATATTCTATTCAGCATTTTTTTTTTGTTTTTCTTTTTTTTCATCGTTCCACAACAAAATCTCAACTGCTATTCCTCAACTACAAAAAATTGATCTAGAGCATCTTTCCTTCTATCTCGAAAAGAAAAGGGAAATCTTTAAGACAGAGAGGCGCAAGGAGATCGTTATACTGAGCCTCATCATACTCCTCCTCCTTGCGTCCTCCCTGCTCCAGCTCAGTATCCCCATCTAAGAATACAAGAATTTTCGTTGTTATTTCAAAATTAGAACCTGTCAACTGGAGATATAGAATCTTCTTTCCTCAGAAAAAAAAAACCAAAGAAAAATTATAGAAGGGAAAATCTTTAGGATGTTTATAGGAAGCGCATAATAGGAGGAACGCGTCACGGCTTCTTCCCTTTCGGCTTCTTTCTGTGTTAACTGGTGTGACAAAAGGTCTCTTATTGACAGATCTGTGGTTTATCTTATTTTTTTTATCTTTCCTATTTCTTCCCTCTCTTCTTTTTTATTTTATTTTGAAAGCTGTCGTCAATGTCATTTGGCTTAGATTTCAGGATGATGGTATCTTGTTTGAAGTCCATAGATCTTTGGATCTTAAAAAATTGATCGATTAGAAGCGATGTTTTTTGTGTTAATAAAGATAAATTTATCAGAAGACTTTCTGTTGCTTCCTCTCTTACAGGGTGTGTATAGAATATATATAGAGTTTAGTTAAAAGAATCAGGATATCAAGGGGTTGAAGGGGCAACTATGGTATTGAGGATCGGTAGCGAGGATCGATTTTAATATCCAGTCGAAAATCTTATGCTGGGGGCTAGGTACTAGTTCTAGATTAACAGTCCTTTTCGAATACAATATTAGATAAAATCAAACTGAATTAAATATTGGAGATCAGTAACGATCGCTGAAGAGATCACTAGATTATCAGCTTCACTCCAAGCTAGTGGAGCATAACGTAATTCTAGTCTGATTTTCCCGGAAGTAGATGCACAGGTAGGAACGAGAAACTAGCCAAGAAGAGAGCTCTCTCTTTTCAGGGGTCGAAGGTGGAGATAGTTGGCAGCCGAAAAGGCAGAATTTTTTTTCGAGAGAGTGGGAAAAATCTTACACCGTCGTCTAGCAGCATTGAATATGTATGGCCACCCGTCTAAAGCTTCCATCTCTACCACAGGAACCGCTGGGGGTCCCGCAAGACCAGTTCCAGTTTCGTATTGACTAAACTCCTGAACCCTTTTGCAAGATGTTTGAATCCAGACCGGCAAAAGCCGTAAGACTTTAAGCTCCCGTCATCAGCGGGACCCTTGAAAATGGGTCCCTCGAGGATGCTCGCAGGTGGGACAGTCTGGCTTATGGATCAATGACAGTTTATGATTTTTTTGTGAGAAAGGTGACGAATACGAAGCTCGCTACCCAGTTCCAAGCTACATGGGTTGCCGTAGGTTCATTGGAAGGTAGACAGCACTCAACTGCACTCTACTACTCTATTCTCGTGTCTCTGGCTCTTAAATAAAGTCCGGGTCCGGAAGTGATGAGCTGACGTGCTCGCAGCTGGTTCAGTTACTTCTACAATGCCTCGCCCACCTCCTCTTTGGAAGTGATCTCGTCCAGGTCCCTGATTTCCTGATGCCCTTGTCTGGTTTAACTGGAGGCAGCCCTACACCTAGCCTTCTTATATTTTCTCTTACGTTTCTTTTATGTCGTTTAATATATTTTGATAAATTCACGATTTGGTTCAGTGCCGATCATTGATCGATAGTTGATCGAGGATCGTTCTAAACTCAATACCTCGTGGATACCCTATGATGTTCTCGACTATTGTCGTTTAATCTGATATATAGTGTGCTTATAAAAATTGTCGTTTTACAAAGTTAAGAATCGAGATTGTTCTACTTTCTTATGAAGCGTCACTAGCTCCAACATCGGCAGAATCAATCTCATTGTCATATATTATTTAAAGTTATAAAAATCGACATGTGTGCGAATGTGCGATGTATCCACAATAGTTTTGGTAGAAATACGAAAAAAACAACGACCATATCACCTATTGACCACACATATTTCTATTCTTTTGTTATTTTTTTATTTACTCAATATTCCGAGAATCAACAACAACAGACTCCAGATGCTCATTAAAAAATCAGAGCCCAAAAAGCGAAAACCCATTTAAGAAAAACAAAGCTCTCCCAAGAAAATCCTAACATCTCCCGACTCTATAAACTTTTAGTTCATTGTTTTCAATTAACTGCCCAAATGTGTTCGACGTGTTCGTCGTCGACGTCGTCGTAGTCGGTCGGCAGTATCTTTCTTCTGTCCACATTTTTGAGGTACGTTTATTTGGCTTAACACTTAAGAAAGACTAAGTGAACACCCCAAAAAAAAATCTTATCGTTTTTTTGCCCCAACAAAAAAAACACTAAGTAATTTCTATTTTTTTGGCTTTTTGTTTTTCAAAAAAAAAATCTTTTTTTCGTTTTTGTTTTTTGTTTTTTGATGATGTTTTCTTCCACAACCAAGACGCGTCTTCCTCTATATGCCTATGGCGAGAGAGAGAGTAGAGTCTTCATGTCTTCTCTATTAAGAATATCCGAAGATGTAAACATTTGGTGGATTGTTGTATAAATAAAGTTTCGACTAAGGCAGGAGTGTATGACTTAAGGAGAAAATAACACACACCAAAAACAAAAAAAAACGAGATAAAAACTAAAAGAGATATGGGGAAGGAGAAGAAAAAAACGCTTTTGTTGTTTCTTGAGTTTCCCATAAAGATCAAGTCAAGATCTGCTTTTGTACAAGAAGTCTTCAGGGAAAGAAAACAGGGGAAAAAACAAAACAAAAAAAAATTGAGAAATTAATATTAAACAGATGTCAAGTTTCAATTTGGTTTTTTCCTTCTTCTTCTTGGTGCTGGTTTTGTTGTTATAGCTTCCCATTAAAAAAGGGAAGAGTACTTCCTTGGTTTTGAGATTTGATGATTGTCATCGAAGATTTTAAACATCGGCAGTTAACACAATACGCACTGCCTCTGATCTTCTGCCCACTGATCGATCGAATAGGAACAAAGGCCTGGCAATCATGATTTGTAGGCTGCAGGTAAGATCAAATGCAAGTAAGATCAAATCAAGTCCTTTAAAGCTGCTGGAAAAGATCAGATGATCTCGGCTCTGCTTCAGAAGTGATCTTACCAGTGATCGACCTACCAATTCTGGGGTGATCTCTATTCTACTAGAGAGAGGGTGATCTGTATTTGCAAAGTATGGTAGGCAAGATCATTCATGGATGCAAAATCCCAACTCTCATTTCTTTCTCTTGAAAACGATGAAGAGTGTTCTAGCCAAGCATGTTAGAGATAGGCTTACATCGTAACCCCTCCACTGCTTGCTATTTGCGTACCGATCAGGCAGATGAACAGTTGTGCCATAAAAAAAAATAGAATATCTCGTGGGTCTACTAGAGTCGGCCCAACTGTACGATACCGTACTGACCAGTCTAACAGTTTCCGGAACGCTATGCATCGAATATTGCAGGTTCTCCTATAGGTTGTGATAAAATTAAGGTGTTGATGATCGTGCGAATCCAATAATTGATGACCTGGACCTGATTCATGGTCTATAGATACCACAAACCTCCAGTTGCTGCGCAGTTCATAGAAAAACCGAAAGATCCCTTCGTTAGACCAAACATCTAGATCTAGGTGACATTCGTTAAGCGTACGGTAAACCTAACTAGCGACTGGAAACGTTTTTGGGCGTTTAAGAAGTTGTAAAGGACGAATAAAACTGGCAATTATCTTGGTGGTCATAAAGGGTGCTATTAACATACTGAATAGACCCGTTCGTGTTTGATTGCCCAGGTCAAGCAGCGTTGGACTTGGTTTGTACTTAATTGGGGGACCGCTTGGTAAAACTACACTCGCGTTCGGAATGGTTGATGCCGCGGGCGCAGTTGTGCAGCTATGCGTGCTAGTTGCGATCGCGTATATGCTTCTCAAAAATAACCTACAGACAGGAGACAGTTGGGGGTCTAAAGGCCCCCATGCACGGTCAAATGAGTTTTGATCGGCCGACCGGCCCACAATCGATAGTTTTGGTTGTACATCCGCCCTTCGATGTACATCCAATTCAACCGTGTATGGGGGCCTTAAGACAGGAGACAGTTGGGAGTCTGCAACCAGACGGTAGTCTCAGAGCACACAAACCCGTTTGCAGAGCCGGGAGATTGTGGCTTACGAATCAAGGACCTTTCGACTGCTTTCTTTGTGGGAAAGGTGGAGGTCGTTACACAATTAACTAGCTACATAAGTGCCATAGCTGCATTGCAAGGGGACAGTACTCTCTCGAGAAGTTCTTCCTTTTCGTTTCTGTGGATCTCGAGCAGTATAGAAGGGCAGTAGGGATGGTAGTAAGAAGGCAAGAACAATATTGGAAGGACGAATGTCTTCAACGTTCTGGAACCCATTGCCCAGAGTGAACCGGCGTGATGAACTGGTCACGCATATTTGGAGGTCGCCCTCTATCATTCCTGGGATTCTGTACAATTGAGGAGCTTCCACCTGGGGGTTTACCCTGAAGAGTAGGAGTATTACTGTCGCTTTTTTTTGTGGTAAAGGGTTCTAGTAGGTGGCGGGTAGGTTTTTGAGCTGGATCTTTGATCTATTGGGATCAGATAGAATTTAGAGTAGAGTATCAATATTTAAACTAAAGGAATGGTGAGAAACTCGTTCCTTTTGAAACCTACATGGAGAGTTACATAAGACTATATTTTTTTCTACCTACAAACCTATACTGAATACAATATCAAGCAACAATTTCTGCTGCAACAGTGTAGTATATATGTATATTGAGAAATATCAGAGACGATAACTCAACTACATTAAAAAATGCTTCAACCAGTTTTGAGCTGCGTAAATCTTTCATCTTAGAGCGCTAGAGATAATCGCGCATTCGATAGCTGTGAATGATTATTAGATCATGGCAATCCCTATATGATAGGTTTAGTCTCTTGCTTTTATCCAGTTTGTTTTTGTGTGTGCTTCCCTGCTCTTCCCACTTGTATGCAAGTGATTTAATCACATCTACACCACCTATTGCAGCTATTAAGAAGAGTTTAGTAACTTTTTTCTGCTTCTATTCGTAATTAGGCTAGGTTTAGAGTTAGATTAAGAGCGGGGTAGGCAGGATTCTACTGAATGAAAGAATAAAGGAATCTAATTTTGTGTAGTGAGAGATAACAAAAAAAAGAACGAGTTGAAGAAAATAATAAACTTCAATTTTTGCCATAGAAATGTGCTGTAGCTGGAGCTAAGCTAGTGCCCGGTCTGGTGCTGCTGCTGCTACTACTGGCTATATAGTGGTAATGGTGGTGCTGGAGATGCCAAAGATATAAAATCTCCTCGCATTCATATCTAAATGCAGAAAATACCGGAAGAAAAGTTCATTCACGTATAATTTTACATGCAGGGAGAGTCATCTGTATAGATGCGCGCTGATGACGCGTACTCTCAGCTGTAAATGCCTTTCTTAGATACTAGATACCATTTTCATTCTGCACAGTTTTATCTGTTTGTTATGCACTCATCGCACGAAATTAAAGAGAGAACAAAAAGACGAACAAGTACGCACAAAAAAGCAGGCGCAAAGCTTGCAAAATGAAAATATTGTGTATTAAATAAAACACACAATAAAAGTAAAATAAAATAAAATTGAAAAAAAAACCCGCACAAGAGGAAACTGAGGAATTGTAGTTATAGTATCGAGTTAGGACATAGTGTGTGTATGTTGGAGATACAAGCTGGATCTTGCATTCTCTCCATCTTCCCGTACGCGTTTGGTGCTGGTCCATAGTATCTCCTGGGATATTAGTAAAGTATTAACGATTGCCAACGGCCGGTGTGTACATTTGTGATATGGAAAAGTGCATTAATGCACACAGCTCTAGCGCACATTATGAAAAGACAGATACTATATCTCCAGATGCACCTATATATATTGTGAGTTACATATTGAGAGGTATAGATGGCCACTATAGGTTGGTAGGGTAAAGCGCAATTGAGAAAATGTGTGTGAGTGTGTGTGTTTTTTATTTCGCTGCGCTACCTGGTGCTGTGTTGTTATTGTTGCTATTTTGCTGTTCATGTTTGTGATGTGATGGTGCATGGTGGTGCTGCTGTTTTGGGGCGAGAATACTCGTTACCTGACCGTTTAATGGAACAGGTACCCAAGAGTAATCCACGATTGCATAATCCAATAAACTGCGATGCGTGCAGAGAAAGAAAAACATTGGAGAACAGGTTGACGGATATTGCTGCACCAGCCACAAACGCACTTTCAAACTTTGGTATTTTATTTTCTTTTAGTGTGGTTTTTTTTGCTGTTGCTTGTTTCTTTGATTTTTGATTTGTGTGTTTTTTTTTGTTTTTTTTTCGCCGTTGTTTTGCATAAAAATTTTAAGATTTTTTTGGTATGAGAGGGCACGAGTGCATGCGCGGGTCGGAAATGACTATAAGGAGCAGAGAACATTGCGATTCTTATACCCAATATTTAGTATATCGTAGTTACGACTCTTTATCTCGATACGCGCTCTTATACCAGTAGAATATTATTTTTGAATCGGGAGATTTAAATAAAATCGAGGCCTCAATACAATTTACCATCGTGTAAGGGACAAATGTATTGGCCTCGTGTAAGTCCGACTCAAATCTATCCAGAAGGCCAAGCAGGGATGGGGGGGCGGCTCATGAGGCAGCACGTCAAACAGTCGTAAACAAGTTAATACAACCGGGCTTTTCTACATGCCCTACAAATCCCGGATAGGATATAACACTTCCTAGGCACTCCTTCAGAAGTGTCATGAGCTAGTTTTGGACAACCTGGTATGTCAACCAGGGCAACATGCTTCTAGAAACGCATAGACCTATCAGCTTAACTTATTTTCTTTTGAACACGATGTAGACTGCTGGACCTATCAGGTTCAAACTGGAGTTCTATTTTCCTCTATATAGTTCTCAGTTCGCCTAATCACAAGGGTCAATCAACAGTGGTTGTTCTACACCAACTAGTCACCAAGATCGAGAAAGCCCTAAGGAAACTGCGTTAGGTGCAGCTCTATACCAATGGCTTTCAAAATACCTGGATCCCCCTCCACACACAATCTTCTACCTTGGCTGACTCCACCATGAGTGGTAAAGGTATTCAGGGCTAGGTCCCCGGATCCTAAGCTAACGTGCGCAATGAGGCTGTGGATAAGCTCGCGAGGGAGGGTGCAAATGACTGCGGCTCTCCAAAAAAATATTTTAATCAAAAAAATCATAATTAAAAATTTATGTTTTATTGTCATTGTTTTTTGTTGTTAAAAGATGTTTCCAAAACAACGACGAGAATTTGAAAACAAAAAAATTAAATCAAAAACAGAATAGATTCCGTCTTTATACCTTTTTAATACCCAATTCAAAAAGCCATCAAAAAAAATCCCAAAAATTAGAGAATGATAAAGACTGAAAAAAATGAAGATTCTTTTTTTGGTGAAAAGACAAAAACAGAAGACACAATTCCCCCCTGAGAGATTCCAACTAATTGCCAGTTAGGCGGCAGTTTTACCTTTATATTAACGATAGGAGAACACTAAAACCAATTAAAAATGCATTTTGAATCGAACTGTGATCGATTTTTTTTGGTGATATTTCTCGGTTTCTTCGAGATTTTTGTGTGTGCTTCGATGTTCACCATTTGGGGAAGGTGTATCTCTGGATGGAGCGAGGGAATATATAATCGTATGTTAAAATGGTTAAAGAAGAACGAAGTCTGCAGAGGTGGTGTTCCTGTTTCTTCTTAATTAATTAAGGGGACAATTTCATAGATGAAGAATCCAATCGATATAACAATAAAAATTAAAAAAATGTGGAAAAATGAATGGAATTAAAATTTTGATTTAGGTGGAATGAGAGAGGGGTTTTTGGAAAAGGCAAAGGGTGGTGCCTTAACAGGGGCGATCAAGTGTGATTTGGAATGTAAAATTAAAGGCAAAACGACGAGAGGGAATCAGATCAGGATAGAGTTGTGGATTACCCCTGAATCAGGGGACCAGTGGTAGTAACCCTGTCGGTTAGCGGTAGTCGGTCTAGATTTGTCGGTTTACCACTGGATCAGATCGCGGAGTGAGGCACCGAGAATCTGCCTCAACCATCGCATTTGGAAGATCTCGAGCTTGTTGATGTCTGGATTGAGCAGTGTCCACGTTTCTGATCCATAGAGAAGAATCGGAAAGATCAACGTTGGGTTCATGTTCGATAATTGTTGGTTCGGTATCGAGAAACTGATTCGTCGGCTGTTCGATAATCGGCGGTTCAGGTGCTGGACTTTGTGGCGGGTCGTGGATGTACCGCTGATAGAAGAATTTTCTCAACGTGTTTCGTTCGTTTCCGCTGATCGATGAGGTCCAGACAGCTGTCACCGTTTAAGGATAGGTGGACACCATTTATTG
The DNA here is from genome assembly GCA_949987705.1 of Thereva unica. Classification (NCBI taxonomy): domain Eukaryota; kingdom Metazoa; phylum Arthropoda; class Insecta; order Diptera; family Therevidae; genus Thereva; species Thereva unica. The sequence continues at coordinate 3,362,750 of OX465286.1, forward strand.
CACACCTTTGCCTTTCTTTTGCATCGATACCATCCGGTATTGTGAGCGTCGTGAATTTGTTGGATAATGCCATTTGAAACTCACACCCGATGGACGGGTACAGTAGACACGTCCGATTTCTTCCCTTCGAACAAGATAATGGTCCGATCCGTAATCCGGCCCACGCATTGTCTTTGAGTGTCGATCGGAATCTTGCGTTGATCAAAACGTAATTTAACATCGCCGAGCCGTTGCCGAATGGATTTCGCCAGGTGAGTTGGTGTTTGATTGGGTGGCTGAGGATGCTTACGCCGCTGAGAATAAAGGGAGGCGTAAGCCGTTGTCGTTAGTTAGCCCGTGTCCGAATTGGCCCTTCGGTCATTCCCAGCTGGTTCGATCTACACCTGAATGTTGGTTAAAGTCCCCCTCGAATATGATTAATTCGGTTCGAGGTATCGTATCCATCGTTTGTTGAAGCTGATTGTAAAATTCGTCTTTTCGCGTCCGAGTTGGTATCGATTGCCGCATAAACGAATACGATATGAGTCCTGATCGTTCACCGATGGTTATAACCGCCAAACGCTCGGATATCGATTGGAATGCGATAAAGCTATTGGCAGCCCGTCAATCGACCATAAACCCGACGCCAGCCTCTCATTTCTCACCACCGGAATAGTAAAGCGTCATCGTCATGAAATAGCATTGACCTACAACTACCATTCCTTTGCTACTACCACAATTGAACGCTGACGGAGATCGCTTTTTACCTTACTCTGCTTAGGAGCAGGAAAAAGGCAGGGAAGAAGGAACGAATATTTGTTATCTATAGTTCTGACTATTTCGTAACAAAAAATTCAAGATGGCGGTTCCAAGATGGCGGACGAATTTTGTAATTGTAATTTGGGTAATTTGATAATTTTTTCGTGTAAATTAAATTAAAATATTAAAAAAAATTAAAAAAGACAATTGTTTCTGTATGACTTGTTCTGGTTATTAATATTTGCGATTCCTATAAACAAAACACAAAAAACAATTTAAAAATTTTTGAACTAAATTAGATTTGTGAATATATATATTTTTTAGTGGTCCCACTCGAATATCAAATTACTTAATTATAATCTTATATTATACCCGATTTTCTTTCTCTCTATCCGGGGTGGACTAGTGGAATAGTAAAAATGAATAAAAAAAATCAGTTCTGTATAAATATGTGTTTCGTTTTTCTTTTCGTTTTCGTCTAGTTGGGTTTTTCTGAATAATTTTTGTTGTTTAAAGAAATTTAAATCGAAAAATACAAAAAAATATTTCGGAGCACCCAAAAACAACACAACGAAGATGAGATGATATTTTTAAGTTGTTAAGTATTAAATTCTTTTTAGACTATCGTAGAAGAAGAAGTGAGCTTTAGTTATAAAATACAAAAAAAAATACAAAAATGAAGAAACAAGATTAAAGATGATCCATAATGTGGATGGTAACCACATATAAAAGAAGTAAAAATGGAAACAACAAAAACAAAGAAGAGGTGAAAAACAAAAAAAACACAAACTAAATAAGAAATATATACAAGAAGACACAATAAAAGCCCCGAAAAACCATTCCGATTTCAAATCATATCATAAATTTGCATAATTTTCATTCTTCATCGGTTTTGATGTGTGTCCATAACTCTTTCGCCTCTTGCCATGTGTTTTGCTGCTTTCGTTACTGATGACCTTCCGGAATATATACGGCATAAAAAATAAATAAATATGTAGCATATACCTGTTGGGGTATAGCTATATGTATATATGGGATGAGCATACCTGTTGCAAGGTAATGATGAGAGGCTGTCGCTCAGATTTACATTTTTGCCCACGAATTAAAGTGGTTTAATACTAAATAAATCATAGTCGTTCCCCCTCCCCCTTCTACTTCTTATGCTGGGGCTGTATATGGTGTTTTTTTAAGGAGAATTCAACATTTTTTGGATAATTTTTTTTTGTTGTTGTCCCTAAATGCTTTTATCCCTGTGATGATGATTTTATGAGGATGATAATATTGTTGTTGCTTTTGTTGCTATTTTTGGTGGTGGAAGTGGTCATTTGTTAAGGCAGTCAATCTCCTTCTACAAAACACTATCTTCGCCCCCATGCCCCCACCCAAAACCATATCTAATCACACGAAAAAAAAATTCAAAATATTTTTTTTATCTGGAATCCAATTTTGGAGATATTGGCCATAGTTTTCCCTCTGTGGCATACTATTGTTGATGTTGTTGTTTTCTATACTGGCTTGACACAGCAACAATTTAATATGCTATCTAGGTATATCCACATATATATCCACATACATATATATGGAATGCCGGCAGGTGTCAATTTGGGTTCACAAAATATATACATATATATATATATATATAAAATTGTGGTTTTTGTTTTTATTTTTTTTTTTCGTCAAACTACTAAATTATTTAGAGCTTGTTGTTATATTAAGGTTAGACCCGTATATTTTTATCTGTTGTTTGTTGGCTTGTTGAATTTTTTGTTCATTCCTCTCTTAAGTATTATTTAATGCTTTTTGTCGGTTTTTATACTTATTTGCGTATTGTAGACATATTTTACATTTAATGATGTATATTTTATCATGAAAATGCCACATTTCTTTCAACTTTTTCTTAATATATTTCGGTTTTTTTGGTTTTTGGCTTTTTTGATGATTTTTGAAAAATATAGAGAGAAAAAAAATGATTACTTAAATCTGTTGTTTAATGGGCTTAAGTTACTTAACAAAAATATAAAACTCTATCGACAATATAGCCCATAACGACGAAACGAAAAAAAAAACAAACTAAAAACATATTTTAAAAATTGCCTTTTCTGCTCTAGATTTTTATTATATATTTAACGAACATAAAACACGTGTTTAAGAGATTGGGCAATTTTTACATATGGAAGATTAAAATTTTGGGAGTATTTTTTTGGTATTGTTTTTGTTATGTTTTTTTTTTGCTTGTATTAAGTATAATTATGTGGATGATACACAAAGGTGTTTATTAAAGCAAAACTTAGGCGCTTACGAATCGCTCTTTATACCACTAGTTCGTCATGTCATTCAATGCATGGCGCAATGTTTCGTACCTCCTTCCGTTCGTTCGTCTTTTTCAAAATTTCCCAAAAGTTCTCGCTTTCGTTCGTCTTCATTTCTCTCCGTTCTTCTTGATCTGTGGACACTTCCATATGAAGTGTACAGCACTGAATTCGCCGACCGGCCGAACGAAAAGAACGAAACTATGTGATTCAGGCTTTATCTTCACTTTTTATTTAGGCTTAGAGTTAGGCTTGACAGTATGTTTTGAAGAGGACTTCTTTAAATTCGTCGTACGATGGCTCAACTCGATAGTTCGTCTTCGAAGCGACTTATCTCTTAACGAGATGGCTCAGCAGTTCAGAACCTACTTCGTATTGGTGCCTGGTCACCAAAATTATATAGCTGACGAACTGGCTAGGGGAGGTTCCAGGAAACGAAATGGTTCGCCACTTTGGGCCACTTTCAAACTACGAAGCAGATAGCGAAGAAACATTGGAGGGATCTTAATAAATGCACCGTGGCCAAATTAACCTGGCCCTCTTATGATCTCAGGCGGACCACCTCACTACTGAGCATCGGGAGACAAGACCTCTCAGCTATTGTGGGAGTGCTGACCGGACGCTGTGTGATAGGGACGCACGCGACCCGCTTAGGTCTTGAGACCTACGAATTTTGCAGAAGCTGTAAGAATCCGGACGAGGACGAAAGTGCACTACTACATCTTCTCTGTCACTGCCCAGCCCTAAGCAGAAGAAAACTAACCACATTTGGTGACCCCTTTCTAAGCACGCTTGCGGAAATCTCGTAGATTGGGATATTACTTCCTCGAGATGGTTTAACGAAGAAACGCCGCTTGAACATCGGGTTTAAAGTGGGATCAGTATGGCATATGCGTTCTATCCCTTTGGCTTAAGTGTATGAGCTCAAACCAACCACTCAGCCATATCTAACCTAACCTATCCAAGAAATTCCCGATTCAAACAGGTGCCCGACAAGAAGACGTCTCTTCGCTACTTCTCTTCAACGTTGTGATCGACGCGATTATGCGTGAAACATTTGATGGAAGACGTGGAGTTCGATACGACGACAACAACTTCGTAACCGACTTGATGTTCACCGACGATAGCACCGTTTTCGCCGACACGTATACCAAGTTGCTATGATCTGGTCCCAAAGATTCGTTGTTCTTTCAGCGATTTTTTAGTTCGATCGATCTACGATTTCAAACGAGCCGATCTTTCACTGATCTTCGCTAATTTCGACCGATCTTTAGTTTTTTATAGGTTTTGTAACTTCGTTAAGTTCAGGCTGATCTTCGTTCTTTGAATATTTCTTTTTACTACTTGATCGATCCCCGTTTTTTGAATGATATTTTTCATTCATTCAAACTTCTCCCGACCTATATTTGTTGTCAATCGTTGAACGATCTTAAATTTGGCTGATCTACATTAAGTTGTTAGTTGCCGATTGAATGATTATTTCAACTTGTTCAATTTAATTCCACCCGATCTTTATTTTTTGAACCAGTTTTCCAATATTGTCGATCTATTTCCGGACAATTTTTGCAATTCGACCAATCCATTCTAGGCTAATCTTTGCTTTTGGAACGCGTTTCTTGCAAAACGATCGTTGACCATTGAACAATTGTTTTTTTTTTCAATTGGGACGATTGTTTTCAAGCCTACTGATCTACTGATCTTTCGATCTTCATCTCTTTCTTGTATCAAAGAACTTAATCAACAAAACTGAACTGCAGCAATAGAACTATGTAGAAGGGGAACTAAATAATATTGTAATAAAATAAAGAAAATATCGAAGATGATAAAGACTAGTTTCGTCTGTCGATACATTATGTTTAGGCGCATAAATTAGTCATTTTTAAATTGTAATTTTTAAAGTACACTCATTTGAAATGTCTTCTTAATAAAAACTTGATATATCAATTCCTGTCCCCACATTCTTTTTTGTTCCCCTGGTGCATTTCCTACCACCGGTCTGGTGGACTCTCTTAGCCCCTGCTGCAAGATGATGATATTCCTTAATGCCAGTATGCACATTCCCTTCCATCATACACCTTAATGTGTAAAGTGTATCCGATTCAATTTCTTGTTATTTTTTTTGTTTTATTTTTTTTTTGGTTTTTTTCCTCAATCTTTCCTTGCCGTGTTTTCGTTACTAAATAGCAACAGGCAAAATAGCGGCAGGGCAACAGGTATTATACCAGGCTAAGCCATTGATCGGCACTCAGCAGCATCAGGCAGCAGCAGCAGCAAACTTCCCTCTATGTGGCACCTATTCAAAAACTCGATTTTCCCCATTTTAATACATAAATTAAAATCTAAAACTGACGTATATATTTTATTCTTGTTCTTCCTCGTTGTTTTATTTTTTTTGTTTTTGTTTTTTATTTTTCACTTAATTCAAGCCAAAGGATTCACGGCACCTTGGCGCATGTGAAGTGTGTGTGCTATTTCCACCTCTAGTAGGCGCTTCGTTGGACAGTCATTGATATGAAATTAGAAAATTGTAATTAATTTTTGTAATTTTCTATAATTTATCTAAAAAACCGAAGGAAATTAATGGAACGAAGAAAAAAAATCCTTTTATATTAATATTCACCACACATAACCAACCACCTCAAGCCTACCTACCACCTCCTTGTATCCGTTTTTTTTGTATGGACAAGTTGGTGGTTTAGTGACTCTCAATGACTAGACAACATCTTCCAACTGTACTCCTATATAGGAGATGGGTAACATCCAAGGTATGATGTTGGTTGGCTAGTAACCGATCGTCGTCGTCTTTTTTTTTGATACATCCGATCTGCTTTTAGTATTATGCGTATATAAAAAGCCCGATGTCTCCTCTATAAAATACTATATGTCTTTTGGTCGTTTCTTGTGCTTGTTGCATTATATCCATCTCATATGTGCAGATTGGTCTTAGGTGAGTGGATGATTATCTAGTATGTATTTAAAAGTATGCATCTTAAAGAGATTTCTGTGTTTTGTTAACAGAGTCCGCCTAAGGGATTTTTTTTGCTTTTATCGCTGTAAAACAAAAAGTGCATGAGGACCGGATTTAGAGATTGCTTGATTTTCTTCCTGTCTTGCCCAGGTTGAGAGATATAATTTGTTTTCTTCTTCTCCTTTTTTCTCCAGCTTGTTGGGTTTTGTATGGTGTTTGTTCAAACTGAATTCCTTTTTTTGAACCAAAATTTTCGTCGGACTTTTTTTGTTAATTAGGATTTTTGGTATTTTTTTCAAATTATCATCGATAAGTATGTGGGTATACTTGGCTTCAAGGCGAAAAACCTTTAGGCCATGGCCTGCCGGCGGCCTTTATGTGAATAGGTTGATGGATTGTCTCGCTGAACTTTTGAAAATAATTTTCAAGAGTTTAGTTCAAATTTTCGTTCGTACAAAGTAGATCTGCAGTAGTATTAACAGAATCTTTTACAGAGCTTAAGAGATTGGCCGGGTTGCAAAAATCGTTCCAAAAGCAAACATTGTTTTAAACAGTGAAGATCGGCTGGAAGTAAGTTGGACGATTTGAAACAATCGTTTAAACAGCAATTAACAACTTAATGTAGATCGACCGAATTCAAAATAGTTCAAAAGACGAAGATAGGTCGGAAAAGTTTGAATTTAAATGAAAAAAAATCGTTCAAAAAACCGAAGATCGACTTGGAGCTATAGCTATCGACCAAGTTAAACAAAAGCATTTAAAGAGCGAAAATCAGGCGAAGTAAATCGAAGAAAGTTACCGATTGAAACCCGAAGATCACATTCGGCTTGAAGTAGATTGACCAAGTTGAGAAAAATGATTGAAAAGAGAAGGTCTCAACATGAAGATCGGCTAGAAATATGTCTATCAATTCATAAATCGTAGATCAACTTGTTTTTCTTCTGTCTTTATGCTCCTTTAATCCTTCCTGGCCGCCCTCCACCGGACTCTATTTAGTTTGCGCAACAGGTCCAAGACCTCTGGGTTGTTCGAGTAGATGAACCAAGTTAAAAAAAATGACGATATGAAATAGTGAAGATCGGCCTGAAGTCGATCGGCGATTGGACATTGTACCATGGCGGAACGATTTTACTAATTGGTAGAAGAAAGAGTGACAGAGCTCAGAGCCAGAAAAGATGGTCTTAAAGTATATCGAACAAATTAAAAAAAAAGTGCGAAGATCGGTTTGAAGCAGGATACCCATTTCTAGTCGCAGCAATAGTCCTAGCCTAACCTAACTAGGACCAAGTTAAAATTGGTCTGGGTGCAAACTTTCTTTTGGTGGGTGGTGGAATCACGTTATTCTTGTTTGGGTTCCGGGTCATCGGGCCGCAAAGGCATTAAAAAGGCTAGACATGGGTCCGGAATCGGCTATTGTGTGATCCACTAGTTTGGTCAAGAGGGCCCTTGTCGATCGGACTTTGATAAAACACGTCGTACGCTGAAGTTCCAGCGCCTAGATTGCTAAACTCTTAGCGATTCTTTCCTGTGGCATCCTTTAAGGACGCCGAGGAATTGTTGGGGCGCAGTAGATACAGTACGCCATCGTTTTGGCTTGGTTATCAATTACACACTGCGCCCTGAATTACCACTTATGGACTACAGGAATGGCGGTGAACCCAAACTGTAGGCTTTTGCTTGAGAAATATGAGTCTACTCTTCGTTTTCTCTATGAATGCCCCGTGATATCGAGGAGCAGGGTTTCGTTATACAACAGCAATAGAAGAGAGCAGAGAAGTCTCAGCGACAAGCCAATAGGCAGATATGGCTTAATCTGTTCAAGCGGTCTGACCTACAAATATATGGGGGGGTGTAGTACAATAGGCCAAGCGAAGTGGAGAAGTGTATCTCACCAAAAGAAGAAAAAGAGGTGCGGTATTTCATCTCCTTCCAGTTATACAAAATAAAATTTGAAAAATATAAATTTTCCTCTATTATTAGGTATCGAAAAAAATCTAAAAATAAATTAAAAAACGCTCTTAAGAGTATTTCCTGCTTATTGACAGTTAAGTATTGGATTGTGTCCCTATAAACTTACTAATAAAATAAATTCAAATTCGTTGAATCACACATCTGGAGTCAACAAATCTGAAATTCAAAATAAATCCCCCTTTCCTTTTCCTGTACACAAAAAAAAATTAATAAATAAGAAAACAGAAATATCGAGATGGCTTTTTTCAAACTGCTTATCATAAAGAGGAAAAATTAATTTTCTCCATCGCATCAAGAATTTATTGTGCGCACACCCTCTGCACTAAATGATCGTGAAAAATATGACAACGATAAAAAAAATTATGATGAAGATCGGTCCGCATTTATCCAGGTCCAAGTGGAACCAGGGACACAACAAATACGATATATCGACGGAGGAATAGAAGAGGGGTCTTAAGTTTTGAGAGATGGTGGTGGTAGTGGAGGTGCATCTGCGAGGGGGCGAAGGGCGAGAGAGCGATCTTTTTCAACACCCTTCAAAAATAAATACAAAAAAATTTTGAAAATTTTTCCAACAATGTCACCACTTTCGATCGATCGGTGTTTTTATAATTTGGGGATTGTTATTTTTTTTTATTTATTTTCTTCCATCCATTTTCTGTGGGGGAGGAAGATATGTGTGTGTGTTTTTTATCGAATATAATTTCCTTTTCTTAGTATCTTATAGAAGGTCTTTCCGATCTTTTTAATTCGTGTGTCAATATATCCATGATTCTTTTGCCCAAGGAATGATCACTTTATTAACGATCTTTCAAGAAAAATATGTCGCAACTTTGCTCTCTCGATCATTCTTAATAATAACAACCAAAATAAAAAAAAATAAATAAAAATTTAAACAAAATTTTCGTGTGTGAGTTTTTTATTTCTATATATCCAAATTGAATTCGATATCTATTTTCTCTGATAGATTAATTTAATGGATTCCTAGTGGAATTTTGACACATCGGAAATGTATCAAGGGGGAGATATTTGTAGAAAAACGATCTACACCGTAGATAATATTTTCCCAAGTTGTTGTTGTCGTTTTTCTATCTAGTCTTTGGGATAAAAGCTAAATTATTGGATACCAACGAATCGAGGATATCAAAAAAGCGAGTTTAGTTCAAGCCCCGAGGTGGATAAAAAAAAAGAAGGGGGAGTGTTTTTTTTTAAATATATCTCTATATAAAAACGTTCTGTAGGTGTTTTATTGAATCGTTAAGCATTTATCTATTCGATTTTATTTTCGGATTGATCGGAGTAAAGATATTAAATGTTTCAAGAAGAAAAAACACGCACACACACGCACGCACACAGTCAGTTTTATTCGAATTTATTTTGAAATAAGGAAAAATCCATTTTATCTATGATTAACCACTTCTAAAATTATTATTGTGATTTAATTAGATTATTATTGCTTCATTGGCTGGTGATTTGTTGTTTTTTTTTTTTTGAATATCAATAAAAAACGCCCGGGTTATTTTTGTCAAAAAATGTTCTAACCAATTCTCAATTCCCTTCTTCAATTTTATTATCGATTTTTATTTTCTTAAATATTTTAATACCAAGCGTTTGAAAAAAAACACAGCAGATTATTCTTGGGCAGATAATATATTTGAACATGTGCTCCATGATCGGTTCGGCGTTTTTTTTTTGTTCGTGTTCTAAATACGTGAAAAAAATATTGTGTTAAAAAAATTATTATTAATTTATTGGGAAAATTTATGACGCATTTTTAAGCAACAGATGATTTAATTAATTTTGGTTTTGTTTATATATATTCACGCGAACTGAATGAAATACGAAATTTTATCTGATCTTGTATAAGATCGATATCAGGTGTCTGGATATACCTGTGATCATAGCAATTCTAATTAGGAGTAGTTTGGAATATACACCTATCCCCCGATTCAAACTAAATATAGCTTTCGCAAAAAGAGTGTAAAGTGCTAATAATTGGGTCATTTAGCGTGAGTCGCCAATTTTTAGGATTTTAATTTTGCCACATTAGTGACTTGATCAATACGACGAGCTTAGATTAGAAATATTGTTATCAGGATACATATAAAATTAATCATGGATCATTTGACAGTGAGAGAAAGCCAGGCTCTCCAACAAACGATGATAAGAAAGAGGGCCCCTGGTATCAGACCTAAAGGTACTGCGGTCATCACTTGGTCTATTGAAGAACAATCTTTATTCTTAAAATTTGTAGACCAGACTGCCTTATACCTACTAATAGTAAATAAGAACCATACTCATTACATGTATAAATTGCATACGATATATTAAATTAAATATTTTTTTTCGAAATAAATAAATAAAATTTGTTTCTATCTCTTTCAGGTATGTGTTCACGAAATTGAATAAGTTGAAGACTGCTACTCTACTACTGCTACTACCATTAGAAACTACTACTACTTCTGCACGTTTTGAAATTCCCCGAATTATAATTAATAATAATATATCAAAAAAATATTAAAAAAACACACAAAAAAAACGAAAAAAAAGAAAACAAACGCTGTGATAAATCCGTAAATAATGTGTGGAATATCGGTTTTTGTCATAGATTTTTGTAAGGTAAATTTTTGTTTTTGGTAATTTTTAAGAGAAAAAAAAAATAAATTTTATTATTCTTAGATAGAAATTAATTAGAGGGTGACCCAAATCTTGTCCCAAAATGTTTTCTTATTAAATTTGGATTATTGTAAATAACATTTCAATTTTTAACTATCTTTTATTAAATGAAGGAATAATATGACTATGAGATTTGTACAATTTTGGGACACCCCCTGTTGATTTATAATTTATATCTTTTTCTTTTCCTTTAAACATTTTTATTGCTTGTTTTTTTTAAGTGAATAATGTGTGAGTTTTAAGGGTGTTTTGATCACTTGTTTTGTGTAAATTTTTAGTGGTTTTTGACACTTGAAAAACTGTGCGCTTATATTAAATTAGTTAAGAAATTTTCATACTAGTGTCCCAAAATAATATTTTTAAATTTTAACACCTATAAACAAGTATTTTAATCTGCCGTCAAAATAGATACATATATGTTTATCTATAATTGAAAGACAAATTTCGGAATTATAAGAGGTGGTTTCTAGCGATATTCAAACAAAATATATATGTCCCAAAACAATATTGTATTCGATGTTATTATCTGCACTTGTAAAATAATAATTTTAATTGTGACATTTTATTTTTATTTCGCAATTCAAAATTGTCACAAAAAAATTTAAAACTGTCCCAAAAAAATTTTAAAATGTCCCAAACACACCTACGAACTTAACCAATACATAAAGGAGCTCCAAATTATAATAGTTCGTATTATACATATTTTTTCACTGTCCCAAAACAACTATAAATGTCCTAAAAAAATGGAAATGGGCCAGGTCGTTCTAGAGATGATACAGGTCTCCAGTGCTCCCTACCTTAGACTGGCTAAGTGATAATCAAAAAAGGCCTATTGTGAACAGTTAGTAGTCTTTAGATAGATCGCTTTCCCGACACCCTTTGCCATTTGAATCTGCCGGTAAATATCCGTCGATCAAGCTTCTTTTGCTTTGGGTTGCCCCAAACTGAACGAACTGATGGAGGGATGAAAACTGGAGGAGGAATGCGCCCAGAAGCATCTGCAGTTGCTTGTGATCGTGCAGATCAAGCTTTAACACTCGAAGACAGCTACAAATAATCTTAAGATTCTCCAAAAGGAGGCCAAGCTGTCATTTCGAAGTTCTTGGAGAACTAATTCATTTTGAACTAATTGGAGAACTAATTGAAGTACTTCGAGAACTAATTCTCTTGAACTAACCGGAGAACTAATTCATTTTGAAGTTCTTGGAGAACTAATTCATTTTGAAGTTCTTGGAGAACTAATTCATTTCGAAGTTCTTGGAGAACTAATTCATTTTGAACTAATTGGAGAACTAATTGAAGTACTTCGAGAACTAATTCTCTTGAACTTACTGGAGAACTAATTCATTTCAAAGTTCTTGGAGAACTAATTCATTTCGAAGTTCCTGGAGAACTAGTTCGTTTTGAGCTCATTGAAGAACTAATTGAAGTACTTCGAGAACTAATTCTGTTGCACTAACTGGAGAACTAATACATTTTGAACTACTTGAAAAACTAATTTATTTTGAAGTTCTTGGCACTTTCTGTTAACTCCACTAGAATAACGAAATCGCAACAACTCTGTAGTGTTCAATTTAGGATAAGATGATGAGTTTGATCTGTCGGAAATTGATTGCGATTTTGGGCCAACCATGATATATATTTATAGTTTTCTTTTTTAAATATATTTTAGTAATTTCTAAGCCCTCTAAATTTAGACAAGCAAAAAAAACACTTTTTTCTTGCATCATTAAAATACAAAGTGTGTCTCTTCGCCGTCATCCAAATAAATAATCAAAAATCACACCTTTTTTTCACACCTTTTATTTCATTAAAATTTGAAACTTTGTTATTTATATACAACTTTGTTTTCATTTTTATTTCGTTCGTTCGTCGTTTCGATGTGTTGGTGGTGGTAGTGGTTCTGGTTGGAAAATTGAAATTTTCCGACCAGTTAATTTATGCTTGTGTTGATTTATTTAAGATGAAACGAATTTTTCCCACCCGGTCGAATATGGAAAAGGAGGGAACAGATGAAAAACTCTTTTTTGATTTCATATTTTTTTTTCTTTGGTTTTGCTATTTTCTTGGTTTTTTTGATTTTTTTTTTGTTTTTCGGATGGTTATGATTCGAGAAGAATGGATTAAGTATCTTCGAAGAAAACTTGATGATGGAGAAGTCAACTTGGATTTCGTCGTTTGGGTTTTCTTTTATTTTTTTATTTTTTTTGACGAAGAGAATGCTTGGATTTCTTTGTTTTTTATTAAATTCTCATTCCTGTGACATTCGAGACAAATTATGAAAAATAAATATGGATTTTTATGCAGCCTGAAGGTATTTAGTTGATTGATGAGGTCTTAAGATATTTGTTGATATGAAGAAGAAAATTTAGGATACTGCAGAGTGTTTGTGATATATGTATGTACATATGTATATGCTTTTGTAGGAGTTAATGAACTTCTTTTGTTCTATTTTAAATTTTCCATTTTATTTTATTTTAAGGGGGAAGAGCTGCGTTTCAAAAAAACCGCAGTTAGTACACAAAATCGCAAAGGTTGGATGGTTGTTTCTATCTTATCTTATTTGAATTTCGTTTATTCCAAATTAACATTTCCAATATAAGAATATGTTTTTTTTGGGTTTCTGTTGTGGGAGTATGTGTGTGTGTTTTTACACTGATTGTAAACAATTCGACTTTATGCATTCGATTATGTTTACCTAATCGCATCCTGGAAACAAAAAAAATGAAGATTACAAAATCTTAATTTGCCTTTCAGAAGAAGAAAGATAAAAAAAAACCGAAATGAAAAACAAGGATGTTTCTTCGCAACATATTATTCGATCAATCAACAAGAACGAAGAAACGACGAATCTCAAAAAATTCTAGATCGCGGATACTTGAACACTATATAGCTCGAAAAAAATATTTAAGAATTTTATTCAAAGCAAAAACCTACACCCGAAAATATAAACATTTCAAATCAACACACACAAAAATTGGAGAAAAAAAAGAAATAAGATAAGAAAATGTATCCAGAAAAGATTTATAATTTCCTATTGTTATTTCCGTGTTAAATTTAACTCTTTTAATTTTAGAGAAGAAACACACAAAATCATGTTTATACTGTGTGTGGAACATCAAAAAACAAAATCAAAACTCCTTTTTTTTAATTCGTCGTTTTTTTGTTGTTTGGTTTGCATGTATAGAAACTTTTATCTAAACAAAATCTCATACACACACAAAAACTCGTAACAATAACACAACAACGAGAGAGAAATTCTCAAAATGAATTTGATTAGGTGCTAGAGGATTTAATTGAGATTTTTATAAACAAAAAAAATAAGCCTACAACAAAAACACCAAAGCACCCAAAATTGTGGCTTAATTAATTGTATTAAATTTCGTTTATGTTTAAATATAGTTTTTATTGTTGTTGGTTTGTAGCTTGTCCATTGTGTGTGATAAAATTGTGATAAATTTTCACACATTTTCCTTTTTTTTAATTTTCAAAAAACAAAAAAACAGAATTAACCCCAAACACGAAACACATTGCTCCCAAGAGGCCAATTAACAGACAACTTGATGGAATTTAAAAGTCCAACAGAAAAAGAAGCAAGAGAGGGGGAAACAACAGAAATTAATTTTTTGGATTGTTGTGGGTGGTGTTTTGAAATTTTTAATTTAGAGATTTTTAGGATTTTTTTAACAAAAAAAAAGAAGAAAATTAGATGAATAGTATCTAAAAAAAACCGTAGTAAAATGAAGATTTCTCCAAACTGAGCAAGTTATCAAGGAAGATCTTCAATATAGTTGCTATAAACAGGACTTCAGGCACACCCCTATAGGGACTGCCAAAATCTGTCTAAAAAAATCGATCGACTCTTAGGAAACTCTATCAGATTATGTATAATCCTCTCCGAAGAATCCTGTGCAGTCCTATCTTCATCAAAAATTGGAATGGTGCTTGGGCTGAATCCCAATCCAGTTCCTGGAGCCGCTACCACCCCGTTACAAAAATTGTTTGTTTTGATTTTTGTGTGTTAGATCCGACAACTTTGTGCAACATACAGGTGTACAAACGCGAGGTCCATCTTACTAGAGTATGATATCCTCTATTCGAACCAAGTTTACGACTAGACATTGTACAATAACGCGCGTACAACAAGACAATTGGTAGTACAAAAGCTAACTCCTAAGCTTAGGCTTTCATATCAAAAAGGAACGAATAGGTAATCGAAGCCTCACCAATGAACAAATATTCTCCTGGAAGGAGACTTCCGGTGTTATCACAAAGGAGAAGGTTTTCTCGGACATTAACAGCTCCTCCCACTTTAAATCACCCAGCCCACTGATCCCAGACTCTAACTACAAATCGAACATCGAGGAAAGGGTTAAGAAACTCGAGTTAAGATAATTGAGTAGATTGATTTTTTTGAAAGCGCATATACGCGACCGCAACTAACACGTATAGTAAATGCACGCTCCCACTAGAGGCTACTGCCTATTGCTAACGATCACCATTCTGTCCCCTAGCTGATATTTACCGGCAGCTTAGAAATGGGAAAGGGTTGTGGACAGAGAACTAGATTAACAGGATGCGTGGAAAATTGGAAGAGAGGCAGGTGAGGGGATCTACCCATCCTCGTCAGGCCTCTTCATATTAGCTTGTTCGACACGGCTGTCGCTTCCGGTGGCTGGCCGTCCGGCATTCTAGACAGGACGTTGAATAGTCCAACCTGAACCGGTCAAGATACACCCTATAACATCCATGCCCACTCAAGAACTGTGTGAGGTAGTAACTCACTTCCCCAAGTTCCCTCATAACCACTTTTCCACATTTAGTATGTATCTATGGGTTCATCCGCCCTTAGTATACTTCATAGTCTCCCCTCCTCTACCATGCTGCCTTTCTTGCATATTCTGGGCCGTACAACCTCTTTCCCTTGCTGCCATAGGGCCTGTTAAGACGCTTCGCTCCCAGGAACGTTCCTCACGAACTTTGTCGATGAAGGGAGAAGTGGGGAGGTACCTCTCTTCATCCCCACTTCCCCCTTCATCCACAAAGTCCATAAGGAACGCTCCTGGAAGCGAATCGTCTAAGCAGGCACATAGTATCAATGGGGATCACGCATACTGCATCGTCGGATATAGTACAGTATGCACAGCATACTCGAATACGCTAAGTTAATTTTTCTCCTATTGCCCGTACTGTCCAACGCTGCTACGCATTAAAAACGTATTTTTTAGTTATTTTAAACTATTTTTTTTAATAATTTTTACACCATCTTTAAACAGTTAAAATCTTACGTCAAATTTCATCAGGTGCATGCGCTCACATGTACAAAATGTGCAAAAAAAAATAAATAAAGATCCTCCACCGAAACTCACCCTCAGCAAGCCGGCAACCCCCACCCTGGTGATGGTGAAAAGAAGAAAAAAAAGCAAAGAAAATATATATGTAATGTTAAAAATTTTCATTATTGTCGAAAATTGAGTGGGTGGGTGTAGAAGGAGGGGGATTTGAGTCGAGACAGTCGAGCTGCGCAGACGCAATCCGCTTTTTTATATAAATAACTCAAAAATCGTTTCTGCGTTCAATTCCCCCAATTCTTCTGTAGAATAAAAGCTACAAAATGCATGGAGAATCTTCAGTACGATAAATTTTTGTAATCTTTTGGGTCTTTTGTTCATGCTGCCACACACCCACCCACACACCGACAGGCAATAATAATAGCAGGGCAACAATGTAAGAAAGGAGTTTTGTTGTATTTGTTTTGTGGGTCCCAGCGGGGCTGGTGTGTTTCTGTGCTATATGATCGGGTGTGCTGATCAGCTGGATCTTAAAGACCGAATTGTACTCTCATTTGGAAAGCTAGATTTGCGCGTACAGAGCTGCCGAGAGATGGAGGAGAAGGAGGATGGACATATATAAGAATCTGGGTGTTGATCGTGTACTGTAATAGAGTAGCATCTTATCTGAAGAAGCACAACAGGAGGATATGCGCCTTAGATACGTGTACTGTACATGCAATGCAGATGGAATTAAGCAGAACACTGGAACAGGTCTGGGTCATATACCCGTCGATAAATAAAAATCTGGAATGAGAGATTTTATTTTTTTTTTTTAAAGATATATGATAGATCTCCGCTTGAATTGTTGATCCCAATGGATAGTAGCTATGGGATGCTGCCAGGAGGGGTGGTGGTCTTTACTAGCGCAGAAACAACAACCAACAAAAAAACAACAACAATTTAATACAAACACGATCGCGCGATCGTCTGCTTCTGCTTCTCTCCTTGCCACGAGAAAAAAACGAATGTTTTCAATTTTTGGGCAGGCCAGAGGAGTTTATTGGAATTGGAAACAGCAGACTAAACGATTAATTCTCCCCCGGATGCCAAATATCCGGCTAGATTCTGGGCACTGGGATACTGGGTAAAATTTTCATGAAAATTCTTCTTCGTTTTGCCCATTCTATAATATCATTCACACCCTGGCACCATTCTCTCGCCATTCTTCGTCATCCATATGGATGGATACTCTGTATATATATATCTGTGTATGCCCCCGTTTGTCGAATTAACCACACCAATTATGATGCAGCATATGCACAATCATATCGAGATGCGAAATTACATATCTGTTTTGAGTTTTTGGTGTACACACATCACCTGTTCGGTAATGTTGTAAACATATTCCGGATATGCGCATTCGAACGTTTAAAAAAACAAAAATTTCTTCTGTACCAAAATTCAAAACAAATGGTTCAGTCGTAAATTCCAATTAACCATGAAGGAACAATTTTTTTTTTGATTTTTTGTCTGCTATCCCTTGATCACGACTCTAACTAAAATCACAGAAATAACATGCCATCCTGAAAAAAGGACCCAAGGATAACATCTGAATTTAAAAAGGACATAGGACACTTCCACTTTGTGTAACATACGAACAACGTTCTATATACCATATGTAGATATGTGGCAGACAGAATTTCTTTCCGTTTGTAACTGTTGCCTCTAGTCTCATTGCTATTATTGGCCTGTGTATCCTTATTTTGTGTCTCTTCAACATCCCCCGCGACTGCTGTAGTTTAAGTCCATATAAGTCAGTCTATAATGCTTGTACACCCGCACCCTTGCAAATGGTTTTTAAGGATGTTGAAATTCAATCTGGGGACAGGTTTCATGTGTAAAGTGACACTATATCAGAGCCCTGTGGAGCCAATTTTTGTAATGCGAGGACATTTCGAATGTCCTTTTTTTGTATTTTTTAATATATATATGTTTTCCTTTATTTCTTGTATAATATATATGTATATGTATGAATGTTGTTGCTGCGCTATTCTGTGTGTCTAGGCTAAAGGCGCGCATGGAGAGAGAGATGCTGTTAAGCGACATATGCCTTAGCATATGGTGGATAGATAAGAGAGCATGGTCGCGCAATAAGATGTCCATAAATGTCAGAAAATGAATCCTTGCTGATGATTGAGTGTCACTAAGGGAGGTGGATGTATACTGAAAAGTGAGGGTTTTTTCTGTATTTTTCCCCTTGTATATTGTTTCATTGTTGAGAAACTGAAGTTAATTGGGATCTATGAAATAATTGAATATAAAGAAAGAAAGTGCAGTGTAATAGGAAAATTTTTTGCATTTAGGAAAAAAAATTAATCACCAGAATCTTTTTTTTGAGGGGAAGTACTGGGGTCCGAAGGTACCGGCCGGCCCCTGGCTTGGCGTATTCTACTACATCCTTATTACTCAATATTTGCTAAGCGATCACTTGAACAGGATCAATAGTCTACCTAATGGATTGTCGATTAGACTTGAATATTCGAGCAAGGTCTCGACCAACAACGATGATCTGCAGACCGCCTATGTCCTTTCACACCCTCGACTTGGGACTAGGCGACGGCGAAGTTAATGAAATCGTGAATGCAGTTCGAGATCCAGCGGAACCAACAGCAGGGTTTTCGTTGCGGGGACGTCCCGCTCTGACCGTCAGCTAACAAATCAAAGAAGAAGAAGGAGAAGGGGTCCCTGTTCCCGCTTAAACCGCACTCGACGAGCAACAAAAAGAACCGTACGAGAAGTGCCACTTTGAACCCTGCACCAAACTCGATACTTCGGCACATTACTTGAAAATGTGAAAAAGGCTGCCAACGCAGTTGTGGGTGCAGGAAGCCAGGCGTCCATTGCTGGCCGATCTGCACATCATGCGAAATGTTGTGTGATAAGTCGAGTCTCTAACGGCAGCATTGACATAGACGCAAAAGATGGGACCGGCTTAGTGTCCATCTCTCCATACACTTTTCGAAACCCCAGGTGAAGAAGTTTCTGGCTACGCTCATGAAACTGGCAACGTGTTATCGACACTGTCATAAGCAAAACTTTGATCGTCAGTTCAACATTTTACCCAAGAACTGCTGTCAGCAGCCATACACGATCTACTATCCTGAATATGGAGAAACGAAACAAATACTGAAGATTGGGCGAATAACATTATCTGCCCAATACACAAGAGAGGCGATAAATTCAACTGGGGAGAGGGGTGTGAGTTTTGCTTGTGGCTCTCGCTCTGCGTATGGAAACAGCGGTCTTGAGATTTCCTTCTTTTAAGGCATGAACTCTATTCACTACTCTGCAATATCAAGAAAAAATTGGTCAGCATCTACAGGCAAAAATATTTGTGACAACGCTAAACCTAAGCACCCCCCTTAAATATAGTGAAGCTAATGAAAATTATAATAGAAAATGCAAGGTGGTATAGTCAGAATTCAAGAGCTGACAAAGAAACTGGACGCAAGCTGCGAAGCACGGAGACGTCTGGATAAATAAAGGAAGCTGAAGCAGGCCAAATGAGCTGTCGAAGAAGAAGATCAGTGCTCAGATAGCTTTTCTGGAGATCTGCAAAAATAGTATCAACTTATGCTAAGCTGATATTCACTAAGCGCTAAGCTGATATTCACTAAGACTTGTGACTGGTTTTAAAATACCGCGTATAAATCAGGTATAGGTAAGGTTCGGAAATGCGGTATTTGAATAGTTCCCTGATATACACTGTACCGAACGCCGTTTTCAAAGTCAACCAAGCATGCGCCGGTTTGACTATGGCTTTGGGCAGCTTATCTCCTAGACTACATTGGACTTCTAAAGTGTTTAACTTACAAAAAATAAGAAAGGATGTCAGGACACTAATTTATTTGGTTACTACGATCAAAACTACTATCTACAGAAATATTGGAAGAAACGGAGGACTGCACCTGATGGCATTTCGTCGAGGAGATCAAGTCTGCTCTTTGTGAACGAAAACCATGTTGTTATTGTTCGTCGCGATCTGCACCAAATGGGGTCATGGGGACCAAACAAGACTGAATGAACAAATCTTTATGTATAGACTACTGAGAGTCTGTTCAAGCGTTATATATATATAGAGGCTGTTAAGCATACTCAATGGACTTAATACACGACTAAAGGACCCAAAAAAAACAGAACGAATGACAGCAAGAATCTCAAAATCTGATTAACATTATCCTTAAATAAACACCTGTAATCATCTTGGAAAAAAAATGAAAAAAAAAATGTGGTAAAATCTGTACCCCCCCCCCCCAGATTGTGATGATATTCGCACCTTTCCTGTAAATTGCCATTTATTACTTCATTTTAAATGAATTAAATCATCCCTGATGATCGCACAACCCTCGGGTCTTATATTCTGCGCAACCACCAAGCACAGCCCAAAGGCACAAAGCACAAAACCAATTGCTGCTCCTTCGGTAGTCTCTCTGGACACCTTTCCCTCAATCTTGATCTGCATCTCTCATCTCTGGGACTTGTTCGGTTTTTTTTTCTAAATGGTTTTTTTTATCCTCATGTGTGTTTTTATTTTTTTTTTTTTATTTTTTTGTTTTGTTCTCCATAAAAAAATTTCTCACTGCTCATCTGTTTCTGTTTAAAGCATTCCTTTTTAACACACAAAAAAGAATCTTCTTTTTCTTTTCTTAATTTCGGTTTCCTCTTCTTTTGTTTCTCCAAAGGAAAATTTTTTTCTTGAGATTCTTCTTCGGTGTTTTTTTTTTCATTATATATTTTTCTATATTTTTTTTCTCTTCTGTTTATTCTTTTGCCGCGTATGTGTTCATCTCAATTGAAGATCTGACGATGAACTGCTGCGTTAAAAGACTGAAGTGCTTTGAGTCAGATCGGTGACTGCGCCAGATGCTGAATATTATTGGCCTTTTGCCTTTCTGCGCAACAGCAGCAGCAGAATCATTATACGCTGATATTGCGTCGGGCAGCGGCTATACTAGGCTACAGTGTAAGCAGCAACAGCCGACAGCACCAGGCAGCAGCACTAGACAGACAGTGAAACAACTTAAGTCTGGTTAATGCCCATAGAAGAGGAGTAGTATGGTATATAGTGCTGATAGTTGTTGCCTTAGCATTTTAGTTAAGCCGTATTTTTTTAAATGTTTTTTTTTTGTTACTATTCGAAAATCTAAGAAGCATTTTGAGATAGTCTCGAACACATAGCAGATCACAAGCTTGCAGCAAGCAGCAGCAGCAGCAAGAAGTCCCCCGATGCGCGCGCGGTACAGTACAGCATCAGAGCAACACTTCTTCTCACGAAAGCGGTACAGCGCACACGGTTGTATCTGGTCTTTTCGGGTTTTCCTCTTCCAACCCCATATAAAATAATATATGGTATATATATTTTGCTGCGACGACGACGTTTGTATTTTGTGTTTCATATCGAAAAATCTGCTGCTGCTCTGCTGCTGCTGCCGTCACAAGAAATTTCATACCCTGACAAAATAAAATTTCTTCAGTTTCCCTTTAGCCGATGGAGTGTGCGCGCGCGAGACGCCACGCCGGCTTATAAATTTCTTCATTTTCCTCGTGATCGATTTGAAAAAAAAAAAAAAAATAAATAATTTTTTTTTTTCGAAAAAAAAAAAATAATAATTTTTTTTTCGATTTCAATCTCTTTTTTTTGGAAATTTTTTAAATCTATTTTTTTTAAATATTTTCGTTATTCTTTGTATAACTTACTATATCCTACTCAAAAAAAATTGAAAAGAAACGGATTACATTACCGACGATCGGTGCAAAATTTGGTAGTGCTGTTGGTAAAAAAAAATATTGCTCCAAAAATTCGTTGGAATTTTATTAATATTTTTTTTTTGTTTTAATGTGAAAAAGTGTAACAAAATCAAAAAAATCAAATCAATAAATGAAGCAAAAATAAGAAATGTATATATAAGGAAGAAAAGTGCAACTACCATGATACATACATGATATTATGTATATTTAATAAATAAATAAAGCCACAGAAAAAATAAATAAAATAAGTAAATAATGTGAATTTTAATTCCATACGAAAAAAAATAAGTTTTTGGTGTTCTCCAGTTTTTTTTTTTGTTGTTGTTTTTGATTAGTATTAATATTTTTTCAACCTTTTCTTGATTTTCTTCTTCTTCATCGAAATTTTCTTAATGAAAATTTTTGCAATAAAGAAATTTAATTATGATAAAGATAAAAATTTCCCTATGAAAATTTCACCTTGGATTTTTGAACTAGTTGAGAAGAGCAGGTGAGATAATTGCTTCAATATCAAATTTTGCGTTTTTTTATTTTTGGTTTTTTGTTTTTGTGATTTTTCCTCGCTTTTCCAAGATTTGGTGGGTGGGTGTGTGCAATTTTTTATTTTTGTTGTTAAATTTTGTTTTAGTATTAATTAATTAATCTGCTGCAGTAAGAAAAGTCGTAGAAATAAAAAATTAACGAATTTACCTTGAACGATTTCTTCATAAGCAGATTAACTTTTATTTTTTTGTTAATATTATAAAAAGCTCGTTACATTTTTTGTTTATTTATTTTTGTTTTAGTTGTTGTTTATCATACATTATATCTAAAAAAGGTGAATGCATGTTAAATGTTTGTAAGGATGATTTTTGTTAAGTGGTTTTTGTAGCGTTTTAATTCATTTTCATTTTCATTTTCCCTGTATTTTCTCTTTTGTTGCTTTATAATCATCATACTGCCTTTTTATTCCCCGCCCATGTTTTTCTCCCCTGTTATTTTCTATCTCAGTTTTTAATTTAAAATTGTTTTTAATTTCTCGCGTTTTGTGGTGAAAATAAATTAAATAAAAAACAAGCGATGTCGATTGTAACTTTTCTGGGTTTTAAGTGATTTTTGTAAAGTAGTAAATACCCGTCGGTGTTTCTGCACCTACAGCTACCGTGTGAAAAACCAACCGATTACATTTTTTTGTTGTTTTTGGATCCAAACATTTATTTAAGATTATTATTTAAACTGTGCAAAATATTTTTTATTTAATATTCAAAATTGAGTAAAAATAAAATGTTGTATTCTTTTATTGAGAAATTAATCGATTCGATTTCTGAAACTGAAAATGAATTCGCAACTGAACTTTAGTTTTTGGAAAAAGTCCTTGTTTGAATACACGTTGATATAATCCTCTCTCGTACGTACTTTTCGATCCAGTTCATACCAAAGTAGATCTATAAGATCATTTTGTTAGAAATGAAAAAAAATTGTGCACTGTTTTAACAGGAAGTATATTTAAGATATGTGTGTGTGTGTAAAATTGATGATACTAAGTTGAAAATAGATATATGTAGGTCAAAAGACCGACCCCCTGAGTTGATGTAAATTTGTGCTAGTTTAACGGAATTTTGAATTTTTGCCTCTCGATAACATATATATGAATTCTGATCGGTTATTTCTAATTGCCAAAGTGGAAGATCACAGGGTTCGAGCAAATTGGCGAACTGAACTTTAAAAAAAATCTCAGTTCGCATACACATATTCAACTGAGGATATAATCTCCATGTTTGCACGAGTTATGTGAGTAATTTTTCCTTTTGCTGGAAGGAATAGCTGTCTGTACCGCTCACTAGGTATGCCGTCGGCTACCTCAAAAAATAAGGGCCAATCACTTCAATTCACTGCAAATGCCGCCATTAAACAGTCTAACTTTGAAATTTCAGCCAAAAGCAGCTAAATTTAATATGACGTACGGTAATGTAACCTAAAGTGAACGAACATGAGTGTTCATATGGCATCGAATTAAATTCTTTTATTCCAATTGGTCTGTTGTTTTCACAGTACATCAATTTGCCTTTTTTGAGGACTGGGACATTTGTGCATATTGAAACCATTCTTGCGGCATATTTCGGCATCGCCATAAGTTGGAATTCACACTGAATTGAGTCGCAACTCGGCCTCAGTGCAGCGCTTATAGCGCATTTCTATTGCTTAAGGTGAAGGTGGTACCAAATTGAATCGAGTCTCCAGCATTGCCGTCGGCGATATGCTGATGATGGAAAAGTAGACCTATTCTTTCAATCTTCCTTAATTTTATACGTACGATATATTTCTATAAAGTCTGTTCAATGCCTGTACAATCTCCTCCTCTTCAATTGCCATGCTAGACCACGTCCGGAGTTCGAGATCCCCCGTTGTTGACATCACAGCAACCCCGCCCCATCAAAAACAATTGCCAACCACCCCCCCCCCCTCCCCCCCCCTCAACAACGAACAATTAAAAAGAGAGAAAATATAGATATTAAAGGATGCGAATGTCGGACTGGCGAAGTGTTGCTAGAACGAAGGAGACAGGAAAGAACCAAATAAATTAAGGAATTTCAAGCCCAATACTGCTGCGTGGAACCGAACCACGAACCTTTGGAATGGTCGACAACAATCGAGAGATATGGTGTGATACGTATATACCAATTAGACTTTCAAGAAGATCGTGCAGCAAAATAGTTGAATGGAAAAGCATTGAATGTATAAACTCCCGTAGAAACGAGTCGATATCAGTTTGCCATTGTCACGAACTCAGTACTCTTAATCTGGTCGCTCTTATGTGCGTAAGAATATCTTCGGCAAAAGAAAAGGAAAGGTTTCGGCTCGTCCCCTTCGTACTGTCAACAGATCTACTATTTAGTACAACGCCAGACAGCAAGCTTTTGTCTAAAAGGCAGTCCACAGAAGCATGATACAGCTACCAACGCCAAAACGCGGTTTTAGTCCATCAACAACCATTCAATACGGCACCCCGATAGAGTCGTGACTTCGGTGATCGAGCAGGAGATGATCGCCTAGCTTATTATGTTTACTGTGAAGAGTAAATACTAGAAAGAAGGAATTTGATTGTGAAGTGAGAGAGGTGAAAAGACATCTGACCCTGCAACGAAGTAAAATCGAATCACGTACCTCTTGTATGCTGGTAGGCTGAAGAGGCTGACTTTAGGATCTAACGACTTATAAAAAGTCAGTTAGTCATGGAATCGTAGTTTTCCAAATACAGCAGGCTATTAGCACGTATCAATAAACGCACGGAATAGCCCAAACGAAACACGGTACGCTCACATGGAATAGAGTGAGGGTATTCCCACTCAACCTGTGGACGAGTTAACGCGAGTAAAAGTGTGTGTGTGCAATGCCTGCTAGTTTCGGGCCCCGAGCAGACTAGTGCTTGCCTGCTGCAGGCTAGGAGCGTGCGAGTTTTATTTTTAATCGGGCAAGGTGGCAATTTTCGTTTTTCTCAGTGAATCAGCTCAGTTTTACCTGAATTGACTACGAAACTGTAGTCTGCTGCTCATGATACTACCTTAACTCCATTTCTAGTAGCTTTTATCGGTACAGCCTATAGAAAGAAGTGGTTTTTTTGAAACAATATCTTTTACGCGTGGCTTTCAAAGGATAAATTCCGGGTAGTTTTTATACAATGTAATAAACTGTAAAAGAGTTTCATAGTATCTCAGTGCTTTAATCCCGATTAGTTCTAAAGAACTACAGATCTTCTCTTTCGAACAAACAGCCCGTGCAAATGAATGACTAAAAAAAAATAAAATAAATAAACTAACAAATATACAAAAAAAAAATAAGAATAAATTGATGTACTCTCCTTAACTCTCAACAATTTATCACAAAGCTACACTTGCTTTCTGGTATATTGTGAAACCACCCTTGCTATTTTAGATTTGTATAAAACGCTATAAATCCTTAAATGTTTCCTCAATCCTTATACCGGAGAAACGAATACAATAGGACAGAAAGCGGGCAAGAAAATTACTTATTTATTGTAAAACCACTTATTCAAGGAGAAGTACGAGGGGGGGAGGGCAGAGATCAAAAAATGGCAACAACACGAAAAAAATATAGGGGTACATTTTGTAAACATACGAGTACACCATTTTCATAATAATAATAAAAAACATAAAATAACAAAAGCAACAACAAAAGAGAATTAAAAGAATTTGTCCTTTTCTGTTTATTATTATTATATCCCTTTTGCATAAATTGAAACTTTTTTTTATGCGTATACATACATTGTCGTCTATAAATATATAGATATGTATGTGTATATGCATGAACTGAACATTCATCTCTCATATGGTTTTATGCAGGACTCTCTTTTATATTATGATATTCCTTAGTAAATGATGCAAAAACTCTCAAGGATTATGTTTGCCTTTGCGGCTACTAAAGGACATATTTTACGGTCTTTATATCTTCTCAAACCACTGCTGTCGTCATGATTGTCCAGCCACGTTATATTTCATGCCAGAGGGGATTCCAAGGATTATAATAAAAACGGTAGCGCGGTAGCGCTAAAAGGGAGAATACAACAACAACAACAAAATACATACCGAAAAAGGGCATACACACGCTGACACACACACACATAGAATAACAACGACAAGAGAAAAGACAACAACTTTCCTAATGTACTTGAGGATGTTGCATGGTGGGATGAGGGATGAGGGATGACGATGAGGGGCGTGAAGGATACAAACTGGAAATTATTTTTTTAAGTAGTAGTATTAGTAATGAATATCAAAAAGAAATCGTATACACAAGAAAAAATTTAAAAAATCATTCTAAAAAAAAATTGATGTCCTTTTAGTCAAGTGCATGCACATGTGGCATTTACACCGGAAGCTATGGGTGTGCAACGCCTTAAAAAAATACCATACACACACATACACAAAACAAAAAAACAGGACCATAGCTACTTGTTCTCTCTGGGATATACCAAAGATATTTTCGTTCCTTTTTGAGTTAACACACATGCAGACCAAAAAAAAAAACAGGAAAAATTAAAGTAAAGTAAAGTTAAGTTTACAACAAAAAAAAAACTCATTTCTCCTAGCATGGGTGCAGTCCATTGTAATTTCTTTTTGTCCTTTTCGGCATTTTAAGTGCCTTTTAACATCCTCTCATGTGGCTTTTTATATTCCCGATGCAATATGCATCATACATGATACACGTGCACAAACAGTCACTCTATTCCACATCATATGGTTACTAATACACGACCATATAGAGCAGCCAAATGAGGGGGCCGCAGTTGC
Organism: Thereva unica; assembly: GCA_949987705.1. NCBI lineage: Eukaryota > Metazoa > Arthropoda > Insecta > Diptera > Therevidae > Thereva > Thereva unica. Next base: position 3,389,781 of record OX465286.1, read on the forward strand.
ACAGGGCTCTTAAGGAGCGCGCCTTTAAAAAAATTGAATTGGGAAAAATGCAACAACAAAAAATTTCGTATAGGACAGACTTTTTCATATGAAGTCCTTTTTTTGTGGAAATTTTTTATGTAGAAGGAAAATTATTATTTTTTTTTTTTTGGGAATTTTTCTTCAATCAAATTCGCATTTTTTTCTATCAGAATTACATCCGCACACATCCCTTGCATATCTCTTTTGAATATTTTTCCTGCTTCCTGTTTCTATTTTTTCTCTGTGCTTTTTTTTTGATTTTTTTTTAACACAACCGATTTCCATCTAACACCCTTTTTTCCTGAATCTCTCTCATTACTATCCAATTTCCTTTAATTTTGGATCCGCTATTTTGCATCGATGCATTTTTTTTAACTTGTCCATTTCGGGCTTTCTCCTTTTTTTGCTCGTCAGATTTTATATTTCATAAAGGACAACAGGAAATTCTACATTCGAAATACAAATCAGGAGAAAAAAAAATAATCAGGATTTCCCCAACCCCTTTGTCCCACACACCCTTAACCCTTTATGAACTGCCCTTTTTTCGTGTCGATTTATTTATTTTTTTTAAATTTAGAATTTTGTTAAATTTTTTTTACTTTTGCAAGGGTTGTGCATGACGATGATGATTATAATAATGATGATGATGAGGAGAGAGATTTTTTTTGCAATATTTATTTATTTTTTTTTCATCCCCTATTTGCACAATCTCAGATTTGAATATATGACAGTGGAGGAAGTGATCATCATTGCGCTCCTTTAATCCCTTATAGGACATAGGGCGGAAGTGATAGTGTTTTTTTTTTTTGGCCATGACTCTATACTCTCTATAGCAACTGTGAAAATTTGCATCCCTTAAAGAGGAAATACGCGCGGCAAAATTGAATCCCACAAAAATTTATTGAAATTTATTATAAATTTTATTGAGGGGTTAACCGGGGGGTCTTTTGGTGAATGCAATTTACAAGTAAAATTGCATCTTTTATCCGCGCCATAAAATATGGGAAATGAACGCACGCATGTGGAATGTATGAATGAGAATATAAATGACACAGTTATATGCATTTTTTAAAACAAGTAGAGTAGTAACGTTGATCGTTGATTGTTTTTTGGGAGTTTGGGACACTCTGACTGTACACCGGAACAGTGATTTTGAGTTATATTATTTTATGGCACGGGGTATGCTAAAACAAAACCCACAGAATAAGTATTTTTAAAATTTTGTCGTATCCGTCATGGGGAGTTTCATACGGGAAGATTCAATATTTTCTTTGGCTTGTTTTACTTTAGTTTGTCACTCTAATTCGACTATTGGATCCGACATGAAAACGGTCCGAAAACTTGATCCGATATTCGGGAAGAAACAGGTCAAAACTTCTTTTTTTGTTATTCTAATTGTAGACTTCAATCTATCTCGAGTTGTTTAAATAAAACATTGATCGTACACTATAGGTAATCATTATTTGTGTACCCTTATATTGCATCCAAGCGAATTGCTGCCCTTGACCAGCCCATGTCATTACAATGCGCTTTACATTGAAAAGATATTCTCAATTGTGAAAATGCAATGTGCGCTGTTGCGTGCAATAAATCGAGTATTATTGACGGGTCCGTAACAAAACAAAATTGTCAGTTCTACGCCCCCATTGGTAAACCCTCTACTAATTTTAATTGATAAGCAAAACTCTTCATAATCAACGCTTAACAAAGCAGTTGGGCGCTGGGATTTGTGCGGAAAGAGTAATTGAACCGTTCATCTTTGATTACGAAGTAACCATGACATGTCTATCAACACTACGCACAAGTAAATGCTTCTGCCTTCAACCTGCAGCTAGAAAGATCTACTAAGTGTAATAATGAGAGTCACAATCGTCCACAAGTTCAATTTAATACTGGGTTAAAAGCAGACGACATAGACACATCATTAGGAGAACATCAAAGAATGCTTTCAACTATATATGTTAAAGCGAACGGCATGGAAATTTGCGATGCAGAACAAAGCAAGCAGAACAAAATACATGGTAGTAGCCATCAGCAAGAAGATCTTCTAATATTGATCCCACGGTCAAGATATGGGAACATTAGTTTGAAGTAGTGCAATACCATATCTATCTTAAGTCCCTAATGGCAGCCGACAACAGCTTCGAAATAAGCATACGCTTGCTAAAAAAAAAATTATATGGCCTAAATATACGGGGATGTTTGCTTCAGAAGCAAAAAGGCATTTTTTTACGTGCTCGTAGCCAGCTGCATTTGAAGAAGTAGAATTTTTACTCAGGCGAACTATGCCGAGTTTTATTTTGACTCGGGAAGATTAGATAACCCTTGGGTTAGGGTTGCCAAGTTAGGTTAGGTTGAAATAGCTGCCTTCACTACGGAGTCCACTTAGGCACGCCATTGGGCCCATTGTGATGCCATTCTAGAGTTGGTTGCCAAACTAGAGCATATTGGATTAGAATCGGCATCGGTGGAGGGCGTTGATGAGAGAGACTGTCACCATCTTTTGCGGTGGGATTTTTTTTTTCAGATATTTGCACTTTCAACGATTCTGTTATTTTGAATGTAATGTTGGGCACCAAGCTTTAATCGGAAAGATAGTAGGGTGGAGAGTCAAAGAACTGCCAACGCCAATACACAGCTTTACTCCATCGCGCCGATAGGATCCAATACCTAAGGCGATAACAGGAAAAAGGACAGAAGGACTAGAAAGAAGAAAAGTTATATAGGTGTGAGGAAACGAAAGGGCCCATGCCGTGAAGTGGATTCGAACTACAGACCTCTGAGATGATATTTGGTCGCCTTGATTCTTGGCTACCAAAGCCTATGATCATAGTCGAGCTGCACCAAACCTTGGCGTAGACCAGGAAGCCTAGAGAAATTATATCGGGATGATAATGGTACAGAATCGTCTCCAGTGAAGTAGTGGGAAAGGTCAAAGCCGTCTTTTGTGATACTACGAGTATTTTTAGGATTATGTGTCGGGGTAGATAAAACTCCAATGAACTGATGGACGTAATGGGGAAGGACTAATGTCAGGGATGTTTCAAATGGGGCCGGGAGCAACTAGGGCCATCTCCATGGGATTATTTAACGAAGTAACCACACCAAAACCCCGCTGAAGAGAAGAGAACCTATACACTCAGATCATTGGGATTTTTGGAACACTTGAACAAGATATACCTATCACCTGTGATGGAAGAATGGTCATGATGAGGGATCCTTGGGTATGTTCCGAATTAAGTTCAACTACTGTAGATCACCAGGGTGGGGGTTATATTGGAGAAGTAGATTCGAGCTCGTCTTTTGCTGTATGAATCGTTAGATGCGGCGACAACGAGGTAGACCAAACCTAGACTTAATGAATGGCGATGATCAGGGGTCGCTCCAAGCCTAACTCGATGACATCGTTCCGTATTATGCCGGGTTGGGGTAAAGGCTTGGAATGAAGTAGGAGTTTTTTGTTTTTCTTTTTAATTATTTTCTTTTTAAATATTAAACGTAACTCCGCCGTCGTCGTCTGGTCCCAAGCCCAGGGTGTGAAAGGAGGAGGGTGGTTGACATTGGGGCATCGAGAAACAACTCGCTGGAGTGTTATGCCTTCTGAAACGAGTTGAATCTCATCAACCAACCGGTGACATGCGCTTTGTTGGAGCGGGGAAGGACTAAGGAAGGTTATGACAGGAGAAATGAGGAATGTAAAGAGGAAAGAAGAAAGAAGGAAGGTTATGTAGGTGGGAAAGTGGAAAAGGCGAAGAACCATGGGGCTAGGTCTGGCCGGGATTCGAACCTGGGACCTCTGGGATAGTAGCCAGCCGCCTTACTCCTTAAGCTACCGAGGCCCCCCAAGATCTGCCGAATGGACTAGAATCGGGAAACCGAAGAAACAAGGCAAGAAACCGCCAGCTAACCGGATCGAAGAAAGAAGAAAGAATTATTAAACGCGCACGTTTTGTCTTTTATTTCAGGGTTTTAATATATTTTGTTGTGTGTGTGTGTTCATGTGTGTTTTATCCTAAACTAAATAATAATTAATGTCATTTTATTTGTCTCTACGCAATTTAAAATATTTATTTGATTCATTATTATTATTTTGTGTGTCTGTTGTTGCCATTTTGGTTACACCCCAAATATAAATTCTTACACGCGGCCATAATACTTGACAAATTTTCCTCTGACGCACAACAAAGAGCCCCCGAAACAAAAAAAAAAATAACATTTCATAATTTTTGTCATAAAAATACCAAAAAAACAAAAAAATGAGAAATTTGTTTATTTTTTTTGTGTGAAATTTATTTTTAGTAAAATTCTATTTCGATCTTTAATAGTATCTAAAAACGAAAATTATCTTTTGTATTAAGTCCGTTGACTGATTGTATTTTTAGTGCTTAGAAGTGTTATAATAAAGTCTGCTTTTGGGGCTGGTGGTGGGGGAACAGGGGGTCTTGTAAATGGGCGGGATTTAATATTTTATACTATATTTGTTTTTTTTTGTTGTTGTTTCTGGTTCGTAAATATAAATATATATTTTTCTTTATGTTTATTAATACGAAAGAAAAAAAAAAGTTTATTTTTAAAGATTTATGTACAAAATTAAGACCAGAAACATTTTTAACATCAGCGTCAGCAAAAGTCTTGTATATATTTTTTTCTTGTTCTCGTGGTTTTTGTTTTTTCATGGGGAGTAACATCTGTTTTGAATATTAATTAGTTTTAAAAGGGTTTTTGTATATTTTTTTTTGTATAGGGATTGTTGTGGGCTGTGGCCGCCTACTACAAATGAATTGAAATGAATTGTGGTAACTTCCCACCTGAAATTGCTTCTCCCCATGTCACCCTCATTCAGAATTGTGTAATACGGTGATGCTATTCGTGCTGTCATTTTACATAAACAAGAATGAAAAACAAATCTAATTTCGATAAAAGATCTATTGACCATCTCTTAATCCAGTTCCTTGAAAGGTGATCGTTATACATTGAAGACAAATTCAGACTCTGGCCAATCTATCGATAGGATACTCTGCCCGAATATGCAAAATCCTCTCCATAGAGCATTACAGTACATCTTTTATAAAAAAAGGGGGTTTGAGCTTGGACATAATTGCAACCGAAGTCCCTAGCTCTACTAATGTACATAGAGATCGAAGCCCCATTACAAAAAATATTAGTTTTAATTTTTGTTAGATTCGTGGAATTCGTGCAAATTTCGGTCCCCTAACTTAGTACTAACTACGTCCAATGCTGCTTAACCTGCGCAATCGAATGAGAACGGGTCAACTAAGTATGCCAATGGCACTCTTTATGGGGTCACTAAAATAAATTGCTCGTCCTATACAATTTTATAAAGCCCCAATTTGATTTCGATCTGTTCTCTTGCTCCTTCCCACAAGTTTTGCACGACAGCATTCTCGTAGGGTTCTCTTCTTTCTTCAAGTTTTAGGGTATCCATGGGCCTGTTTAGACGGTTCGCTCCCCCGGAACGTTCCTCACGGTCATGGGTGCGAACCGTCTATGTTGTATTTTCATTGCGTTTGCTCCCTCTGAACCCCACGCTCTTCTCAAGGTGCTACCATCCAATAAGCTCGTGGCCACTATTCTCTCAATTAAGACTTCACTTTAACTCCCCATACAGGATAAAATCAGGACGTATACATATCTTCCCACGGAGTTAAAATTTATTTTTGGCTTTCTTTTGGGTCTTGTCTTGTTTCATATTAATCTTTAAATATTTGTCATACCACCTTTCTCTTTGAGGTCGATATCCTTTATAACTTTATTGTGTGTGTGTATATATTTTTTATGTTGTATTTCCTTTATACAAATATATATATAACAATAAAATAAAATTACGAGATATCAGAAGAATAAAAAAAAACAAAGCATCGATTTCGTAATATGACCCTTTTTTCTCTTGAATGGCCGTTTTTGTTGTTTCTCCGAGATTCGGATTGCATTGTTCGTTCGGTTTTTTGATGGGATTCCCTTTTTGGTGGTGAGGTGTGCAGGGATAAAAAAAGAGAGACATAACAAACGAATGAATAACAAAAAATTCATATAGTAATAAATATAAAAATGGGGAAAAAAGGCGATTACCATCACCGTGCAACAATAATATCACCAATAACGAAAAAAAATTATAAAAAACAAAAAAAAACATTTTGAAAGAAGGAAAAAAAACGTCCCCAAAAACTTGACTGTAACAAGTGTTTCGACATATATCCAAGTGGAGAACAACAGGTTCCATTAGTACCGCATTCTCTGAATCTCTGACAGTGCGTGCACCTTGCCCAGAAAGAAGTCTCGTCTTTCTACAGAATATAATATATATATGTAAAGATATGCATTTTATATATATAGGTATATATGTTTATAAGAATTCTGTTTCTTCCCCTTTCCGTTTCTAGTTGATAAGACAACACAACTGGGAACTTCTCTCTGTATATACAAGTTTCTTGTCGTCCAGCATCCCATGCAGAGAGCCTTCCTGCTTCAAGAAGATGGGAAACAAGCAACGCAGCCTGTCAACGGTAACAGTTCATAACGCGGCATTAAAGTGATATCAGTAAGCATTTTACCCCATATTCTTCCCGCTCGCCCCTCCATATCCCCATCTGCATCCCCCGTTGCGTTTCTTCCACCGCAGCCGTGCACAGCTCTTGGTGGTTTCCCATCCACAGTCAACTGTCCATTGAAGCATTGATCTTCTCTGCCGCCCGTCCCGTGCCGCCCGTCCCACTACTCTCTTCTTACCTGGTTGCCGTGTTATGTTTTGTAGCTCACTCACGGTTAAGTCTTTCTACACACATTTTATCTACCTTCTTCCCTTTTGTCTTTTTGGTGTTGCTGTTGTTGTTGTTGTCGCTGCTGCTGCTGGAAGACCACGTCCTCTCCAGCTCTCATCTCTGAAGTCACTTCTGGATTCGGTTTTCTTCTTGTCCACGTGATACTTTTCTCACATCCATCGTATAAGGTTAAAGTAAGGGCGAAGAAGTGCAGCCAGATTAAAAGCGGCCTCTGCGAATCGACCCCCCGTCCTTTACCTTAAAGGTATCTATGCTTAACGGGTTCTCCTGGCGCACAGTAAGACGCGAGTGTACATATCGACGACTTGTGTTCAATTAAGACTCAGATCTCTCCTCTATTAAGGACTACCAGAAACCAGCTCCTTAACGTTCCTGGCGTCCTCGGGGATTGTTAATGGCTTTCCTTTTTTTTCGTGTATACTGTTGCTGTTGTTGTTGTATTTCTTTTTTTTCCTACCTTTACCTGCTATATTTTTTTTATTATTAATATTATTGTTATATAGCTGCCAGAATGGGCATTATCGTCCTGCTGCTGCTCTGTTCTGCACCTCTCCTCATATCTGTGGCCACTCCGAGCATCCGTTTTGGCTAGAAATAACTGTATCTCTTTTTCCCCCTCTTATTCATATTACTCCTTCCTGCCGCCCTGCACCCACTGCCAGCCCGTCCTGCCCTGCACCACCCTTTACAATAGGCACCCGGACTTTATACTTGCACTTTGTTCCGTGTGACGCAAGACCATTGTTAACCAGTGAAGATTTTGTGTTCTGAGGGCCGAGGACAATGCAAGATGATTTGCTTGAATTGAGGAATTTGCTTGAGGCGTTTTTGCCTTCGTTCATTTTTTTTAGCTTCTTTCTATTTCGTTTCCTTTTTTTTTTATTTTTCTATTCATTTTGTCGCTTGATTTTAACGAAAGTTATTGAAGGCAGAGCACTTAACAAAACAAAACGAAGAGATTCTGTGCGTGTGCATGCCTCGAATGGTATTCAGTTAGTGTGCTCATATGTTATTGCACTAGGACCCGTTTAGAAATGAAGAATCGATTCTAGAAGGATTGTGTTTCGGGGTGTATTAAAGAGAGTTTTGAGATAATCGATTGTAATTCTAGTTCGGATGTGACCTTTATTCAGGACATCACGCAGGTTTTTGTCCCGAATGAAATTAACACCCCAGCCCAAAACCCGATGACGGCACTGCGCCCGTATCCCCATAGCTATACTACTGTTTTTGTTAAGTACGTTAGTAGATTTTTTTTAGAACGAGCTAAATTCAGCTTGTAATAGTCTTCTTGTCTGTACAATTTGTCTGTCCTTTTCGATGCCCTAAATGTTCCTGTGCTCCGGTATCCACTGACCAGAGATACGGAATTTGATTGTCAAAGAAGAAAGCAATCGAGAAAAGAAACGGTTTTAGCATCGAACCTTGCGGAACACCGCGCGTGATTGATAAAGGATCCGAAATTGAATGTTGTATCCATGCTTCTTCTTCAAGATCGATTTTGCAAGTAGTAGGGTAAAGAGACCGCCCAGATATTTCAGTTGAAGATGAGGCGCATGTCTTTAGGGGTAGAATGCCGGATCCAGATGGATTTGTTGACATCAAGCTCTTTAGGGCACCAATAGACGTCGTGAGTCCTGAAAACACTCTGTCCATTGAATGAAAGGAAGACTTTGGCATCAGGGGGCGGCATAGCAATGTCGGACAGAGAAGAATTCGAGGAGAACATACATTCTAATAACTCGGCCTTGGATTTTCTGTCTGGTAACACCTCCCCTTTGTAGATATAGGAGGGGCTAGTGGATTTAGTAAAAATCCATAATCCAAATTCGTAATCAAAATTCACCCCATGAGGCGCTTACCCACCATTATCGATATTAAACTGGAATATTTTTTCGGTAATTGAATCTAATCGAGTGTCATTAAACTTAAAAATAAAACAAATTCCATTCCCAAATCACCCACCATTAAGGACTATACACAATAATGCTTGGGATCGTTGGTAATTGAAAGAGATTTATTTTGTGTCGTTTGCACCTCAAGTAATTTGCGTGTAGGTTTCTCATCAAAATTTGCCGAGCAGAAAAAACGCGTGTCCTTGGAAGTGATTTATAAGGATTTAAAGTTTTTTGAGTGGCAATTTTCTTTCCTTTTTCTTATTTGAAATTATTTTTGGGCGCTAAGAGAAATGTTAAAATTATTGATTATATGTATTTATATTTTATTATCCACTTAACAAAAAAAAGCAACATTTATTAATAAAAAAAATATAAGAAAAATGTCCGTTTTTTTCATTTATTAATTTCCATTTTTCCTTCTCTTTTTTTTTCAATTTTCTCATTTCACATTAAAATTTTCGTTGGGTGACATTTCAAATATCTCAAAGCTGTTATTGCTCTACAAATGACCAGTTGACAGGTTATCTCGCGTTTTGTATAGTAAGAAGACAAAAACAGAAGCATACCCCCGAGAAAATAAAAGAAATATTTGGTGAGATTCTTTCTCTGTTTTAAGAACCAAAACTATACAACATATACATACATATATATAAAGTGGCGACATGCTACTGACAGGATAAATCATCAGAAATCTGTCAACATAGACAATGACAAGTAATTAACTTGGAAGACAAACTCAACAAAAACAAAAACAAATACTGAACAGAATTACAGAGTAGTTTTGTGCCTAGTATTTTTGGAGTAGTTTTCATTTTATTTATGGCTTAAAAAATAGAATATTGTATTTTAGTACTGTCTTGATGGATATCCCTTTACCTTGATTGGTTTTATACACCTATAACCCTGATTTGCGTTCATTCTTTTCCGGGGTGGGATATCTACCAGCCAGGGTTGGTTAGGATTTATTCGCTTCTTCCTACTGACTGGGATTTGTGTTTCCGTAGTGCGAACTCGACCGCTTTGTATATGACGGGCGGGAGTGCGTAATATATGGCTCAATGGGAGTGACTGAACGGGGAAATAAAGCTAAAGAAGTCGCCTAAAGAGTGTACAGAAGGTGTCTAAATTAGTCACTTCCCCGTGAGTTGGTGTATTAAGTTGATAAACTCCTGTAGTTTTTAGTTATAACTAGCAGGATTAAAATGCCAACCTTTGATAGTCAAGTATTGAGCCAAAGCTAAATTGGAGGTTAAATATCAAAGAAAGGGCAAGCAGGCCATTATACCTTTCCATGCCTGTAACCAGACTTTCCACATGGTACGCCAGCTATACAAGGCACTGATTAGATTAGTGCTGCCATATAGCTTCTCGTATTCCAAATCAAAGCCGGTTCAAGGGGCCCGTTTAATCTCCAAATAAACGACCATCACCAGCGTTTTCCAGGCAGAACTTTTGACAATCATTCAAAATATGCCTAGCAATACAGTAGTATGCAAAGCAGGCAGGCAGGGTAATCCTGTTATCAGATAGCCAATCGCTCACCAAGGCAATAGGCTTAGCCTCCGTAAATCTTCAAACCTGGTCGGAAATTGCCAGAACAAGTTCTCCTCCCTGGCCAAAAAATACAATGTCACTTTTCAGTGTGTAATCGTAATCGACCATTCAAATCGCGAGTGTCGTTTTACCAAGCGGTCCTCCTACCAAGTATTAACCAAGTCCAATGCTGCTTGACCTGCGCGATCGAAAGAGAACCGATCTACTGAGTATGCTAATGGCACCATTCATGGTTACCAAGATAATTGCCCGTTGTTTTCTTCGTCCTATACCTATACTTCGTCCTATATGACGGGCTGGTAGTACAAAGGGTGAATCATGAGCTTTAGTTCTGCGTCATAAAAAAATCATATTCCTCGCCATTTCAACAAACAACCTGAAATCCTTTTCCCTTATCAATGTACCGAGGAAGGACATTTGTTTTCTGGGTTTGTGACCTTTTTTCCATGTTAAGTTGTTTACTTAATTGCGCGTTACTGAAAGCAATTAAAAAAATAATGCCCATACGTCTATGGTGAGGTGTGAGCCTCTGCTAAGACATTTCTGCATACTTAGGCTGCAATTTTTGCTGTTTTATTTTTGTTTTTCTTATTTTTAACGAAAGAAATTGAAACAAAAATAAAACGAAAAAAGGGAAAAACACCGTGTACAATAAAACAATATTCACAAAAGGCTGCAAAAGGGTATAGAGGGAAGGGAATAATTAAGCCAGACGAGCAACACATTTGCGTGGTTGTGGGCTCCACTTGTTAAGAGTATGGTGTGGCTGTGGATGGATGATGTACCGAAGAAACGCCGCGCGGCCTTTATTTTTTATTTGGTATTATTTTATTTTTCCCTCCGTTTAGCGTGTTTAATCACAACAATAAAAAAGAAACGGGGCCCAAGTTGGAACAAGAAGCATCTCTTTTTTATTTAAATTTATTATTTTTGTTATTTGTGTAAGTGTATGCGACGAGGGTAGCAGGGCAAGAGAGGAGGCGCGGCGGCGGCGGCGAATGAGGCACAAAAATTGCAAGACCAAACACACACACACACACAGACAGCTCTGAATAAATCCATGTGGCAAAAAGGAAGTGATCTCTCGTTTTCGTCCTCAGTGTATACCCCTCCGCCGCAGGAGATTTAAAAATAAAAATAAAAAAATAAAAAACCCCAAATGAGGAATTTCTTATTCGTGATAGAAGTCCATTAAGCCACCGATATGATACGGATTGGCGGGGTCTTGTTTTCTTAAAAATTTTGAAAAAATAAATCTTCGAGTTTTGTGGCTTGGCTTATATGTATAAAATCACAAAAGAAAAATTGTGATCAAAAGATTTTTAATGAAAACATTAAGAATTTCTTTTTTTTATACGGGATGTATACGCTAAGTTTACAAAGCGGCCGGCTGTAGATAGGTTTTGGTTATAGACCGATTGAAAGGGGGGTTGTAACGGTTTAGCCGCTAGGGCGCATTGAAGTTTTCTTTTTAGAATTTTGCACATCACCCTGTATTTCTCTAACCCTATGACCTATTTTCATGAATAAGGTATCAGTGGACGCAGAATATTCCCACCTAGGGGTTCCACCCTACCAACTTCCAAAGTTATGAGCCATCGAAGTAAAAATTTTGATTTTTTTTTCTAACAAAAATGTCATCTTCAACTACCCTTTTCACCTACAACTACGACTTTATAGCCCTCTACACTAGACCCTACACTAGAAACCCTCCAAACTGTTCATTCCATATACCTTAAAACACAAATTTTGAACTACACTCCAAACAGCCCTAAAAACGCTGAACTACACATTTTCAAAAACTAAAAAAAAGGAACAATCAAAAAATTCACAAAATCGTATTAAAATAAAGCCAAAACCTTAAACGTATCAATTATCACAAAAAAAAACTATCAAATAAATCAATCAATCAGTTGTTCAGTCAACATAATACCCTACAAGAGCCGATCATGGCATGCTTCACAAAATCCAGGCAACAAGATCAATACGAAAAAAAAGAGATCAACACACAAAACCAGAGGAAAAAAAACATATAATAAAAGAACACCTCAGAAGCTGAAGGGTCCTCCTTATAGAGGAGAGTAAGTATATTAAGGTGTATGCGCGCGCACCCATGACACACACGTGGTATAAATCCAACGAGCAACAACAACAAAAACGGAAACAACTGATCGATAACAAGTGCTACATCAGGTCAAGATCACTGCCTTAATATAAATTGTATATCTGGATATGGTGAGATGGGGTTTCTTTGGACCTTTTTGGGTATAGTGGTGTGGAAGAAGAAGCGATAACCACAGAAAAAAAATCATATATCAACTTTGATCCTTGAATTCTGACACACAAAAAAAGGGATGCAAAATTTGTTTGCCTTGTTGCGATCGTATGCAGATCGTTTGTATTTTTTTTTTGTCAAGGGGAGGGTGTAAAGTGGGATAAAGATTCTGCGCTTGTTGTTTGTGTGGTTGTGTATATCCCTAGACCTATCATTTTCAAATATTTGAAAGATCAGTCAGATTGATCGAGTGTGTCCAACTGTTTAAGATGACAACAAACAACATATAAAATATTTAACAAAAAAAAACAATACAAGTGATCATACAGTCGTCGTTGTGCATGGTATCAATTCTCTCCCAGGTTGATGTTGGACAGTTAAACATCTTAAATCAAGATATGTAACCTGTGGATGGGCATATAAGATATATTGAGATCAAAATTTCTCGGACGGAAAGATCACCAGAGCAACAAGTGATCCGGTCAGTGGTCCCCTTTTGTTATACATATATACTAGTGTGTGTTTATATCTGTATATATATAGAAGTGTAGTTGCTACTTTTAGTATAAGACAATGATGATCGCCGTCGTCATCATCATACATATATATCGGTTGGTAGATCGAGAGATGGGGGCACAAAACGAGTGCCAAGGACCTGGTGCCTTGCTGGACTGATCGTACATATAAATGCTGGAACTGATCGTATAACTGAATGGAGATTCCACTGATGATCATTCTTGTTAAAGAGTTTGCACGGGTTTTGTTTTGAAAGAGATGATGTTAACCGGAGTAGACGGTATTTTATACAACGCCGGGTTCTCGGGGATATATCAAGCAGTTTAAGAAAATGAAAATGGAGAGAGAGAGAGAAAGAGAGATGATAATCAAAAGACACACACAGAGAATGAGAGATAGACAGAGAGAGAGAGAGAGAAATATGTGGTGGCATCATCATGCAACACACAAACCATAGGCATGCAATCAAACAGATGCATCTGCCGTAAACAGAGACAGGTTCACAAGATACAAGATAAATCAACAACGAAAAATTAAGAAAACTGTGTATAGTAAAGGATATGTGAGCGCGGGGTGGACGGGGGGAATTTAAGGGTGCAATCAGATCAAAAGATAACAAAAAACAGAAAAGCAAAAAAAAGAAGAAAGATATTCTTCCTTCATTCTGCATCAAAAGAAGGTAAAATAATACTTGAGAAGTTTTTCGAAGTCTTTAAAGATAACTCATTCCGATATCTTTTCTGAACTTGAGTTTAAACTGAACTTGAGTTTAAAAAATAAAATTAAAAAAAATCGATTTCTTTTAAAAAGTGTTATGTATATGTATATAGAGATACTAAATTAGGAGAGTGGATATCTCGAAGATGGTTTACAGTTTTTGAACACAGGACACCAAAAAAATGAAACAGAAAAAAAAATGTGTACAACAACAGGAATCTTAAATGCTTAAAACATTGACAAAAACAGCGTAAAAAGTGCATACACTATATCTAACCGTGAGAAAGGAGAAAGACACTACGCGGAAGGTCTCTGTATTTTTAAGCCTTGAGATAAAAACCACGAGACCGATAATCAAATCCCTTTTCAATGCGAAAATTGTTGTAATTTTTTTTTTTTTGGTGTATGTTTCCTCTCCTTTTTTTTTGGTAAGCAGTTCAAGATTAAGAAGAATTTTTTGTTTTATTTTATAAGAAAAAAAAAGAAAGAAAGCAATTGCCAACAAAAAAAAATACAGCATCTGTTGTGTGGATTAAAAGTTTAAAGTTAAAAAAAAATTAGAAGAAAAAAAACTGAGGAAACATGTAAATTTTTAACTGATCTTAGGAAATGGTAAAAGACAACTACTATACACAGTCGTCGACTAACGATAGACCGCCCAGTATAGTATATATAGATTTACATAGTATATAGTATATGCTGCAAGATCTTTTACCGATCTTCAACCGATCGCGAATAGCACAAAGTATACATCTTTACCATTAAGCATTGTGCGCATACCTTCTGTTTTAATGTTGAAATGTGTTGCTGTACACGTCCCCGTGGATCTTAGTAAGATAAAACATTATAAAAACAGCTCTCTTCACCCTCAACTTGTAGACAAAAGTCTTTTGCGCATGCTTATCTCGCTCTCACTCTCAGGGGACAGGGGTTGGGTTAATTTACTCCTTTTAAAAGATCTCTTTAGCGTTTATCTTACTTTTATTATTCATTTATTTATTTTTTACTTTTTTTTTGCTGTTGTTATATTGGTCTCGTATTTTATTATTTCTAGGGATGGTTGCTGCGTTCAGTACTTAAAAGACTAAACTTCCTCCCCACCGTTGTAACCAACACACAAAAAAAATCGCGAAAAAAACACATACTCGACATTTATAGGCCTACTGTAGTTATATAAATACTCTATTCTCTATATTCAAGCCCTTTTACCACAGTCGCGAACTTAATTAATTAATTCCCTATTATCACGCAATATCTTGGTTTTCAATGACGTTGATTCTTTTTTTTTTGTTCTTTCTTTCTTATGTTTTGCGATTCTCTCTCGTTGGTGTGTAGAGTTTCTGCGATACAGTCACTCTTTACAAGGCCCCAGTGGGATATACATACTTTTAAATTACACTAGCAAAAACACAATAAAATCAACAAAAAAAAAATATGTATATAAAAAATAAAAAGAAGACCCAACATTCTCAAGATCAATAGATTAAAAGGATATGTTAAAAGATAAACGAAACATACACAAAACCAAAAAAAAAACTCCTCAAGGAAGAAAACGTTGGACTAGTCTTAATTCCTTTTTTTTAATACTCCTATTCTTCTAGATTCCACTTAACACTAACCAACATAAAATACAAAAAAAACAACAACAACAAACAAGCATTAAATTTCACCATTGGGGGGTTAATTGTCGTCTATAGCCTCTGCCTATTACATATTCTGAAACAGGGTGAAAAGAATCGAAAGGGTTACACAGCAAAAGGTGGTAAGATTATTAATATGAAAATGAATTATTCATTCATTCATTTCTTTTACTTCTTACATATGTATGTACACAATAATATTTGATTGTTGTTGGTCGACGGTATATGTTTTGTCATAAAAGGACAACCCAAAGAATATGTGTGCGTGTGTGTGTGGGGGTTATAAATCTATTGGCTAACAAGTTATAAGGGGTCCCTACTCGACTCTATTCCCATATACAATATATAGGTACATATATACCCTACCCCAATTACTGGCGAATTTCAATTACCATTTTGAATATATACATATCTATATATAGCATTGTGGTACACATATGGTCTATTTATACATACATATACATATTGTTTAGGTCAAAATAAAAGGGCGTGTTACTTTTAAAGCATATTTTGACTTGAAAACATTTATTAATTACCATCCCCCTAAAAGCCAGTTAAATTGATGAGGGTTAATGCTGAAGGTGTGAAATTTTTTTATTTTTTTTTTATTTTATTATCATCAACCCTCTTTTTTCACGCTTCTCCATTGTCTAGTCATAAATAAATTGTTGATATATGATTTAAAAACGAAGGTGTGAATTTAATCAGAATCTTATCTAATCCTTGCCCCACCACCTTTTTTCACACAAAAACAAAAACTAGTTTTGTATTGAACATACATATATTAACATGCCAATTATTAGTTGTGACAAGTCACAAGCAAGTATGACAAGAATTATGTTGTGACAGATCAGATGTTTCGGATTCTCAGTGAAAAGTCACAACAGTCATGACAAGAAGTCTACCACAACTTGATTCAGAAAAGACATTTTGGGTGTCTCTGGTCTATACTCTAATATGTCAACGGAGGTTTGTGGTTGATCTCACTGAGACAATCCATAAATGCACCCGCAATACACCTCCTCAAACTGGCCGAGGCATATCTTCAGTCTATTATTCAAGTATAAATTTGAATGACTTGCCTCGTTCGTGAATCATTAAGAATGTCGCCTTTGTCCCCTCGAGGGAAAACTCATTGCTATCCGATAGTGGGAAAAAAGAGGCTGAAAATTTTGCGAATTTCGGCATTTCGAATGGTTTATAGCTGCGGCGGTGTCGAAAGCTTTATATTTTTAAACGCGATTGTAGATTTATTTCCCAAGCGGTTCCCCAACTCAGTATTAATCACGCCCAATGCTGCTTGACCTTCATAATCGAACGAGTATTGAGTGTGCTAAATGTAAAGGGTCACAAACATACTATAATTGCCTGAAATATGAAGGATGTCACTTGGGGTCCTCATCGGGAATCTATGAGGAAATCGCTCTTTCGACCTACTCCTCATTTGCTACGATTCCGTAGATCAAGCAGGATTGGACGTAGTTAGTGCTTAGCTGGGGGACTGCTTGGGTTCTTCTCTTCTAGGCTTGGAAAATGAGATGGTTCGCAACCCAATAGACTTTACTGCGATCGTTAAGATACATAGGATCTGGAAACTTGGTTATCTTGCATTATCGTCGAAGTTGTATGAGTTACACAGAGTACTGTCATCAGCAAAGCTGTGAAATAGATTCGATTGAAGCAAAAGCAGACCTTTTATAAAAATTTGAAAAAGAGCAGGTGATAAAATTGACCCTTGAGGGACACCGGCAGAAATGGTGTAAGGCTGAAATTTGACGCCATCCAAAACTACCTTGAATGAACGGCTGGAAAGAAAATTCTTGATCCACTTCTTTAGAACTGGGGGGGGGGGGGAGTTGAATACCAAAGAGCTTGGAATTTACCTAGCAAAGCAGTGTGCTAAAATGTTATATGTATCGATCAAATTTCAACTAAACTACGAGTATATCTCTCGTCATAAGCTCGAGGTTTAATCTATTTACTAAATCATTTTTCAATTAAAATTTCTCTCTATATATTCTCAAATTTCTTATCATCATAAGACTAGTGTGGCGCCCCCACCCCCACCCAAAAACTATATTTCAAATTAGTTTCCTCTTCTGTCTAGAAAAAAATACTCTTAAAACTCATGTAAAAATTAAATTTTAATTAAATACAATTTGAACTTCATCTGGAGGCAATGAAGTAAATGTAATTTCCTTTTTAATTTAAATATAGAAATTAAATATAATATGTATGTATGTGTGTGCCTCTTAAAGTTGAGGAGACATACCAACAATTTTCCTATCCTGTTTCTTTTTTTTGTAATATACCCTTTTTTTGTATTAATTTTGTGGTTTGGTATTTTATTTATATTTTTTCGTTTCAATTACATTATTTTTGAAAATTACACAAGAAATATTTTAATTGAAGAAAGAAAAACAATTTTTTCCCCTTTTTTTGATATTTCCAGCATAATGTCATCAAAACGAAAATCGCCTCCGAATAAATTTGAAGGAGGTGGTTCAACGCCAACAATAGCAATATCATCATCAATTAATAATAGTTATTCACCAACATTACCACAAAATTTATCATCAACAGCAACAACAACAATATCACAAGCATTATCGATTAATTCATCAACAGATAATTTATTATCATCAACAGAGGAATGTAGTACTATGTCACATGGTTGTAGTAGTAATAATAATGAAAGGAATCATACAAATCAACAACAACAGCAACAACAACAACAGTATTCACATAATAATTCACCAACATCAGAAATATATGGTTCTGAATTAGATTTAGATGATAGTCATCGAAGCATAACACCAGCTAGTGATAATGGTGATTATAATATACGTTCAGCATTTAGTGGTGATAATAATATAAGTGTTGTTGGTGATAATAATTTAGCTGGACCAAGCTATCATCATCATAATAGTAATATTAGTAATATTAAAATAGAGGATGGTGCTGATGATGATAATGTTGATATTATTGATGATGGTTGTGATGGTAATACTAGTGATAATGAAAGACGCTGCTTAAATGATACTACATCAATAGCTGGATCTGACGAAGAGCATGATCCATTTACGGTAAGACTTTTATATATACATATTATATTGTAGTTATTTTTTTATTAATTTAATTTTTAATTTTTTTCATAAATTTTTGTGGATATGTGTATGTTAAAACTGCTTTTATTTCATTTTTTTTTTTCATTTTATATGCATTGTTGAAAATATATTTTTTTTAACAATATACTACATTCCCCAATGATAAATCCTATGTATATTTTTAAACCAAACAGAAAATACTAATAGCGAAATTTTTACTTGTCTATAATTACAGATACAGTCACAATATGACCCACCAGATTATATAAAGCAAGAATTTCTACAACATCAACAACAGAAGCAACAACAATTACTACATAATGATGATTGTACATCATCGCCGCCAGTGAAACGTTCTAAAAATAATAATAATAAATTAACAAAAAGTATAAATAATAATAATAATAATATTAATAGTATATATGGTTTACAAAATAGTAAAATAAATAAATATGAAAGTTATGATAATGTTGTTGATGATACAATACAACAATTACAACAACAACAACAGCAGCAGCAGCAGCAGCAACGTGATGAAATTAACAATTATCGTAGATCAAATACACCAAATCATACAACACAATTAGGACATTTACATCAACAACAGCAACAAGATACAAAGCAACAGCAGCCAAATTCAGATGCACAAAATTATAGTATCCAACAACATCAACAACAACAACAGCAACAGCAAATATTATTAAATTTAAATGGGAATACAACAAATAATAATGATAATAATGGAAATTTATTAATTAATAATAATAATAATAATAGTAAAGTTATAAATCGGCAGTCATCACAATCACCGCATCAGCAGCAACTGCAACATATTCATCACCATCAATCGCAATTATTACAAAAGCAACAACACCAGCAGCAACAAAGTAATAATAATAATAATAATAATAATTTTTGTAGTAGTAATTTATATAATAACGGTAGTTGCAATAATAATAATAATAATAGTAATAGTAATAATAATAATAACGGTAGTTCAACAACAAGTAGTTTAAGTGCAAATATAAGTGGCCAACAATCAGCGTCTAAACGTACAATGGATGATGTTGTTAAAAGGCTTACAAATAAAATGAAAAGTAATTCAGTTACGGATGTTCGACAACCACCAAATTCATCATCGCCAGCTAATTTTAGGTGAGTTATATTTTATTTAATTTTAATTTTACTTCATTCATTATTAGAATGACGAAAATAACAAAATCTAGTCCAAAAATTTATTTTTGTTTGCCTATCTTTGTACATTTTCTAAACAACTTAAGGCGGCTCCATACTCACGCCGTGAACACCCGCGAATAAGCGCGAATGCAAGTGTGGGGGTGGGTTTCGTGCCTAGTTCGCCCGTTGCTTTCAGGTCTGACTGGATACGTTCACGTTGAAATTCACGGCTTGAGACTGAATAGAAGTTCAGATCTTCAGGCATAAACTGACTATAAATACCCACACACACAAAAAGATTTTTTTCAGTTTTCTTGGATTGCAGACCCCATCTAGTTGGCGGCCGGGAAGGTGTGTGGCGATATTTGGATTCAAGGCAAAAACTTTCAGGCCACGGCCTGTCGTCGACCTGTGTGTGAAAGCGGGTCTTATAATATGGCGAAATTCTATACAAAAATGCGTATGCCAGAAAGTATATCATATTATCTCACCAAGGGGGAGGAGGGCGTGGGGTCGGAAAATCCCAAAAATCGCCTCACGTAATTTATTTACGACCCTTAACAAAGTAAGCGCGTAAGCGGCTGCCCTAGACGTACAAGGTGCCTCCTATAATATAGCGAATACAGTAATCCATGAGGGAGTTAGGGGTGGGGGCAACGCTTGGCCGATGGACAGCTATCCGCTGCAAACCAGAAAGATTCTTACGGATCTTGGAAGCTGTAAAATCACCAAAAAGGTTAGTAGATACGCAAACCACAGGGAGGAGTGCTGTCCTTTTTGTTATGGAACAAGGAACTAAAATGACTTAGTAATTTTAGTTTCTGGTAAATACCTACACGTAATAAGATTGCGGAAAGAGCATTACCAGCGTTAACCGATGGTAAGAGACAAAAGCTTGTGGTCTGGGTGCTAACCCTGAAAAGATACTGTTCAGTACAAGATGAGTATTAGATGGAGTAGCCTCGACGTTCAAGTACCTAGTTGTTATAATTGATCCTAAACTGAACTGCAGACCCAATATTGAGGAAAAAGTTAGGGGGTGCTATAGGTTAGGTTAGGTTAACCTAACCTAACCTAGGGGGTGCTATACTCATGCCATAAAATGCTTGGGAAACAATGGACACTTCAGCCACGACTGATGCTATAGATGTCCTCCTAGATCTCTATACTAAGTACCTAGCGTCTTGTAGCGCGGTCAAATTCAAAGAAAAAGAAAATAGGAACCGGGAAAAAGCCATACTGATCTAGCAACATACATGGTATATTTGACAGAGGGTTGATCCCTACCAGGGACTACATAAACCCCAAATTGGAGCCCAGCAAAAAAGTTCAAAGCCAAAACTCCAATAAGGCCGAGAGTGTGGAAAGCAGATATCGACAGGTAATCTACACAGACGGTACAAAGAGGAGCTTGGGAGTAGGTGCCGCAGTCTTCTCTGAATCATGTTGATCTACAGGCAAAATATGTCGGTTCCCGAACGGATCCATTGTCTTCCAATCAGAAATGCTGGTAATCTAAAAGGCTTGTCAACTAGTGAGAGAAGCTAGTCTAAGAGCTCTGTAAGAAGCCAGATGTTTGATGTCGTGACGGTCCGAAAGGAGCAGGTATAAGGGAACATACCCCTACATATTTTTCACATCCTCTAGAACCTTCCCAATTTTATAATATTAAAAAAGTCTTCAGCTTTATCCTTTCCTTGATGTTCACGACTTTCAGATAAGTTTTGGGTATAGAATTAAACGAACTAGCCTGTTACTCAGGAAATGAATTAATTTAGGAATTTATAAATCACTTTTTGCCAGCATATACCCAGATAGATATCCTCTCCCTCAAGCGAAAAAATAGCGCAATTACAAAGAAAGCGATTATATCCTGGTAACCCAATTCGATTAAAGGAAAGGCCTTCAAGCTTAGCTAGTAAAAGTTTCCCTCTTCCTTAGTGGGTGAATTTATTTCATTTCTTTTTAGTTTTATTTTTTTTTAAGAAAGTTTAAAACGATCTCTCCGGGCTCCCCTTACTCAAACTAAAAAAAAAATATATATATAAAAAAGGCACCCTTCCACCCCCTTCCAATGGCTGACGTTCATGCTATTATCCGTCTTATAGTGGGGAAAAAGTGGCATTTTATAGTCTCGAGAACTTTTGTCAGTATAAAATTGACTCACTTTACTTTTTGCCTTACTCTTCTCTTTATTTTTTTTTTATTTTTTTGTACAATTCATTTATTTTGAAAAGGAAAAGAAAAAGGGGTATTTTTTCAAGAAGCTTTTATCCTTTATGCTATCCCAAAGGGAATGACCATAAAGTGTCCCCAAATGCATACAGGATAAGATGGGAAAAAAAAGAAAGGAAACATTCACTCTATAAACACAACTCTCTAAGGGTAGTCGTCGTACAAGAGCAATCTTTCGTATAGTGCCGACCTCTCGCTCTCTGAAAACACTAAAACATAACAACAACAACAACAGCAGCAGCAGCTCCAACAACAACAACAAAATAGGAGCAATAGAAAGAATGCCAGGATAAAAATACACTATGAACTGAAATAATGACATGCACTCCACCTAGCAAACTATAGGCAGAATTGAGAGGCCAAGAGAAAAGGATATGCACAAAAAAATGTGCTGGATATGTTACCCAGTTTTTTTTTTTTTTTGTACCTACAATTTTTTTATCTTAACAAAAAAAAAAACTCTGAAGTTTCCTGCCATTCGTTAAGGATAAAGGATACAGAGTGAGTTGTGTGTTGTATAGTTGTATTGTGCAAACACAATTTTTTATGTTTTGTGCATGTTTGTCATGAATACACAAAAGAGTAGTTTTGTTCCTGGAATGAATGCCCAGAAAGCTTTTGGATTATTAAGCTGCAGCAGCAGAGTAGAGCGGAAGAAAACTGTGGGGGGACGGTGGTGAAAGGCAACACTGCTGGAGGGGGGGTGGGTGGGTGGAACAGGGTGCCCAGGAGAATCGAGAAAGGAGCACCCAATGGTGGTATAGGGAGGGCACTTTCTTTTTTTCGTGTTTTTTCTTTTTTTTTTTGCTATTACCCTGAAAGAATAGTAGTATCCAAGTCAAAAAGGGTTGTGAAAGTTTTTCAAAGAGAAAAGGAAATGTATATATGTTGTTTTTGTTTTTTGTTCCTTTTCTTCTTTTTTGATTCTACATCGTTTTTTTTCTCTATCTCTTAGAATTTATGGTAATTGTGAAATGTTGAATTCAAAAAAAAACATGAAATAATAAAGAAGAACGTTGAGTTCTCTATTCTCTATGTACAATGCATACATATGCAAACGGATGATGAGCATAAGAAAATATCATGCTTCTTATTCTTCTCTGTCTCTCTTTTATCTTTTCCATTTGTCGCATTCATTTCAATTGTAGAAAAAGCTCTATTCAGTTTTTTATGCTCTAAAAATTGTTGTTTTTTAATTATATAATCTTTTTCTAAAATTGTACAAATTAAGAGAATATAGTCTTTTATATATAGAACTATATATGAAAATGTTTCGAGGTCATGTAGGAACATATTTGTTAAAATTATTAATATAGAAAACTATTGCGACTCGTCAATCAATCCAGACAACAAAGCTGAATTAATGCTATTCATTGGGAGAGCGTAAAATCTCCACTTTCAGCATCCCCGGGTTGGATGGGTATATCGATCGTCAGACTATCATTCAGGGTGAACTATCTGGTGACCCCTAACTCAACTGGAAGTTGATTATCGACGAAAGGGTAAAGAAAGACTCCACAGCTTTCTACGCACATAAAAAGACCTTCAGCCCGGGACGGGGTCTCAAGCCAAAGATAGTCTTTTTTTACGAGGGAGGGTTGAGAATCCTACATATGGTTCTAGCATAAGAGAATGTGTGCGGCTGTCTGTTAACGGCTTCCATGTCTTCGACAGGGGACACCTCTACCCAGACGGTAGTGTCAGCCTTCTACTGGGTAAACTCACCAACCCTATTGCATGATATTCAAGTCCAGGCCGGGAGCGCGTTCAAAAACCTTACTATAGTCAACCATGGTTAAACTATGGTAAACTTTTGTCGTTCAAAAATTCCGGGGTTAACTACAACATCTTGTGGTTAACTTTTTGACGTTCTTAAAGTCCCGTGGCTAACCATGCTGTAGTTAAATTTTAACCCTGATATCGGGAGCAGATATGAACATCGATGCGAAGGGTTATGTGAAATGCCGAATTGTTCCGTTTTGAATTCGTTCGAAGGTGGAGGGGGGGGGGGGGGGGAATATAATCGATCGATTTTGCGTACCTATCTTTGTCAGACCTCTCCACGCTGTCATGATGTTCGTTAAGGAGATTTGCTGTATAACGGCTAATCCCAGCCCATAGCATCATAGCTCAGCGCTTCCCCGAGGTGCACAAGCCTCACCACCACGACAAGGTGTAGGTACATTGGTGAGGACCGGACCGATTGAGGAGAACTCGAGAATATGTTCTACAAATTCGCGGAAATATAATAGGAAGGTTTTGTAGAGTAAAGCGTAGGTCACATAGCACACTTGTTCCGAGTTCCGTTTATCCGTTTTCTGTCTCTTCGATTTTCCGTGTTTCGATATATATTTGTATTTTAGCCACAATTACCCGTTTTCTGTCTCTCCGTGTTTTGGTGTGCCGTTATTTATTTTTATGTAGCCACAAGCGTCCGTTTCCATTTCCATCCTTAATTTTATTGACAAGTGAGTACTTTTTCCTTCTCCGTTTACGTGTTTTTATCATTCCGTTCTCTTTTTGTTTATCTGGTCAAACAGTATTAAGACATAGTAATCAACTTTCACAGGAAGCGGAACACGGAAGACGGAGAGCGGAAGACGTGTGCTATGTGGCTCCCGCTTAAGATAAGCTCGGATGCTCTATCTTTTCTGTGAATACTTATGAAGGTCACGAAGAAGGTAAAGAACAGTTTATTAGCGTCGCGCTTTTTGAAAACTAGAAACCGTCGTGAAACTTGATAGATGAATTGCGCACGGTGTTTTTAAAAATGCACGGCCCCACACCCGCCGTGCACAGTGACAGCCACCGTATTTGTAAAACGTACTGTCTTCTATAACTCCTCCGTCGCGGCATCATCATTTAGTAAACCTTATCGAGAGATCAACATACATATTTTATTAACCAATCTTTAATTCGCCCAGGCAATAATCGAATTCGCGATCGATTTTGTATCAATTAATCTGGTTGGTAGATTTTCCAATCTCCTACAGCTACGACAATCTTGCGATCGTTTACGCGATGAATTAGTCGATTTTAAGTTGGGAGATTTTTCGATCTCCTACAGCTACGATAATCTTGCGATCGTTTACGCGACGAATTAGTCGATTTTAATTTGGGAGATTTTTCGATCTCCTACGGAACAGATATTGTATCGATTAACTTTGAAACGAAATGCCGTACTTAATTTGTTTTAAAGAAAAAAGAAAGTTTGGAAAAAAGAATATAATTAGATAAAAAAGAGTAGCCCTCACGAAGAGGACTACACTGATGCTTCACTTGCCAAATAAGAGTCAAAAAAGTATTTTTATATCAAGTGTTATAAAATTCAAAAGTGATAGTGGAGGATTTGGCAACTGAAGCATATAAAATAAAAAAATTCTTAAGATCAAACCTTGTTGATAAAAATTACCCATGATGATTGTTGATGGTCGACTGTTGATTGATGAATGATGAATGACGAATAATCTGTTGATGTCGTGATGTTAAGTTGATGTTATAAATGTTGATTGATGGGGGTTTCAAGAGAGGAAAGGCTACAATCTGCAAGGCAATGGTTAAAAGCAAAAAATTTAAATAAAAAATAAAATCTCTAATGACTAGCCGAATGATGACGATGATTGTCGTAGGACAATATTGTTTTTCATATAGTTCTCCTCAGTTAAAGCTTACTCCTCATTTATTTGCAGCAACTTTAGTTTCCGAAAGTTCTTCAATATCGGTTTTCTTGTTCAGTATTTTTTTCGTAGTTCTTTAGCTCCATATTTTCATAGTTCGTGTTCCGGCTTAGTTTCTTCCTTCGAGCTCTCCAGTATCGTTTGTTGTATCATCATATTTCTTAATTTTTACAATGCCGGAAAAAGCCCTACAGTCTACATAAACGCGACTCCCGATCTAAGTGTCTAGCATAAAGAATAAAATAGAGGTACTCACCACCTTTCCGACTCTCTCGAAACCCATAAAGTTACACTTCACTAATTTCACACTCTCTGAAAAGAGAATAAAAAAATTACAGTTAGTAAAATTCAAAATAGCATCAAGGTAGAATGAGTAGAGTTGGCTCAACCTAATTGAATCTACAAAAGCTAGTCTACAGTAGCAATATCAAAGGCCCTAACCAATTCAATCAATCTGTGCACAAGTTGGAGCCCACGCGAAGTAGCAAGTCAGCCACTGACAGCAATTAAAAGATAAACTAAAATAAATAAATTAAAAAAATAAACTTACCACACACTTCCTAGACATCCACCATTGATATGTTACCCAATGGTAAGAGTAATCCACAGTACAGATGATCCTATCCAGGTTATTCACCATAAAGCAATCCGATATGTTATCTGATGATAAGAGTCCAGATTATCCAATCCAGTCCACAATCCAGATTATCCAATCCAATCCGCAGTCCAGATTATCCAATCCAGTCCACAGTTCAGATCATCCTATCCAGATTGTCCACCATAAAGCTGTCCGATGTGTTATCCTATGATCCAACGATGTCAACGATTATCCAATCCAGGGTGTCCTTGTCCAGATCCTTGTTAAGAAACACTACGCGACACTCCCGCATCCACACTAACCGTTAAAAACGAACCCGAGATAAAAAGAAAAATTATGAAGAACGATTTGCCCGCACTTTTCTTCTTGCACAAATACTGCATGTTGGAGACCAGGACAGTGGGAAGAGGGGTTTAAAGATGAGAATTGCACATTAGGCAATGATATATTCAAAAATAAAAAAAATCTAATAATGTACTAAGCTAGCAACGAAGTAAATCGACGATCCGCTGAGTTTGGTCTAAAGTCTACCTAAAGTCAAGAGAAAGTCTAGCCAGCACTAAACTGAAATGGAGTGATTTGACTGAATTGAAGAACTGCAGCAATGGCGATACGTTTGATAACCATAACTAAGTTCCTGCACAATTCATCCAAACCACGAAAGGCTACGCATGCAGTAATCAAATTATTGTACTCACCGCCCACCCCCCTTGATCTCATGGAAGAGTTGATCTGAAAGGCAAAAGTTCGGAATAAAAACACTCGCGAAAAAAAATCGAGGTGTGTGGATATTTTAAACGAAACGATAGCGTTCTGGAAGTAGAAAACAGAGAAACGGTCATTACTAAGGGCTGCTTAGAAAGTTAGTATTGTTAAAAGTGTTTAATACTATCGAAAGTGTTTATTACCATTAAAAGTGTTTTATCACTTACTTTTTATATTTATTAACAGAGTCCATTTCTTATATGTATCCATCGATGTATCGTAGAATCGCCTACAATAACCTCCTTGCCCTTTAAAAGAATCAACAATAAAAAAATTAACTAAAATAAATAAAGTAATAGAATAAACTTACCACACACTTCCTAGACATAAAGCAGTCCGATATGTTATCTGATGATAAGAGTCCAGATTATCCAATCCAGTCCACAGTACAGATCATCCTATCCAGATTGTCCACCATAAAGCAGTCCGATGTGTTATCCTATGATCCAACGATGTCAACGATTATCCAATCCAGGGTGTCCTTTTCCAGATCCTTGTTAAGAAACACTACGCGACACTCCCGCATCCACACTAACCGTTAAAAACGAACCCGAGACAAAAAGAAAAATTATGAAGAACGATTTGCCCGCACTTTTCTTCTTGCACAAATACTGCATGTTGGAGACCAGGACGGTGGGAATAGGGGTTTAAAGATGATAATTGCACATTAGGCAATGATATATTCAAAAATAAAAAAATCTAATAATGTACTAAGCTAGCAAAGTCTAAAGTCTACCTAAAGTCGAGATAAAGTCTAGCCAGTACTAAACTAAAATGGAGTGATTTGACTGAATTGAAGAACTGCAGCAATGGCGATACGTTAGATAACCATAACTAAGTTCCTGCACAATTCATCCAAACCACAAAAGGCTACGCATGCAGTAATCAAATCGTTGTACTCACCGCCCACCCCCCTTGGTCTCATGGAAGAGTTTAGCTGAAAGGCAAAAGTTAGCACTAAAAGCACTCCCGAATTATCTACCCTATTTAAAAAAATCGAGGTGTGTGGATATTTTAAACGAAACGAGAGCGTTCTGGAATAGAAAAAGCATAAACGGAAATTACTAAGGGCTGTTTAGAAAGTTAGTACCGTTAAAAGTGCTTAATACTATCGAAAGTGTTTATTACCATTAAAAGTGTTTATTACTTACTTTTTATATTTATTTACAAAGTCCATTTCCTAAATGTGTCCATCGATGTATCGTAGAATCGTCGACAATGACCTCCTTGCCCTTTAAAAGAATCAACAATAAAAAGAAATTACTAAAATAGATAAAACAATAAAATAAACTTTCCACACACCTCCTTGACATCCACCATTGATGTGTTACCCAATGGTGAAAGAAGTCCACAGTACAGATGATCCTATCCAGTCCACCGTCCAGATTATCCTATCCAGTTGTCCACCATAAAGCTGTCCGTTATGTTATCCTATGATCCAACGATGTCAACGATTATCTAATCCAGGGTGTCCTTGTCCAGATCCTTGTTAAAAACCACAACGCGACACTCCCGCATCCACACTAACCGTTAAAAACGAACCCGAGCCAAAAATGAATTTGCAAAATTAAAAATTATGAAGAACGATTTACCCGCACTTTTCTTCTTGCACAAATAGTGCATGTTGGAGATCAGGACAGTGGGAATAGATGGTTAAAGATGAGAATTGCACATTAGGCAATGATATATTCAAAAATAAAAAAATCTAATAATGTACTAAGCTAGCAACGAAGTAAATCGACGATCCGCTGAGTTTGGTCTAAAGTCTACCTAAAGTCAAGAGAAAGTCTAGCCAGCACTAAACTGAAATGGAGTGATTTGACTGAATTGAAGAACTGCAGCAATGGCGATACGTTTGATAACCATAACTAAGTTCCTGCACAATTCATCCAAACCACGAAAGGCTACGCATGCAGTAATCAAATTATTGTACTCACCGCCCACCCCCCTTGATCTCATGGAAGAGTTGATTTGAAAGGCAAAAGTTCGGAATAAAAACACTCGCGAAAAAAAATCGAGGTGTGTGGATATTTTAAACGAAACGATAGCGTTCTGGAAGTAGAGAAGATCATAAACGGTCATTACTAAGGGGTGTTTAGAAAGTTAGTAACGTTAAAAGTGCTTAATACTATCGAAAGTGTTTATTACCATTAAAAGTGTTTATTACTTACTTTTTATATTTATTACCATAGTCCATTTCCTAAATGTATCCATCGATGTATCGTAGAATCGTCCACAATAACCTCCTTGCCCTTTAAAAGAATCAACAATAAAAAAATTAACTAAAATAAATAAAGTAATAGAATAAACTTACCACACACTTCCTAGACATAAAGCAGTCCGATATGTTATCTGATGATAAGAGTCCAGATTATCCAATCCAGTCCACAGTACAGATCATCCTATCCAGATTTTCCACCATAAAGCAGTCCGATGTGTTATCCTATGATCCAACGATGTCAACAATTATCCAATCCAGGGTGTCCTTGTCCAGATCCTTGTTAAGAAACACTACGCGACACTCCCGCATCCACACTAACCGTTAAAAACGAACCCGAGATAAAAAGAAAAATTATGAAGAACGATTTGCCCGCACTTTTCTTCTTGCACAAATACTGCATGTTGGAGACCAGGACAGTGGGAATAGGGGTTTAAAGATGATAATTGCACATTAGGCAATGATATATTCAAAAATAAAAAAATCTAATAATGTACTAAGCTAACAAAGTCTAAAGTCTACCTAAAGTCAAGATAAGGTCTAGCCAGTACTAAACTAAAATGGAGTGATTTGACTGAATTGAAGAACTGCAGCAATGGCGATACGTTAGATAACCATAACTGAGCTTCTGCAAAATTCATCCAAACCACAAAAGGCTACGCATGCAGTAATCAAATCGTTGTACTCACCGCCCACCCCCCTTGGTCTCATGGAAGAGTTTAGCTGAAAGGCAAAAGTTAGCACTAAAAGCACTCCCGAATTATCTACCCTATTTAAAAAAATCGAGGTGTGTGGATATTTTAAACGAAACGAGAGCGTTCTGGAAAAAGAAAAAAGTATAAACGCTCATTACTAAGGGCTGTTTAGAAAGTTAGTATCGTTAAAAGTGTTTAATACTATTGAAAGTGTTTATTACCATTAAAAGTGTTTATTACTTACTTTTTATATTTATTTACAAAGTCCATTTCCTAAATGTATCCATCGATGTATCCAAGAATCGTCTACATTAACCTCCTTGTCCTTTAAAAGAATCAGAAAAAAAAACTCAAGCTTAATCCACAGAAACGAAACTTTGAAGTTCTTACCTTGTTAGGGTACTTCAAAAGCTGTGGTGCTCTATTCCCAAATCGTCCCAAATAATATAATGAAATATTTTAAATTCTAGGATCTTGCAAAGTCGTTCTTCATCCAAAATTCTTTATTCGTTGGCTAAACTGTGCTATAAACAAGCCAATTAATTAAAACTATGCCAATCTACCACAAGCTGCATCTTCTTACCTTGTAGCAAAACCAGCCACAAGAAAGCTGTGCCAAGATATTACTAGATAATGTCGTCTGCAATATGTGTCATCCCACCAATGTGCTTGATGTGAGAGCATACTGCGGCGCAAATATAGACTCTGATCACTTCTTAATAGGAATGAAAGTTAGGGCCAGGATATCTGCAACAAAAACAAGAGGAAACGTAAGAATAAATTAAATTGGTCGAAACACTCATAAGAACTTGAAAGAGCAATAGAGCGACATAAATAGAAAAGCAGAAAAGGTTCTAGATTTTGTGCAACAAGGACGAAGAGTAGAGTAGCTTGATGCAGATATCGCCCAGGTGACAATGAAGAAAGCCCGAGCATTCAGGTCATGCTAAGAAGACACAGGGCTAGAAACTCTGAAGAGGAGTATAAGGAGGCGAGCTGAGAAGAGAATGCTAACTTAATAAAAATAATAATTAATAAAAAAACATACTCTAAGCCGAACTTTTTATTTTAATCACATTATGCTGCAGGTGGAATGCGATAAAGCAAAGTAACAACAGCACGAGATAGAAAAGAAAAGAACCCTCGATATTAGTAAAGAGCATAAACAATTATACCTGGAAAATTCACCTTAATTAACACGATAGAACTAAAAATGCAGCACGTGCCAGTGTGCATTACCGGCAATATCACTAAACTAGCAATTTATAACATAATAAAAAAACAATAGCCTCCTATTATTTTCAAAAATGAAAAAAAAAATAATCAGCACAAGCCGAAACTGGGAAACACAAAAAATAAATATTGCAGCCGGTTTTTATACCTGCACACTTTACACAAAACAAATTGAAGACAATGAAAACTAATTGCAAGGACGAGCAGAAAATATCGCATATTGATTACATTGTAAAATAATGAGGAACACGTGTATCAAAACTGGAACTTTCGGCCGCAGCTGCTACCACCACTAGATGCATGCGAAATGAAAAGCAAAAAAATTTTTTTTTGTTCCACCGCCATTCCACATTAAATTAGCGCACTGCGCAATATGCTAAGTGCATTTTTCAGAAGTTTAATAATGCGAAATAATGAGAACTATTACACCTTTCCCTCTATGATTTTCAAGAATGGATAAAAAACAATCAAAACAATACCAACCACACACCAAAAATTGGAAAAACAAAGCTGCAGCCAGGTGGTTGTTATACCTGGACACCTGAACACCTTGACAAAATTAACTAAAGAAATTGATAACTAATTGGAAGACCGAGTTGAGAATTTTGCGATTGACTATTGTAAAATAATGATTGTGAAGTAATGATTGAAAATCTTGCATCTAACCTTGAACTGCCCTTGAACTGCCCTTGGATTGCCTGCCATCCACCCTTAATGATATCAGACAATAGCCACTATCATCACTAGATTTATGTGTAAATTGAAAAAAAAAACTTTCCACCTCAAACATTAAATTATAAATTACGCACTTTTTTTAGAAGTATAATATTGCGAAATTATGAAGACAATTCCACCTCCACCTTGCCTTCTATTAGTTTCTAGAATGAATGCAAAAAAAAATCGGGGCACCAAAACTGAGTAGAACAAAGGGTTTCTATACCTTTCACATAACAAATTATAGAATATGAAAACTAATTGAAGTTTAAAATATGGCGATTGATTATTGTAAAACAATGGAAAATGATTATTGTAAAATAATGATGAAGAAAATCGTGCACAAACCTTGAACTGAAGGGCCCACGCCGCTTAATGATGTCAACCAAGCAGCAGCCACGATCACCACGTTTTATGCAATTAAGGGCAGCCACTGTCACCTGGAAATTGAACAAAAAAAATTTTTAAATTTTTACACCGTGAAAAATATTTAATAATAGTACAATTGCAACAATAATGCGTTTTAAAGGGAAAATTATTTTAGAGAACGCAGCACCGACGTGACCACGCTCACTGAAATCTGCAAGATCAATGAGAAATTAACTGGCTTTTTCCGAAGTCCAGTTTTAGCACAATTTCTGTCTCATATTTTGGGGAATAGAACATGTCTATGCCCTATTATATTATTTGATATCACCCTTCCACCTTCGATACTTTCTCTCTCACTCTCATGTTAATAGTATTATATTTAATATGGCGTGATTTCCTTCTTTATTAATATTCCTCTTTACTAGCTGAATTATTTTTATGTTTCCTATTCCCTTTCTATTACCCCTATTTCTCTTCTCTTTATTATATTATTATATGTTTCCTATTCCCTTGATTTATTATGTTTCCTATTCCCTTTCTATTACCCCTCTTTCTCTTCTCTTTATTATATTATTACCATCCTTCCTTCCTTACTTACTTTTAGCAAAAAAGGTGCTGGTGTCAGTGCGGGGGGGCCAGAATCTGCCCCGCACACACACAGGGGACGACCCACCAGCTTCCCTCTCTACCACTAGAGACGGGAATGTCCCGAAGGGATAGGAAAGAAAATCACTAATAAAGTGCACAATTTCCAAAAGTGATCTTGCGAATTATGTTATTAAAAGGAAGAAGTGATGAAAGCACGATCAAATTGGGGAGCTTGCAAATCAACTTACGATCAACTTCTAATTCCCTATGCATGGATAGAAGTTCAAACATTTGCGAACTTTCAACTTTCATATTAACCCACAAAAGCTGGTGGCCGATCGTCAAGACTACAGTCCTTGTATACAAAATTCCTGAGTTCGAGTGTCGGTGTCGCCACTCATTTTAATTTGGATTTTTTTTTTGTCAAATTTAAACAATTTAACATTTATTAAATCGGAATCGATTTAAATTAATTATTTACAATAAAAAAAACCCTTAATCTTGAAATGCCACTAGCAGTCTTGTGATAAGGAGGCGCGTCGGCTTGGCCTGGGGCCCTCTAATGTTGCACAGCATCCTCGTGAGTGCTGCGCTGATAGTGAAGGTTTGGCGCCCGCCAAGTGCACCCTATCCGGTCAATCATTACTCCCAAATATCTAAGGGCGGATGGCCTGGGGTGGTAGCACATAAGTTGTTTAAATGGCCCTCTTCATACAAAAAAATTCAAATGCTACAAACATTTTTGAATGAAGATCGTCGATCAAACTTACGCCTTACGCGCTACCATCCCTGGTCATCTACCTTCATCGCTATGGTCTCCACCTTTCTTCGCTTGTTGATTAGCACTTCTTCCCGTTTAGATAGCATTAGAGAAGCGCTCTCAACCCACATCTTTATCCCTCATATCGCTGCGATCGTAATTATCTCGCCTCGAGTCGCCTTCCAACGACCACTTGCAATGTGCAAGGATAAAAGTGGGTAGATATTAAGTAATAAGGAAGTTTCGAGGAACTACTACTAATGAACCTAGAGCAGGTATCCGAAATAATACAGAACATGAATGCGGACGATGAGAATGAGAGCACAACAGCCCCTACAATGGAATAAGTACGCCAAGCATTGGGAGCATTAAAAAATAATAAGCCATCAAGGTCTGACAGCTTACCTGCAGAACAGTCGAAACTATCCAAAAACTACATGTAGTAACAGTGGAAATCTGTAGAAGGAAAGAAATGCCTGATGAGGAGTGAAACGAGGGCATATGTGTCCCTTACACAAAAAAAGATTCAAAGGGTAGAGTCAGAATTGATGGTGAATTATTGCCACCCCTCACACCAAATAAACACCTACAATATAGAAGCAGTAGATGAGTTTGTATACCTAGGCACGATTATAACGTAAGGTACTAAGAAACTGGGAAAGACGGGAAGCAAAGGCCCAGTAATAGGCTGTGGAGCTCCTGACGATGATGAATTGTTCATTAACATTAGCCAGTTGTTAAATAAATAATGGATAACATTTACAAACCCTCAGACCATACAACAGTTGAACACTTTCCCAAAAATATTAGGCCATTTGGATCTACTTAAAAAAGGTACCCTCTTGCGATCAAACGACTCCCTTCACCCAAGGCCATGCTGAGGGTAGTAGCCGCATATATTTTACATATTTTGCACTTATTGGCTTGCGCAAGTCAATTGGCGTAAACCTTAAGGGGTTTACCCTTACCCCAAATATATAATATAGATAAATAAATTCAAAAATTTAAAACTTAAAAACCACCTGCCATGTTCAAAATTTCCAATCAGAATCTTGCACAATTTTATTTTATAAAATACACCATAATAAACACCGTAACACTTCTAAATTAATTAATAAATCGATTAATCACTTATTAATGACTAATTAATTTCAATTCTTACACAATTATATTTGTTTTAAATAGGATAAAAATTAATTTTTCCAACACGATCCTCGCACCTTTCGCCACTTTAAATTCCATCTGTCAAAGAAAAATTCTGCAAAGAGTCTGCGCATTAGTGGGATGCGATTTTATAAGGCACATACTTTCCAACTTTCTGATCTAGATGGCGCCTTGTTATATGATAGTTTTAAAAGTTTATTTTATTGATAATTATTAATTTAATCAATAAAATTATGGTGAAATTATGTTTTTTAGTTATTAAAAATATTGTATAACATATAAAAAATTAGTTTTCGATAATAATATGCGTAATAATAGTAATTTAGAAAAAACGTAAAAATCAACCGAAAAAATGAGTTTTTATCGTTGCGATTCTTCTGCATTTTTTTGAGATTTGAAGAATTGAAATTTTTAGTTTTTTGATTATATCTTTAATTTAATTAGTTAATTTAGCTTATTTCGGGTTTATTTTAGTGAATTTATGTATTTTATACATTTTGGTAGTATTTTTTTGGTTTTAGGGTGATATTATGTTGCTTAAAAACTTAAAATAAGCTCAGTAGCGAACAAGAAACCCTGGTCATCGCTATTGCGGCGCTCAAGGAAGACGTGGAAGAGACGCAGGCTATCCTCCTCCAGGAAAAGCCTCCTCCACAAGTGGTAATTGAGGGAGCAGTGTCCGGTAATCAAGCCAACAAGCTCAAATTTTGAGATCTTGAAGGGTATGCAGTCCAGAATCTCTTCTATAATCTTGATTATTGCAGAATGTTCTCGCCCAAGACCAGCGCCCAGATGAACAATGGCTTTCAGCCACAGTATCGTGGATTTCTGCACCAAATACTGGCGTGGAAGGTCTTGAAGAAACACTATTTTTAAAGCCACAGGTTTATACAGTTCCATTTGAAGGACTCTAGCTCAACCTGCGGTTTCAACAGCAATGAAAAACGACTGCCCTGGCTAAACAAGGATCTGGCATTATATTAATCGGTCCGAAACCGTCTATTGGGGCATCCACTACTTTGGTGAAGAGCTCTAAGCGGTTCCTTCTTCTGACATCGCTTAACGCGACCAACGAATTTTTGGGGCACAGTAGAAAGGATGCAGCACTCTTGTTGGCTTAATTACAGGAAAGTGCGACATTAACTGCCGATTATGGATGATAGAAAAGTTGGAGGACCTCCCCTGCAAGCTTTGCCTTAAGAAGAATGAGTCTTCCCTTCATTTTCCCTGAGAATGCCCCGCGATAGCGAAGAGCTTAACGAAACCCTGTTCGCAGGGGTGGCGCTTTCATAGGTGCAATTGGTGTATTTTCACCGGGCGCAATTTCAAAACAAAAGTGAAAAAGATCACCGGACTGCCGAACCTGTTCAAGCGATCTGACCTACAAATATTAGGTGATGGCAGGACAGACTATCTAGATAAGAAAAATGAAATGACCAAGGACCATGCCACATTAACAAGCCTCAAAGTATATTACACACATATTAACAACTCCGAAGGTTTTTTAAGATACCCCAAAAAAAATTCCCAATCAGGATTCCTCCACTCGGTTATCGCGCATACGGTTTATAAAATTAAAACTTACCCAAAAACCATGCAGAAAAAAATTAATAAAATTGATAAGAAAGTTCATTTTTAAATTATACTAACAAAAGAATGAAAAGTAATGATTTGAGATCGGTTTTTTGTTGTGTTTGGTTAAAGGCGACGGCGAAAAAAAAAATAATAAAAATAATTATCACGTTGCTGATAAGAAGCGTTTTCTCGGTAAGTGGGTTACTTGGACTATTCTTCTTTTTTCGAGGCGTTCAGTTTTGTATAATATTATATTATATGTAGGACAAAAAAGACAAAACGCAAAAATGTTCACTGGGTGAGAGATAAATCTGCAAGGACAAGTGAGAAGATTGTTTTATATTTTTGATTTGATTTTCGAGTTGTACAACTTGAAAAATGTTTCTTTTAAAAATAATGTACATTTAAGAGACGACCCAAGGGAAAAAAACTAAATAATATTAACAATTTTTTTATTGTTGGGGTATCACATTATCAGTATTCTCGTTCATTTCCTTATTGGATGGGGACATACAT
This sequence comes from Thereva unica, assembly GCA_949987705.1. Classification (NCBI taxonomy): domain Eukaryota; kingdom Metazoa; phylum Arthropoda; class Insecta; order Diptera; family Therevidae; genus Thereva; species Thereva unica. The sequence continues at coordinate 3,426,592 of OX465286.1, forward strand.
AAATTTTTATATTATTATTCACTTCGTGTTTTTATTAAATGATAACGATTAATTTTTATAAAATAATTTTTATTAGAAGAATGCCAGCCGCAAAAAAAAAAAATAAAAAAAAATTAATAATTAGACATTTTGAATATTTGGTAATCTTTTTTTTATTATTATATGTATTTGAGTGTTTTCTTTTTTTTTTGTTTGCATCTATATTGAGGTTTCGAAACCGTGTCAAATTCATGTCATAGAACACAATCGGTTATCAATACTTTTTTTTCGCGCTCATCATGTAGAAACAAGATATTTTTTATTGTGTATTTATGAATATAGAATTGTATAGAGAATAATGTTAGGAGGCTGAAAAACTGCATATATTTGAAGAATTTTAATCTGCGTTTAATATACTAGCACAAACCACTTTTGGGTAGTATTTTTTTTAATAGCGCCTGTACATGATTTTGATACCAGTGGATTAAGTAACTAAATGGTTAATTAAACGAAAACCCGAAAATATTTTTTTGAAGTAAAAGACTCGAGCTAAAAGGTTAAGTCGCGCTTAGTTCTACATACTCCACCAAAAATCGGTACTTGCTATCTTGTTTAAAAGAATGATGGGTGTTTGATAATGTAGGGCTCTTCCTTTTAAATATGCATAATAGCCCTGATCATAGTGATTATAGCCCCAATAAGACTACCCACAAGGCCAGTTCGATATTTCTGAACCCATGCAACAGGGTGATAAATGTGGCCCCAGTGAAGGAAATTATTTTCGAGATTCCTGAGGGTAGTTTGAGCTGGCAAACCGTGGTGAAGTACCATGAGATCACTTCTTCATTAGAAGAAAATCTCCTTAAAAGCTCACGTGCGGAAACCTGCGGAAACCTTGCCATCTTCTTCTCCATCAGGTAGGCGAACCGAAAAAACATCCGCTATAAGAAGACGGGTGGTGCAATGCGAAAACGTTTTAGACTATTTTTGGAAGCTGGCTACTCCCGGCTCTGCGTGGCCCTTAAACAGAAGAGGTATACCAATATCCTTAAAAAGAAAAGGGCTAGATCCAGGCCACAACCCGGCAAAAAGATTTAAGCTTCAACACATACGGTTTGAAAAGCCTTTAGAAAAAAAGTCCGATGCAGAACGGCTCTAAAGCAGACCTTCTATCAGACATGCTTGCGGAAAAATTATAATTGCCGTGCAAGGTAGTTCTCTGGAGGCAATAGCCGAAACAGGGCTCAGAATATCCGAGGTTCCTAGGGCTTGCTGCGCGCCCGGAGTAGCTGGCCATGACCTGCAGGGACTTGATCACAACCACATGACTGATGCTATGGGATAATATGAAGCTTGTCCAGATAAACCTTCATCACGCTAAGGCTGACTTGGCAGTTCCCAAAAAAAGTTTTATCTTGGACAACTGGAATTTATGTGGTGAGAAAGCGTAGACCAAAGGGCGCCGAAAGACAATCTCGCTCTACCCTGAACAATGGCTAGGGCCGCCGCTGTATAGATCGACCGTACAAAGCCATCCAGACAAATCACTATTTATTATCACGACTTTGAAAAAAGTGCCTAATCTTTGAAGAAAATGATCTTGGCCTTGGCTTTGGAGAAAAATATTCGAGACTCATACCACACACACAGAAAGTATTTCATTAATATTCAGGGGCTCACTGTTTTCATCCACCAACGAAGTATATGGGTACGTTACGGACGCGAAATTTATCCATTTTTTTTACGTTTAAATAGTTAAAGCATTACACTATCCCATTTACATAAACCGATATCTAAATATGTATCCAAAAATTAATTATACGGTTGTCATTCAGACAAGATCTTCGAAAAAAATATAATTAACAAATCTCAAAACTAACTTTCATCTAGTGCCCCCCGTCCGTAATGCACACTCTCAAATTTATTCTCTTCGGTTTTATAATAATTTCAAATGTTATCGTAATTTTTATTCATAGTTTTGTTGCTAAAATTATGAGCTGACATTAATATGGTGCTTGCTTAAAAAATATTAGAAAACAAATCGTACGTAACACATGGAATTACCGATATACTAGAACCCTCGATATTAGGAAAGATCATAAACAAATTACCTGGAAAATTCACTTTAATTAACACGACTAAAAATGCAGCAGGGTGCCAGTGTGCATTACCGACAATATCAGACACTAAAACACCGTGCAATTTATAACATAATAAAAAAACAATTGCCTCCTATTATTTTCAAAAATGAAAGAAAAAAAAAATCAGCACAAGCCAAAACTGGGAAACACAAAGAAAAATCAAAGAATAAATATTGCAGCCGGTTTTTATACCTTACACAAAACAAATTGAAGACAATGAAAACTAATTGCAAGGACGAGCAGAAAATGTCGTGTATTGATTACATTGTAAAATAATGAGGAACACGTGTATCAAAACTAGAACTTTCGGCCGCAGCTGCTACCACCACTAGATGCATGCGAAATGAAAAGCAAAAAAAAATTTTTTTGTTCCACCGCCATCCCACATTAAATTAGCGCACTGCGCAATATGCTAATTGCATTTTTAGGAAGTTTAATAATGCGAAATAATGAAAACTATTACCTCTATGGGATAAAAAAACTAACAAAATTAACTAAATAAATTGATAACTAATTGGAAGACCGAGTTGAGAATTTGGCGATTGACTATTGTAAAATGATAAGGATTGTGAAATAATTATTATTGAAAGAAAATCTTGCAGCAAACCTTGAACTGCCCTTGAACTGCCCTTGAATTGCCTGCCATCCACCCTTAATGATATCAGACAGCAGCCACTATCATCACTAAATTTATGTGTAAATTGAAAAAAAAAAATTTCCACCATGAAAAACATTAAATTATAAATTACACGCAATTGCACTTTTTTTTAAAGTATATTGCGAAATTATGAAGAGAATTCCACCTTCACCTTGCCTTCTATTAGTTTCTAGAATATAAAATATAAAAAAAATCGGAACACCAAAACTGGAAAGAACAAAGGGTTTCTATACCTTTCACATGACAAATTAAATAATATGAAAACTAATTGAAGTTTAAAATAAGGTAAAATAATGAAAATGATTATTATAAAATAATTATGAAGAATATCGTGCCTTGAACTGAAGGGCCCACGCCGCCGCTTAATGATGTCAACCAAGCAGCAGCCACGATCACCACGTTTTATGCAATTAAGGGCAGCAACTGTCACCTGGAAATTGACAAAAAAGATTTTTAATATTTTTACACCGTGAAATGCGTTTTAAATGGAAAATTATCGCAGCACCGACGTGACCACGCTCACTGAAATCTGCAAGATCAATGAGAAATTAACTGGCTTTTTCCGAAGTCCAGTTTTAGCACAATTTCTGTCTCATATTTTGGGGAATATTATTTGATATCACCCTTCCACCTTCGATACTTTCTCTCTCACTCTCATGTTAATAGTATTATATTTAATATGGCGTGATTTCCTTCTTTATTAATATTCCTCTTTACTAGCTGAATTATTTTTATGTTTCCTATTCCCTTTCTATTACCCCTATTTCTCTTCTCTTTATTAGCTGATTTATTTTTGTTTCCTATTCCCTTGATTTATTATGTTTCCCATTCTCTCCCTATCCTTATTACCCCTCCCTTACTTCCTACTAGCAAAAAGGTGCTGGTGTCAGTGCGGGGGGGCCGGAATCTGCCCCGCACACACACAGGGGACGACCCACCAGCTTCCCTCTCTACCACTAGAGACGGGAATGTCCCGAAGGGATATGTAAGAAAACCACTAATATAGTGCACAATTTCCAAAAAAGTGATCTTGTGAATTATATCGCAAGAGAAATTTTCGGAAGCAAATGAAATTGGAGCTTGCAAATCAAGATCCACTATGAAACTTACGATCTTTTGCATTGGATTGCATTGGATCGAAGTTCAAACATTTGCGAACTTTCAACTTTCATAATAACCCACAAATGCTGGTGGCCGATCGTCAAGACTACAGTCCTCATACACAAAATTCCTAAGTTCGAGTGTCGGTGTCTACACTCATTTTAATTTGGATTTTTTTTTGTCACATTTAAGACAATTTAAGATTTATTAAATCGGAATCGATTTAAATTAATTGTTTACAATAAAAAAAACCCTTAATCTTGAAATGCCACTAGCAGCCTTGTGATAAGGAGGTGCGTCGGCTTGGCCTGGGGCCTCTAATGCTGCACAGTATCCTCCGTGAGTGCTGCGCTGATGGTGGAGGAGGCCCGTCAAGTGCACCCTAAAATTGAGCCTTCGGTTAATAATAACTCCTAAATAAGGGCGGATGACCTGGGGTGGTAGCATATAAATTGTTTTAATCGATCTCTTCATACTTCAAATTCAAATGCTACAAACATTTTTGAATGAAGATCGTCAATCAAAACCACTTACGCGCAACCATCCCTGGTCATCTACTTTCATCGCTATGGTCCTCCACCTTTCTTCGCTTGTTGATTAGCACTTCTTCCCGTTTAGATAGCATTAGAGAAGCACTCTCAAGCCACATCTTTATCCCTCATATCGCTGCGATCGTAATTATCTCGCCTCGAGTCGCCTTCCAACGACCTCGATCTACAATTACATCAGCGAACCCGATAACGTCGGTTTTCTCCAAGACTAGATTATACTGAGTGCTAGCTCTTGTGGTCTCCACACCCAGGACATATGAACACCCTAGGATCTATTGTCAGCAAATTGACCCCCGCTTTACACTATTACTTTTCCCTTACTTCTAGGAAGTTTGTGTCATTGTATTTCTCCCCCAATTTGAAAAAATAAACCCACATACAATACTATATTGGAAAAGGATTATTAATCGATTTTTTCTTTTACAGTGAAAACATGGTGCCATCACCAAATTCGTTACTAGTTTTGGACTATGCAACTGGTACTGGCAGTCTGCAGGATAAGGAACGTAATATAACCGAAATGATACGGCAGTTACAAATAATACGCGAACGATTGTTAACTCAGGTATGTAATATGTTTTTTTTATTTAATCCTGTTAACTTTTATATTGTGTATAACTTTTTTTTTATTATTATATTAAGTCCTTCTCTGCCATTAAAAGCCAACGTTTTCTCCTCTTTAAATAAAAGGACAAAAAAGGGTGAACTCTCTAGTAAAAAAAAAAAAAAAAAACAAAACTAGAAAAAAAAAATAAATAAAATAAAAAGGCTGAGAGGAAAAAAGCTCCTTTTTTAAAACATCCTAAATTCTTGTGCAAAAATTATTTCTTCCGTTTCTGGTCTCCTTTTTATTTTTGTGTGCCCGCAGGCAGGTCCTAGTTGAATTTACCTGAGTGAAGGAAGCAAAAACGAAAAATAGTAATAGTCGATCCTTTGTGCCGCAGGCAAAAGTGATTTTATTTATTTTTTTTTTTTTTTTTTTTTTTTCATTTTTATTTTTCCTTCCTTTTTATTTTTGCATAATTCAATGGAAAATGTCGCTTTCATATTTTTTATTTTATTTTTTTATTTTTTACCTTTGGGTTTTAGTTTTGTGAGTCAAGTCTCTTTCCCCATAGATGGAGGAGAGAAGGGAATATATGTGTACGGTGGTACGTTCGGAAAAATGTTTGCCCTGTTTTTCTCTCATTTTTTTTTTTTTTTTCATTTTTTTGGTTTGCATCGTTTGTTTACTTTTTTTTCTGAAAAAAAAATGGTTTTTAAGGACATTTAAGAGAATTCTATATTATTATGTCCTTGCTATTCAGAGGGAATAAGAAGTTTCTGTTGGTTAGCTTATTATGAAAAGGGTTGATGGTTTGCATATTTCAATTTTTTTTTTACTACAATATTTTCCACAAGCTATTTAAAAATTAAACGTATTTAGAGGAAACTGGGTGTAAATTTCTGGCAATATACATATGTATGCATATGACGTTAGTTGATTTATAATACCAAGGAGGGAGTTTATCATAAACACATAATGTTGAAGCCTCCTTCAATGACATTGTGAGTTTTAGGCGACTTGGACAAGCTTAAAGAGATTATATCTAAGTAATCCGGATACATACACCTGTACCCTCAAAGAAATCCCTAGGGGTTCTCCTGAATACCAATATTCTGCCTAAGGTTCGTGTTTCGTCACCGAAAAACACACTTTTCACAGCATCAGCATATAGCCAACCACAAAGAACACAGAATCTTCCTTCGTTAAGCTCGGGGCCATTCTTGTACTATGGGACCTCAAGCTGTGACCGCTAGGCACGTAGGGCCGTATACATCAACGAAGATAACCCTAAACTGTAAGTTTTAACATGGTCATCAACTTAGGTCACTTCGCATAATATCTGAGATGGGGGGGGGGGACTTTTTCCAATTCTAAAAATGCTCATCGCGAAAATAACAATTATTCAGGGTGCATATTAAAAACGACTACATTATGACAAAATTTATTTAGCTATTTTTTTTTGTTATTTTATTATTCGATCAATGTTTTCTTAAACACTTAAGATTCTTGTCCTACCCACTCTCAAAAGAGAATGCTTCTTAAGCAAAAACAGAATTTATAATATTCTGTTGTTGTTGTTGTTATATTATCATCATAATAAGGAACTTGAAGCGAACACAACAAAAAAATAGAGATGCTTTTTTCGCCTATTTTTTCTGGGTCTTCTAAATATTTCCTTATTCCATCATCAATCCAGACCAACACCACCCTAGTAGATCTCTTTAGCTAGTCAAAATGTAAGAAAATTATAACAAGGTCTTTGTCCCAAGGACAAAGGAAAATTATTTTCATGACATGAATACTAAATATGAGATTTTTCCTCCCTCGTATCTAAAAACAAGAATGAAAAAAAACAACTAGAAAGAAACAAACAAGACCCTCTATGCCGGGCTGTCACCCTGCAGCCAGAGCACACCTTTATGCTGTGTGATGCAATTTGCATAAGAAAGCTTTTTTGGAAAACTCTAATAGAGTAGAGATTCTCTTCCCGTAACGCCCTTAAAATCCTTAGATATTATCGTGTCTCTATGTATATATATATATATTGGCATAGATAGGGACATGCACGTGCTTTTTAAAGGTTGTAGTCGAGATTTTATGTGAGAGATTTTACACGTTTTTGCAGAGGCGGAATAACTTATTCCCTTTTTGGACAGGAATGGTTGCTGGTTAAGTAACGTTTCACCTTTGTCAAATTTACTAATATGTTTTGTCACAGTGATTTTTGATGACCTTCCTTTGCACGTCTTCACCCCTTTTACTCTTGCTGATGCTTTTGCCTCTTTACTCATTCCCCTCGTAGCGCCTGCCTCCTCTGCTTTTGGCTTCTTTCATAGCTGCCTTTCACAAAAAGTCATGCTTTGGTTTTATTCCTCTTGTAGTTTTGTTTCGAAATTTTATAGAAGAGTCGATCTATATATTTACTATCGTATGTACTAGGCTCTATGTTTTTATAGAATCAGGTGTGTAGGTGTTTATTTGAGAATGAAATGTTGATAAAACTGGACGATGACTTGAGGAGTGAGAGGCAGGGTGGCTGTATATTAAATAGGTAAAAATAGGGTGCCTCAGTAGAGGAGGAATTCGGTAAAGGTAAAGGGGGAATTCGGTTTTTTAGATAAAATGAAAATCATAATACCACATAATTATTTTCGGGTGTCTTAATGAGGCTTAGTATTCAGTCTATGAATAGTTTTCGGTTACATTTGGAAAGAGGGTTTGGGCGAGTTGAAGAATTATTTTGAAATTCTATGTTTCTGGGGCTCTTTGCTATGTACGTACTACAAAATAAATTGTGAGAAAATGTATATATGATTCTTGGATCAAAATAACGTCCTTCATACTTAATTGTGCGTTTGGCAGAACACCCAAGCATCTCGAACCCAATTAATGTCATATTAAATAACCCGAGTGAATTACGCGCACTTCTACCAATTTTTTTTTAGTTTCTTACTCCTTAATTCCTCTATTAAAGAACTGAACTAGTGAAAAAGGCACTCTTCTACTAAATTCTCATACTTTCTTGTCTCCTAATTCCTCAGGTAATTCCGTATTAAAGAACTGAACTACTAAAATAGGCCCACTTCTACTAAATTCTCATAGTTTCTTGTCTCCTAATTCCTAAAATAATGCCATATTAAATATCCCGAGTGAAATACGCGCACTTCTACCATTTTTTTAGTTTTTTACCTTAATTCCTTTATTAAAGAACTGAAATACTGAAAAAGGCACTCTTCTACTAAATTCTCATACTTTCTTGTCTCCTAATTCCTCAGGTAATTCCGTATTAAAGAACTGAACTACTAACATAGGCCCACTTCTACTAAATTCTCATAGTTTCTTGTCTCCTAATTCCTAAAATAATGCCATATTAAATATCCCGAGTGAAATACGCGCACTTCTACCATTTTTTTTAGTTTTTTACCTTAATTCCTCTATTAAAGAACTGAAGTACTGAAAAAAGCACTCTTCTACTAAATTCTCATACTTTCTTGTCTCCTAATTCCTCAGGTAATTCCGTATTAGAGAACTGAACTACTAAAATAGGCCCACTTCTACTAAATTCTCATAGTTTCTTGTCTCCTAATTCCTAAAATAATGCCATATTAAATATCCCGAGTGAAATACGCGCACTTCTACCATTTTTTTAGTTTTTTACCTTAATTCCTCTATTAAAGATCTGAAGTACTGAAAAAAGCACTCTTCTACTAAATTCTCATACTTTCTTGTCTCCTAATTCCTCAGGTAATTCCGTATTAAAGAACTGAACTACTAAAATAGGCCCACTTCTACTAAATTCTCATAGTTTCTTGTCTCCTAATTCCTAAAATAATGCCATATTAAATATCCCGAGTGAAATACGCGCACTTCTACCATTTTTTTAGTTTTTTACCTTAATTCCTCTATTAAAGAACTGAAGTACTGAAAAAAGCACTCTTCTACTAAATTCTCATAGTTTCTTGTCTCCTAATTCCTAAAATAATGCCATATTAAATATCCCGAGTGAAATACGCGCACTTCTACCATTTTTTTAGTTTTTTACCTTAATTCCTCTATTAAAGAACTGAAGTACTGAAAAAAGCACTCTTCTACTAAATTCTCATACTTTCTTGTCTCCTAATTCCTCAGGTAATTCCGTATTAAAGAACTGAACTACTAAAATAGACCCACTTCTACTAAATTCTCATAGTTTCTTGTCTCCTAATTCCTAAAATAATGCCATATTAAATATCCCGAGTGAAATACGCGCACTTCTACCATTTTTTTAGTTTTTTACCTTAATTCCTCTATTAAAGAACTGAAGTACTGAAAAAAGCACTCTTCTACTAAATTCTCATACTTTCTTGTCTCCTAATTCCTCAGGTAATTCCGTATTAAAGAACTGAACTACTAAAATAGGCCCACTTCTACTAAATTCTCATAGTTTCTTGTCTCCTAATTCCTAAAATAATGCCATATTAAATATCCCGAGTGAAATACGCGCACTTCTACCATTTTTTTTTAGTTTTTTACCTTAATTCCTCTATTAAAGAACTGAAGTACTGAAAAAGGCACTCTTCTACTAAATTCTCATACTTTCTTGTCTCCTAATTCCTCAGGTAAATCCGTATTAAAGAACTGAACTACTAAAATAGGCCCACTTCTACTAAATTCTCATGGTTTCTTGTCGCGTAATTCTTCAATTAATGCCATATTAAATAACCCGAGTGAAATACGCGCACTTCTACCATTTTTTTTAGTTTTTTACCTTAATTCCTTTATTAAAGAACTGAAATACTGAAAAAGGCACTCTTCTACTAAATTCTCATACTTTCTTGTCTCCTAATTCCTCAGGTAATTCCGTATTAAAGAACTGAACTACTAAAAGAGGCCCACTTCTACTAAATTCTCATAGTTTCTTGTCTCCTAATTCCTAAAATAATGCCATATTAAATATCCCGAGTGAAATACGCGCACTTCTACCATTTTTTTAGTTTTTTACCTTAATTCCTTTATTAAAGAACTGAAATACTGAAAAAGGCACTCTTCTACTAAATTCTCATACTTTCTTGTCTCCTAATTCCTCAGGTAATTCCGTATTAAAGAACTGAACTACTAAAAGAGGCCCACTTCTACTAAATTCTCATAGTTTCTTGTCTCCTAATTCCTAAAATAATGCCATATTAAATATCCCGAGTGAAATACGCGCACTTCTACCATTTTTTTAGTTTTTTACCTTAATTCCTCTATTAAAGATCTGAAGTACTGAAAAAAGCACTCTTCTACTAAATTCTCATACTTTCTTGTCTCCTAATTCCTCAGGTAATTCCGTATTAAAGAACTGAACTACTAAAATAGGCCCACTTCTACTAAATTCTCATAGTTTCTTGTCTCCTAATTCCTAAAATAATGCCATATTAAATATCCCGAGTGAAATACGCGCACTTCTACCATTTTTTTAGTTTTTTACCTTAATTCCTCTATTAAAGAACTGAAGTACTGAAAAAAGCACTCTTCTACTAAATTCTCATAGTTTCTTGTCTCCTAATTCCTAAAATAATGCCATATTAAATATCCCGAGTGAAATACGCGCACTTCTACCATTTTTTTAGTTTTTTACCTTAATTCCTCTATTAAAGAACTGAAGTACTGAAAAAAGCACTCTTCTACTAAATTCTCATACTTTCTTGTCTCCTAATTCCTCAGGTAATTCCGTATTAAAGAACTGAACTACTAAAATAGACCCACTTCTACTAAATTCTCATAGTTTCTTGTCTCCTAATTCCTAAAATAATGCCATATTAAATATCCCGAGTGAAATACGCGCACTTCTACCATTTTTTTAGTTTTTTACCTTAATTCCTCTATTAAAGAACTGAAGTACTGAAAAAAGCACTCTTCTACTAAATTCTCATACTTTCTTGTCTCCTAATTCCTCAGGTAATTCCGTATTAAAGAACTGAACTACTAAAATAGGCCCACTTCTACTAAATTCTCATAGTTTCTTGTCGCTTAATTCCTCAATTAATGCCATATTAAATAACCCGAGTGAAATACGCGCACTTCTACCAATTTTTTTTTAGTTTTTTACCTTAATTCCTTTATTAAAGAACTGAAATACTGAAACAGGCACTCTTCTACTAAATTCTCATACTTTCTTGTCTCCTAATTCCTCAGGTAATTCCGTATTAAAGAACTGAACTACTAAAATAGGCCCACTTCTACTAAATTCTCATAGTTTCTTGTCTCCTAATTCCTAAAATAATGCCATATTAAATATCCCGAGTGAAATACGCGAAATTCTACCTTTTTTTTAGTTTTTTACCTTAATTCCTATATTAAGAAACTCAACTACTGCAAAAGGCACTCTTCTACTAAATTCTCATACTTTGTTGTCTCCTAATTACTCAAGTAATTCCGTATTAAAGAACTGAACTACTAAAATAGGCCCACTTCTACTAAATTCTCATAGTTTCTTGTCTCCTAATTCCTAAAATAATGCCATATTAAATATCCCGAGTGAAATACGCGCACTTCTACCATTTTTTTAGTTTTTTACCTTAATTCCTCTATTAAAGAACTGAAGTACTGAAAAAAGCACTCTTCTACTAAATTCTCATAGTTTCTTGTCTCCTAATTCCTAAAATAATGCCATATTAAATATCCCGAGTGAAATACGCGCACTTCTACCATTTTTTTAGTTTTTTACCTTAATTCCTCTATTAAAGAACTGAAGTACTGAAAAAAGCACTCTTCTACTAAATTCTCATACTTTCTTGTCTCCTAATTCCTCAGGTAATTCCGTATTAAAGAACTGAACTACTAAAATAGGCCCACTTCTACTAAATTCTCATAGTTTCTTGTCTCCTAATTCCTAAAATAATGCCATATTAAATATCCCGAGTGAAATACGCGCACTTCTACCATTTTTTTTTAGTTTTTTACCTTAATTCCTCTATTAAAGAACTGAAGTACTGAAAAAGGCACTCTTCTACTAAATTCTCATACTTTCTTGTCTCCTAATTCCTCAGGTAAATCCGTATTAAAGAACTGAACTACTAAAATAGGCCCACTTCTACTAAATTCTCATGGTTTCTTGTCGCGTAATTCTTCAATTAATGCCATATTAAATAACCCGAGTGAAATACGCGCACTTCTACCATTTTTTTTAGTTTTTTACCTTAATTCCTTTATTAAAGAACTGAAATACTGAAAAAGGCACTCTTCTACTAAATTCTCATACTTTCTTGTCTCCTAATTCCTCAGGTAATTCCGTATTAAAGAACTGAACTACTAAAAGAGGCCCACTTCTACTAAATTCTCATAGTTTCTTGTCTCCTAATTCCTAAAATAATGCCATATTAAATATCCCGAGTGAAATACGCGCACTTCTACCATTTTTTTAGTTTTTTACCTTAATTCCTTTATTAAAGAACTGAAATACTGAAAAAGGCACTCTTCTACTAAATTCTCATACTTTCTTGTCTCCTAATTCCTCAGGTAATTCCGTATTAAAGAACTGAACTACTAAAAGAGGCCCACTTCTACTAAATTCTCATAGTTTCTTGTCTCCTAATTCCTAAAATAATGCCATATTAAATATCCCGAGTGAAATACGCGCACTTCTACCATTTTTTTAGTTTTTTACCTTAATTCCTTTATTAAAGAACTGAAATACTGAAAAAGGCACTCTTCTACTAAATTCTCATACTTTCTTGTCTCCTAATTCCTCAGGTAAATCCGTATTAAAGAACTGAACTACTAAAATAGGCCCACTTCTACTAAATTCTCATGGTTTCTTGTCGCGTAATTCTTCAATTAATGCCATATTAAATAACCCGAGTGAAATACGCGCACTTCTACCATTTTTTTTAGTTTTTTTCCTTAATTCCTTTATTAAAGAACTGAAATACTGAAAAAGGCACTCTTCTACTAAATTCTCATACTTTCTTGTCTCCTAATTCCTCAGGTAATTCCGTATTAAAGAACTGAACTACTAAAAGAGGCACACTTCTACTAAATTCTCATAGTTTCTTGTCCTCTAATTCCTAAAATAATGCCATGTTAAATATGCCGAGTGAAATACGCGCATTTCTACCATTTTTTTTTAGTTTTTTACCTTAATTCCTCTATTAAAGAACTGAAGTACTGAAAAAGGCACTCTTCTACTAAATTCTCATACTTTCTTGTCTCCTAATTCCTCAGGTAATTCCGTATTAAAGAACTGAACTACTAAAATAGGCCCACTTCTACTAAATTCTCATAGTTTCTTGTCTCCTAATTCCTAAAATAATGCCATATTAAATATCCCGAGTGAAATACGCGCACTTCTACCATTTTTTTAGTTTTTTACCTTAATTCCTTTATTAAAGAACTGAAATACTGAAAAAGGCACTCTTCTACTAAATTCTCATACTTTCTTGTCTCCTAATTCCTCAGGTAATTCCGTATTAAAGAACTGAACTACTAAAATAGGCCCACTTCTACTAAATTCTCATAGTTTCTTGTCTCCTAATTCCTAAAATAATGCCATATTAAATATGCCGAGTGAAATACGCGCATTTCTACCATTTTTTTTAGTTTTTTACCTTAATTCCTCTATTAAAGAACTGAAGTACTGAAAAAGGCACTCTTCTACTAAATTCTCATACTTTCTTGTCTCCTAATTCCTCAGGTAATTCCGTATTAAAGAACTGAACTACTAAAATAGGCCCACTTCTACTAAATTCTCATAGTTTCTTGTCTCCTAATTCCTAAAATAATGCCATATTAAATATCCCGAGTGAAATACGCGCACTTCTACCATTTTTTTAGTTTTTTACCTTAATTCCTTTATTAAAGAACTGAAATACTGAAAAAGGCACTCTTCTACTAAATTCTCATACTTTCTTGTCTCCTAATTCCTCAGGTAATTCCGTATTAAAGAACTGAACTACTAAAAGAGGCCCACTTCTACTAAATTCTCATAGTTTCTTGTCTCCTAATTCCTAAAATAATGCCATATTAAATATCCCGAGTGAAATACGCGCACTTCTACCATTTTTTTAGTTTTTTACCTTAATTCCTTTATTAAAGAACTGAAATACTGAAAAAGGCACTCTTCTACTAAATTCTCATACTTTCTTGTCTCCTAATTCCTCAGGTAATTCCGTATTAAAGAACTGAACTACTAAAAGAGGCCCACTTCTACTAAATTCTCATAGTTTCTTGTCTCCTAATTCCTAAAATAATGCCATATTAAATATCCCGAGTGAAATACGCGCACTTCTACCATTTTTTAGTTTTTTACCTTAATTCCTTTATTAAAGAACTGAAATACTGAAAAAGGCACTCTTCTACTAAATTCTCATACTTTCTTGTCTCCTAATTCCTCAGGTAATTCCGTATTAAAGAACTGAACTACTGAAAGAGGCCCACTTCTACTAAATTCTCATAGTTTCTTGTCTCCTAATTCCTAAAATAATGCCATATTAAATATCCCGAGTGAAATACGCGCACTTCTACCATTTTTTTAGTTTTTTACCTTAATTCCTTTATTAAAGAACTGAAATACTGAAAAAGGCATTCTTCTACTAAATTCTCATACTTTCTTGTCTCCTAATTCCTCAGGTAATTCCGTATTAAAGAACTGAACTACTAAAAGAGGCCCACTTCTACTAAATTCTCATAGTTTCTTGTCTCCTAATTCCTAAAATAATGCCATATTAAATATGCCGAGTGAAATACGCGCATTTCTACCATTTTTTTTTATTTTTTTACCTTAATTCCTCTATTAAAGAACTGAAGTACTGAAAAAGGCACTCTTCTACTAAATTCTCATACTTTCTTGTCTCCTAATTCCTCAGGTAATTCCGTATTAAAGAACTGAACTACTAAAATAGGCCCACTTCTACTAAATTCTCATAGTTTCTTGTCTCCTAATTCCTAAAATAATGCCATATTAAATATCCCGAGTGAAATACGCGCACTTCTACCATTTTTTTTTAGTTTTTTACCTTAATTCCTCTATTAAAGAACTGAAGTACTGAAAAAGGCACTCTTCTACTAAATTCTCATACTTTCTTGTCTCCTAATTCCTCAGGTAATTCCGTATTAAAGAACTGAACTACTAAAAGAGGCCCACTTCTACTAAATTCTCATAGTTTCTTGTCTCCTAATTCCTAAAATAATGCCATATTAAATATCCCGAGTGAAATACGCGCACTTCTACCATTTTTTTAGTTTTTTACCTTAATTCCTTTATTAAAGAACTGAAATACTGAAAAAGGCACTCTTCTACTAAATTCTCATACTTTCTTGTCTCCTAATTCCTCAGGTAATTCCGTATTAAAGAACTGAACTACTAAAATAGGCCCACTTCTACTAAATTCTCATAGTTTCTTGTCTCCTAATTCCTAAAATAATGCCATATTAAATATGCCGAGTGAAATACGCGCACTTCTACCATTTTTTTTTAGTTTTTTACCTTAATTCCTCTATTAAAGAACTGAAGTACTGAAAAAGGCACTCTTCTACTAAATTCTCATACTTTCTTGTCTCCTAATTCCTCAGGTAAATCCGTATTAAAGAACTGAACTACTAAAATAGGCCCACTTCTACTAAATTCTCATGGTTTCTTGTCGCGTAATTCTTCAATTAATGCCATATTAAATAACCCGAGTGAAATACGCGCACTTCTACCATTTTTTTTAGTTTTTTACCTTAATTCCTTTATTAAAGAACTGAAATACTGAAAAAGGCACTCTTCTACTAAATTCTCATACTTTCTTGTCTCCTAATTCCTCAGGTAATTCCGTATTAAAGAACTGAACTACTAAAAGAGGCCCACTTCTACTAAATTCTCATAGTTTCTTGTCTCCTAATTCCTAAAATAATGCCATATTAAATATCCCGAGTGAAATACGCGCACTTCTACCATTTTTTTAGTTTTTTACCTTAATTCCTTTATTAAAGAACTGAAATACTGAAAAAGGCACTCTTCTACTAAATTCTCATACTTTCTTGTCTCCTAATTCCTCAGGTAATTCCGTATTAAAGAACTGAACTACTAAAATAGGCCCACTTCTACTAAATTCTCATAGTTTCTTGTCTCCTAATTCCTAAAATAATGCCATATTAAATATGCCGAGTGAAATACGCTCATTTCTACCATTTTTTTTTAGTTTTTTACCTTAATTCCTCTATTAAAGAACTGAAGTACTGAAAAAAGCACTCTTCTACTAAATTCTCATACTTTCTTGTCTCCTAATTCCTCAGGTAATTCCGTATTAAAGAACTGAACTACTAAAATAGGCCCACTTCTACTAAATTCTCATAGTTTCTTGTCTCCTAATTCCTAAAATAATGCCATATTAAATATGCCGAGTGAAATACGCGCATTTCTACCATTTTTTTTTAGTTTTTTACCTTAATTCCTCTATTAAAGAACTGAAGTACTGAAAAGGGCACTCTTCTACTAAATTCTCATACTTTCTTGTCTCCTAATTCCTCAGGTAATTCCGTATTAAAGAACTGAACTACTAAAAGAGGCCCACTTCTACTAAATTCTCATAGTTTCTTGTCTCCTAATTCCTAAAATAATGCCATATTAAATATGCCGAGTGAAATACGCGCATTTCTACCATTTTTTTTTAGTTTTTTACCTTAATTCCTCTATTAAAGAACTGAAGTACTGAAAAAGCACTCTTCTACTAAATTCTCATACTTTCTTGTCTCCTAATTCCTCAGGTAATTCCGTATTAAAGAACTGAACTACTAAAATAGACCCACTTCTACTAAATTCTCATAGTTTCTTGTCTCCTAATTCCTAAAATAATGCCATATTAAATATCCCGAGTGAAATACGCGCACTTCTACCATTTTTTTAGTTTTTTACCTTAATTCCTCTATTAAAGAACTGAAGTACTGAAAAAAGCACTCTTCTACTAAATTCTCATACTTTCTTGTCTCCTAATTCCTCAGGTAATTCCGTATTAAAGAACTGAACTACTAAAATAGGCCCACTTCTACTAAATTCTCATAGTTTCTTGTCTCCTAATTCCTAAAATAATGCCATATTAAATATCCCGAGTGAAATACGCGCACTTCTACCATTTTTTTTTAGTTTTTTACCTTAATTCCTCTATTAAAGAACTGAAGTACTGAAAAAGGCACTCTTCTACTAAATTCTCATACTTTCTTGTCTCCTAATTCCTCAGGTAAATCCGTATTAAAGAACTGAACTACTAAAATAGGCCCACTTCTACTAAATTCTCATGGTTTCTTGTCGCGTAATTCTTCAATTAATGCCATATTAAATAACCCGAGTGAAATACGCGCACTTCTACCATTTTTTTTAGTTTTTTACCTTAATTCCTTTATTAAAGAACTGAAATACTGAAAAAGGCACTCTTCTACTAAATTCTCATACTTTCTTGTCTCCTAATTCCTCAGGTAATTCCGTATTAAAGAACTGAACTACTAAAAGAGGCCCACTTCTACTAAATTCTCATAGTTTCTTGTCTCCTAATTCCTAAAATAATGCCATATTAAATATCCCGAGTGAAATACGCGCACTTCTACCATTTTTTTAGTTTTTTACCTTAATTCCTTTATTAAAGAACTGAAATACTGAAAAAGGCACTCTTCTACTAAATTCTCATACTTTCTTGTCTCCTAATTCCTCAGGTAATTCCGTATTAAAGAACTGAACTACTAAAAGAGGCCCACTTCTACTAAATTCTCATAGTTTCTTGTCTCCTAATTCCTAAAATAATGCCATATTAAATATCCCGAGTGAAATACGCGCACTTCTACCATTTTTTTAGTTTTTTACCTTAATTCCTCTATTAAAGATCTGAAGTACTGAAAAAAGCACTCTTCTACTAAATTCTCATACTTTCTTGTCTCCTAATTCCTCAGGTAATTCCGTATTAAAGAACTGAACTACTAAAATAGGCCCACTTCTACTAAATTCTCATAGTTTCTTGTCTCCTAATTCCTAAAATAATGCCATATTAAATATCCCGAGTGAAATACGCGCACTTCTACCATTTTTTTAGTTTTTTACCTTAATTCCTCTATTAAAGAACTGAAGTACTGAAAAAAGCACTCTTCTACTAAATTCTCATAGTTTCTTGTCTCCTAATTCCTAAAATAATGCCATATTAAATATCCCGAGTGAAATACGCGCACTTCTACCATTTTTTTAGTTTTTTACCTTAATTCCTCTATTAAAGAACTGAAGTACTGAAAAAAGCACTCTTCTACTAAATTCTCATACTTTCTTGTCTCCTAATTCCTCAGGTAATTCCGTATTAAAGAACTGAACTACTAAAATAGACCCACTTCTACTAAATTCTCATAGTTTCTTGTCTCCTAATTCCTAAAATAATGCCATATTAAATATCCCGAGTGAAATACGCGCACTTCTACCATTTTTTTAGTTTTTTACCTTAATTCCTCTATTAAAGAACTGAAGTACTGAAAAAAGCACTCTTCTACTAAATTCTCATACTTTCTTGTCTCCTAATTCCTCAGGTAATTCCGTATTAAAGAACTGAACTACTAAAATAGGCCCACTTCTACTAAATTCTCATAGTTTCTTGTCGCTTAATTCCTCAATTAATGCCATATTAAATAACCCGAGTGAAATACGCGCACTTCTACCAATTTTTTTTTAGTTTTTTACCTTAATTCCTTTATTAAAGAACTGAAATACTGAAACAGGCACTCTTCTACTAAATTCTCATACTTTCTTGTCTCCTAATTCCTCAGGTAATTCCGTATTAAAGAACTGAACTACTAAAATAGGCCCACTTCTACTAAATTCTCATAGTTTCTTGTCTCCTAATTCCTAAAATAATGCCATATTAAATATCCCGAGTGAAATACGCGAAATTCTACCTTTTTTTTAGTTTTTTACCTTAATTCCTATATTAAGAAACTCAACTACTGCAAAAGGCACTCTTCTACTAAATTCTCATACTTTGTTGTCTCCTAATTACTCAAGTAATTCCGTATTAAAGAACTGAACTACTAAAATAGGCCCACTTCTACTAAATTCTCATAGTTTCTTGTCTCCTAATTCCTAAAATAATGCCATATTAAATATCCCGAGTGAAATACGCGCACTTCTACCATTTTTTTAGTTTTTTACCTTAATTCCTCTATTAAAGAACTGAAGTACTGAAAAAAGCACTCTTCTACTAAATTCTCATAGTTTCTTGTCTCCTAATTCCTAAAATAATGCCATATTAAATATCCCGAGTGAAATACGCGCACTTCTACCATTTTTTTAGTTTTTTACCTTAATTCCTCTATTAAAGAACTGAAGTACTGAAAAAAGCACTCTTCTACTAAATTCTCATACTTTCTTGTCTCCTAATTCCTCAGGTAATTCCGTATTAAAGAACTGAACTACTAAAATAGGCCCACTTC
Organism: Thereva unica; assembly: GCA_949987705.1. Lineage (NCBI taxonomy): Eukaryota > Metazoa > Arthropoda > Insecta > Diptera > Therevidae > Thereva > Thereva unica. Next base: position 3,445,966 of record OX465286.1, read on the forward strand.
TACTAAATTCTCATAGTTTCTTGTCTCCTAATTCCTAAAATAATGCCATATTAAATATCCCGAGTGAAATACGCGCACTTCTACCATTTTTTTTTAGTTTTTTACCTTAATTCCTCTATTAAAGAACTGAAGTACTGAAAAAGGCACTCTTCTACTAAATTCTCATACTTTCTTGTCTCCTAATTCCTCAGGTAAATCCGTATTAAAGAACTGAACTACTAAAATAGGCCCACTTCTACTAAATTCTCATGGTTTCTTGTCGCGTAATTCTTCAATTAATGCCATATTAAATAACCCGAGTGAAATACGCGCACTTCTACCATTTTTTTTAGTTTTTTACCTTAATTCCTTTATTAAAGAACTGAAATACTGAAAAAGGCACTCTTCTACTAAATTCTCATACTTTCTTGTCTCCTAATTCCTCAGGTAATTCCGTATTAAAGAACTGAACTACTAAAAGAGGCCCACTTCTACTAAATTCTCATAGTTTCTTGTCTCCTAATTCCTAAAATAATGCCATATTAAATATCCCGAGTGAAATACGCGCACTTCTACCATTTTTTTAGTTTTTTACCTTAATTCCTTTATTAAAGAACTGAAATACTGAAAAAGGCACTCTTCTACTAAATTCTCATACTTTCTTGTCTCCTAATTCCTCAGGTAATTCCGTATTAAAGAACTGAACTACTAAAAGAGGCCCACTTCTACTAAATTCTCATAGTTTCTTGTCTCCTAATTCCTAAAATAATGCCATATTAAATATCCCGAGTGAAATACGCGCACTTCTACCATTTTTTTAGTTTTTTACCTTAATTCCTTTATTAAAGAACTGAAATACTGAAAAAGGCACTCTTCTACTAAATTCTCATACTTTCTTGTCTCCTAATTCCTCAGGTAAATCCGTATTAAAGAACTGAACTACTAAAATAGGCCCACTTCTACTAAATTCTCATGGTTTCTTGTCGCGTAATTCTTCAATTAATGCCATATTAAATAACCCGAGTGAAATACGCGCACTTCTACCATTTTTTTTAGTTTTTTTCCTTAATTCCTTTATTAAAGAACTGAAATACTGAAAAAGGCACTCTTCTACTAAATTCTCATACTTTCTTGTCTCCTAATTCCTCAGGTAATTCCGTATTAAAGAACTGAACTACTAAAAGAGGCACACTTCTACTAAATTCTCATAGTTTCTTGTCCTCTAATTCCTAAAATAATGCCATGTTAAATATGCCGAGTGAAATACGCGCATTTCTACCATTTTTTTTTAGTTTTTTACCTTAATTCCTCTATTAAAGAACTGAAGTACTGAAAAAGGCACTCTTCTACTAAATTCTCATACTTTCTTGTCTCCTAATTCCTCAGGTAATTCCGTATTAAAGAACTGAACTACTAAAATAGGCCCACTTCTACTAAATTCTCATAGTTTCTTGTCTCCTAATTCCTAAAATAATGCCATATTAAATATCCCGAGTGAAATACGCGCACTTCTACCATTTTTTTAGTTTTTTACCTTAATTCCTTTATTAAAGAACTGAAATACTGAAAAAGGCACTCTTCTACTAAATTCTCATACTTTCTTGTCTCCTAATTCCTCAGGTAATTCCGTATTAAAGAACTGAACTACTAAAATAGGCCCACTTCTACTAAATTCTCATAGTTTCTTGTCTCCTAATTCCTAAAATAATGCCATATTAAATATGCCGAGTGAAATACGCGCATTTCTACCATTTTTTTTAGTTTTTTACCTTAATTCCTCTATTAAAGAACTGAAGTACTGAAAAAGGCACTCTTCTACTAAATTCTCATACTTTCTTGTCTCCTAATTCCTCAGGTAATTCCGTATTAAAGAACTGAACTACTAAAATAGGCCCACTTCTACTAAATTCTCATAGTTTCTTGTCTCCTAATTCCTAAAATAATGCCATATTAAATATCCCGAGTGAAATACGCGCACTTCTACCATTTTTTTAGTTTTTTACCTTAATTCCTTTATTAAAGAACTGAAATACTGAAAAAGGCACTCTTCTACTAAATTCTCATACTTTCTTGTCTCCTAATTCCTCAGGTAATTCCGTATTAAAGAACTGAACTACTAAAAGAGGCCCACTTCTACTAAATTCTCATAGTTTCTTGTCTCCTAATTCCTAAAATAATGCCATATTAAATATCCCGAGTGAAATACGCGCACTTCTACCATTTTTTTAGTTTTTTACCTTAATTCCTTTATTAAAGAACTGAAATACTGAAAAAGGCACTCTTCTACTAAATTCTCATACTTTCTTGTCTCCTAATTCCTCAGGTAATTCCGTATTAAAGAACTGAACTACTAAAAGAGGCCCACTTCTACTAAATTCTCATAGTTTCTTGTCTCCTAATTCCTAAAATAATGCCATATTAAATATCCCGAGTGAAATACGCGCACTTCTACCATTTTTTAGTTTTTTACCTTAATTCCTTTATTAAAGAACTGAAATACTGAAAAAGGCACTCTTCTACTAAATTCTCATACTTTCTTGTCTCCTAATTCCTCAGGTAATTCCGTATTAAAGAACTGAACTACTGAAAGAGGCCCACTTCTACTAAATTCTCATAGTTTCTTGTCTCCTAATTCCTAAAATAATGCCATATTAAATATCCCGAGTGAAATACGCGCACTTCTACCATTTTTTTAGTTTTTTACCTTAATTCCTTTATTAAAGAACTGAAATACTGAAAAAGGCATTCTTCTACTAAATTCTCATACTTTCTTGTCTCCTAATTCCTCAGGTAATTCCGTATTAAAGAACTGAACTACTAAAAGAGGCCCACTTCTACTAAATTCTCATAGTTTCTTGTCTCCTAATTCCTAAAATAATGCCATATTAAATATGCCGAGTGAAATACGCGCATTTCTACCATTTTTTTTTATTTTTTTACCTTAATTCCTCTATTAAAGAACTGAAGTACTGAAAAAGGCACTCTTCTACTAAATTCTCATACTTTCTTGTCTCCTAATTCCTCAGGTAATTCCGTATTAAAGAACTGAACTACTAAAATAGGCCCACTTCTACTAAATTCTCATAGTTTCTTGTCTCCTAATTCCTAAAATAATGCCATATTAAATATCCCGAGTGAAATACGCGCACTTCTACCATTTTTTTTTAGTTTTTTACCTTAATTCCTCTATTAAAGAACTGAAGTACTGAAAAAGGCACTCTTCTACTAAATTCTCATACTTTCTTGTCTCCTAATTCCTCAGGTAATTCCGTATTAAAGAACTGAACTACTAAAAGAGGCCCACTTCTACTAAATTCTCATAGTTTCTTGTCTCCTAATTCCTAAAATAATGCCATATTAAATATCCCGAGTGAAATACGCGCACTTCTACCATTTTTTTAGTTTTTTACCTTAATTCCTTTATTAAAGAACTGAAATACTGAAAAAGGCACTCTTCTACTAAATTCTCATACTTTCTTGTCTCCTAATTCCTCAGGTAATTCCGTATTAAAGAACTGAACTACTAAAATAGGCCCACTTCTACTAAATTCTCATAGTTTCTTGTCTCCTAATTCCTAAAATAATGCCATATTAAATATGCCGAGTGAAATACGCGCACTTCTACCATTTTTTTTTAGTTTTTTACCTTAATTCCTCTATTAAAGAACTGAAGTACTGAAAAAGGCACTCTTCTACTAAATTCTCATACTTTCTTGTCTCCTAATTCCTCAGGTAAATCCGTATTAAAGAACTGAACTACTAAAATAGGCCCACTTCTACTAAATTCTCATGGTTTCTTGTCGCGTAATTCTTCAATTAATGCCATATTAAATAACCCGAGTGAAATACGCGCACTTCTACCATTTTTTTTAGTTTTTTACCTTAATTCCTTTATTAAAGAACTGAAATACTGAAAAAGGCACTCTTCTACTAAATTCTCATACTTTCTTGTCTCCTAATTCCTCAGGTAATTCCGTATTAAAGAACTGAACTACTAAAAGAGGCCCACTTCTACTAAATTCTCATAGTTTCTTGTCTCCTAATTCCTAAAATAATGCCATATTAAATATCCCGAGTGAAATACGCGCACTTCTACCATTTTTTTAGTTTTTTACCTTAATTCCTTTATTAAAGAACTGAAATACTGAAAAAGGCACTCTTCTACTAAATTCTCATACTTTCTTGTCTCCTAATTCCTCAGGTAATTCCGTATTAAAGAACTGAACTACTAAAATAGGCCCACTTCTACTAAATTCTCATAGTTTCTTGTCTCCTAATTCCTAAAATAATGCCATATTAAATATGCCGAGTGAAATACGCTCATTTCTACCATTTTTTTTTAGTTTTTTACCTTAATTCCTCTATTAAAGAACTGAAGTACTGAAAAAAGCACTCTTCTACTAAATTCTCATACTTTCTTGTCTCCTAATTCCTCAGGTAATTCCGTATTAAAGAACTGAACTACTAAAATAGGCCCACTTCTACTAAATTCTCATAGTTTCTTGTCTCCTAATTCCTAAAATAATGCCATATTAAATATGCCGAGTGAAATACGCGCATTTCTACCATTTTTTTTTAGTTTTTTACCTTAATTCCTCTATTAAAGAACTGAAGTACTGAAAAGGGCACTCTTCTACTAAATTCTCATACTTTCTTGTCTCCTAATTCCTCAGGTAATTCCGTATTAAAGAACTGAACTACTAAAAGAGGCCCACTTCTACTAAATTCTCATAGTTTCTTGTCTCCTAATTCCTAAAATAATGCCATATTAAATATGCCGAGTGAAATACGCGCATTTCTACCATTTTTTTTTAGTTTTTTACCTTAATTCCTCTATTAAAGAACTGAAGTACTGAAAAAGCACTCTTCTACTAAATTCTCATACTTTCTTGTCTCCTAATTCCTCAGGTAATTCCGTATTAAAGAACTGAACTACTAAAAGAGGCCCACTTCTACTAAATTCTCATAGTTTCTTGTCTCCTAATTCCTAAAATAATGCCATATTAAATATCCCGAGTGAAATACGCGCACTTCTACCATTTTTTTAGTTTTTTACCTTAATTCCTTTATTAAAGAACTGAAATACTGAAAAAGGCACTCTTCTACTAAATTCTCATACTTTCTTGTCTCCTAATTCCTCAGGTAATTCCGTATTAAAGAACTGAACTACTAAAATAGGCCCACTTCTACTAAATTCTCATAGTTTCTTGTCTCCTAATTCCTAAAATAATGCCATATTAAATATGCCGAGTGAAATACGCGCACTTCTACCATTTTTTTTTAGTTTTTTACCTTAATTCCTCTATTAAAGAACTGAAGTACTGAAAAAAGCACTCTTCTACTAAATTCTCATACTTTCTTGTCTCCTAATTCCTCAGGTAATTCCGTATTAAAGAACTGAACTACTAAAAGAGGCCCACTTCTACTAAATTCTCATAGTTTCTTGTCTCCTAATTCCTAAAATAATGCCATATTAAATAACCCGAGTGAAATACGCGCACTTCTACCATTTTTTTTAGTTTTTTACATTAATTCCTCTATTAAAGAACTGAAGTGCTGAAAAAAGCACTCTTCTACTAAATTCTCATACTTTCTTGTCTCCTAATTCCTCAGGTAATTCCGTATTAAAGAACTGAACTACTAAAATAGGCCCACTTCTACTAAATTCTCATAGTTTCTTGTCTCCTAATTCCTAAAATAATGCCATATTAAATATCCCGAGTGAAATACGCGCACTTCTACCATTTTTTTAGTTTTTTACCTTAATTCCTTTATTAAAAAACTGAAATACTGAAAAAGGCACTCTTCTACTAAATTCTCATACTTTCTTGTCTCCTAATTCCTCAGGTAATTCCGTATTAAAGAACTGAACTACTAAAATAGGCCCACTTCTACTAAATTCTCATAGTTTCTTGTCTCCTAATTCCTAAAATAATGCCATATTAAATATCCCGAGTGAAATACGCGCACTTCTACCATTTTTTTAGTTTTTTACCTTAATTCCTTTATTAAAGAACTGAAATACTGAAAAAGGCACTCTTCTACTAAATTCTCATACTTTCTTGTCTCCTAATTCCTCAGGTAATTCCGTATTAAAGAACTGAACTACTAAAATAGGCCCACTTCTACTAAATTCTCATAGTTTCTTGTCTCCTAATTCCTAAAATAATGCCATATTAAATATCCCGAGTGAAATACGCGCACTTCTACCATTTTTTTAGTTTTTTACCTTAATTCCTTTATTAAAGAACTGAAATACTGAAAAAGGCACTCTTCTACTAAATTCTCATACTTTCTTGTCTCCTAATTCCTCAGGTAATTCCGTATTAAAGAACTGAACTACTAAAATAGGCCCACTTCTACTAAATTCTCATAGTTTCTTGTCTCCTAATTCCTAAAATAATGCCATATTAAATATGCCGAGTGAAATACGCGCACTTCTACCATTTTTTTTTAGTTTTTTACCTTAATTCCTCTATTAAAGAACTGAAGTACTGAAAAAGGCACTCTTCTACTAAATTCTCATACTTTCTTGTCTCCTAATTCCTCAGGTAATTCCGTATTAAAGAACTGAACTACTAAAAGAGGCCCACTTCTACTAAATTCTCATAGTTTCTTGTCTCCTAATTCCTAAAATAATGCCATATTAAATATCCCGAGTGAAATACGCGCACTTCTACCATTTTTTTAGTTTTTTACCTTAATTCCTTTATTAAAGAACTGAAATACTGAAAAAGGCACTCTTCTACTAAATTCTCATACTTTCTTGTCTCCTAATTCCTCAGGTAATTCCGTATTAAAGAACTGAACTACTAAAATAGGCCCACTTCTACTAAATTCTCATAGTTTCTTGTCTCCTAATTCCTAAAATAATGCCATATTAAATATGCCGAGTGAAATACGCGCACTTCTACCATTTTTTTTTAGTTTTTTACCTTAATTCCTCTATTAAAGAACTGAAGTACTGAAAAAAGCACTCTTCTACTAAATTCTCATACTTTCTTGTCTCCTAATTCCTCAGGTAATTCCGTATTAAAGAACTGAACTACTAAAAGAGGCCCACTTCTACTAAATTCTCATAGTTTCTTGTCTCCTAATTCCTAAAATAATGCCATATTAAATAACCCGAGTGAAATACGCGCACTTCTACCATTTTTTTTAGTTTTTTACATTAATTCCTCTATTAAAGAACTGAAGTGCTGAAAAAGGCACTCTTCTACTAAATTCTCATACTTTCTTGTCTCCTAATTCCTCAGGTAATTCCGTATTAAAGAACTGAACTACTAAAATAGGCCCACTTCTACTAAATTCTCATAGTTTCTTGTCTCCTAATTCCTAAAATAATGCCATATTAAATATGCCGAGTGAAATACGCGCACTTCTACCATTTTTTTTTAGTTTTTTACCTTAATTCCTCTATTAAAGAACTGAAGTACTGAAAAAGGCACTCTTCTACTAAATTCTCATACTTTCTTGTCTCCTAATTCCTCAGGTAATTCCGTATTAAAGAACTGAACTACTAAAAGAGGCCCACTTCTACTAAATTCTCATAGTTTCTTGTCTCCTAATTCCTAAAATAATGCCATATTAAATATCCCGAGTGAAATACGCGCACTTCTGCCATTTTTTTAGTTTTTTACCTTAATTCCTTTATTAAAGAACTGAAATACTGAAAAAGGCACTCTTCTACTAAATTCTCATACTTTCTTGTCTCCTAATTCCTCAGGTAATTCCGTATTAAAGAACTGAACTACTAAAAGAGGCCCACTTCTACTAAATTCTCATAGTTTCTTGTCTCCTAATTCCTAAAATAATGCCATATTAAATATCCCGAATGAAATACGCGCACTTCTACCATTTTTTTAGTTTTTTACCTTAATTCCTTTATTAAAGAACTGAAATACTGAAAAAGGCACTCTTCTACTAAATTCTCATACTTTCTTGTCTCCTAATTCCTCAAGTAATTCCGTATTAAAGAACTGAATAACTAAAACAGGCCCACTTCTACTAAATTCTCATAGTTTCTTGTCTCCTAATTCTTAAAATAATGCCATATTAAATAACCCGAGTGAAATACGCGCACTTCTACCATTTTTTTAGTTTTTTACCTTAATTCCTCTATTAAAGAACTGAAGTGCTGAAAAAAGCACTCTTCTACTAAATTCTCATACTTTCTTGTCTCCTAATTCCTCAGGTAATTCCGTATTAAAGAACTGAACTACTAAAATAGGCCCACTTCTACTAAATTCTCATAGTTTCTTGTCTCCTAATTCCTCAGGTAATTCCGTATTAAAGAACTGAACTACTAAAATAGGCCCACTTCTACTAAATTCTCATAGTTTCTTGTCTCCTAATTCCTAAAATAATGCCATATTAAATATGCCGAGTGAAATACGCGCACTTCTACCATTTTTTTTTAGTTTTTTACCTTAATTCCTCTATTAAAGAACTGAAGTACTGAAAAAGGCACTCTTCTACTAAATTCTCATACTTTCTTGTCTCCTAATTCCTCAGGTAATTCCGTATTAAAGAACTGAACTACTAAAAGAGGCCCACTTCTACTAAATTCTCATAGTTTCTTGTCTCCTAATTCCTAAAATAATGCCATATTAAATATCCCGAGTGAAATACGCGCACTTCTACCATTTTTTTAGTTTTTTACCTTAATTCCTTTATTAAAGAACTGAAATACTGAAAAAGGCACTCTTCTACTAAATTCTCATACTTTCTTGTCTCCTAATTCCTCAAGTAATTCCGTATTAAAGAACTGAATAACTAAAACAGGCCCACTTCTACTAAATTCTCATAGTTTCTTGTCTCCTAATTCCTAAAATAATGATATATTAAATATCCCGAGTGAAATACGTGCACTTCTACCATTTTTTTTAGTTTTTTACCTTAATTCCTCTATTAAAGAACTGAAGTACTGAAAAAAGCACTTTTCTACTAAATTCTCATACTTTCTTGTCTCCTAATTCCTCAGGTAATTCCGTATTAAAGAACTGAACTACTAAAATAGGCCCACTTCTACTAAATTCTCATAGTTTCTTGTCTCCTAATTCCTAAAATAATGCCATATTAAATATCCCGAGTGAAATACGCGCACTTCTACCATTTTTTTAGTTTTTTACCTTAATTCCTTTATTAAAGAACTGAAATACTGAAAAAGGCACTCTTCTACTAAATTCTCATACTTTCTTGTCTCCTAATTCCTCAGGTAATTCCGTATTAAAGAACTGAACTACTAAAAGAGGCCCACTTCTACTAAATTCTCATAGTTTCTTGTCTCCTAATTCCTAAAATAATGATATATTAAATATCCCGAGTGAAATACGTGCACTTCTACCATTTTTTTTGTTTTTTACCTTAATTCCTCTATTAAAGAACTGAAGTACTGAAAAAAGCACTTTTCTACTAAATTCTCATACTTTCTTGTCTCCTAATTCCTCAGGTAATTCCGTATTAAAGAACTGAACTACTAAAATAGGCCCACTTCTACTAAATTCTCATAGTTTCTTGTCTCCTAATTCTTAAAATAATGCCATATTAAATATCCCGAGTGAAATACGCGCACTTCTACCATTTTTTTTTAGTTTTTTACCTTAATTCCTCTATTAAAGAACTGAAGTACTGAAAAAGGCACTCTTCTACTAAATTCTCATACTTTCTTGTCTCCTAATTCCTCAGGTAATTCCGTATTAAAGAACTGAACTACTAAAATAGGCCCACTTCTACTAAATTCTCATAGTTTCTTGTCTCCTAATTCCTAAAATAATGCCATATTAAATATCCCGAGTGAAATACGCGCACTTCTACCATTTTTTTTAGTTTTTTACCTTAATTCCTCTATTAAAGAACTGAAGTACTGAAAAAAGCACTCTTCTACTAAATTCTCATACTTTCTTGTCTCCTAATTCCTCAGGTAATTCCGTATTAGAGAACTGAACTACTAAAATAGGCCCACTTCTACTAAATTCTCATAGTTTCTTGTCTCCTAATTCCTAAAATAATGATATATTAAATATCCCGAGTGAAATACGCGAAATTCTACCTTTTTTTTTAGTTTTTTACCTTAATTCCTTAAAGAACTGAAATACTGAAAAACGCACTCTTCTACTAAATTCTCATACTTTCTTTTCTCCTAATTCCTCAGGTAATTCCGTATTAAAGAACTGAACTACTAAAATAGGCCCACTTCTACTAAATTCTCATAGTTTCTTGTCTCCTAATTCCTAAAATAATGATATATTAAATATCTCGAGTGAAATACGCGAAATTCTACCTTTTTTTTAGTTTTTTACCTAAATTCCTTAAAGAACTGAAATACTGAAAAACGCACTCTTAATTCCTCAGGTAATTCCGTATTAAAGAACTGAACTACTAAAATAGGCCCACTTCTACCAAATTCTCATAGGTTCTTGTCTCCTAATTCCTAAAATAATGATATATTAAATATCCCGAGTGAAATACGCGAAATTCTACCTTTTTTTTTAGTTTTTTACCTTAATTCCTTAAAGAACTGAAATACTGAAAAACGCACTCTTCTACTAAATTCTCATACTTTCTTGTCTCCTAATTCCTCAGGTAATTCCGTATTAAAGAACTGAACTACTAAAAGAGGCCCACTTCTACTAAATTCTCATACTTTCTTGTCTCCTAATTCCTCAAGTAATTCCGTATTAAAGAACTGAATAACTAAAACAGGCCCACTTCTACTAAATTCTCATAGTTTCTTGTCTCCTAATTCCTAAAATAATGATATATTAAATATCCCGAGTGAAATACGTGCACTTTTACCATTTTTTTAGTTTTTTACCTTAATTCCTTTATTAAAGAACTGAAATACTGAAAAAGGCACTCTTCTACTAAATTCTCATACTTTCTTGTCTCCTAATTCCTCAAGTAATTCCGTATTAAAGAACTGAATAACTAAAACAGGCCCACTTCTACTAAATTCTCATAGTTTCTTGTCTCCTAATTCTTAAAATAATGCCATATTAAATAACCCGAGTGAAATACGCGCACTTCTACCATTTTTTTTAGTTTTTTACCTTAATTCCTCTATTAAAGAACTGAAGTGCTGAAAAAAGCACTCTTCTACTAAATTCTCATACTTTCTTGTCTCCTAATTCCTCAGGTAATTCCGTATTAAAGAACTGAACTACTAAAATAGGCCCACTTCTACTAAATTCTCATAGTTTCTTGTCTCCTAATTCCTCAGGTAATTCCGTATTAAAGAACTGAACTACTAAAATAGGCCCACTTCTACTAAATTCTCATAGTTTCTTGTCTCCTAATTCCTAAAATAATGCCATATTAAATATGCCGAGTGAAATACGCGCACTTCTACCATTTTTTTTTAGTTTTTTACCTTAATTCCTCTATTAAAGAACTGAAGTGCTGAAAAAGGCACTCTTCTACTAAATTCTCATACTTTCTTGTCTCCTAATTCCTCAGGTAATTCCGTATTAAAGAACTGAACTACTAAAAGAGGCCCACTTCTACTAAATTCTCATAGTTTCTTGTCTCCTAATTCCTAAAATAATGCCATATTAAATATCCCGAGTGAAATACGCGCACTTCTACCATTTTTTTAGTTTTTTACCTTAATTCCTTTATTAAAGAACTGAAATACTGAAAAAGGCACTCTTCTACTAAATTCTCATACTTTCTTGTCTCCTAATTCCTCAAGTAATTCCGTATTAAAGAACTGAATAACTAAAACAGGCCCACTTCTACTAAATTCTCATAGTTTCTTGTCTCCTAATTCCTAAAATAATGATATATTAAATATCCCGAGTGAAATACGTGCACTTCTACCATTTTTTTTAGTTTTTTACCTTAATTCCTCTATTAAAGAACTGAAGTACTGAAAAAAGCACTTTTCTACTAAATTCTCATACTTTCTTGTCTCCTAATTCCTCAGGTAATTCCGTATTAAAGAACTGAACTACTAAAATAGGCCCACTTCTACTAAATTCTCATAGTTTCTTGTCTCCTAATTCCTAAAATAATGCCATATTAAATATCCCGAGTGAAATACGCGCACTTCTACCATTTTTTTAGTTTTTTACTTTAATTCCTTTATTAAAGAACTGAAATACTGAAAAAGGCACTCTTCTACTAAATTCTCATACTTTCTTGTCTCCTAATTCCTCAGGTAATTCCGTATTAAAGAACTGAACTACTAAAAGAGGCCCACTTCTACTAAATTCTCATAGTTTCTTGTCTCCTAATTCCTAAAATAATGATATATTAAATATCCCGAGTGAAATACGTGCACTTCTACCATTTTTTTTAGTTTTTTACCTTAATTCCTCTATTAAAGAACTGAAGTACTGAAAAAAGCACTTTTCTACTAAATTCTCATACTTTCTTGTCTCCTAATTCCTCAGGTAATTCCGTATTAAAGAACTGAACTACTAAAATAGGCCCACTTCTACTAAATTCTCATAGTTTCTTGTCTCCTAATTCCTAAAATAATGCCATATTAAATATCCCGAGTGAAATACGCGCACTTCTACCATTTTTTTTTAGTTTTTTACCTTAATTCCTCTATTAAAGAACTGAAGTACTGAAAAAGGCACTCTTCTACTAAATTCTCATACTTTCTTGTCTCCTAATTCCTCAGGTAATTCCGTATTAAAGAACTGAACTACTAAAATAGGCCCACTTCTACTAAATTCTCATAGTTTCTTGTCTCCTAATTCCTAAAATAATGCCATATTAAATATCCCGAGTGAAATACGCGCACTTCTACCATTTTTTTTAGTTTTTTACCTTAATTCCTCTATTAAAGAACTGAAGTACTGAAAAAAGCACTCTTCTACTAAATTCTCATACTTTCTTGTCTCCTAATTCCTCAGGTAATTCCGTATTAGAGAACTGAACTACTAAAATAGGCCCACTTCTACTAAATTCTCATAGTTTCTTGTCTCCTAATTCCTAAAATAATGATATATTAAATATCCCGAGTGAAATACGCGAAATTCTACCTTTTTTTTTAGTTTTTTACCTTAATTCCTTAAAGAACTGAAATACTGAAAAACGCACTCTTCTACTAAATTCTCATACTTTCTTTTCTCCTAATTCCTCAGGTAATTCCGTATTAAAGAACTGAACTACTAAAATAGGCCCACTTCTACTAAATTCTCATAGTTTCTTGTCTCCTAATTCCTAAAATAATGATATATTAAATATCCCGAGTGAAATACGCGAAATTCTACCTTTTTTTTAGTTTTTTACCTAAATTCCTTAAAGAACTGAAATACTGAAAAACGCACTCTTAATTCCTCAGGTAATTCCGTATTAAAGAACTGAACTACTAAAATAGGCCCACTTCTACCAAATTCTCATAGGTTCTTGTCTCCTAATTCCTAAAATAATGATATATTAAATATCCCGAGTGAAATACGCGAAATTCTACCTTTTTTTTTAGTTTTTTACCTTAATTCCTTAAAGAACTGAAATACTGAAAAACGCACTCTTCTACTAAATTCTCATACTTTCTTGTCTCCTAATTCCTCAGGTAATTCCGTATTAAAGAACTGAACTACTAAAAGAGGCCCACTTCTACTAAATTCTCATACTTTCTTGTCCTAATTCCTCAAGTAATTCCGTATTAACGAACTGAATAACTAAAACAGGCCCACTTCTACTAAATTCTCATAGTTTCTTGTCTCCTTATTCCTAAAATAATGATATATTAAATATCCCGAGTGAAATACGTGCACTTCTACCATTTTTTTTAGTTTTTTACCTTAATTCCTCTATTAAAGAACTGAAGTACTGAAAAAAGCACTTTTCTACTAAATTCTCATACTTTCTTGTCTTCTAATTCCTCAGGTAATTCCGTATTAAAGAACTGAACTACTAAAATAGGCCCACTTCTACTAAATTCTCATAGTTTCTTGTCTCCTAATTCCTAAAATAATGCCATATTAAATATCCCGAGTGAAATACGCGCACTTCTACCATTTTTTTAGTTTTTTACCTTAATTCCTTTATTAAAGAACTGAAATACTGAAAAAGGCACTCTTCTACTAAATTCTCATACTTTCTTGTCTCCTAAGTCCTCAGGTAATTCCGTATTAAAGAACTGAACTACTAAAAGAGGCCCACTTCTACTAAATTCTCATAGTTTCTTGTCTCCTAATTCCTAAAATAATGCCATATTAAATATCCCGAGTGAAATACGCGCACTTCTACCATTTTTTTTTAGTTTTTTACCTTAATTCCTCTATTAAAGAACTGAAGTACTGAAAAAGGCACTCTTCTACTAAATTCTCATACTTTCTTGTCTCCTAATTCCTCAGGTAATTCCGTATTAAAGAACTGAACTACTAAAATAGGCCCACTTCTACTAAATTCTCATAGTTTCTTGTCTCCTAATTCCTAAAATAATGCCATATTAAATATCCCGAGTGAAATACGCGCACTTCTACCATTTTTTTTAGTTTTTTACCTTAATTCCTCTATTAAAGAACTGAAGTACTGAAAAAAGCACTCTTCTACTAAATTCTCATACTTTCTTGTCTCCTAATTCCTCAGGTAATTCCGTATTAGAGAACTGAACTACTAAAATAGGCCCACTTCTACTAAATTCTCATAGTTTCTTGTCTCCTAATTCCTAAAATAATGATATATTAAATATCCCGAGTGAAATACGCGAAATTCTACCTTTTTTTTTAGTTTTTTACCTTAATTCCTTAAAGAACTGAAATACTGAAAAACGCACTCTTCTACTAAATTCTCATACTTTCTTTTCTCCTAATTCCTCAGGTAATTCCGTATTAAAGAACTGAACTACTAAAATAGGCCCACTTCTACTAAATTCTCATAGTTTCTTGTCTCCTAATTCCTAAAATAATGATATATTAAATATCCCGAGTGAAATACGCGAAATTCTACCTTTTTTTTAGTTTTTTACCTAAATTCCTTAAAGAACTGAAATACTGAAAAACGCACTCTTAATTCCTCAGGTAATTCCGTATTAAAGAACTGAACTACTAAAATAGGCCCACTTCTACCAAATTCTCATAGGTTCTTGTCTCCTAATTCCTAAAATAATGATATATTAAATATCCCGAGTGAAATACGCGAAATTCTACCTTTTTTTTTAGTTTTTTACCTTAATTCCTTAAAGAACTGAAATACTGAAAAACGCATTCTTCTACTAAATTCTCATAGTTTCTTGTCTCCTAATTCCTCAGGTAATTCCGTATTAAAGAACTGAACTACTAAAATAGGCCCACTTCTACTAAATTCTCATAGTTTCTTGTCTCCTAATTCCTAAAATAATGCCATATTAAATATGCCGAGTGAAATACGCGCACTTCTACCATTTTTTTTTAGTTTTTTACCTTAATTCCTCTATTAAAGAACTGAAGTACTGAAAAAAGCACTCTTCTACTAAATTCTCATACTTTCTTGTCTCCTAATTCCTCAGGTAATTCCGTATTAAAGAACTGAACTACTAAAAGAGGCCCACTTCTACTAAATTCTCATAGTTTCTTGTCTCCTAATTCCTAAAATAATGCCATATTAAATAACCCGAGTGAAATACGCGCACTTCTACCATTTTTTTTAGTTTTTTACATTAATTCCTCTATTAAAGAACTGAAGTGCTGAAAAAGGCACTCTTCTACTAAATTCTCATACTTTCTTGTCTCCTAATTCCTCAGGTAATTCCGTATTAAAGAACTGAACTACTAAAATAGGCCCACTTCTACTAAATTCTCATAGTTTCTTGTCTCCTAATTCCTAAAATAATGCCATATTAAATATGCCGAGTGAAATACGCGCACTTCTACCATTTTTTTTTAGTTTTTTACCTTAATTCCTCTATTAAAGAACTGAAGTACTGAAAAAGGCACTCTTCTACTAAATTCTCATACTTTCTTGTCTCCTAATTCCTCAGGTAATTCCGTATTAAAGAACTGAACTACTAAAAGAGGCCCACTTCTACTAAATTCTCATAGTTTCTTGTCTCCTAATTCCTAAAATAATGCCATATTAAATATCCCGAGTGAAATACGCGCACTTCTGCCATTTTTTTAGTTTTTTACCTTAATTCCTTTATTAAAGAACTGAAATACTGAAAAAGGCACTCTTCTACTAAATTCTCATACTTTCTTGTCTCCTAATTCCTCAGGTAATTCCGTATTAAAGAACTGAACTACTAAAAGAGGCCCACTTCTACTAAATTCTCATAGTTTCTTGTCTCCTAATTCCTAAAATAATGCCATATTAAATATCCCGAATGAAATACGCGCACTTCTACCATTTTTTTAGTTTTTTACCTTAATTCCTTTATTAAAGAACTGAAATACTGAAAAAGGCACTCTTCTACTAAATTCTCATACTTTCTTGTCTCCTAATTCCTCAAGTAATTCCGTATTAAAGAACTGAATAACTAAAACAGGCCCACTTCTACTAAATTCTCATAGTTTCTTGTCTCCTAATTCTTAAAATAATGCCATATTAAATAACCCGAGTGAAATACGCGCACTTCTACCATTTTTTTAGTTTTTTACCTTAATTCCTCTATTAAAGAACTGAAGTGCTGAAAAAAGCACTCTTCTACTAAATTCTCATACTTTCTTGTCTCCTAATTCCTCAGGTAATTCCGTATTAAAGAACTGAACTACTAAAATAGGCCCACTTCTACTAAATTCTCATAGTTTCTTGTCTCCTAATTCCTCAGGTAATTCCGTATTAAAGAACTGAACTACTAAAATAGGCCCACTTCTACTAAATTCTCATAGTTTCTTGTCTCCTAATTCCTAAAATAATGCCATATTAAATATGCCGAGTGAAATACGCGCACTTCTACCTTTTTTTTTAGTTTTTTACCTTAATTCCTCTATTAAAGAACTGAAGTACTGAAAAAGGCACTCTTCTACTAAATTCTCATACTTTCTTGTCTCCTAATTCCTCAGGTAATTCCGTATTAAAGAACTGAATTACTAAAAGAGGCCCACTTCTACTAAATTCTCATAGTTTCTTGTCTCCTAATTCCTAAAATAATGCCATATTAAATATCCCGAGTGAAATACGCGCACTTCTACCATTTTTTTAGTTTTTTACCTTAATTCCTTTATTAAAGAACTGAAATACTGAAAAAGGCACTCTTCTACTAAATTCTCATACTTTCTTGTCTCCTAATTCCTCAAGTAATTCCGTATTAAAGAACTGAATAACTAAAACAGGCCCACTTCTACTAAATTCTCATAGTTTCTTGTCTCCTAATTCCTAAAATAATGATATATTAAATATCCCGAGTGAAATACGTGCACTTCTACCATTTTTTTTAGTTTTTTACCTTAATTCCTCTATTAAAGAACTGAAGTACTGAAAAAAGCACTTTTCTACTAAATTCTCATACTTTCTTGTCTCCTAATTCCTCAGGTAATTCCGTATTAAAGAACTGAACTACTAAAATAGGCCCACTTCTACTAAATTCTCATAGTTTCTTGTCTCCTAATTCCTAAAATAATGCCATATTAAATATCCCGAGTGAAATACGCGCACTTCTACCATTTTTTTAGTTTTTTACCTTAATTCCTTTATTAAAGAACTGAAATACTGAAAAAGGCACTCTTCTACTAAATTCTCATACTTTCTTGTCTCCTAATTCCTCAGGTAATTCCGTATTAAAGAACTGAACTACTAAAAGAGGCCCACTTCTACTAAATTCTCATAGTTTCTTGTCTCCTAATTCCTAAAATAATGATATATTAAATATCCCGAGTGAAATACGTGCACTTCTACCATTTTTTTTAGTTTTTTACCTTAATTCCTCTATTAAAGAACTGAAGTACTGAAAAAAGCACTTTTCTACTAAATTCTCATACTTTCTTGTCTCCTAATTCCTCAGGTAATTCCGTATTAAAGAACTGAACTACTAAAATAGGCCCACTTCTACTAAATTCTCATAGTTTCTTGTCTCCTAATTCTTAAAATAATGCCATATTAAATATCCCGAGTGAAATACGCGCACTTCTACCATTTTTTTTTAGTTTTTTACCTTAATTCCTCTATTAAAGAACTGAAGTACTGAAAAAGGCACTCTTCTACTAAATTCTCATACTTTCTTGTCTCCTAATTCCTCAGGTAATTCCGTATTAAAGAACTGAACTACTAAAATAGGCCCACTTCTACTAAATTCTCATAGTTTCTTGTCTCCTAATTCCTAAAATAATGCCATATTAAATATCCCGAGTGAAATACGCGCACTTCTACCATTTTTTTTAGTTTTTTACCTTAATTCCTCTATTAAAGAACTGAAGTACTGAAAAACGCACTCTTCTACTAAATTCTCATACTTTCTTGTCTCCTAATTCCTCAGGTAATTCCGTATTAGAGAACTGAACTACTAAAATAGGCCCACTTCTACTAAATTCTCATAGTTTCTTGTCTCCTAATTCCTAAAATAATGATATATTAAATATCCCGAGTGAAATACGCGAAATTCTACCTTTTTTTTAGTTTTTTACCTTAATTCCTTAAAGAACTGAAATACTGAAAAACGCACTCTTCTACTAAATTCTCATACTTTCTTTTCTCCTAATTCCTCAGGTAATTCCGTATTAAAGAACTGAACTACTAAAATAGGCCCACTTCTACTAAATTCTCATAGTTTCTTGTCTCCTAATTCCTAAAATAATGATATATTAAATATCTCGAGTGAAATACGCGAAATTCTACCTTTTTTTTAGTTTTTTACCTAAATTCCTTAAAGAACTGAAATACTGAAAAACGCACTCTTAATTCCTCAGGTAATTCCGTATTAAAGAACTGAACTACTAAAATAGGCCCACTTCTACCAAATTCTCATAGGTTCTTGTCTCCTAATTCCTAAAATAATGATATATTAAATATCCCGAGTGAAATACGCGAAATTCTACCTTTTTTTTTAGTTTTTTACCTTAATTCCTTAAAGAACTGAAATACTGAAAAACGCACTCTTCTACTAAATTCTCATACTTTCTTGTCTCCTAATTCCTCAGGTAATTCCGTATTAAAGAACTGAACTACTAAAAGAGGCCCACTTCTACTAAATTCTCATACTTTCTTGTCTCCTAATTCCTCAAGTAATTCCGTATTAAAGAACTGAATAACTAAAACAGGCCCACTTCTACTAAATTCTCATAGTTTCTTGTCTCCTAATTCCTAAAATAATGATATATTAAATATCCCGAGTGAAATACGTGCACTTTTACCATTTTTTTAGTTTTTTACCTTAATTCCTTTATTAAAGAACTGAAATACTGAAAAAGGCACTCTTCTACTAAATTCTCATACTTTCTTGTCTCCTAATTCCTCAAGTAATTCCGTATTAAAGAACTGAATAACTAAAACAGGCCCACTTCTACTAAATTCTCATAGTTTCTTGTCTCCTAATTCTTAAAATAATGCCATATTAAATAACCCGAGTGAAATACGCGCACTTCTACCATTTTTTTTAGTTTTTTACCTTAATTCCTCTATTAAAGAACTGAAGTGCTGAAAAAAGCACTCTTCTACTAAATTCTCATACTTTCTTGTCTCCTAATTCCTCAGGTAATTCCGTATTAAAGAACTGAACTACTAAAATAGGCCCACTTCTACTAAATTCTCATAGTTTCTTGTCTCCTAATTCCTCAGGTAATTCCGTATTAAAGAACTGAACTACTAAAATAGGCCCACTTCTACTAAATTCTCATAGTTTCTTGTCTCCTAATTCCTAAAATAATGCCATATTAAATATGCCGAGTGAAATACGCGCACTTCTACCATTTTTTTTTAGTTTTTTACCTTAATTCCTCTATTAAAGAACTGAAGTGCTGAAAAAGGCACTCTTCTACTAAATTCTCATACTTTCTTGTCTCCTAATTCCTCAGGTAATTCCGTATTAAAGAACTGAACTACTAAAAGAGGCCCACTTCTACTAAATTCTCATAGTTTCTTGTCTCCTAATTCCTAAAATAATGCCATATTAAATATCCCGAGTGAAATACGCGCACTTCTACCATTTTTTTAGTTTTTTACCTTAATTCCTTTATTAAAGAACTGAAATACTGAAAAAGGCACTCTTCTACTAAATTCTCATACTTTCTTGTCTCCTAATTCCTCAAGTAATTCCGTATTAAAGAACTGAATAACTAAAACAGGCCCACTTCTACTAAATTCTCATAGTTTCTTGTCTCCTAATTCCTAAAATAATGATATATTAAATATCCCGAGTGAAATACGTGCACTTCTACCATTTTTTTTAGTTTTTTACCTTAATTCCTCTATTAAAGAACTGAAGTACTGAAAAAAGCACTTTTCTACTAAATTCTCATACTTTCTTGTCTCCTAATTCCTCAGGTAATTCCGTATTAAAGAACTGAACTACTAAAATAGGCCCACTTCTACTAAATTCTCATAGTTTCTTGTCTCCTAATTCCTAAAATAATGCCATATTAAATATCCCGAGTGAAATACGCGCACTTCTACCATTTTTTTTTAGTTTTTTACCTTAATTCCTCTATTAAAGAACTGAAGTACTGAAAAAGGCACTCTTCTACTAAATTCTCATACTTTCTTGTCTCCTAATTCCTCAGGTAATTCCGTATTAAAGAACTGAACTACTAAAATAGGCCCACTTCTACTAAATTCTCATAGTTTCTTGTCTCCTAATTCCTAAAATAATGCCATATTAAATATCCCGAGTGAAATACGCGCACTTCTACCATTTTTTTTAGTTTTTTACCTTAATTCCTCTATTAAAGAACTGAAGTACTGAAAAAAGCACTCTTCTACTAAATTCTCATACTTTCTTGTCTCCTAATTCCTCAGGTAATTCCGTATTAGAGAACTGAACTACTAAAATAGGCCCACTTCTACTAAATTCTCATAGTTTCTTGTCTCCTAATTCCTAAAATAATGATATATTAAATATCCCGAGTGAAATACGCGAAATTCTACCTTTTTTTTTAGTTTTTTACCTTAATTCCTTAAAGAACTGAAATACTGAAAAACGCACTCTTCTACTAAATTCTCATACTTTCTTTTCTCCTAATTCCTCAGGTAATTCCGTATTAAAGAACTGAACTACTAAAATAGGCCCACTTCTACTAAATTCTCATAGTTTCTTGTCTCCTAATTCCTAAAATAATGATATATTAAATATCCCGAGTGAAATACGCGAAATTCTACCTTTTTTTTAGTTTTTTACCTAAATTCCTTAAAGAACTGAAATACTGAAAAACGCACTCTTAATTCCTCAGGTAATTCCGTATTAAAGAACTGAACTACTAAAATAGGCCCACTTCTACCAAATTCTCATAGGTTCTTGTCTCCTAATTCCTAAAATAATGATATATTAAATATCCCGAGTGAAATACGCGAAATTCTACCTTTTTTTTTAGTTTTTTACCTTAATTCCTTAAAGAACTGAAATACTGAAAAACGCACTCTTCTACTAAATTCTCATACTTTCTTGTCTCCTAATTCCTCAGGTAATTCCGTATTAAAGAACTGAACTACTAAAAGAGGCCCACTTCTACTAAATTCTCATACTTTCTTGTCCTAATTCCTCAAGTAATTCCGTATTAACGAACTGAATAACTAAAACAGGCCCACTTCTACTAAATTCTCATAGTTTCTTGTCTCCTTATTCCTAAAATAATGATATATTAAATATCCCGAGTGAAATACGTGCACTTCTACCATTTTTTTTAGTTTTTTACCTTAATTCCTCTATTAAAGAACTGAAGTACTGAAAAAAGCACTTTTCTACTAAATTCTCATACTTTCTTGTCTTCTAATTCCTCAGGTAATTCCGTATTAAAGAACTGAACTACTAAAATAGGCCCACTTCTACTAAATTCTCATAGTTTCTTGTCTCCTAATTCCTAAAATAATGCCATATTAAATATCCCGAGTGAAATACGCGCACTTCTACCATTTTTTTAGTTTTTTACCTTAATTCCTTTATTAAAGAACTGAAATACTGAAAAAGGCACTCTTCTACTAAATTCTCATACTTTCTTGTCTCCTAAGTCCTCAGGTAATTCCGTATTAAAGAACTGAACTACTAAAAGAGGCCCACTTCTACTAAATTCTCATAGTTTCTTGTCTCCTAATTCCTAAAATAATGCCATATTAAATATCCCGAGTGAAATACGCGCACTTCTACCATTTTTTTTTAGTTTTTTACCTTAATTCCTCTATTAAAGAACTGAAGTACTGAAAAAGGCACTCTTCTACTAAATTCTCATACTTTCTTGTCTCCTAATTCCTCAGGTAATTCCGTATTAAAGAACTGAACTACTAAAATAGGCCCACTTCTACTAAATTCTCATAGTTTCTTGTCTCCTAATTCCTCAGGTAATTCCGTATTAAAGAACTGAACTACTAAAATAGGCCCACTTCTACTAAATTCTCATAGTTTCTTGTCTCCTAATTCCTAAAATAATGCCATATTAAATATGCCGAGTGAAATACGCGCACTTCTACCATTTTTTTTTAGTTTTTTACCTTAATTCCTCTATTAAAGAACTGAAGTACTGAAAAAGGCACTCTTCTACTAAATTCTCATACTTTCTTGTCTCCTAATTCCTCAGGTAATTCCGTATTAAAGAACTGAACTACTAAAAGAGGCCCACTTCTACTAAATTCTCATAGTTTCTTGTCTCCTAATTCCTAAAATAATGCCATATTAAATATCCCGAGTGAAATACGCGCACTTCTACCATTTTTTTAGTTTTTTACCTTAATTCCTTTATTAAAGAACTGAAATACTGAAAAAGGCACTCTTCTACTAAATTCTCATACTTTCTTGTCTCCTAATTCCTCAAGTAATTCCGTATTAAAGAACTGAATAACTAAAACAGGCCCACTTCTACTAAATTCTCATAGTTTCTTGTCTCCTAATTCCTAAAATAATGATATATTAAATATTCCGAGTGAAATACGTGCACTTCTACCATTTTTTTTAGTTTTTTACCTTAATTCCTCTATTAAAGAACTGAAGTACTGAAAAAAGCACTTTTCTACTAAATTCTCATACTTTCTTGTCTCCTAATTCCTCAGGTAATTCCGTATTAAAGAACTGAACTACTAAAATAGGCCCACTTCTACTAAATTCTCATAGTTTCTTGTCTCCTAATTCCTAAAATAATGCCATATTAAATATCCCGAGTGAAATACGCGCACTTCTACCATTTTTTTAGTTTTTTACCTTAATTCCTTTATTAAAGAACTGAAATACTGAAAAAGGCACTCTTCTACTAAATTCTCATACTTTCTTGTCTCCTAATTCCTCAGGTAATTCCGTATTAAAGAACTGAACTACTAAAAGAGGCCCACTTCTACTAAATTCTCATAGTTTCTTGTCTCCTAATTCCTAAAATAATGATATATTAAATATCCCGAGTGAAATACGTGCACTTCTACCATTTTTTTTAGTTTTTTACCTTAATTCCTCTATTAAAGAACTGAAGTACTGAAAAAAGCACTTTTCTACTAAATTCTCATACTTTCTTGTCTCCTAATTCCTCAGGTAATTCCGTATTAAAGAACTGAACTACTAAAATAGGCCCACTTCTACTAAATTCTCATAGTTTCTTGTCTCCTAATTCTTAAAATAATGCCATATTAAATATCCCGAGTGAAATACGCGCACTTCTACCATTTTTTTTTAGTTTTTTACCTTAATTCCTCTATTAAAGAACTGAAGTACTGAAAAAGGCACTCTTCTACTAAATTCTCATACTTTCTTGTCTCCTAATTCCTCAGGTAATTCCGTATTAAAGAACTGAACTACTAAAATAGGCCCACTTCTACTAAATTCTCATAGTTTCTTGTCTCCTAATTCCTAAAATAATGCCATATTAAATATCCCGAGTGAAATACGCGCACTTCTACCATTTTTTTTAGTTTTTTACCTTAATTCCTCTATTAAAGAACTGAAGTACTGAAAAACGCACTCTTCTACTAAATTCTCATACTTTCTTGTCTCCTAATTCCTCAGGTAATTCCGTATTAGAGAACTGAACTACTAAAATAGGCCCACTTCTACTAAATTCTCATAGTTTCTTGTCTCCTAATTCCTAAAATAATGATATATTAAATATCCCGAGTGAAATACGCGAAATTCTACCTTTTTTTTAGTTTTTTACCTTAATTCCTTAAAGAACTGAAATACTGAAAAACGCACTCTTCTACTAAATTCTCATACTTTCTTTTCTCCTAATTCCTCAGGTAATTCCGTATTAAAGAACTGAACTACTAAAATAGGCCCACTTCTACTAAATTCTCATAGTTTCTTGTCTCCTAATTCCTAAAATAATGATATATTAAATATCTCGAGTGAAATACGCGAAATTCTACCTTTTTTTTAGTTTTTTACCTAAATTCCTTAAAGAACTGAAATACTGAAAAACGCACTCTTAATTCCTCAGGTAATTCCGTATTAAAGAACTGAACTACTAAAATAGGCCCACTTCTACCAAATTCTCATAGGTTCTTGTCTCCTAATTCCTAAAATAATGATATATTAAATATCCCGAGTGAAATACGCGAAATTCTACCTTTTTTTTTAGTTTTTTACCTTAATTCCTTAAAGAACTGAAATACTGAAAAACGCACTCTTCTACTAAATTCTCATACTTTCTTGTCTCCTAATTCCTCAGGTAATTCCGTATTAAAGAACTGAACTACTAAAAGAGGCCCACTTCTACTAAATTCTCATACTTTCTTGTCTCCTAATTCCTCAAGTAATTCCGTATTAAAGAACTGAATAACTAAAACAGGCCCACTTCTACTAAATTCTCATAGTTTCTTGTCTCCTAATTCCTAAAATAATGATATATTAAATATCCCGAGTGAAATACGTGCACTTTTACCATTTTTTTAGTTTTTTACCTTAATTCCTTTATTAAAGAACTGAAATACTGAAAAAGGCACTCTTCTACTAAATTCTCATACTTTCTTGTCTCCTAATTCCTCAAGTAATTCCGTATTAAAGAACTGAATAACTAAAACAGGCCCACTTCTACTAAATTCTCATAGTTTCTTGTCTCCTAATTCTTAAAATAATGCCATATTAAATAACCCGAGTGAAATACGCGCACTTCTACCATTTTTTTTAGTTTTTTACCTTAATTCCTCTATTAAAGAACTGAAGTGCTGAAAAAAGCACTCTTCTACTAAATTCTCATACTTTCTTGTCTCCTAATTCCTCAGGTAATTCCGTATTAAAGAACTGAACTACTAAAATAGGCCCACTTCTACTAAATTCTCATAGTTTCTTGTCTCCTAATTCCTCAGGTAATTCCGTATTAAAGAACTGAACTACTAAAATAGGCCCACTTCTACTAAATTCTCATAGTTTCTTGTCTCCTAATTCCTAAAATAATGCCATATTAAATATGCCGAGTGAAATACGCGCACTTCTACCATTTTTTTTTAGTTTTTTACCTTAATTCCTCTATTAAAGAACTGAAGTGCTGAAAAAGGCACTCTTCTACTAAATTCTCATACTTTCTTGTCTCCTAATTCCTCAGGTAATTCCGTATTAAAGAACTGAACTACTAAAAGAGGCCCACTTCTACTAAATTCTCATAGTTTCTTGTCTCCTAATTCCTAAAATAATGCCATATTAAATATCCCGAGTGAAATACGCGCACTTCTACCATTTTTTTAGTTTTTTACCTTAATTCCTTTATTAAAGAACTGAAATACTGAAAAAGGCACTCTTCTACTAAATTCTCATACTTTCTTGTCTCCTAATTCCTCAAGTAATTCCGTATTAAAGAACTGAATAACTAAAACAGGCCCACTTCTACTAAATTCTCATAGTTTCTTGTCTCCTAATTCCTAAAATAATGATATATTAAATATCCCGAGTGAAATACGTGCACTTCTACCATTTTTTTTAGTTTTTTACCTTAATTCCTCTATTAAAGAACTGAAGTACTGAAAAAAGCACTTTTCTACTAAATTCTCATACTTTCTTGTCTCCTAATTCCTCAGGTAATTCCGTATTAAAGAACTGAACTACTAAAATAGGCCCACTTCTACTAAATTCTCATAGTTTCTTGTCTCCTAATTCCTAAAATAATGCCATATTAAATATCCCGAGTGAAATACGCGCACTTCTACCATTTTTTTTTAGTTTTTTACCTTAATTCCTCTATTAAAGAACTGAAGTACTGAAAAAGGCACTCTTCTACTAAATTCTCATACTTTCTTGTCTCCTAATTCCTCAGGTAATTCCGTATTAAAGAACTGAACTACTAAAATAGGCCCACTTCTACTAAATTCTCATAGTTTCTTGTCTCCTAATTCCTAAAATAATGCCATATTAAATATCCCGAGTGAAATACGCGCACTTCTACCATTTTTTTTAGTTTTTTACCTTAATTCCTCTATTAAAGAACTGAAGTACTGAAAAAAGCACTCTTCTACTAAATTCTCATACTTTCTTGTCTCCTAATTCCTCAGGTAATTCCGTATTAGAGAACTGAACTACTAAAATAGGCCCACTTCTACTAAATTCTCATAGTTTCTTGTCTCCTAATTCCTAAAATAATGATATATTAAATATCCCGAGTGAAATACGCGAAATTCTACCTTTTTTTTTAGTTTTTTACCTTAATTCCTTAAAGAACTGAAATACTGAAAAACGCACTCTTCTACTAAATTCTCATACTTTCTTTTCTCCTAATTCCTCAGGTAATTCCGTATTAAAGAACTGAACTACTAAAATAGGCCCACTTCTACTAAATTCTCATAGTTTCTTGTCTCCTAATTCCTAAAATAATGATATATTAAATATCCCGAGTGAAATACGCGAAATTCTACCTTTTTTTTAGTTTTTTACCTAAATTCCTTAAAGAACTGAAATACTGAAAAACGCACTCTTAATTCCTCAGGTAATTCCGTATTAAAGAACTGAACTACTAAAATAGGCCCACTTCTACCAAATTCTCATAGGTTCTTGTCTCCTAATTCCTAAAATAATGATATATTAAATATCCCGAGTGAAATACGCGAAATTCTACCTTTTTTTTTAGTTTTTTACCTTAATTCCTTAAAGAACTGAAATACTGAAAAACGCACTCTTCTACTAAATTCTCATACTTTCTTGTCTCCTAATTCCTCAGGTAATTCCGTATTAAAGAACTGAACTACTAAAATAGGCCCACTTCTACTAAATTCTCATAGTTTCTTGTCTCCTAATTCCTAAAATAATGATATATTAAATATCCCGAGTGAAATACGCGAAATTCTACCTTTTTTTTTAGTTTTTTACCTTAATTCCTCTATTAAAGAACTGAAGTACTGAAAAAGGCACTCTTCTACTAAATTCTCATACTTTCTTGTCTCCTAATTCCTCAGGAAATTCCGTATTAAAGAACTGAACTACTAAAATAGGCCCACTTCTACTAAATTCTCATAGTTTCTTGTCTCCTAATTCCTAAAATAATGATATATTAAATATCCCGAGTGAAATACGCGAAATTCTACCTTTTTTTTTAGTTTTTTACCTAAATTCCTTAAAGAACTGAAATACTGAAAAACGCACTCTTCTACTAAATTCTCATACTTTCTTGTCTCCTAATTCCTCATGTAATTCCGTATTAAAGAACTGAACTACTAAAATAGGCCCACTTCTACTAAATTCTCATAGTTTCTTGTCTCCTAATTCCTAAAATAATGATATATTAAATATCCCGAGTGAAATACGCGAAATTCTACCTTTTTTTTTAGTTTTTTACCTTAATTCCTCTATTAAAGAACTGAAGTACTGAAAAAGGCACTCTTCTACTAAATTCTCATACTTTCTTGTCTCCTAATTCCTCAGGAAATTCCGTATTAAAGAACTGAACTACTAAAATAGGCCCACTTCTACTAAATTCTCATAGTTTCTTGTCTCCTAATTCCTAAAATAATGATATATTAAATATCCCGAGTGAAATACGCGAAATTCTACCTTTTTTTTTAGTTTTTTACCTAAATTCCTTAAAGAACTGAAATACTGAAAAACGCACTCTTCTACTAAATTCTCATACTTTCTTGTCTCCTAATTCCTCAGGTAATTCCGTATTAAAGAACTGAACTACTAAAATAGGCCCACTTCTACTAAATTCTCATAGTTTCTTGTCTCCTAATTCCTAAAATAATGATATATTAAATATCCCGAGTGAAATACGCGAAATTCTACCTTTTTTTTAGTTTTTTACCTTAATTCCTTAAAGAACTGAAATACTGAAAAACGCACTCTTCTACTAAATTCTCATACTTTCTTGTCTCCTAATTCCTCAGGAAATTCCGTATTAAAGAACTGAACTACTAAAATAGGCCCACTTCTACTAAATTCTCATAGTTTCTTGTCTCCTAATTCCTAAAATAATGATATATTAAATATCCCGAGTGAAATACGCGAAATTCTACCTTTTTTTTTAGTTTTTTACCTAAATTCCTTAAAGAACTGAAATACTGAAAAACGCACTCTTCTACTAAATTCTCATACTTTCTTTTCTCCTAATTCCTCAGGTAATTCCGTATTAAAGAACTGAACTACTAAAATAGGCCCACTTCTACTAAATTCTCATAGTTTCTTGTCTCCTAATTCCTAAAATAATGATATATTAAATATCCCGAGTGAAATACGCGAAATTCTACCTTTTTTTTAGTTTTTTACCTTAATTCCTCTATTAAAGAACTGAAGTACTGAAAAAGGCACTCTTCTACTAAATTCTCATACTTTCTTGTCTCCTAATTCCTCAGGTAATTCCGTATTAAAGAACTGAACTAATAAAATAGGCCCACTTCTACTAAATTCTCATAGTTTCTTGTCTCCTAATTCCAAAAATAATGATATATTAAATATCCCGAGTGAAATACGCGAAATTCTACCTTTTTTTTTAGTTTTTTACCTTAATTCCTCTATTAAAGAACTGAAGTACTGAAAAAGGCACTCTTCTACTAAATTCTCATACTTTCTTGTCTCCTAATTCCTCAGGTAATTCCGTATTAAAGAACTGAACTAATAAAATAGGCCCACTTCTACTAAATTCTCATAGTTTCTTGTCTCCTAATTCCAAAAATAATGATATATTAAATATCCCGAGTGAAATACGCGAAATTCTACCTTTTTTTTTAGTTTTTTACCTTAATTCCTTAAAGAATTGAAATACTGAAAAACGCACTCTTCTACTAAATTCTCATACTTTCTTGTCTCCTAATTCCTCAGGTAATTCCGTATTAAAGAACTGAACTACTAAAATAGGCCCACTTCTACTAAATTCTCATAGTTTCTTGTCTCACAATTCCTAAAATAATGATATATTAAATAACCCGAGTGAAATACGCGAAATTCTACCATTTTTTTTAGTTTTTTACCTTAAAAAAAATGGTAGAATTTCGCGTATTTCACTCGGATTATTTAATATGGCATTATTTTAGGAATTGTGAGACAAGAAACTATGAGAATTTAGTAGAAGTGGGCCTATTTTAGTAGTTCAGTTCTTTAATACGGAATTACCTGAGGAATTAGGAGACAAGAAAGTATGAGAATTTAGTAGAAGAGTGCCTTTTTCAATAGTTCAGTTGTTTAATAGAGGAATTAAGGTAAAAATCTAAGAAAAAATGGTAGAAGTGCGCGTATTTCACACGGGTTATTTAATATGGCATTATTTTAGGAATTAGGAGACAAGAAACTATGAGAATTTAGTAGAAGTGGGCCTATTTTAGTAGTTCAGTTCTTTAATACGGAATTACCTGAGGAATTAGGAGACAAGAAAGTATGAGCATTTAGTAGAAGAGTGCCGTTTTCGTTTCTACTGAAATAGACACACTTCTACCAATTTCTCATAGTTTTTTACATTTTTAAGTGCCAAATTAAATAATATTGTATACATATAAAAAAATAAAAAATTAAAAAGTACAATGTGTGTATCCACAGGGAATGTGCATTGGGTAAATTCTAGTATTTTTTAGTAATAGAATTTGTTTAAACTACACGCTAAGGGATGTTCTTTGTGTGTGTGTTGTATAGGCTTTAAATACATAAATTAATTACAATTATATAATTAAACAAACAAGCAACTTTTGGCTTTATTTGTTTATATAGATTTATTTAGTTTTTTTTCGTATTTTATTTATTTATTTGAAAGTATGACACGATTTTAGCGTTAATAAAAAAAATAACAAATATGCTAAAACCTACACTTGTAAATTATGTCAATTTCGACTGAACTACTGAAATAAAATTAATATTGATACAAAGCTGAAAAAAATATTATATCGGGGCTGTAGTGCATATTATCACCCGAATGCACAAGCGATCCATTTATCCAGATATCGCTTTGTCACTCCAAAACCTTCCCTCCACCTCTCATGTGTAGGGAATTTGGCTGTTCTACCAGGATCTTGTTAAAAATGTACTCCTGTGGCCTGGGGAAATATTTAAAATGAAAAAAAGTATAAAAAAAGTAACGAAATACAGATAAAATGAAATTAAATAGATTTATTCTAATCTTTTAAAACTAAAAACGAAAAAAAATGTTAAAGTACCTAGTCAATAATTAGTAAATATATATATATATATATATATATATATATATATATATATATATATATATATATATATATATATATATATATATATATATATATATATATATAGGTATTAATTTTAATATTATTATTTTTTTAATATTTTTTTTAATTAAAAAAAATACATTTTATTTCCTTAGCAGAACAAAAAAAATAATTAAAAATTTCGGGAATCGAACCTGGGACCTCTGGGACAGTAGGCAAACGCCTTACCCCCTTGGCTACCGAGGTCCCGAGTAATGCTCTCGACTTAGCAGCACGCGCATGATGCCTTGGTGGCAAAATGTAAATTATCCCATCCAATAAAAAAAAGATGTAAGAAATAAGTTGGATAAGAACACACATACATAAAGCCGTACTGGAAAACAAGTAGTAATAAATAAAAAAAATAAAATGTCACAAATTACTAAATTGATTTATGAATTGATTTAATAATTACAAAAATACTTCAATTAGTGCAAAATTCGTCTCCGAATCAATCTGCATATATACACATTGATGAAAGACGGAAGGGTAGCTCGAAATAAAAAATATATACATATATAGTGGCACATACCATACACACTATTGATGATACAAAAAAAATCATCCTGCTTGTTGGGGAGAAAAAAAACTTGATGAATGGAAGGTGATTTTTTTTTAATTGAAAAATAAAACCTTTTAATAAAAAATGAGAGAAAGAAAAATCCGCACACAAATGAATAATGAATGAATGAAAAAAAATACACAGTGACAAGATATTTTCAGTTATTACCTGATTGAAAGTTGTGGGCCATCGTAGTCAAAAAGCGCGGAGATAGAGCGAGACCACCTCTCTGCTTCAACCCTTAAGTTATACTAACCCCTCACTCTCCATCCACCCACCCGGTTCCATCTGTACTCGTTGTACCGCATTCCACCAATCCGACCAGGCACTATACTATACACAGCAGCAGAACTCAAGTAATCACAGTCTGTTGTGATGGTTTTGGAAGGTAGGGTGGGGGTTGAATGGTGTGGTTGGTGGTGGTGTGGTGGCGATTCATGAGGTTGAGGAAGGGGTAGCAGAAAAAATAAATAACTAAAAAAAACACAGGCTATACGTGAATCAAAATAACGAGAATTTTTAATTTTAATTGCAATATCAATTATATTCGGTTATTGATGCTGATATCCATTGATATCGCTCTGAGATGAGTGTGCCCCGTACACAGCTGGGCGAAGCAGGGGAAGTGGGGATGCAGGGCAGTTAGGGGGTAGCACTGAGCATTTATGCATATACATGTGGGCACAAGATGCATATTTACTCTTCTTGTTTTTTTTTATACCGCGACATTCATTTTATTACATTTTATTATATTTATGCGCTTTTATGGATTGCGTATATCACTTTTGGGCACACACAATATACCCCTCCGATAGCAGAGCCCAAATGATATTTTCAGATATGTTGAAAAAGCAGAAGAAATTAAATTGCATTTTATTTATTGTCATGTTGTTTGTTTCGTTTTATATTTTATTCTGATAAAACAGAATATCTCTCGTTAATCTTTTATTCATTTAATGTTGATGATTGTAGAGCGCGCAATTATACGATTGATGGAGATAATTGGTAGATAGATAAAACGATTGAGGCATTCAAATAAAAGACAGTTTCCATGCTGCACAATTTATCTTGATTAAATTATACAAAGCTGATTTAAATTTTGTAAATTTACTACGCTACCATCGCGGGTGAATTTATAATAATACACTTTTAATGAGCATTTGTTTTATTGAATCCTTTTATGCTTGTTTTTTTCGATTTGGACTATGCGATCATTCTATCGCAGATCCTCAGTTGTAGTTAAGGGGATGTTAAGAGTTTGGCCAGCCATTAGATTCTCATTGTACACTTAGATAGAATGAAGGACAGTCCACGTTTTGTTAAAAATAAGGCAGTACGTCGTAGTTTGGATTTGGCCAATCCAGGCACGACCCTCCTGTGTTCGGCATGTTTAATCAAATGCCCTGATCGGCAAATGGGTTTTTCACCAACTACTGGGTGCTACAATAATCTGTTCCGGACCAATGCTGGCTGGTCGGAGTTCTGTCTAGCCAGGGAGTCCCCGATTAGAACGTCTAACTCATCAGAGTCGTCCCAGAATGCTTTAGACTTGGGCCTACGGGACGTTATGGCTCTGACTTCCGCTTCGACAACCGACAACAGCCTAAACGTGTTCAAAAACACGAACGTTGTACGCTTGACATTGGACACCCGTAGTTCGAGAATCGGCAGCACAAGACGTGTCCCACCATCAAGCGTCCAAAGATGAAGGGGGTTTATAGCACCGTGTAGATTCGGCTTAAACTTACTAGAAGACATCACACCTGAACGATAAAACAGACTGATGTTTCCTAAGCTTGGGTTTCTCCCACAAAACACTATCAGTTAAACACAGTTAAAATCATATTGGTCTCATGTATTTCACTCTATCAAAAGAAGAATCCACAAAAATCGCTCTAAGTCACCTCGAAAAATGGAAGAAGCCCCCATAAAGACAGAAATGAAACACACAAAGATGCCCGCCCGAGTTCACAATGCCAGAAGTGCCAGTTTCTTATGGATTTACAACTTTTTAATTAAGCCCTGTTTAAAGACAATTTCATGGGAAATTACTAACCCAGAAATTATCCAAATTAAAAATGGTTCCGCCCGACATTCTTCACCTCCTTTCATTCTGATGCTTCTGATGCTGGTGATTACCTCTGGGACGCGATGGTCGTCGTTCTGCGGCTCCTCTCGCCTCCTCCTGGTATTCATCGGATCATCTATAATCTGGTAGTGGCCCCGGCGAACAGCTCTGGTTGCTCATTTTATTATTTGGTTCTTAACTTAATCATTTTTTTTAATGCGTGATTTTGTGTTACCTGCCTTACACACAGAAGAAGAAGACTATCTCCATTCGCCTCACCTGTTTGTGATTTTTTGGTGGCGACCTTTTTAGCTTTTATACATTTAGTATGTATGTATGTTTGTTTTTTGTTTTTTTTGTTAGGAGGTGATGTTTTTTATCCGCGATTTGGTCATGTTAAACTTTGCGGTTCATTTCTTTTGTATGGTGCAGAAAGATAACGAGATTATACTGTTTTTTTTTTATTTTTAAAATCACCACCACCAATAATGATAGTAGCAACATAGTAGTGTACAAAGCCATCACTCAATGTGCCCCTGTAGTACAGGTGATTTTTTCCCGTGCGGATATTTAAATTTTTTTAATTTTTTTTTTATATTTTGGCAAGGAAAAGCAAAATGAATTTAAAACTTAGTTCTTAAAAGCGGCAGGTGAATTGGCCGTAGTCGTCGTCTCCATCGTCGCCCGGTGAGGGAGCGATTCATCTTGGGTCATTTGCCATTCACACAATCCATCCATGTACGTCCATACTTGTCCCATACTTACATTCATCCATATATATATACATATGTAAAGCACTCGGGCTTATCTCGGCGCATTTCTTTATGCATATTATTTGCGATTTGTTTCATTTCTCATATTTTTTGTTGTTGTTGTTGTTGGCTTTTCATTTATTTCATTTATTTATTTTTTTTTACCTTCAATTTATCTGACAGGTATAAAATGAACTGAAATTCGTTACGTCTTGTTATTAAGCGTTGAGGTGTATAACACACGGTGGGGGGACGGAGCTGGCGGAAGGACTATGACAAAAGGAATTTTTACTGTTATTAATTATTTACAGCTTAAAAGGTGAATGAAATAAAAGAGTTATAAATAACAAAACAAAAAATGATGCGCTCTTCTCCCCCGGCTGATGGAGGGATTATATACATTGTGGTACTAAAAATATATTAAAAGAAACAAAACAAAAATTAATATATTACAAAAACTCACAAAAAAAAAATACTTGAGTCATTAAATAAAATATAACAGAGACTGGACCTTATACTGTGGCCTCCTATATCCGAGAATGGATATATGTATATCCGAGAATGATATAGACTATATATGTGAAAAAAAAAACATTTTTGTTGATGTTTGCTGCCTGCAGCTTGATTGTTAGTGGATTAACTAAACGAGCAGAGGAGGCTAATTTGCCTGCTTACCTTTTGATTTTCACCTGGGCATATATATTTCTGTGTTCTGTTTTTTTCTCTCCCTCCCCACTGGATGGATGTTTTGTGTGTTGTGTTGTTTGTAATGCCCAGTTTTTAATGCTGGTGGAGTAGCACGACAGTCGAATTAACAAAAAAATGCATTTTTTTTGAAAATGAAAAAATGAAAAACAACAACAACAAAAAACGTAATATAAGAGATTGTTGAGTGTATAACTCATCAGTTACGCATTGAGGGGCTTGTTTTTTTCGTTCTGCATCAAATAGTGTCGTTTTTTTATTAACTTTTGTAATTGAAGTCCAGAAAAGTTACGCTTTTACTTGAGTTGATTTTGTATATAAATTCTTTATCATTTGTAATAATTAAACACAGTTTTTTTTGCTCCTTTTTTTTATCCTTTCGTTTTGTTTGTGAAATTGTTTGTGTCTTGGTTTGATGGCCGCGTATTTAATTGCAGTTTATTTATATAAAATTAAGAAATCAATTATTTCCCCCCTCCCCCCTCCCCCAATAAAAAACAAAAAAAAATTCGCGCTCAACCATCATTTCAAAAATGACCCATGAAATTTGAAGTCACACATTACTAATAAAATACTCAGAACTTCATCTTTAATTTAATATAAAACAAATTCTAATACTGCAAATATATTTAATCAATCATAATTAATAAAAAACTCATTAAATAAATGCATTTTTAACAATTAAAATCAGTTAAACAGTTAAAATCCTAACGACTACCCCAAACTGTGTCTTTTTGACTTGTCATTCAACGCCATCTAGCGGAAAGCCCTTTATGCTTTCTAGTTCCACATTTGCAGATTTTTGTTCTTTGCAGAAACTTCGGCGGCCATCATGAATTTGCAGAGATCGTTTTATTTAATTTCAAATGTCACAATGGCCGAGTTCGAGTTTTGCTCGTTAAAAATTAAAAAAAATACGTTAAATACTTTAGTTTTTGATTAATTGTGATGGTGAAATTGGTTATTAAAAGTTAAAGTTTTGTTTTTTGGTAGTTTAAAGTGTTAATCTGGTAGAAATTTGCTT
This sequence comes from Thereva unica, assembly GCA_949987705.1. Lineage (NCBI taxonomy): Eukaryota > Metazoa > Arthropoda > Insecta > Diptera > Therevidae > Thereva > Thereva unica. The sequence continues at coordinate 3,481,674 of OX465286.1, forward strand.
GTTTTTACTTGGTAGAAGCAGAGCCTTTCTAGGTTAAAGCCCTCGTAGTAAAAATATTATTTAATTCCTTTTTAGTTTTATTATCATTATTTTAATAAATGGAAAGATGTAAATCTTTCTGGAAGTTATCAATATAGCAAACCAAATCTATGAATAGTCTTCCAGAGTGAAATAATTATCATTATTTTCATATACCAGTGAATGAACTCGAGCTTGTGGAGGCGGTGGAGGTGTCGAGGTGTCCTTCTAATCCTCTTATTTTTGTACCTGTCATAAAATTGGGCCGTTATGGTACATAAATTATACGTTCTAGGCTCGAAAGCATGTTTTGTAGACTATTCATAGCCGTTTTTTGTTTGTGGATCAATCCAGGTAGCTTTCCATTTTGCCCTAACGTGTCACTGCCCAACGTGTTTGTGGGATTGCTCCAGTTTCGGTACGAATATACCTGGGCTATTAATTAGTATATGTTTTTGTTATACATACTAGGGAGTGGGGTCTTACGTAGCGTCAGTCTAGCAGCGGAAATTGTATGTGCGAGCATTGCGGCCAGTCAATCTCCTTGTCTAAGATCTTGTCGCACTTTTTTTTAATGTGGTAAAACCAAGCTTAGGAATCACCCTTTGCGCCAGTCTATCCCGCTGTTTAAGCCCTTAATTAACTTGGAAGACATCTGTACGAGTATATTCTGAACTCTTATTCCGGTATTTGTGTCGAGGTGTTTTAATTGTATCAGATGTACTAGTTTATACCATCATCTGGTATATCCGTGGACGTGGTGAACCGGACTAAGCTGACAGACCTGTGGTTATAACTTCAGTAGACATTACTCTGTTTTTGTAATCCCAGAGCCCTGGAAGCCTTGGGATCCTGAGGTCAGCCTTCCAATTTTGTACTCAGCTGTATCTGTAGCATAGTACCGAATATATTGATGCCATATACCATCAACCATCCTTCTTTTCGAATTTTTTTTAATAAATTTTTTAGTGTATATACTTAAATAAATTGAATTCCCCAGAATTCCTTTATCATCTCTATAGTTTATGTACTGTAAAGCTTCTTCAGTCTCTTCTCTCTCTTCACGGTGAATCCTTTCAATAGAATATCAATGCCCATTTTATATAAATGGTAATTTCCAAACTGAGTTTAGATTAAAAAATCAAAAGTTGTTCAAGAAATATTGAAGACAAGTTAAGTTCTTTTTTTTTGTTATATTTTTCATTCTCTAATTTCTTTTAAAAAAATAGTTTTTTATTTGATTTTTCATTTTCATTTTAGTTTTCTTGTTGTGTTACATTTTCTTCCATTCAAGCAGTGAATATTTCTTCTTTTTTTTTCTACTATCCTTGTTTTCTTTATTCATTCATAGCTCCTTTGAGTCCTTTCTCCTTTTCAAGAAGCAACTGTCGGGGCGGGTAGAATCATTTTGTAAGACTTCTATAAAATTATTTTTTTTTCTTGCAATCTCTCAAGATATTTCTCTAGATGGTATCACTGAAAGTGGGTTGTGTGTGTATTAGTTTAATATATATTTTTATTTTTATTTCATGTATTTATTGCAAAGGACGAGAAAGTGCAATTTCCTTCTTTATTTTTTTTAAATCTTTTTTTTCCTCTATACTAAAAGGCGCTTGTCCACTCGTGTAGGAAGAAGTCGTAGAAGTGGAGTTTTGTTTGTCTCCAAAGAATTTTCTTTTATTTTATTTTTTTTTTTTGATAAAAGATTTTTCTTCGTTCTTTTCCTAGAATTTTATTTATCACCTCCCATCTGCCAGTTTCGCAATAAAAGAGTGCGCTTAAATTTAATGTTCGCATTCACTATTTCCTTTCTTTTTTATATAGTTATAGTAGTATATATGTCGAGTGGATATTTATATGTACATAAAATCGATCCTTTAGAGATGCTAACGTAAATTTAAAGCGTATATAATATAAGAGGGCACATCCTATGGCCACTGGATTATATTTCCGTGGAATTGATTATAACTCAAGTATTATCCAAAAAAATAGGTTATTGCTAAAAGAGCGAAAAACTTAGAAACAAAAGATAAATTAAAAAATTCAATAAATGTTAATTTATTGAAGATACAACCCTCCACACCTACATACACTTCCCTTATCAATAAAAAAAATTACCACGCAATATAATTCAGGATTTATTCATTATGTTTATTTTGTTCTGCATTTATTGAAGCATATAATAAATTTTCCAATTACAAAATGCGTGTTTTTTTTAATATTATTGATGATGATGGATACCAATTTTAATTTTTTTTTTGGGGATTACTTAAAATATCAATTTCCAAAATATACCAATAATTTTTTTTTGGGTAGGATTTATTGAAAAATTTATATCAGACATCCTGAATTTATTGAAACAAAAAAAAAGCAAGAGTAGTTAACCTTTAATAATTGAATTATATGCAAAACGTGTTCTGGTTTAACATACTTATACAATTCTTTGTTATAAACATCACAGGTAGCACAGGTATATGATGATTATAATCATCTCGGTCGTGTTCCGATTTGTTGTTACAAAATTCTCTTTCTAGTCATTCATATATAAAACACAAAACATAGCCACGCCCCACTTCTAGCTAAATAAAGCAAAATAAATGGATCTGTACTCCAATTTGCTTCCTGTGTTGTAACAACAATTCTCTTCATTTAAAAAGCAATCATAAAAAGAACAAACAAAAAATGCGGGGGCATCCTTATCCATTGAGATACGCGCAATTATATTCATCTATGCTGACTAGTTACCTCCCCCTTCAGTGCCGTTCAGTGCTCAGACGACGACGACGACGGTTATCAAGATTCATATTATTTTCCTGAACCCCATCCCCCGTCGCCCTCCTAGAGAGCTATGCCTGCGAAAATCTGGCAATCATAAAACGTATGCACACAATCAAAGCCAAGAAGAGGAGGAAACAAAAAAAAAAAAAAAATAAAACATAGAAGAGAGCTTTCAATTATTCACGTGCTAGTTAATGGTAGCAGCCACCCACCTACTTGGTTGATAATAGGCAACCTATGTAAGCCTTGCCGGTCATGTGAAGAGCGTCGTCGTCGGTCGACACAGCAACACTATTCCACCTACAAAGCTCCCTGAAATGTTATATGTATATCGGTCGGGGATTTGTACGACAGCCTAAAGTGTATTGTTTATGTAAAAGCCATCATCATCATTATCATCGTCATCATCATCTATGTACAAAAATACATCTATGCTGGCGCTGCTATGCTATTCTCTCTGCGGAATCTCCCCAGAACCTAGAGAACCAACAGCCAAGCCCCAGCACAACAATATCAGCAGGCACCAGACCAAATTGGCACAAACAAAAGCATTATCCGAAAAAAGGGGGGGTCGTCTCCATTGTATGTTGGGATTCTTCTATGCTTGTTTTTTTTTTGTTTTTCATTTCTATATCTCTTTTCTATGGGGTTTTTTGTTTCGGGATAAGATTGTGTGTAGTGGGCGAATTATTAACCAACCAGAAAAGAGTCTTGTTCTACATAAGCTTTCCTGATGGAACAAAGGCTGAAATGATTGGCTCTCCTCACCGGTTCAGAAGTTTATGGGTGGATGGGTGCCGTGTTTCTTGTTTTGTATTTTGTTCGTATAGCTTAAACGGAGAGGAGCTTTTTAGATATATATATATACATATATACATATGTTGGCATCTTTATTTTGTTCTACTTTCTCTCTATGGTTTTTGCATCTAGCTCGAGGAGCTTTTGTTTTTATAATAACTATTTTGTTTTGCTTGTGTTTTATTTTGCGCGAAAGCTTCATGCTGACTCGATCGTTGGATATATATGTATGGTATGTAGCAATGACAACTATGCGAACAAATCCTCCTTAGTTGCAATAATCAATCTCAAGTTGAGTGTATTGAAAAGTAAAATTTTCCGAATTTTTCTGCCCGAAAAAACATATTCTAAAAAACATTTCTTTATCTTCTTAAATGGTAGGACTAGGGCCTCTTGAAACCTATTTTCTTCTAGTCGCTTTCCAGGCTTGGATCTTCATAGCTCTTTATTGTAATCCGCGAGATCAAGGGAAACCTTAGCCCTGTTGCACTTCACTCTTGTCCTTTCTATATCTCTGTCCTAAAAAACAAATAATATTGAAAAAAAAATAAATAATATAATTCAGAGTTTTCAGAGTGACTGTTCCTTGTGAGTCAGGTATTCTAGGCAGGGCCGGCGTTTGACTTTTTTGCGCCCGGTGCAGTATGCCATATTGCGCCCCCATCATTTCTATTCATTTTTTTTATCGCAGTAAAGGACAATGGAAAAAGACACAAACACTCTTTGGAATGCCTTTATTATATGAAAATGGCAGTATGGTAAATTTTGTTCATCTTTTCGATGAAATTGCGCCCGGTGCAAATACACCAATTACACCTATGAAAGCGCCGCCCCTGATTCTAGGCACCTAGTCACAAGAACATTTATTTTTTTATTTTTAAATAATTCACATCTCGCGTTGAATTTTGTCTTCGTGTAATATAAACCAAAGTCTGGGTCCAAACCCCCCCCCCCCCCATATTAAAACCTAAAACCACTCGAAGACCAAACTCTGAGGGTAATGCAGCGTAATTATTTAAAAATTTCCCAAAATATTTTCAAGCTCATATCTATCTTTTTTTTATAATTTCCCTTTACCTCTACTCTTATTTCTTTATGCTCCTTTAATCCCTCATGGGACATAGGGCGGTCATAGGGCCTCTATCTACTACTAATATTATAAAACATTACGCTTTTATTCTGTTAAAAGTTTTTTCTAGTAAAAACATTAAAATTGGATTTTTTATTTTTATTATTTTTTGCTACCATTCACTCTTGTGCACATCATCAGGTGGCATGGCGCTCCAATGTGGTTGGTTCTTTTTTCTTGGCCTACCGAGAATCGAAAAGTTTCTTTTCAAAACATTATTTTTAATCGCATCTTTTAACAAATGAAAAGAAACTAAAATAATTTTGTTTCTGTGTTGTTTTCTTCTTTATTATTATTTATTTTTTTTATTTAAGTTTTTACTGAGGATTCAAAACGAGAAAAAATAATTTAAAAAATACCACAAAAATTTTGTTTAACTATTTTCACTTCTCCAGAAACAAAAAAAAATTAAATTAAAAAAAAAAAGTAAATGAAAGCATAACTTCAATGATTCAAACTTAAATTTCTACTTTAGAAGTTAAGTAAAGGAAAAAATAGGATAATATGAAGAAGAGGAAAAAAGACTCGTAGACATCCTTTAGAATCGTAAAAAGTTTATCTGTTCTTTTTCTAGGATTACCGTCTACCTCTAGGCATCCATCCCCTAGTTCGTTCATTTATCCTTTACCACCCAACAGTAGTGCTTTATACACAGGGGGTGGATGGGCTGGATCGGCCTTGCTTTTTCAGTGCGGGAGAGAAACTACTGCACATTTTATTTCAATCTAAATTGGAGCTTTTATTTATTTTTTGTATTATTATTTTTTTATTTTATTACTTATTAATTTATTTATTTCCCTTCTGTTTTTTTTGTATGTATTTCTCTTTATATTTCCATTCTTAAACCCCCGCCCCCGCACGCCCTATTTTCTTGTGTGGTATTATTATGAGAAAGCTTAAAGCTCTTAAAAGCTCTCTTGTTAGACCAGCGATATTAACTTTTGTTGCTGGTTATGTTTTGTCTCTGCCAAATTCGGCCTGCCACCCCCCCCCCCCGCTCCACTGTGCGGGCATATTGCTTTTGGATGGCAGCACATTGGTTGCTTGGTGGGTGGGTATGGTTGGTATGGGTGGCTGGGTGGTATGGCGCTGTTGTATATCCAAAAAGCTTCCTTTCTTGCTTTTGTGCTACTTATTGTTGTTAGATTCTTCTTCTTCTCCCATTATATACCTCTAAGCTTTTTGTGTGAAATCTTGAATAGTATCTTATGTATTTAAGCTTTTACATAGATATATATTTATATGGAATGCAGCCGTTTCGATACATATATCTACTAAAATGTACATGATATGTACAATATATACATAGAGCTTTAGGTGCTTTTTGTCGTATACGGTTTTGTATTCTTGTTGTTGATTCGTGCTGATTCTGGTTCTGCTTTTCCTTCTACTACTGTTAGGGGATGCTGTAGTTGTTGCTGCTGTTGTTGATGATGATAAAAGTCTTACTGAAAGGAGCCCCATGCCTAATATAAGACAATAAAAGAAAATTTTCTCAAGAATAGAGACCATGATGATGTGTTTTTTTTATTATATTATTTTTATTTTCTCTCTCTTGGTTGTTTTGTTACTTTCTCTTTACCTAATGGAAAATGCGTGTACAATTTTTCTTCTGTATATACATATATATAAAACTTTATATATATATAAAAATATACACATATATATACAGTTTTCTCTTTTCATTTTATATTGTGTATTCTTATCATCCTATGGGATTTTTGTCTTATTGGTTGGTGGGGGAAGATTTTTTTCCCTGTATTTTTTGATTTATACAATGTTCTATCCAATAACAGAAAGAATAAAAATCAAATAATACACAAAAATACAACAGAACCAGAAAATAATACAAATATGTACATATATATTTATGTACATTTATGTAATGTAACGTTTATTTTCTTCTCATAATATAACCTAAGAAATGATGAAGGACACTATGAAAGGTTTATTTTCTTACATATATGGTCTTTCAACAAGAGGTGTCAGTTTATTTGGACGAAAAATTGCAGTATTTTCTTTAAAATTTTTGATTTTTATAATATTTATAAAAAGTTTAAGCTTTGGGGTTTTTTAAAAAACAAAGGCAGCTCCAAATATCGGTAGCGCATCCAATTTATGCTTATCGTAAACATACCTTACTAACGGAAAAAATCTGTCTTTAATTGAAGAAAACTGAGCCTGAAGATCTCTAATAAAAATTCTTCTTGTAAGCCTTCTTCAGACCTGGAAATGGAAATCTTCGTAGAAGTGGTATCGCAGCCCCACAGTCAGATATAACTCATCAATAGCCCAATACACGAGCGCTCCATCCGACTTTGCCGTCAAAACAACAACAAATTCGAGTGTATACAAATTGTTGTTGTTTTGGCGTAGCATGGTAAGATGTATATGGCCGTTCGTGTATATGGCCTTCAAGGTTTACCTTATTCTGAGCCAAAACGCCGCTTAAGACAAAGTTTTTTTTTAAATTCTTTAGGCCGCTGAAGATCCGGGAGAGATTCCAAATATATTAGGTTAAGCCCCTTAATCCAGGTCTCTATCAGGAATTTTGAGGTGGACCATGAGGTGCCACAGAAGAGCTGTGGATCCAGGACCAACGTCTCAGACTCCTCGTCTCAGCCCACTAGACGACTGTAGATCGGCATAAAAGCTAAACTTTCCCCTCGGCTCTTCGTTACAAGCGATTATTCTTTAGATGAAATTTTTATCATATTTTTGCCAATACCGCAGATCTTATATCATCTTTGAGTGCTTGAATTGTTGCTGGAGAATATTGGTGTAGAAAATAGTCTATTGGTATTCAATCGCACACAATCTCGCTGGCCAATTCAAGTCTCAATATCAAGAAATTACACTCCACAAAATATTTCAATTATAGCCATTATTTTACGAGATTTGTGGCATATTTTATTCCGGGGGGCATATCACACCTACCGTCTATTCAAGTGAGATCTTTATCTGATGCCAGATCGATTCTATAAGCTTGTGCAATCCGTTTCTATATCTTCACCCACATATTTTCACATCTCAATTGTTATTCTATCTTTTCTTGGGGCTTTATTGTTTTTAAGTTTTATCATAGTTGATTGGACATCGTCCATTTGTAGGCACCTCACTTTCACTAGCAGCACCAGTATCCCATACATACATCATACATAAATAATGCCGGAGGAAAATATCTTAAAGGACCCCAAAAAATTCTTCGATTTTGTTAATATAAAACAGCGAACGATCTCAGGGTATCCGGCAACAATAACGACTCCTCCTCGTGCCCTCAAGATAACATGTTTCAATGAGATATAGTGAAGAACACCAAACGCAAACTGACCTAACTCGTACTGAAATGTTAACTCTCATTAAAAATTTGTCTCTGTCAGGTGACAGTTCCTTGCTCCTTGCAGCGCTGCTCAAATCAAATTTTTCCCTTTCATTTAATTTTTAGGAAGTTTTTAAGAGAAATCCTACCTAACACCGCACCATAAATCATGCGATAAACATTTAGTGCATAATTATAGCATCCACAATTCCTAAACTTTTCGAAAAGCAAATATATGACAAGATCGCACACCTATTATAGATCCTAACATTAACGAGCAACAACACGGTTTCAGAAAAAGACGTCCGGCCACTTAAAATCGTATGATTCTTATCCCTGAGCTTCTATGTGGTATAGGGAACGATCATCAAAATCGTGGACATCAGCAAGGCCTTTCATCGCGAGGATCAGTGGAAACTGTCTTACAAAAATGACCTAAATTCCCTTCATGTCTGTTTAAGCCTCCATTGTATATTCTGCATATAGCTAGTCCAATTACCTGTACCTGACTTAGCATCCTCATATGATAATTTTATTTAATTAATTTAATTTTGTACCTTAACCTTGAGGGTGTCTTGTTTGGGTAATAAATAAATAAACATTGGGATCCTCAGACCAAGCCGACTCCGCGCCTCCTTATGACGTGGTTGTGGTATTTAAAAGGTTTTTTTTATTATAAACAATAAATATAAATCGATTCCGATTTAATAAATGTTAAATTGTCTTAAATTTGACAAAAAAAAATCCAAATTAACATGAGGATCGGCATCGACGATCGAACTTAGGAATTTTGTATATGAGGACTGTAGTCTTGACGATCGGCCACCAGCATTTGTGGGTTAATATGAAAGTGGAAAGTTCGCAAATGTTTGAACTTCGATCCAATGCAATCCAATGCAAAAGATCGTAAGTTTCATAGTGGATCTTGATTTGCAAGCTCCAATTTCATGTGCTTCCGAAAATTTCTCTTGCGATATAATTCACAAGATCACTTTTTTGGAGATTGTGCACTATATAATATCATTTCAAACCTATCCCTTCGGGACATTCCCGTCTCTAGTGGTAGAGAGGGAAGCTGGTGGGTCGTCCCCTGTGTGTGTGCGGGGCAGATTCCGGCCCCCCCGCACTGACACCAGCACCTTTTTGCTAGTAGGAAGTAAGGGAGGGGTAATAAGGATACAAAAATAAATCACTAATAAAGAGAAGAGAAATAGGGGTAATGGGAAGGGAATAGGAAACATAAAAATAATTCAGTTAGTAAAGAGGAATATTAATAATGAAGGAAATCACGCCATATTAAATAATATAATAGGGAATAGACATATATTCTATTCCCCAAAAAGTGAAACAAAAATTGTGCTAAAACGGGACTTGCAGAAAAATCCAGTTAATTTATCAGAGTCTTGCAGATTTCAGTGAAAGTAGTCGCGTCGTCCGCGTGTTAATAATATTAATATAATTTAAATTAATTTTTTCCCTTAAAAACGCATTATTTAATGGGGTTTTCCGCGGAAAAATCATTAATATAATTTTTATTTCAGTTTGCACCTTCCGGAAAACTCTACCTGCCATCATTTTCAAGTTCAGGTGTCAAGTTCATGGGACTCCTTTTCCTCAATAATATTTTAAATTTATCATTCCAGCTCAGCTTTGCAATTAGGTCTACTTTTATGTTATTTTCCTTCAATTTGTTTTATCAAAAGTGTTCAGGTACAAAGTGTTCAGGTATAAAAACCACTGCAGTTTGTTTTTCCCAGTTTTCTGGTGTGGTGATTGTTTTTTATTCTTTTCTGAAAATTGGCAAGGTGCAATGGCACTGCATTGTGGAATCGCGGTGGAAAAATCTTTTTTTGTTTCAATGTGCACGCATAAATCTAGAGGTGATAGTGGCTGCTGGTCCTTTCATATCATTTTCAATCAAGTTCAAGTTCATGTTTTGTTATACGAGATCCTTTTTCTTTAATAAGGCTTTTCCTCATTATTTTAAACTAAACAATTAAGAAAAACTATTATAGTTTGGGGCTGCAACGTGTGTTAATTTAATGTGGAATCGCGGTGGAAAAATAAAAATCATATTTTATTCTTAATTTCGCATGAATCTAGTGACGACGATGGCGGCGGCTGCGGCGACCGTAAATTTAGTTCAAGTTCTCAAACACGAGATTGCTTTTTTTTCAATCAAGGCTTTTCCTTATAATTTTTTTAAATAATCGATCCCATATCTGCAACTCTGCCTTCCATTTTCATTGTATTCTTCAATTTCTTTTGTCCAGGTGTTCAGGTACAAAATCTACTATAGCTTGGCTGCAACTTTCCCTTTTTCCCAGTTTTGGGTTTTTGTGAATTGTGTGTGTTTTTTTAATAATTTTTGAAAATAATAGGAGGCAAGGTGGAATTGTTTTTTTTTTCATTATTTTATAAATTTCACGATTTTAGGTATTTTAGTGTTTATGGCGTCTGGATGTTGCCGGGGCAATGCACACTGTTACCTGTTGCATTTTAATTTTTTATCATGCTAATTAGAGAATATTCCTTTATTACATATATTAATTAAGTGAAGATCTAGTATATATTTCGTGTTGGTGGATGCAAACAGTTAGCTCATTAATAAAATACGGTGATCTCGGATAATTCTCTTCAAAGCCAAGATAATTTTTTTTAAAGGAGGCCCTTTAATACAATATAGTAATTTGTCTGGATGGCTTTGTACGATCAATCTACATACAATTCTATCAGTCACTTGAAGGTGGTGTCGCATGCTCCTATGCTCTTTTCTGATTATGCTATGATAGGTGTCCGTAAAAATGTATGAGGGATATAGAAAATGCTTAGACATTTTTCCATTAAAAAATCACACTTGCCAATGATATTTTCAGTATAAAAGATTATAGTGCTTTATTAGAGGATGAATTATTTAATTATTTTATTTTATTTATTTCCCAAACAAGATATTTACTAAAATTAAAATACAAAAACTTTGATATAATTATTAATACAACGACTACTGAAAACTTAGGCAAGAATAAGAAGGGATTAAGTATGGTTTTTTTATTTATTTATTTATATATTTAGTCCTAAATATTCTAGGGAGTATTCTATGATACGCACTACTACTTTGGAGTGTGGTGCTAATCGATTTTCTCCTGCAATGTGCATACTGAGAGGGAAGCATTGGGATCTCTGCTATAGAATTTCCGAGGTGTAGGTCTAGCATGTGTTCTAGGGTCTTGATGAGAAAAATCATCCTTTGTGGTTTCGTCTATCTGCCTTCCAAATAAAGATCACTTTGATCCTTCTCTACCTAGTTGAACGCCTTCTGGTAGTTAGTCTATAAAACCAGGTTTATGAGCGATCGTAATTCAGTAGACTGATCCCCTATGATATTTAAGGCTTTTATAAGATCCATACGTAGGGGCAGCTCTTTCTGAATCTAGACTGCTGTATTCTAAGTCTTCGATCTACTGCCTGTCGTGTATGCTATCGACAGATGCCTCTCTAGTTGTCGCTATTTGCTATTTTGATTATGATCACTTCCGTCCAATGCTCTGCGGAAAGTCTTAGGTTCTCCACAAAAAAGAGGCTAGTCCAATTATATTAGGGCTCTATGCTCCGCCATCTCTTTAGACTAAAATAATATGATTTTGTATAATATTACTTACTTAAAATAATATGAAACGCAAAACATTGGCCATCTCCCGCCCCATCCCGTATTTATATTTATAAGTAATTATTCAATATTATATAATAGATCTAATTTAAATTGATGTTGTGTTCGTTTTCTATACCAATTAGCATTTAATAACCCTCAAAAGGAATTCTTACCTTTGAACAAAGAATACACTGCAGAATAACATTATGTATAATGTATGTATATACACGTACATATGTAAATGGTGTATGAAGCTTGAGTAAAGATGATGGTTAGGTTAATATTTTGTGTGTGTATACATATTGCATTTGAAAGGCAATGCGCACCAAAACACCCTTTTTCATTAAACCGCAAATACTCAAAGTCCTTTTATACAAAAGAGGGTTATATGTGGCATTATATATTTATATATGACTAAGGGTATATATATATGTCAAAACAAATCATAAGGCAGAATAGCAATACCCCAGAAGTGTATCTCTAGTGATTCTTGATACACCTGGAATGTGTTTACTTATATTGTAAACGTGTATGTATATACATATATGCTGTTATGTATATATATAATATAAGCGGTTATATGCTGTGAATATATATGGTTGTATATTTGCGGATGAGTTATAAAGTTTTGTTATGTTCCAAAAATAGAGTGAACTAAAACATTTGCTTTTGCCTAATATTTGTCTTATCGCAATATAAATCTGCCGAGCGCATAAGGAGAATCAAAATTTAACTCCATTTACATTGAAAGCCCCGCTTCTCATCACCTTATCCCCCCCGGTTGCCCATACCTTAACCAACCTCTTGTAACAAACCGCTCATACATCCTCCATCTCTGCCTCGCCCTAACCCCCACCCCCCACCCACCTATCAACCCCATCATATTCTTCCATGTAGAAGAACTTATCTTCATATCTCTCATCCTACCTACTAACATCCCTGTTTAAGCCATCACCATTTCCTTTCTGTATCTCATAATATGCTTCTTGAAGGAAATCACTCCTAGTTTTTAGGGGTAGGTTCCTATCATCAACACTTGAAGCAACATTATACAGCACAGGGTGTATATGTGATTTTACTTTGTTTACATGATGTTAACATACGAGTATGACATACAAGTTATGTGTTATACATAAATTTTGTTATATTTTGTTTGTATTTCTAAAACGTTATGGTAATGATAGCAAAATTTGAAAACGCCGGTTGGTGTAGCAGAAGGAGATTGTTGGTTGAAAGATAAAGTAGAAGGAGATTGGTTTTGTGGACCAAGAAAAGGAGTATACCAAAGGGGGGGTATGGGAATTCCAAACTTTTGTATTAGAGAGAAAGAGAGAAACTTATATAATGTAAAGTTTCTGGTAACACTTAAGTAAATGAATATGATAAATTTACATGGCTATATAGATTTTCTAACTTTTATACAGACCGAACATATATACATATATACATAAATAAATATACTTATATTGAATTTGCATAGAAGGAATTCGAAATGTTTTGTAACTTAATTGTAACGGTAGTTTACACACTATACATAATGAATTGCCATCAAGAATATTTAACGAAAAACACAAGCAGCAACATTTCAGTTTCAGTTTTAGCCCATACTCTCTCTTCTTCTTCGACATAACCATCATCATCTCCTGCACCACCCCCTCCATCACCACCCCCTATTCCAATCTCTGTACAATTTCCCTGCCCCCCGTTTCCCCAACCATTAAATACAAGAAATACAAGTTAACCCTACAACAGCACCCATTTGTCAAGGGTGTACCTAATCAAAAGAAAGTCTCAAACTCTCGAGAAATATCTAAGACTAAAGGTATAAACTTATCATTAGAGTAGGAGAGAGTTTTTGATTGATAAGAGAGATGGGTTGGGTTCTTGTTTTTTGTTTTGTTTTTTTGGGGATGGATGCATGGGGGGTGGGAGCTAGGCAAAGAGGAGTGGATATGGATCTACGAGTAGTACCCCTATCCTTGCTCTGTATTCCCTAGATTGTGCAATGGAATGAAAATAAGGATGTATGGAAATTGCAAATCTTGTCAAGTTCTTAATTGGGTAAATGTTTGAAAAACTATTTAGAAATATATATATTCTATATGTGCACAGCTGATGATGATGATGTTGATGGTAAACGTTGTTTATTTAATTAGAAATTGAGCTTTTCAATTTATTTATATTTCGTTTTGCCATATATAACATATCCTGTACGTACGTACACAGTAAGAATTGCTTTTGCTGATCAAAGACGACATTACGTGTTTGTGTGGAGAATTGCAGTTTTAAATCTAAATTGAAACTATATTTTGCAATTTTTTATACATATGTATATGATGGTGCAACCGACGATCTCAAAATGCACATTAAAATTTCTCTAGATTGAAGAATGTGTGATTCATCGCGCGCTGAATTATATAAAGGCACAAAATATCTACTTTAAAAAAAATTTAACAGATAGACTAGAAGATTTAAAAACTTACAAAATCAAGGCTTACAAAATTAAAGCAATATATTTTCGGGTGATAAGAGTAAAAATAGCGGAGTTCTTACATCAAATTGTGGATCATCCCACGAGCGCGTCCCTGTTGTCCTTCGGATTGCAACGTATTTCGCGTTATTTTCTTATGTCATTCTTGTGTTAAATGCACCGTCACCTGCATTACTTATTTAATATTGACATGCTCCTTTAATACTCGTGCATTGATCATCATACCAGTGCCTCCTTCCATCGCGATGTTGTTTTTTAGTAACCAATACTTACAACTGCCCAATTGAAGATGTTTATCTTTATAAATCTTTTTTTTTAAATGGATTTAACACAAACCAAAAATGTCATTCCCCTATCGCATTAAAGAAAACACAAAATAGAATCATATTTTCCCCGGTCTATGAAATATATTCAACAATGTAATAACTCACAAATAACTTCAAATTATGCCTCTTAAACATAAGTTTAAAATTAAACTAAGCATAACTCCATCTCCATCTCGCATGACAACTATCATAAAATATTATAACTATCTGCAATATGCTAGGCATATTATCCAGCATAAGCAACAGCCGGGGCGAGTCTCGCTCTCTGTGTATAGTGGCACTATCACTTTTAGTTTTATTAACAACAGAAAAAAGGTGAACAAAATAAGAAACAATAATATGAGAGGATGAAAAATAACAACAACAACAACAAAACAGCACCAGCACCCAGCAGCTAGATAGCAACAATAATATGCTACTTACCCTTCTCCATTAAGATGCATCCTGAAGATGTGCATTCAGTATTCAGCGTCGCGCCTCTTAAAAACATCTTTAAAGTGCTTCTCCGAGGCATGAAGGTAATAAAAATTAGTTTCGCATCCGTCCTTAGAAATTTTCAAGTCTAGTTATTTTCTAGGTTGTTGTTTTTGTTAGTTTTGTTGTTGGCTGTTGGTCGCGTCCGCGTGTCTTGTTCTTTCCTTTTCTTTGTTTTTTTTTGTTTCCTCTCGTTTACGCACCTTTTGACTTTAAGGCGAAATTTTGTGTCCATGGCGTGTCCTCCATTCACCTTCAGCACAAATTGAAAAACAAAAAAAAATACAAAATTGCGTTTGTTTTTGAGGCGTTGTTCCCGGGGCTGAAACTTTTAGTACTTCCCTCTATCTCTAAAGCCGTATGTAGTCACTCTTCAAGCTCCTTTCTGCTCCCACCCCCCTCTCGGTGGTCCATATCACACAGCCACTCTCGCCTTGGTTTGTTTTATACCGGCAAAAGGCACAAGAATAGAAACAGTGAAAGATGCGTATTGCCAAGATGAAATAATAATAAAGAGGTGCCGCGCGCTTCCTTGTGATGTTTTGTCCATCCTCTCTCTCGTGCAGCGCATAGCATCTCCACATCATATTGAAAGATGTTTAACATTCGTGAATGAACGAGTCTTTTATGGATCAACATATATCTATATAATACGACAAACACACATATATATATATATATGCTTCTGGCTGTACCATATGTAATAAAGCGCGTATTTATGTACATCAGTGCTGGGCTAAAGCAGCAGAGATCACGCAAAAACCGACTAAATGGAACCAACATTTATGGGCCCTTATACACTAGTGTGTAAACGCGCGTCGAGGAATTATTGCATAAATCTTAAGATTCTTAATGTACGCGTATGTATCTAATATATATATACACACGTACGTATGTGCCCCATTCTTAAGAGATTTCTAATGGGGGACTTTGTTCCTTTATCATATGTATAAATTTCGGCTTCAAGTATCCCAATCCTCCTATGGTATGTAATAATGTACAAACATATTTCAGTTTGTCGTCGGTTTTTGGTTTGGTTTTGTCCATACAAAAGGGCATAGTTTATATACCAAAGATCACTGCAGTCTTGTGTAAATGATTTAATTAACATCAATTTTTCCCTTTCCCTAGATGTATAACGTTGTGAATATTTAAATCGAGATAAGAGAAAGCATTATACAAAGAGATTTAAGTCTTTCATTCAATTAGAATTTAACACAGAACAGAATTCTTTAATATTCCCAAACCACTTACAACATTATTATGTAATATTAAACTACAAATGGCACAAAGACACTTATTCACTAGAATAAACGCCAAACACGCGATTCTAGGTAGAAGCAAGCCATAGGCAGTGGCTGGCGTCTTATGTTGAGGTTGAGAATAATCCAAGCAGGTTTCAGGGCCAAGATGGTAACCAAATACTCCAATCGAGGTACACTAGAAGAAGGTGTTATCTCTCCCTTACTTAGAAACGATAAATAGTATACTACAAAAGCTTGGTAGAAGTGGACGTACGGTAGTGGGCATATGCAAGCGACCTAGTGATTTTGGTATCAGGCAGGGGCGGCGCTTCTATAGGTGCGAATTGTGCACTTGAACCGGGCGAATTGTACGCGGGGGCAATTTCAGAAAATCTTTAAAAAAATGAAAGTGTGATTGCATTTTCATCTATTAAAGGAATTGTGTCTTTTTCTATTTTCCTTCATTGCGATCAATAAATGAAGAACTGATGGGGCGCAATATACCATACTGCACCGGGCGCAAAAATTGCTTGGTAGTGGATAAGTGGAAAACAAACATGCCACCAAGTAAAATCGAACCATGGACCTCTGGAATGGTAGTCAGGCGGCCTAATCCCTACACTTCCACGGGCAGGCAATACGTCATGATATCACATTGAAACAAGAATAACAGATATGATCAACTATGAGATCATCATTGATCTAGGTGATCTAGCTTGGATCATAGCTCAGAATATGCGTTCACAAACTTTTCAGAAGTGGTTCAACATTTACAGATCCTATTGTGAATTTTGCTTGCTTCTATATATCACTTTTCTTTGTTCCTTTTAATACAACGAAAAAACCCCCCCTGAATGACATTTGTGTGCATCCACTTAAAAATATCTAACTAAATTGCTTTGCGCCCTTCTTTCTCGTCATCCATTGTCTTTCATGCATGTGCAATCATCACAAACAAGAAAACATTTTTGTTGTTGTATAAATCTTACAACAATCATAAAACCGCAGAAGCTTATAATAACGAGAAGAAGAGAATACTTAATTCGAAACATACAATAAACATGGTGCTTCTTACCTACAATGGCCATCTACTACAGAATAACAAAGATATCAACAAAAACAACAACAACAGCAACAACGAAATAAGAAAAAAGATAATGTAGTGTATATATATATGTAGAAATATAAATATAGAGATCCTATAGAATCCAACTTTATGACGAGGTGAAGAGAATGCATTCCTTTGTACAATGGTCTCTTACTCAAGGGTTTTAACAGTCTCGCCCTGTGTGTATGTACTTAAAAAGAGTCCCTTTTTAGCCATGTACCACCACAGAGCACCCCGTAAAACAGCCGCAGTGTAAGACCTGAATTATTTATCCTTGTTGTTGCTGTTGTGTATGTTCGTTTATTTGGCTTATATGTATATATATACACAAACATACATACATCATTTTTTTACACCCCCAACCAGCCATCCATTCTGCATCCTTCAACAATTTACCGAGGCGCCTAGGTATTTTGTGTGTAACTCTTTTCAATTATTATTATTCTTACGAATTCAACGATGCAAATATTTTTGTCGTTTTTTTTTTTGAGTTTCACTGTTGTTGCTGCTGCTGCTGTTGTAGCAGCTGTTGAGTGCAACGAAGAAAAAATTGAGGGAATAAAAGGATATCATGAGAGGTGCTCTTTTTTATAATTAAAGGAAAATCCCTTTTCCTTGTTTTATTTAATTTCTTTTTTTGTAACTTCTGTTTTTTTAATTGTAACTTTAAGATTGTTTCATTTATTTATATATACATACACACACTGTTCAAAATGTACCTCAATTCTCAGTCAAGGCCATAACAGATAATTCGCTGAAATTACTGAAGGACATATCTCTCTTAATCAACCTACAAAACCGGATCGATCAATATATGTATATTTGAAAAGGGAAATTTATGCTTTATTCAATATTTCCGCGCTATTTTATCTCTTCGACTCCCAAATAATCTCTATTTTAATTTTGTAAGCACTAACAATTTTCCATTGAAAATCCTTCCACATATGTGTTAAAATAATTTAAAAGTAACATTTTTATGTTTTAATACAATTCAGCGGGCTGAATCACGAAATTGTGATTTTTTGATAGATAAATTATTTTGTTTTTATGTTTAATCACGGACATTTTTTTACACACATCATTATTTATCATTATTTGGTGTTACAAAAAAAAATTCGTTTCAGTCCTGTTCAAATATTAAAAACAAATCTTTAAAATCCTTTAACAGAAGGGACATAAACTCATACAACAGTCAAGTTATAACAAGGGTATTAGCAAATAAGGAAGGGTAACCCATAAGCTGTTTACTGTTCAATTTAAGTCGTCATCATATATACGACGGTCTTTGACACATGGATCGAGGGCGAAAATAGAGAGACAGATTTTATTTTCCCTTCGTGTTTTTTTGTTGTTGTTCTATATATTAGATATCCATAAGTTGATAACCATTCACTGCCCTTATTTTCAACAACAAAAAAAATGACGGTAGCGTCCTCTAAATTCTTAAAGTTCCTATTTAAAACTTTTATAATAAAAAAAATCCTGCAATAAAAAAAAGCGGAGAAAATCGCAAGAAACTTTTTTTTTACCTTTGAGACTCTTCTTCCTTGTGTAACAGGAGTTTACCAAGTCACAACCACAAATACCTTACCAAAAAAAAATGAAATAAAATAAAAGCGTACCAAGAAGTGTATTCCCAAAGCTGTATGCATATCTATCTTGCATGTGATCTAAGGGGGATGAAGTGAGAGCAAGGAATGGAACAAAAATACATGCCAGAATAAAAGGGGGATGATCAATGAATTTTTAATCGATGTGTCCTTCTGTGTCTGATTTTCCTTTCTTAGCATAAATTTCCTTCTTTCCTGCCGCCGCTCTAACGCATCATAGAATGATATGACAAAAACGACACGGCACACAACACCTAGGATGGTTATGTCATGTCACACAGCATCACAATTTTATTTTGTGGTTTGACACAATGAATAACACATGGTTGTGGTGTTATCGCGCGTGTTGTTGTTGTTATGGTATGTATTTTATATGTTCTGTGCATTCTCGCGTGTCCTTACAAAACAAAACAAAAAAAACAAAATCGGTATATCATTGGCGGGTGCAAAATACAAAATTGATACTCGAAAAAAAAAACGATTTCATAAAAATTCATTAATAATTTCTTGATAATGAAGCACTCGTGATTCAGCGCGCGCTGAATTACACAGAAACGAGTCTACATACTTCTAAAAAACATTCAACACATATACTGAAATATTTAAAACTTGAATTTGTTACCGCTTACAGCAATTTAAGCGATTTATTATTTATTTCTTACCTGTAAACTAAGTGCCAACGCATACAATATAGCTAACTATCGAGAATGTCAGAAAAAATACCTAAAATACGATTTAATAAAAAAATAAAAAAAAAGGTTCGTCAAAAACATCTTAAGAATGAAGAATACAGGATTCAGCGCGCTGAATTGACTTCAAATATAAAGAAGACATATTTAAAAATATTTAACGTATACACTGAAAGTTTTAAAACAGAAAATTGTTAACGCTTACAAAATCATAATAACCGAGATAGATTTTATTTAGTCTTTTGGTTGTTAAATATAAAAGATAATATTCCTATTCAATAGTTTAATTAATTTTTGCCGAATTAAATGGTATTAACATATGTATTGATGCGTTCTATTCCCCACCCAAAAACAATTTTCAATATTATAAAATAATATCCTTTGATCTACTCAAACAGAAATATTCAAATTATGACCTTTTAATATTGCTCTCATCGTCAGTCCCCCCCTTTTGCTCTTCTAACACAATTCAAACAAACGAACAAGTTATTTGTTCTACAACAAATCAGCTATATTAATTGCAACCTCTATACACACACCATCACTCATCAAAATTTTTGAAAAATATCGTTCAAAACTATATTCATGAATTTTCACACAAAATAAGAATTATGTGTGCGAAGAAGAAAGCAAAATTAATATTCACGAATTTCCAGCATTTTGTAATTAATTAGCGCACATCATTGGCACAATTCATTAGAGTGAATCGCCCAATTTACCAACCAGCCAACGACTCTCCCTCCACCCCGTACCATTCATGGGTTTTTTTTTATTAAATTTCCCTCTCTCTCTTTATCACGTTTTATATATGTGGATATTAAAAGAAGCAAATGATATCCATTCATTTCGTATCATTCTGTAATATTTATACATCCTCTATCGTCGTTGTCCTTGTCGTTGTCCATTCTATTCAGCTTTATCGTATAGAACGCTCCGTAGGAGATAGTGTGGTATATATTCTGGACAAAAGGAAAGCTAAGACCGAAGGCAAGAATAGAAACTATTTTGGAATATCTTCAGTTAGGATGCGAATAATGTCATATACTACTAAAATATCCACCTACAACACAGTAACGCGCGCCTCATGAAACAAGTTACAAGTGAACATTTTCGTGCCCGACCCACCATATTTTACTCCTCCGTTGATCCTTCCATCCCCATGCAGCATACTATTTATAATGCGGGCGCATCTACACAAACTATGAATCCGGTTTTTCCTCAATGAAAATTAGAAAATTTCTGCACAATACTATAAAACAACACAAAACAAAAAGTGTCTTTTTCGGAACGTGATGAGAATAGAATGCGCGACTACGAAACAGCAAACAGAATCAAAATTCAGAAAACATAATCATCCCAAGAAACACAGTGGACAGCATTATGATATACACTAGTGCTCCCTTGTGCCCTTTTCGTTGATGCTAGTTGAAAGTGTCGAGGACGGCCTGAAAGGGATTTTCTGCGGGGCGGTTCGGGGATGGGGGCTCGAGTGTATACTAGGTGGATATATTGTGTGAAGTATTATGCGCCCTTTGATGTGATGACGGTGGAGCCCCGAGTCAGTCATTGTAAAAGTTGCGCCGGCACTTTCAGCCGCATGAAAGATATATATGCAAAGCGATTCTGATTATTCTCCTCTATATAGTAGTGAAGAGAGAATTAAAAATTATGGAATTTGGCAAGTCCATGACGGTCATAGTGGCAGAGAGAGGTATACAGAAGGGTGTCGTCGTCAGGGCATAAAGAAAAGAAAGTGTGGCAGATCCCCCATTTACGGAAGGCCAAGAATATACATATACGACAAGTACTGCGCAGAAATCAGCGTAGAGTACAACAAAAAAAAATAATAGTGACAAAAAATCTCAACGACATGATTCACCAACCTAAAAAACAAGAAAAACAACAACGACGACTCCAATTGAAGAGGGCAGAAGGAACAGGCGCATGCACCTAGATGAATTGTTGGGGCTCCTCTCTAATTGTCGGTCGTGTGTCGTATGTCCTGTGAGACCGCGCCGACGTCTCCTCTTAATGGTTTTAAATCTTTTTTGGTTTTTGTTTTTTTTGTTGTTTTATAATTTCATCTTTACAGACTTGAACCGCAAATAATTATATTTCTGGGCATAAGTTACACAGTTTTATGATATGCTTTTATGATTTCCTTGCTGCTTATGTGCCTCGATCTATACTGAATGTGCGCCCTGTGCTGAAGATGGGTGGCTGGCGTCTTACCAGTTTTCTTTGTGAAACACCATAGCGCGCGGCATTTCTTTTATTTTATTTGTTTTTTACTTTTATTTATTTTGTATAATTTTTTATTTATTTCTTTGTGCTTCTAAGTGTATATGTTGTAACACAACATCTCTCTAGGTCCATGATGATGATGATGAGAAAGTTTATTCTTAGATATAAGCGCACAAAGAATGAATGAACTGTGTGTGGTGGTTTTAATATCACAATCAGTTAACATTTTTGGAGTGTACTCTACCTATTCCTCTATTCAGCGCGCTGAATTACATAAAAATATATAAAATTTAATTTCAATAATTTTTGTCGTATTAATTGAAGAATTTTAGAATTGAAATTGTTAACGCTTATAAAAGTTAAAGCAGTTTATTATTTATGCACCAACTTATTCCATCGAGTAACCCGATCCTTTGACCAATTAAAAATATCATCCACCGGTTTCAAGAATTAAATTTGATACTACAACAAAATTCAATTTAATAAAAGTTCATTAATAATTTCTAAACAATTAAAAATAAGCGATTCAGGCGTGCTGAATTACTTAAAATCATAAAAAATCTACTTTAAAAAAAATTCATACATAGACAGAAGAATTTAAGAATAGAAATTGATAGCGCTTACAAAAATTAAAGCAATTTATTATTTATTTGGTTGCATATAATCCTTTACAATACAATTAACTCTTGAGAACGACATAAAAATTTCCCTACTCTAAAAAACGATTAGATAAAAAAAATTAGTTCAAAAACTTCTAGAGAATGAAGAATACATGATTCAGCGCGCTGAATTGTCTAAAAATATAAACAGGAAACTTTATTTACGATATAGCCTGATGGTTTAAAACGTAAAATTATTAACGCTTACAAAATATCACAATATTTAAATGCAAATCTGAAAATCATATTACATAATATCAAAGATATACAATAAATCCCTACTCTTAGATTACATTGAAGACTCTAGCACAGTTCTTCGATTGAAGTCATTCAACTTTTTTTTTTCTCTCTCTCTCTCTCTCTCTCTCCTAATTTCGTGCCTTTATTAAAATGGACAAAACTCGTTTTGATTACAGCATGATTATCCGAAATATATTTTAGTAAAGTGACAGAAACATGCACAAGTATTTATATGTATATATACACACATGTTGGATATATTCCAGACTAAAGGAATGACAAGTAGTCCCCAGTGTGTGATGCAGCCTCCGTTTGGTATCAGCACATATGATATAAACCAGACTAAGAATAAAGAACGGGGGGTCAGGGGGAGAATGGATCAACGACAATCATATCATATCTTCTCTATGCTTGCTGTGCTACAACATAATGTTGTATATATGTACGAGCTCAGAAATAAATACGAACATATGTGCTACCTTAAGATATATAAGAGACGTACAAAACGCCTTAAATATCCAAACTCCACACCACAAAATGAATTCAGTTTTCTATGAATGAATGGGGAATGAATGGACAAACTAATGACTTGATTCACAGAAAGTTATTATTATTATTATTGCAGGCTCCGATATATTCTCCCAGTCAGTCTCGAAAAAAGACCACAGAGCTCTGCTTCATAGTGTGTGCGAGATTTTTATTCTTTATTTTTATTATTATTACTACAATTTGCTTGTTTTTGTCATTTTATATACATGGTCCTGATTTCAATTCTTGCTTTTTTGTTGTCATTTTGTCGCTGTGATGTGCCATTCCTCCATGAATAAAGCACCCATGGTGTGTCATATATTTTTGGGACAGAATACGACCGACCGACAACCAAGAGGCTCTCTCCCTGTCAGTTAATTACACACTATCATCGCCAAGTCTGGTGTTTTATTCTATTTGGGTTGGATATTTTCGCCGCTCTTTTATGATATTAAAATGTGACGCATTGACTGAAAGTTACTGAATGAAATTTCTTAATTTCTATTAAATATAATTTTTTTTTCGTTGTATCCACAAATAGAGGCAACAGAAATTGTGAATGAAAGAAGCCAGTCCAGATATTGAATTTCGTTGTGGAATAAAAATTTATATATATACGTATGTGTAGAAATATTTAATATGAATGTCAGGAACATTTCTGTGTAGATATTCGCAGTTTCGCATGATCATGAGGAATGTGAATAGGGTTTTCCCGAAACTTGTGGATATAAAAAGAATGCATGCCTTGAATAATTTAATATTTTTACAACTGTGTGGTTGTACCAAATAGTCCTCAGCAACCAAGAGATAAGTCCTGAGAAACTGTATGTGTTGCAGTGTGTCAACTGATCTAAGCTCTACAGTAATGCTTCTGAATCCAACCTCCAGGCTCTTGAATATGTTGACTTACATCGTGTAACCCTTGGTTGCTATTTTCCATATGTTTTTTTTTCCAAATAAAACCAACGAGTGTCATTTTACGAAGTGGTCCCCCAACTAAGTACTAACTACGTGCAATGCTGCTGCTCGTAACCCATTCAAACCACTTCCATTCTAAGGAATTTAAGCACTTTTCCCGCTGGTGTTTGAGGTTATTGTCCCTCAACCTGTCGAACACCTTACACCTTCCCCTAGTTTGGTGTTGTGATCCTCTAGATTTTTACCGTAGATGTCGATGCAAACAAAGATATTCATTAAGCACTTTATTAATAAAATCTATCTCTTAACAACAAGCATTCAAAAAATCAACAAAAATAACAATAATCAATTGAAATAAATCTAGCAAAAGTTCGCGTCCTACAAACAAACAAACAACAACAAAAAACTATAATACTCTAAACTATGGCCACCAAGGCAAGCGCTCTACCGTGTTTATCATCTCTCTCATGAAAAACCAGAGACCATCTGCCTTAAAACAATCAAAATTATGACAAGCAAAGCTGCTGAACATTATAAGAACCACCATAGAGAACAAACCAAAACGAAGATCTTCTTACCCCTAAAATCATGTAGCCGTCAAACGACATGCGATTTATGACACATGAAAATGAAACTGAAATAAAATAAAATAAAATAAAAACAATAAAAGATTTTCGGTGGCCTCCTCTCCCTTTGGGGCCGACATTATGGGTGCGCGAGCAACACAATAACCGAAAAGCCGAAACAGATTAATCTGCGGCGAATTCGAGAAAACATGGAGCGAAACCATATCTTGCATAATAATTATACTATATAATTCGTAATATGGCGGGAAAGGGATTAGAATAAAGCAAGCTTCTTCACCATTTTCTCATTTACATATATTAACACTCATTGTGCATACATATATACATATAAATAGTTTCGCCGTAGCTCCGCGAGTTCTGGCCACGATTTACAATTTTCTAATTATGACGAATCATGATCGTAATAATGATGGTGATACCCCCTGATCCTTGTACTAGGACACAATGGCGCTGGTTATGTCATTGCAGAGAGGGGATAGATCGTAACAAATGAAATTTATTATTAATAAAAAAAATATAAAAACTATTTAAATTATAATTATAACGCCAGGAATGAAGTTGTTATTATAAAATTGGTGGTGGTGCGAGCGAAAAAGATTCGAGAGGGAATTGTTTGGGAAAATTTTGGAATTGTGCCCAAAAAAGATGGATGCCAATATGACAGGAAATTTATGATTCACGTGAAAATTTTTTTTTAATTATTTTAACATTTAATAGCCGCGATTATTACGGATTTTTCTCGCGCTGTTCCCCAATGGAGATTTTCAGAGTTTTATTATTATTATTATCATTATTTTCTTGGGTGTATACTACTTATAAATGTTGTGACTTTTGAAATTGTTTAATGTATGGTTATGCCGTAAACTATAACAAAAACAACAACAAAAATAAAGGCGGACTCTATTAACTTCGAGTGTGTGTTAATTTTGTTGACAGATGTGTAAATAAAATTAATGTTTTTTCCTTTAACAAAATCCTGATTTAGTTTCTCATACTATTTAATAATTCCCGATCTCAATCAGAATTGTGATCAAATCTGTGTACTTTTACCAGATCAAAACTCTATAGTCAAAATTTGTTCGAGGATATGTTTTTGATTTAGTGGAACTTTTATAGTCCAGGACATTGAGCATTTAGTCCAGGACTCACTGGGAAAACGTAATGTCCCACTTTCAACCCTTTCAGTTTGGACAGACATACCCTCACTTTAGTTTGCCAGATGAAATTTCTGGGTCTAGTCCTGGATCGAAAACTCCGAACTCAGATTGAAGTGGAACATCGAGGAAAGGCTATAGCTTAGCGTTTAACTAAGCAGTCCCCCAACTAAGTACTGGCATCGTCCAATGCTGCTTGACCTACGTAATCGAACGAGAACCGGCCTGCTGAGCATGCTAATGTCATGTGCAAGTCATGTGATTTGTATCATTAAATGCCCGGCTCTAGCCAAAGTTCAATTACGTTCTGGAAGGCTTCTTAAAAAAGATTAGAAGACTAGAGATAAGCTTTCTCCGCTCCATATGACGACTTTATACAAGCTAGCAAAGAATAAACACTTCCTAAATAACTAGCCTACTTCAAAAGACAGACCAAGTAACGAATAAGAAATGATCAAGCAACATCAACACTATTTTTTTTTTCTTGTTCTTTGATTTTACAGCCCGAACCCACCGCCGCCTAATGCTGCCTGCAACCCCCGTCGTCATTATTCTCTTCTTTTCATTTTCGAAAATATTTTTAAAGACATTTCAAGCAATTTTCTTAAGGGGCATAAAAAGATCGTGTCGAAAAATTTACGATTTTATCAAGTTCATAACTCATTCATGTGTGGATATTATGACAAGTCTCCGCCTCGTCAAGAGATTTTCTGTTGTTAAAATGAGTTCTGGTCGTTATTTATCCTAAGATATTACAAAATAAAAAATCTTGCATACCCAGATCGACACACGCACCCCTGTTTCCCCTTCAACATCACCCGAAAAAAATAATAATAATATTTTGTATTTATTATCAGTAGTTTGGGGAGTGATCTACGCATATGGAAGTGACAGGAAATAGGAGAGATTTCTGTGAAAATAACCTCATAACAACAACAACAAAATTCAGATTTTCTTTTATATAATCGGGGTTTTTTTTTGGGTTGGTGCTTTGGGCCTTTTATTTTTAAAACAACAACAAAAAAATATATATTAAATGTCGTGTGATTGCCGTACATAATTCATATTTAATGACTAGACAAAGACATTAAGAAAAACATAGCCACGCATAAGATGGGCGTTGGTCTGGGGATGGTTAGGGATCTTGGATGGCACAGAACAGCGGCAATTTAGGACTAAAATAGTAAACATGGTTTTAGTTTTTTTATTATAACTGGGACAAGCTTACGTTTTCTTTTATGTTGAGAATAACACACATTAAAAAAATTAATGGGTTGGTTGGATTTAGTAATATTGGTTCGGCGAATTATGTAAGTCCAAGTCAGATTTTGACCTTTGTCTTAAGGTGTTGTTCACAGCTCCTTACATACCCCCCACATCAACAACAATGGGGGCTATAGTGGAATAAGTTTTCGATAGTTCAATTCATCTTTTCGATTTCCTTACCCAGAACAGTGACAGCCACCTAGTTCATCTTTTCAGACCTTTCTCTTTTTTGACATGTATATTTCAGTATGTAATAAAACTGAGGGCCACCTTCCCAATGCATGCAATTGAGACTTTGGAGTTTAGACTATTTATATAAGGACACCAGCCCTATATCATGTTCCTTTTATGGCTCATCGCGCAACCAGTAGACAGTGGCGGCTCTTTCATAGTTGCAAATGGTGCACTTGCACCGGGCGCAATTTCTGAAATTAAGGTTTTAAAAAAGATCTAAGACTTTGAAAAAAAAATTGAAAACATGTTCCGTGCTTTAATTTATAATAAAGGAACTCAACACAGTGCTTGTGTCTTTTCCTATTAGGATCAAAAAATGAACAGAGTAATGGCATATTGCACCGGGCGAAAAAAAACCAAGCGCCGGCCCTGCCAGTAGAGGTGGTTTGTTTAACACCCAGAAATGAAGAGTTCCTCCCATCCTCTCACTCGGAGCGATACGTTATTCCCTTTGGACAACCATATCGAATATATGCAGCAAATTGAAATAGCCTTATGTTTTCTTTGGATGTAATGGGCCAGTTCGATAAGATCTGAATTCTCAAGGTACTTATGTCGGCACATATGGAGTTGGACTCAGTTAAATGAGCGCAAATTCTGCCTTCTTTCTCATATATATTTTTTAATATTGCCAACAAATGAAATCTTTAAAATATACAAAAAAAACACACACACAAAACTCCCCCGCCGCCATATCCCCCCCAACTGCCGCGCGCGGGCAACAATTATCAAAATGATTAAAATTAAACAAAAAATTTAAGTTACTTCATCCCATCACACAATAGTAATAAATATCAATTTTTAAAAAGCCCCAGCGAAAAAAAGAAATGTTTTGTCATAATTTTTCATAATTTTTTTTTCGTTTTTCGTTGAAGAATTTTCAAAATATTTTTCTCATATATTATCCCACACACCCATGTGTGTAATAATGCCTCCTCCTTCTGTCGCACATGTTAGTGACAACGAAACTGGCATTAATTGTTTTTTTTTTTTTGTTTTTTTTATTTTTTAATTTAATCTTTTATTTTTTTTAAATCATATGGAACAAACGACCGTGCGTAAACAGAGTACTATCCCACAAGTATCAAGTTGACACACGTTAATTACTATCGCAAAAAAGCCTTGCTTTTTGTTTCAATGCTCCGTGGAGAATAGAGGGTCACCAGATGATGATATATAGAAATGGCAGTGGATAGTAATAAACTATCACTGGTATTGTTTCATAGATCACCATTTTTCTTGATGATTGATCCTTAATATTGATCCAATCCCTTCTAAAAATGATCCTCTTAAAAAAAGAAAATATGTGCGCCAACTAATCTCTGTTTTCTTTTCATTTTTTCTTTCTTCAAAACCATGTTGAAGGGAAGTTTTTTTTAGATACTATCTCAGCTTATATAAGATTAAATTTGATTTAGAACGAACACAAAATTTTTTTGTTATCTTTGCGAGCAGATTTTGTTGTAAATCATACTAGAAGGTCGTACAACCGAATCAACCTATCCACCACGAACAAGACAGCTTTATTGCTATCATTCCATTCCAGGAGTTCGACACATGACCACATGGCAGCATCGTAAAACAGGTTTAACCTCAGGTGATCTCTTTTCGTAATAAAAAACCAATGCCGGTTTGCTTAAACGGACTCATCAGCTTGCCTACGCATTTGTTGCTTAGAGCTGATTGTCCGACAGCCCCAGGTGATCCTTGATACTATCTATACTGTAACCCAATTTGTCGCCAAATTATGGGCAAAACATCAGGAGACTTCACTTCTCAGCACCCCGCAGGGTAACAGAGTGGAAACATCAATACCGCCGAGTCTAACTTCATTGATCGCTACATTAACCCCCAAAACCCAGACAGTCTTTTTAAGAAGATATGTTCTATTATACATGATAGCACAGTGTTGGGTAGAACTTGTAGAAGTATCATGTTTCTAAGGAATTAGTTTTTTTGTTAGTTAGTTTTGCTAGTTTAGAATGAATATTAGTTCTCCAAGTTGTTCAAAACGGATTAGTTCTGGATGTACTTCAAAATGAGTTAGTTCTCCAGTTAGTTCAAAATAAATTAGCTCTTTAAGTATTTCAAAGTAAGGCAGAGAGGGCAATTGACTCCATCGTAGCAGGCTTGCACTTGATGAATTAAGAAGAGTGGGCCAGAAATACGCGAAGGTATGTTTGACGTGTGGCTCGACTCATGCCCCTTAGATAAGAGTGTTATGCTCTACCGACTGAGAGCCGGGCTTGGTATAACTGAGAGAGGAAGTGAAGTAAGATATCGATAAAAAAAAGGTTTAAATTAGTTCTCGATGTACTTCAGTTAGTTCAAAATAAATTAGATCTTTTAGTATTTCAAAGTAAGGCAAAGAGGGCAATTAACTCTATCGTAGGACGTAGGCTGTACAAAAGTAGTGGGTTTCCCGATAGCAGGTATTCAACTGAGAACTACTAGTCCCTACTTAGAAAGTAACATTTTTGATGCTTTGATAGAAAACTCTACTATACTACCTATATCCCTTTTTTATTTTCTATTTGATAGATGACTCCTGCACTTCTGAAACCGTGCCAGATGCCGCCGTTCTTATTAATATAGATAGTTTCGCATTCATTGCCGTTTTTTAATTGAGTGCATTGAGCGATATAATAAATGACCTAGTTTGCGACGAAAGGTTCAGTCCATGTCGTCCGTCCAATTAGGATTTTAAAGTCCCTGTCACATTATGTTTGAACTCGTTAAGTGGACGTGTGGCTATGATCCATGGCGCACCACTGACTTCCTTTGAGATCTTTCAATTCATTCACGTTTGTTATATTAACGTTATTGAGTGGCAATTCCTTGCAAATATATCATCATCATATATCATCACACTTCCACAAAACTATATTATATGTATATAATGGAATTCTGACATGTGAGTGAGGGCTTGAAATAGATATATATCATTAAAATATACTTCTGGTTAACGCGCAACGTATACAACATTATGTACATACATATAAATATAATTTTTCTGTTAATTCACTTTATTGAAACGCGACGATCCGTTTGATGTACATACTTGTATAAGCACTTTGAAATGTTGAAAAATAATGAATATCTTCTAATGAATGCATAATTGATAAATCTCAAAATAACAAAAGTACGATGATGAAGCACGTATCAAATAATCTGTTCAAAAATAATCAGAAGCTTGGAATTGTTTGTTATTGCACCACCCGTACACGCTAAACATCAAACAAAATAACACAAAAAAAACGCGATAAATTTAGTACAAAGAAAAATAAATAATAATACTATTAAGTGAAAAATTTGTTTTGATTCGGAGCTCACTTCACACCATTCAGGGCCTCTTATTGATTTGATTAAATGCGATGGAATTTTAGTGAAGTAACATAAAAATTTTGTCCTGTGACTTTGTGGAGGGGGGGGGGGGGGTGGGGTGGGGATGGATTCGGTTGCTTTTCTTTTAATTTCCCTACCCTCCAAAACCAACAACAAAAAATCTGGAAAACATTGAGTCACCCTGAAAAAATATTTAGAAATGACAGCAGCTGCACTTTGTCGCGCGGTATCACAAAATCAAATCCACAAAATTCCCTCCGCGCGGCTGCGCTTCCTTCTAAAACACCTCCTCTTGGATTTAAGGATTTTTCAAAACCAAAAGGAAAAGTTCTCCCCGCCCGCCGTTACGCGCACCTCGAAAGCGAACGCACGCACGCACGCAAAATGATGACAACACAAAAAAAGGACGAAAACAAAAAAAAACATTATCCTCCAATTCTCACAGATTTATAATTTTCGAAAGTAACGAGGGAAGCCACAAAAAGGACAAAAAAAAAATACTTGAATAGGAAAACAGAAATCCACCAACACCGAAACTGTCACTTTGTCAGAGAGGAAGAGGATAAGAGATGTCAAGTCAACTCAGGGCAGGGCGGGCGCGCAGACGCATCCGACTCATTCCTTTAGGGAGAAATTAACTTTAATGTGACAAATTTAGCAGCGGAAATGCGTTCCTTTTTGTGTAGTATGGGGCACCCGAAATTACATGCATACAAAAATAAAAGGAAAAAGGATTTCGAGTTTCTAAAATTATGTTGAAGATCCTTGTTTTTTCATTTTAGTTTTTTTTTTGGATTTTTGGGGTAATCTGACGGGAATAGGAACAGGAAAAGAAAATTCTTGTGCTCTGAGGTTAAAGGATGTGTGGACGGAGAGATGAAATCTATGAGTATATAGAAGGGAATGTTGTGTGTATTTAAAAAAAAAATTAAAAACTTGACAGTTATATGTTGAATATGCACAAAAAAGTTTGGTTTAATATCTCCTATGTGTCTAAATTTTTTTTCTATGCTAGATTACTAGTTCGTCCTCCACTAAAGCTGAGGGTGAAATCTGCTCTCAGCGTAGGGGTTGCTTTCTTTCACTTTGAGGCGGTGAGGTGCTGAGTCCAAATGTTCATTTCGCATAATGTAATACACCCCTATATACCTCATATTTGTAAGCGACACTGCTTGCACAAGTTCAGCAGTCTGCCTAGTGCCTTTTCGCTTCAGGTCGGCCGTTGTAATGCGAGCTTGCACTAGATGAATTAAGGAGAGTGGGGCTGAAATACCGGAAGGTATGTTTGACGTGTGGCTCGACTTATGCCCCTTAGATAAGAGTGTCATGCTCTACCGACTGAGAGCCGGGCTTGGTATAACTGACTTGGTTTAAAACAAGCTCTCAGCATACTGCAGCTGGAGGATAATGGGATAAATACTGCCTGCTTCAGATGACTTGTATAGTTTGAACTGAACGAGAGGCTTCGGTTAAAAAAAAAGAAAACATCAAAGCAAAAACCAAAATAAAATAAATTCGTTTGCGCTACTTTTAAGCTGATTTCCTTATTAATATCATTGATTACAAACGAAAAAAAAAACAAAACGAGGGGATTTAGCGTCTTTTGATGATATGACGAATACAATTTTAAGATGCTTACGTCGTTCATCAGTAATATCACACTAAACAAAAGACAAGCCATACCCACACCGCGCCATACCCACACACCATCTCCAGGATGATGGGAAAAAAAGGAAGAAAGTAAGCAGCATATACCAATATTAATCAAAATATGAAAGGAAAACAGCAGAGGATCCATTCAAGTGCTTCGGTATACACCTGCATGTCTCTCATTGAAATGGTTTCCATTGAATTTATCATCTTATACATACATAATTCCATACATATTTAGATAAAAAGGAAAGCATCTTGTGTACCGTTGCTGATAATTTAAGAAGACCTTCTCAATTCCATTAAGATAATTGAATTTGTTGTTGTTGTTGCTGCTGCTGTTGTTGAATGTATGCATCTATACACACAGCACGGGCATGCAAAGGAACGATTGTAAAAGAAGGATACAAAACTAAAAAAATGTTTCGTTTGATTACGCTTGAAATAATTAGAATGAACTGAAATGAATTCGAAATTAAAATCTTTTCTCTCTCTCTGTCTCTGTTTGAATGCATACAAATAATTCAAACAAAATCACACAAATAATCCCCGCATCCCTTAAAATCACAAAATGAATTCAAATGTAGCCATATCATCATCAGCATATCATCGTCGTCATCATCATCATCATCATGTGATTGCAATCAATTCAAAAATCCGCCACTAATGTAGGGATTTTCATGGCTAATGTGATCGTTATCAGACCTTTTAATCACCCCCATTACCCTTAAAAAATTTCCAGGATATCATTACTCCTTGTGTATTTCCTGATACTATTATGTCACCAAAACCCCCCCTCTATGTTATATCTGTGAAGCTTTTCTTCTCCTCTGCGCCGTTCACATCTCTTTGTATTATCGGTTTTATGTTATATATGTGTGTTTTTTTTTCTCCCTCCGCTCCTTTGTCGCTGCTGTCAGCTTTGTGAGAGATGTACAACAAATACAGGACGATATATCCGTATATACACAGAGATAGACCCTAGGTAGAGAGTCTGATAGATGGATGGATGGCTTTGGAAAGATGTTGACATCACACAGCGACTACCCAATAAACAGCAGCCATGCCTGCGCTGGTGCCGCTGCCTACTGCTGCTAGTGCTACTGCTGCTGCTGATGATGATGAAGATGATGAGTTGTAATCGGTAAACATAATCCTCCCAAGGGATCCTTTTGCGGAAAATTTCTCCATTTGTCCCCGATGATTTGAATTTTAAATGGAAATTAGATTGATACTTTGTTTTCTGTTTAAAAAGGGGGTAAAATATATATTAGATGACAGTGAGGGGGTTCAAATATTTCATCAAACAAGGGACAGGAAAGTTTTGACATCCTTTAATATTTCAAAGTTTCTGTTTTTAGTTTGATTTGAATCTGGCCGTGATTTGGCAGTGTTAAAAATAATTCTATCAAGATTAGGTTAGATGCACGATAGCAGGCCCAGTTAGCGTGCGTGGGTACCTAAGGTTAGGTGGTTATTTGGCTGGTGGTAGCCCTTTTAAGGTGTTCAATAGACCTGGAACCGTAGGGCATACGGATCAGAGACCTACCGCGTGTCTGCTTTCCTTGCCGGTAAGGCGACTTTGGCGACGTTCGCTACTCAAATCAATGTCTAAATAAGTGCCCGAAGGACGAGTGTGCTTACGCACTAGGGATCAAATCTGTCCTCCTCCTCTATAGCTGTCTGTATCGTCTATCCAGTCTGACTGCTTTATCCTTTGTGTGAAGACCAAGCGCATGACCACATATTGAGACTATCACTTGATAATCTTATTCAAGCAAGATGATTTGAACCAGTGTACTTGGATCCTGCGAATTTATCGACCAAACAGGCCAGATACACTAGACCTCCTTCTTCTTCTCCTATCTACTTCTTGGTTTAGTGTCCTCATAGTTATACTACTTCCGTTAATTAAATCTCTTCAGGACGTCTCCGTTTCTCTATTCTATTCTTATTGAAATATTGTCGTAGTTCCTTCTTAAGATCTTAGCAAACATTTAATGACAATAGGCATACGTAATAAACTACTAACTCTGGGGATTTGCCGTGATCCCCATAGCCACCCCTGCCTCTGTCTTGGATCTGTCTATGCACCACTCGAGTTCGACCTGTCATATCATAAGGAAAACTCTCGGGACATCTATTCCACTCGTCTGTGGCTTCTTCTTCTTTGATGGCTCTACATCCCAATTCGAGCCTTGTCTTCCATCAGCTTTTTCCTCAAGTTACTACTGCAGTTACAGTTGTTACGAAATTTGGCAGCGATGTCTTTCCATCTTGACCGTAGTTTGCTGCCAATTGGTTTCCTTTATGGATTAAACGACCGAATCGATTTCCTAAAAGGCTCTTGCATAAGAGTGGATTTTGTTCTGCCTAGGTAGCGCCACAAAGTAAAACTATTTTTCTGCCAAATAAAAATCTCGATGCCTCTTCAAAAAATACTGTACAGGCTACTGAGACATGTGAGATGTGAGATAAACCCCAAACATATTCAGTATTCAGCTCCTGCTTATATTGGCTCGTCTACTCAGAAATGAGAAATGACATTGAATGTACAAACGACGACGTAGCCTCTCTGTGGGCCGGTTAATTTTTTTCTGCATAGTTTTAGGAGCAGTTTTTTTCAATTTACCTTTTTATTAGGATGGGATTTGTTTAGTATGTAATTAGACTACTCTTTTTCTAGTATTTTACATTTTTAGACTAAGTCAATCGATTATTTGACTCTAAGTGAAATGCTATAACTAGTGCCAAAAAATCTCAACACCAAGCATTGATAGTGGTTATTTTAGGATAATTTTTTTTTGTCGCATAAAAGACACTTCCGTTTCAAAAATTAATAAAAAACAAAAAAAAAAACAAAATTTCGACCTCAAAAATATCCCTCTTAAAACTAAACAAATAAACTAAAAGGGTAAAAGCTAATGTAGCTGCTTCCTCCTATCCTAAAATGATAAAGATTAATATAAATGACTAGCAAAGTTACGGAATTTCATATATACATATATATATTTAACATGGATTGAGGCAATGAAAACTACATAATTTGGCGCGCAAATCTATCTAAAATAGTGGAATTGAATATCTCGAAATAGAATAGCTTTCCATTCATACCGGAGCGGATTCGTTCATTTAAGATATGCGTTTCTAGTTCGCTCCCCTTATTTCTATTATATTTTATTTTTATTGTTGTCTTTGTTTCTTTTTGCACTAATTTCCACCCGTTTTTGTTTCTAATTATATGTACGTTGTGTTTTTCATCTCTCATACCAACTGTTCGAAAATATCTTATTATAAACTTTAAAGGGAGAATTTCTTGGAATTTTGAAAATGATGCGAAATATTGTGTGATGTTTTTTGTTTGGTATTTCTCCTTTTATATTTATTTATTTTTTTCAACTTGTCTTTTTGTGCTGCATTCATTCATTCATTCATGATTTTAAGTTTTATTTATATAAACACTATGTGCGAATGTGAATATTAAGATATTTATATCTTATGATAAAAAAAAACTGGATTAAAAAAAACATAGGATGGATGAGGGAATGTACGTAGTAGTAAAGGAAATGAATGTTTTTTATTTTTAATCATTAATTTTAAATGTAGAAGAATTTTGTATGAAAGGAGATTTTGGTTTTTCCTTCTACTAATTCAAAAATTTAAGCGAGAAGTAAATAAAAAAGTCGACTCCTCTTTTATTGCGAATATTTTCTTTCTTTATGCCTTTATGGGGTTTAGCACTACTTAAAGTCATACTCCCCTCCTCTTTATCTTTTCTATACTATTGTAATTGTAAATTCAAATTTTATTACCCTATTATTACCCTATTATTACCCTTTTATTACCTCTGGTAATGACTATTTGTTTTTGTAAGTCAGTTAAGGAACCGGAATTCATTCTTGATTGCGACCCAAAACAATCGTGTTGAATTTAGCGAAATTTATTACACAAAACAGGGTGTGCTGGCAAAAATAATAAACCGAAATCCAAATATTTTATGAATACTAAAATTTTAAAAGTACGTCTTATCAAAAAAAAACTAATTTACGTCCTAATACGTCATTAACAATCATAGCCAACAATAACACAAAAAAATGAGCCTATTCGTCCCAATTACCTGTCATCTCAACTTTACCACTTACAATAAAAGAGAGGAAAACTTCTTTCATTCACCTTTTCATCAGCAAACTTTCTTCAATGGACTACAAAACCTGATTTTCAATACGGCCATCATCCGACATCTCAATTACTTTCGGGCAATCTACGATTCCACCGCAAAAAAAATCTTAAAGGAGATGAACAAACAGAAAAAGGACATTGAAGGATGAAAGTAAAAAAAAATCATTTTTTTTGTTTCATTATCCTTCCAGACATCACAGTTCAGGGGTTGTTGGGGAGGGTGGTGAAATGAAATTATAATTCTGCTACTGAGAGCTTGATTATATATTGTTGAGATGACGGCGATGATGATGATGATGGTGATCGGGTCGCATGAGCTACACAAAGGACGAACGACACAACAGCGCGAGGACACTGCACTGTACATGTGTATAGTGAGTGCTCCTTGTAAAAATCCGACAGACACCCACATAAGGCAGGAGTCAAGACTGAAAAGGAAATATTTTATAAAATCCATATAGAAGGAAGGAGTCGCCGGTCGCGCACACACAACACAGCAGCCGACGACACGACACGATGATGTGCTTTGATTGTGTTCGACTTGTATTATCCTTCCAGTAGCATCAGGCAAAGAATAAAAGGAGGCCTTCTATATAACAGACGACAAATAAAATAGGTAGAAGCGCGGTCCTGATGCCGGCGAGGGATGGGAAGGGAATTTATGATTAGCAGAATTGTGTTGAGGGGGTGTGGTGACAGAAAAAAAAATGCGGAAAAAATAAAAGTTCTATCAAGGGAGGAGGAAGTCGCTAGAAAATGAGAGGTTGACGTCGAGAATAATGAAGTCAAAATTGGCACAAGGATGAATTATTTTTCCGTCTTTCTTCTCTACTTTATTTTGTAAATTAATGGCAATGTCAAATCGTTGACGTTTTCTGCTCTAATTTTCGTTTCGTTTTATGTCCCTTGTGCATTTTTGCCTTTCTGTAAGAGAAAGTTTAACAAAAGACAGGAAATTGATGATGGAAAAAAGCGAGGAATATAATTGTTAACATATTGGTCGCTATTGTTAACGAAACTCTTATTTAGTAGAAAGGGGGACAATGATTTGTTGATTCGATATTCAATTACTAGGTAAATATAAATCTTCGTTACTCTACATATTTGACGATATTAGCGTTATATTTAAAACTGCCGAAATAATTATATTTAAAGAACAATAACCAAATTAATATCCCCAAACATCATAAAAGTCTAATCTATTAACGACGTATCGTCGCTGTGGGCTGGTTTGTTTTTCTGCATATCCCTAGGATGATATTTTTTATTATATTATTTAAGTCTGCATACTTTTAGGATGTCTTTGTCTCTGTCTCTGTCTTCTCCTTTTTCGAAAGGCTTCCTTTGCTGTTGAGGTTAAAAATGAAGAGGTGTCACAATCAGGATTTTTGACTTCGCCCTAGTTGCAGAAACTTTCGTTATTTCCCAGGCAGTCAAAATTCTGCAGGAATCCTCCCTCAACTACCTCGTTGTTACTAAGTCCTCTATTTCTCCAGAAATACGACTACCCTGCCTAGTATTAAATAGGACATGGCCAATTTTGTTATTATATCTGCGATCTGGTGGCATTCATTTCATCTTATGCGCATTCTTATCACTAAACCAGGTGCTAGCTGTCAATATCAGTGCCAATGGTTTCCTGAAATAAATAGATTTGCCGGGGTCATTAAGTAAAAAAAGGACATAAACAAGACAGTAATTTTACTACAAATGCAAACCCTATTCAATCGTCCTTAACCGTCTTAACCTGCTCCTCACTTCATTAAATTCTACTTAACAAAAAAAATGAGTTGATAAACAATACAAAAAATCGAAACCAACAGCAGCAGTAGCAAAAGGACCCTTTCGAGGTTAATCCTTGGTGTTTTTTTTACGATCCAACAAAAAAAAACGAAACGTAAAAAAAACAACCTCAAACTCCCTTTTAACAGCTTATGATGAACACACAAAAATCTCACCATCATGATAAATCACAAAGGAGTTCAATAAGGATTATAACAATGCTGGTTACCCCCTCTCTATTCCATTTAGCAAAGCTAAAGGATAAAACGTTTTCGCCGCTATTTGTATTTGTTCTGTGTTGTTATACAAGCCATTTAACATCCCTGTCATTTATCCTGAATGACTATGAGATTTCCTTCCGTATCCTTGCTCGGCCGGAATTTTGTAGTGTTTTGGCACATCCTTCACTGTTTCTATAGATATTCTTACGCTACCGTTGGGTAGTGTTCTCTCCTTTTGCTCGCATAGCACGGGCCGACTTGGGTGTGTGTGCATCATTGACGGAAGTCCCTCTTCCTTATGTTGTCATTCAGCACAAATTCATGGCTTGTTTGTACTTCACAAACATTGTGTCAAGTCATTCTTTAAAGTGAACATAAAATGAACAAAAAAAAACCTGGAAATATTGTTCATTCATTCATTCTTGCTGCTTGGTGTGACTTTTGGTCCTTTTTTGTTGCTTGGTGGTTACATACAGAGGGTACCTTTTTTCTCCTCTTTTCCTTTCTTCTCCTTTTTTTCTGTTACCTTTTGTTAAACGGCTACTCACCTTCACTTCTTGTTTTTTCCTCAATCAGTGATTTTGTTGTTGTTGCTGCTACTCTGTCACATCCCTTGTCGTTTAAAATCAGTTTAGGGCCACCCCCCGCCTGTTCACGTTTTAACATTGTTTGCGGACCAACACTTGTTTGCGGTCACTATTAACCACAAGGTGTTGATCGCTCTTCAACATTTACTGATTTGCTGACGGACAGTAGAAAATTAGAGGCGTCTATCAGTTTGATTGGTTGCCATTGTGCCCCAGTCAAGAAGCGTTGATTAATTGTTTAGTTGAACTGTGCGAGAAGAGATAGAGAAAAAAAGTCCACATACCTTCTTCTTCAATGGGGACTTATTAAGAGATCATTCTCTTCTTTTTTTCCTACTTGATTATCACCATCGCAGTGGGGGCCTTTACTTTCCATCTTGTTGTTATACCGGAAATGAATGGTAACAATGAAGTGATCGCTGACGCTATGGGATGTGTACTTTAAGGGAGAAGGTGTTGCTTTTGTTGATAGAAAAGAAAAGATGGAAATGTTGTTGTAATTACAAAAAGGTGAGAAGTGAAACAACAAAATAAAAATTCTCCACCCATCCATCCAGTGGCGCTAGAGGGCAAATAGAGCCTTGACCTCCTCTAGGGAATTTCTACAAGTTTGACGGTCCCTTTCAGTAGATCTTTTTCTATTTACGAGGTAGTGATGAGACGATATCATCAGTTGACCAGGGACAACAAGTGCAATCAGCGTGACCCCTAAACGGGTTCCTCGAAAAGAGCGATTTACCGTCTTCGATGAAGCTCGTTACCCAATTCACTGGCTACATAAGTGTACGTAGGTGCGTCGGAAGGTAGACACCTAACTCTCCTTTGATTTCTTGGACTTCTTGGACATCTCGGTGCCTAAAAAGAGTAATTTGCTTTGAAAGTAGAGATTTTATCAAATCTCCTTGCCTAAAATAGAGTATTTTACATTGAAAATAGAGATTTTATCAAATCTTGTCTAAAATAGAGTATTTTACATTAAAAATAGAGATTTTATCAAATCTCCTTGTCTAAAAAAGAGTATTTTACATTAAAAATAAATATTTTTTCAAATCTCGCTACCTAAAGAGAGTATATTACGTTAAAAATAGAGATTTTATCAAATCTCCTTGTCTAAAATAGAGGATATTACATTAAAAATAGAGATTTTATCAAATCTCCTTGTTTAAAAAAGAGTATTTTTCATTAAAAATAGAGATTTTATCAAATCTCGCTACCTAAACAGAGTATATTACATTAAAAATAGAGATTTTATCAAATACTCCTGCCTAAAAAAGAGTATTTTACATTAAAAATAGAGATTTTTTCAAATCTCGCTACCTAAAAAGAGTATATTACGTTAAAAATAGAGATTTTATCAAATCTCCTTGTCTAAAATAGAGTATTTTACATTAAAAATAGAGATCTTATCAAATCTCCTGGTCTAAAAAAGAGTATTTTACATTGAAAATAGAGATTTTATCAAATCGCCTTGTCTAAAAAAGAGTATTTTACATTAAATATCGAGATTTTTTCAAATATCGCTACCTAAACAGAGTATATTACATTTAAAATAGAGATTTTTTCAAATCTCGCTACCTAAACAGAGTATATCACATTAAAAATAGAGATTTTATCAAATCTCCTTGTCTAAAAAAGAGCATTTTACATTAAAAATAGAGATTTTTTCAAATATCGCTACCTAAAAATAGTATATTACAATAAAAATAGAGATTTTATCAAATATCCTTGTCTAAAATAGAGTATATTACATTAAAAATAGAGATTTTATCAAATCTCGCCACCTAAAAAGAGCATATTCCGTTAAAAATAGAGATTTTATCAAATCTCCTTGTCTAAAAAAGAGTATTTTACATTAAAAATAGAGATTTTTTCAAATCTCGTTACCTAAAAAGAGTATATTGCAATAAAAATAGAGATTTTATTAAATCTCCTTGTCTAAAATAGAGTATATTACATTAAAAATAGAGATTTTGTCAAATCTCCCCACCTAAAAAGAGCATATGACGTTAAAAATTGTGATTTTATCAAATATCCTTGTCTAAAAAAGAGTATTTTACATTAAAAATAGAGATTTTTTTCAAATCTCGCTACCTAAAAAGAGTATATTACAATAAAAATAGAGATTTTATCAAATTTCCTTGTCTAAAATAGAGTATATTACATTAAAAATAGAGATTTTATCAAATCTCGCCACCTAAAAAGAGCATATTCCGTTAAAAATAGAGATTTTATCAAATCTCCTTGTGTAAAAAAGAGTATTTTACATTAAAAATAGAGATTTTTTCAAATCTCGCTACCTAAAAAGAGTATATTGCAATAAAAATAGAGATTTTATCAAATCTCCTTGTCTAAAATAGAGGATATTACGTTAAAAATAGAGATTTTATCAAATCTTCTTGTCTAAAAAAGAGTATTTTACATTAAAAATAGAGATTTTATCAAATCTGATTGTCTAAAAAAGAGTATTTTACATTAAAAATAGAGATTTTTTCAAATCTCGCTACCTAAAAAGAGTATATTACAATAAAAATAGAGATTTTATCAAATCTCCTTGTCTAAAATAGAGTATATTACATTAAAAATAGAGATTTTATCAAATCTCGCCACCTAAAAAGAGCATATTCCGTTAAAAATAGAGATTTTATCAAATCTCCTTGTCTAAAAAAGAATATTTTACATTAAATATTGAGATTTTTTCAAATCTCGCTACCTAAACAGAGTATATTACATTAAAAATAGAGATTTTATCAAATCTCCTTGTCTAAAAAAGAGTATATTACATTAAAAATAGAGATTTTACCAAATCTCGTTGTCTAAAAAAGAGTATTTTACATAAAATAGAAATTTTATCAAATCTCGCCACCTAAAAAGAGTATATTACGTTAAAAATAGAGATTTTATCAAATCTCCTTGTCTAAAAAAGAGTATTTAACATTGAAAATAGAGATTTTATCAAATCTCCTTCTCTCTGATCGTCATCAGCAAACAGTTAAATGATGTTCAATATTATATGGAAAAACAATGTCAATTTGTGGGCAAGTGTCATAGATCTCATCAATAACCAGACCAAACCCAATTTATGCGAATTGGACAGAAGCTCGCTGATTCTCGACCCATATTGTAAATCATTTTGTCCGT
Source organism: Thereva unica (assembly GCA_949987705.1). Classification (NCBI taxonomy): domain Eukaryota; kingdom Metazoa; phylum Arthropoda; class Insecta; order Diptera; family Therevidae; genus Thereva; species Thereva unica. The sequence continues at coordinate 3,524,039 of OX465286.1, forward strand.
CTCACCAAAGTAACCCCTCTAAACATAAATCTTCTTGCTGCAATTTATGCCATTTTTAACCTAAATACGTTTGGCCTGGTGCGCATCCAAAGCTGACGAAAAACTGTCCGTCATTGACCAAACCCAACCACATAAATTTAAATCGATGAAAAGCAGGACCAAATCCAGCATTAATCCATCATCAACCGTTTCTGATGATTTCTTTCATTCCTTTTGTTTTTTCGGGTTTTTTTTGGGTTTGAATAAAATAAAGAATTTTTGATTTAAAGATATATTTTTTCGGCAAAAGGGAGGGGGTTTAAAAAAGGGGCGAATTTGAAACTTCAACAAAATAAAAAAAACATATGGCATAAAAATTCATTGGCGTGTCCACAGTATATACAATGATGATGATGATCGTGTTGCTGAATTGAAAGTACAAAAAACAAAAAAACGTAACAAAAATAATGAAGAAATGAAGATAGTGAAGGAAAAAAATATATATCGTTTTTATCCATTCTGAACCGACACGACTTTTGATCACACATTTTAGAGTTGGGCTGTCTTGTAAGTTTAGGTCATCTTTCTTCTTGTCGACATTGCTGTTGTTCCTTGTCCCATGAATCCGACAGTCGCACGTAATAATTTTATATCTATGGTATAACTACAGACGGACGGACAAACGACCAAGAATAGTGGATAGCCCCCATATATCTTGAGTTTGTCTTTTGGGTAGTGAGGTTTGGTTTCTGCGTATATACATATATGTATATAGTCGTATATTATTTTTGGGGTTTAGTTTGGTTTCGTCGTACCTTGTGTCCCTGTGAAGAAAATAAAAGTAACAACCAGCAACAACAACAACAAAAAATACTCTACAGAGAATAGAGATGATGCCGCCGCCGACGTTGCTGGTTGGATTTGTCGTTGCCGCCACCGACGCCACCGCCGCTGTTGTTGAGAGATGAATCTTTGTTTTTTTTTGTTTCTTTTTTTTCGCTTGGTGTATGTTTTGGGAAAGGTGGATGGATGGTGCCTCGATATTGCACCTTACTTAGCTGAGTACTATATAAATCCAGTCTTTTTTGGAATGAAAAGAATGATGATGATGCCCCAGCAGCTAGTGTATGGGATGGCATCAAAAAGGGACACAAACTGGAGAACTGATGAGTTAGTGTGAAGGAGGTGAGAAAAGCTTCAGTGAAGATAAGACATTAAAGATTTATTGGACGGCCAATTTGAATAAGTATGCAATAAAAATCTTACTTTTATGGATAAAACACGGTTAAGTTTTTTTAATGTTTTGTTTTTGGTTTTTTACGAAAATAGTTTTTGTTGCACTTCTTCTCCTTGGCTTGTGTGGTTCTAATTACAACGAACGAAAAATAAATATATAAAAACATTAAGGTATTAATGTTCGAGTTTAAGATTAAATTCATGTGGAATATAAATTAAATCCTATGTTCAATGGCGGCCCGAGATCATTTTCTAGATGGTATGAGATCTTCTGGATCACACGGAGCTGAGGATATCAGTTTTTCTGCTGCTCGATCGCGATAAAACAAAAAATCTGTCACAAATCATTGAACAATACAACAAAAACAAAAGTAGATTAAAAAAAATGGGCAAAATGCACACACACACAGTCGAACATAAATAATGTTTAATAAGTTTTAATTAATTGAAACTTATACTAGTTTTCTAAAAGTGTTTGGTGAGATACCTAAATGCGGCTTGGGAGTGGATAACATGGTCACCCGCTATCACCGCCATCTTTTTTTCATCAAGCTGATTAAGTCAAATATTTTGAAAAAGTATCAAAATTATAATCCTATTATGCTGCCACCAATTTTTTGTATTCGACTGGCCTCGACAATCAGTTAACTCTGAACTTGTGCTCAATTTAATGATTTATAAGAAGCAAATGAATCCTGATCCATGGGTAACAATATTAGCATGCTGAAAACCTCGGTTCCTGTTCGATCAGCGAGGTCAAGCAGCATTGGGCGTAGCTGGTACTTAGATGGGTGACAGTCACCGACAATTTCCGCAGCAATATGTTATTTTGTCGGTGACGGTAAATACATACATAAACAATTTCTAAAATCAGGACTAAAGTCAGCTCTTTCAGCGAAAGAACAACCAATTATTATCATAATGTTTGGTGTCGTTGATACTGTGAATGCTAGCACCGACAGTTTTATGGAGAATTGTCGGTATCGAAGTCGGTCGGAGATATTGAGAAACACCAGTGCGAAAAAGAAAGGAAAAATCCTCAGACGTTAAGATATTAGTATTTGAATTAAAGTTAAATGTAGAAAAAGGAAGAATGGGAGAGAGAGAAAGATATATGTGTTGTCACAGCCGCCTCAAAGTATATGCTTTATCCGCGAAGACACTCTACTGTAACATCATAGGTCGACCCGAATCCCTGAATAAAAATCATTTATGTGTAAAATCTAAAATCAGTTCTAAATCAATAAAATCATATTTATCATTCCCACGGAAATGTCTCTAATCAAATATTTTAAATCTGCGCCTACACTAGATACAATTAAATTTAATAAATTTCCCATCTCTCTATCCTACCCTCTAGCCTTAAAAAAGGAAACGGGGCGGCGCTTCTATGAAACAACTATCATTGAAATTAAATATCATTTTCATAATTAATCAATGAAATTTGAAAATTTTAATCAAGCATAAATTTCACCAAAATAATTCTTGGATGTTTTAAATAAATTTTTTTTAAGTTATGCGTTTATGAACAGAAGAGATGATAGATATCTTGCTGTTTGCTTTTATATTTTTTTTTTATTTTTTGCTAACGTCTTTTACTTGATTTTTTTGATAATAAAATTGTTTTTGTATATTTTCAGGTAAAAACCAATGTTTATATATTTTTCTATTAAAAAATATTGGGTGAGTTGTTCTTCTGTTGTTCTATTTTGGAATGTTTACCTCTTGTGGGGGTAAGTAAATAAAATCCGTTACAACCAACCAAGTACCAAAATTTAAAATTAATAAAAAAACAAAAGTATAAAAAATAAACAAAAAAACAACTTCGTATCGTTTTCAGTATTTTACCAAATATACAAATTCGTATTAATATACCGAAAACGATTTCAGATATAAAATTATTAATTAGTCTGATTTCATAAAATAAAAAAAAATATTTTTTTGTTTGTTTAAATATAAATTTAATCAAAATTTTAAAGTGTAGATAAGGTATGCAAAATTAACTATAAATAAAAAATGTTTTAACAAATCTCCTAAAAATATGCAAAAAGAAATAACCGGCCAACAGAGAAGCTACGTCGTAAATCGATTAAATTCTTTTAAAAAAACCAACTATGGAAACAATAATAAACACAGGCCATTTGACATATTTTAATATAAACGTTAAAAAGTACGACTTTAGTGTTAACAGATCCAATGCTTGATAGTATGTAGAAAGGGTGATTCCAATTTGTTTGACAAAGAACTATTACAAATTTTCGTTTTCATTAATCGAAAGCTTTTCAAAAATTCTAAATTCGTGTCGCAAAATTAGCATTTTCATTGCAATTAAATATTTCGTAACTACATAAGAAAGTTTATATTTATCTTAATTACACCATTTAAGAGAAGGAGAAAGGGAAAATATTAATCTTACTTAGAAAGAAACCTCGCATAATTTCCTGTTCATAAATTATCTAAAAAGACCATTTATCCCCATCATTTGCCATCCATTCAAAAGCATTTATTATTTATAATTGCATAAAATTCCAAATGATAAAACAGAATTTTAATTGTTTATTCACAATGAAAAACTTGCAACCGACAGACGGACGGACAGACACAGGCGAGTTTCTTAAGAGTGAGGAGAAGAAGAAAGTAGTATAACTTGTGTAGCCCCATTTTATATTTCTTGTTGTTGTTTTTTTTAGTAAAATATTTCCTCTTAGATTTTCTCAATTTAGCTGCTTCTTCCTCATATTTTGCATTTTCCCTTAAAATCTCCCCTCACTCCCCCCTTTTTTAAAGTCCTACAAGAGTTTCAAACTACCCTCTGCCACTCTCTCTGTACCACTTACAATTAATTAATGTTCGTTAATTATTAAAACTACCACAAGGAATGGCTTAAGTTGCGCCTTTAGAGCAGACGAGAGAGAGATTGCCAAAAACAACCCACCGACGACGACACAAAACAACAAAATTATGAAAATCTTAATTTTATTATCGTTTAAAATTTTGTCACAAAATTAAATGGAAGGGAAAATGCTCGGGCGGAATTACTTATTCATTGACAAAATCCTTTTGTGCGCGGAGGATTTGTAAGGATAGTGTGTGTATGAATTTTGAGAAAAGTTTAAAAAGGGGGAACTGTACGGGGATATTTTTAACGGGGGCCAAATCATATAGGCCAAACTTATACTAAGTATTTTTATTCATAATATTTCTTCATTCATTCTAAATATAAAAAAAAGTCCCATCGGTATAAGAACGACAGTCATCTTGGTGACCCATCTTGGTGACCCATAAGGGGCGCCATTAGCGCATACTCAATAGACCTGTTCTCTTTCGATTACGTAAGCCAAGCAGCACTGCACGTGGTTAATACATAGTTGGGAGACCTTTTGGTAAAATGACACACTCGCGTTTAGAATGGTCGATTTTCACGCCTGAAGTGGGTGGGAGCGTGAATACCTCTACATAGAGAGCGTATTTTGGGATATCTGTAAAGGAAACGTAACGTTTAAGGACGTACTATTACCTATTTTCTACGGTAAACTATGTGATTTCTAAAATATATGGCAATCCTTCTATGTGGAAAAATACCGCGCACTTACGTGTACCCAGACACCTGATATTATTAGTTCAAGAGAAATTAAGGCTTTCTCTAAAGTGAAAGTTGTGTGCTTGTGAAAGGGCGAGGGTGTGATGACGTTTCCAATTGAAAACTTCGAACCACAGAAAGCAAAAACAATTTGCATCAACCCAGACAGAGTATTGCAAGCGTATTACAACAAAAACCCACACAGCAATCAATATCTATTACGGAGTTTCACATTAATCAAAAAAAAAATATTATTAATTAAAACGTAGAAAAACATTAACAATGCTTTTACACAATACAAAAGGAAATATTTAATTCATATAAAAAAACAAAACATTCTTTTTTAATCTATACGTAATTAAACCAGAAATAATCATTGCTTTTCCTGTATAAATTTAACGTTATCAATAACAAATGGCGCTTAAGCTGATATAATGATAACCGATATGACGCCTCTCTTTGTAAATAATTTTGTGAATACGAAATAGCAACAATAATAACGATTAAAACACACCAACAACAACAATAACTACAAAATTTTGCATGCACAACAAATATGAAAATAATATAAGCATCAATGAATAATATATAAATTTTATAAACTTCCTAGATTGTGTGTCATGAGAGACCTTATCTGTCTCAACTGTATTAAGTAATATTGATTGATAACTTGTTATACATTTTTTTATTAATATTCATAACATATATATACAAAAGTCCTTCCTTGTGTTACACTTGTTAATTTTGTCACCTTTAAACATTGGGATAGTGAATGACCCAAAAAAAACATCCATCGAAGAATTGATATCAAAATTGTGTAAATATAAAATAAAACTAGAAATGAAAATAATAAAGAAATGTTTTTAAGAACAAATATTAATTGTAATAACTACAAGTTTGCCCCCATCATCAATAAGGTCAGATGTGTGATCTTTAACTTTGTTTTTATTTGATGCTGATAAAATATTTTGTAAAATTCTATTATTAATGATAATACTAATTTGCATCAGCGGCAATTTTGATTGATTGTAAGAGAGAATAATGTTAATATGTATCTCCTTATGTGATTAGATAATCGGTATGACAGTGATGGGGGGACTTTTATAATCAAAGAAAATGATATGGGTGATAATTTGAATGGATTTCATAACCCAATAATAATAAGTGCCTATTTATTTAGCAAAGTTAATTCATTCAGTCGCTCGATGATAAGAAATATTGGATTAACTACTCTTTGCAAGATATACAAAATGCACTTTGTCATTCATTAAACATATTGTCTCTATGTGAAAAGCCACGAACCCACATCAGTCATTGTGATATCCCTAATCTCTGGCCGTCCTGGGCTACACTATTATTCTAGCGCAAGCTGTACCACAATGTTGCAAGACAAACCGCAAATAAAGTTGCAAAATTTGCATGCACAATGCCCTAAATTTAAAATAATTTCATTGTAGTCATTGCGTAGAAGGATCCACTATACACGATCCTTCTTTATCAGACCACAATAATTATATCTCCTTCATCACAAATCTAAAAGGTTGCCAAATCAGGGCCTTACAGCGAAAGAACGAAGATGTGATGAGCAAAACGTCCTACAAAAAGTCTTGCAAAAAGTCTTGCAGAAAGTCTTGCAGTCTTGTCTTAGTCTTGCTAAATGTGCAAGACAAGACTTTTCGCTCATCACTGTAAGACTTTTGGCACTTAATGATGAGCAAAAAGTCTTGCTATCTTCATTTTGCAGTCTTGTCTTGCCCTTGTCCTGTATTGTCTTGGTCTTGCTTTTCTTGCTAAGTCACAGTCACTTGCATAGAGGAACAACGATGTACTGAAGTTTTGCTCAAAGGCATGGACTTTGAAGCTCTGCTACTTCCAAGGATACCAATGATAACATCATCCTACCAACCAAGTTTTAAGCAACACAATATATCCCTAAAACAAAAAAAAAATGCTACCAAACTTTATAAAATACATAAATTCATTAAAATATACCCGAAATAAGCTAAATAAGCTAAATAAACTCATTAAATTAAAGATATAATCAAAAAACTAAAAATTTCAATTCTTTGAATCTCAAAAAAATGCAGAAGAATCGTGACGATTAAAACTCAGTTTTCGGTCGATTTTAACGTTATCATCAATTATTATTATTACGCATATTAATATCGAATACTTATTATTTATATGTTATATAATATTTTTAATTACTAAAAAACATAATTTAACCATAATTTTATTAATTAAATTAATAATTATCAATAAAATAAACTTTTCAAAACTATTATTAACAAGCGCCATCTAGATCCGAAAGTTAGTATCAATTGCATCCCACAACTGTAGAATATTTTTTGACAGTTGGAATTTATTTCATTTTTGAAATGGCAGACAGTAGTGTAGTGAAGTAGTGTAACAGAAAAATTGCATTTTATCCTATTTAAAACAAATATAATGGTGTAATAAGTGAAAATAATTAATCTTTAATACATGATAATTGATTTATTACTCCATTTAAAAGTGTTAAGGTGTTGAATAATGGGCATTTTATAGAAAAAAAGTTGTGCAAATATTTTCTTCTCTCTGTTAGCATGGCAGGTCCTTTAGGTTTTAATTTTTTGAATTTATTTTTCTGTTATATAGCCGCATTCGATAGCCTCCCAGATCGCAATGACTTCTGCTTGGAAGATGCTGCTGGTTGGGTGGACGACGGGAGAGGTATCTTTATTCAATGCATCGGAAAATATACGCTGTTCCCAATTTTTGAGCCATCTGTGTCAGATGCATAACGACCCAGTCAGGATAGCACCATCTGTCCAGTCATCTCTGGGTGGAAAAATGGTTATAAAACCTTTCCACGTAGGTGAAGTGTATTCTAGGTTATCTGCAGCGGTGGGTAGTTGATAGATGAGTGACCATGTGAATATGAAATCCATCCAAGAGAAGCCTTTATCCCTACGGCCGCGTCCAGGCTAACATTAACGATACGTAATCTTCTATAATGTAGACCACCATATCGATATGGGGTTTTAAGGCTCCAATTGAATCCGATAGTTCTTTGGCATAAGAAGAAAGCGATTTAGCTGAAAAGAGTTATCGTTAATTTGTTCTCCTAAGAAGACAATCATGCACAGAACACGGGTATTGCCTTCGATTGTTATTTATTTAGAGTTTTCCTTAAATGAAGATTTATTTTTATGAATCCAATAAAATTGAACTCAATCACATCATATTTTCTGTGAAAACACACTCATACAATTCGCTGTAAACTATCATCCAATAAAATTATAACGGATAGAAATTTTCACTAAACAACCCTCTGTGCCACCCTTCTAAGCTGCTCAATTCGAACATCATCACCCCGAGTCTGACTGTTGCCGTCAATCCAACTACGATTTCCGTTTTTTAAACTCTGCTATTTTTTTTGTAGAATAAGGTTGGTGGAACAAGGGATGGGAGGGAGGGATGATGATGTTGACATGGTATTTCTACGATTTTTTGTTTTTATTGTGACTCGACTATGTATGTATGTTTTGTGTGCTTAAAAGCGGTGATTTTTTGTATGATGATTCAATCTATTTTCGCTATTTGTTTACCATATAACCCTTCTCAATATCTGCTTCTATCTATACATATATATCTCTTTCGCTGCTGCCTGCTTGATTTTGTTCCTGGCTGATGCTGTTGTTACCGTTGTTGATACCAAAAAGAACTAATCACGTTACAGGCATAATTGAGAAGAACATGACTGAATGAATCAAATAACCAAAAAACAAATCTCTTACTCCTTCTCTATCTATCTATCTATCTGATGTCCTGCTACACACTCTCAGTCAACATTCAATCATTTTTCTTTTTCTGTCTCATGTAAAACCACCTGAATACCCCCTCCCCCGCCGCGCGCGCGTTCCAATTTAGCATTCCGGATATATAGCGCAATAAAAATGATTTGAAATTGGCCATCCATCCTGGCTGAACTTCGTTCCTCCCCTTTTAACTCTATACCATCCCCTAAATCCTTCAATTTTACGAATGTTTTTTTTCTATCTACTGGTATATCATGCTATCAACAACGTCAGCCGTCAAATACCCTAGACCACCCCCTCCCTTCCCCACTTATCCTTTCAAACAACGTAAAAAGAGCTCGTTTTTTGTCGCTATTAGTTTTTGCTTGGTCTTTAGTGTATGGACGTTGTATTTTCGTTCGTTATTTTTTTTTTTTTTGATCGTGTTGATTTCATTTAACCTTCGCTCCCCGCCGTTCTTTGCTTGTCCGCTAATATATCTGTTTTACACTTATTCACTTTCATTTGCTTTTATAGATTTATTAATAGTTTTTAATTGATCCTTTTGCAAATAGTTTGGTCTGCGCGTTTACGAACTAATTCATCAATTATACTTGCTTTTGTTGGTACACAATACCACCTCCTCCAGCTCCACTTGTGCTACTACATGCTACTACCCCATCCTTAAAGCGCATACCGGCACTACCCCATCGTTTTTCTTTTAAATACAAGCCCGCTTTTGAGTTTGTGCCGTACTTTAAGTTCGTCAATATTGTGTCGTCCCTACTTCAGTGAGTTCCTAATTTTCATTTTATTATGTAAATTTGATTTTTAAAGGACGCAGGACACAAAATAAGACGAACAAGCACATTGAGTGTATGTAATTTATATATGTATATACAAATGTCCCATATAAAAGCGCGACAGAAAATCCAAGCAAATGAGATAAATACATTTGAAAAAGAAACCTAACAAAAAGCCCTTATAGCGCAAAAGAGAAGATGACGAACAGATGATGAGAAAAATGATCAAAGGGAGAGCTTAATGGAAGCTTTTTTCTTTTTTTCTGTTTTTTTTTTGTGTAAACGACATCTGTGTCTCCTCTTCCTATCGCCCTTCGACCATACTTCAAATTTTGCTGCCCTGTTTTTTTTTCTGCTACCCTCTGTCTCTCATACTTAAAAAAAAACCATAGTGAAAGAATTCACCAGTGCACACAGATACCTTTTAAATTATTCCTAATTTAATTTAAAACAATTTTTTTTCTGTTGGTGAGGTTTTTTGATGTTTTAATTTGAGGATTTGTTTTCAACGGTTCATTGATCTTCATTTGACAAAGGATGTGTATTAAGTAGGATTAAATTTTTGTCAAATTCAATTCCGCTTTCAGCCCTTAAATGGAATAAGCGTGCATTATTGGAACTTAAGTCATAGTCCAAATTGCAATTTTAATAGGGCTATCGTTATCACCGAACGTATATCCGAGTTCTTATGTTTCAATCCGAAGTGTGAAATCGTTGTTGCATCGTTGGTGCAGGTTGTAGTCCATTCAGCTGACTGCCGAATTGACTCGATCGCGCATGCACTCCCTGAAACGCTCTTTAAAGTTTGTACGATCTGGTTAGATATCATCTTGCATGAAATATTCGCTTGGCAATCTTAAGGTCGTGCCATATACAAGTTCGGCGCTAGACGCCCCAAGATCATCTTTCTTTAGTGCTAGTAATCCTACTGAGTAAAACTTGGACCCAGTCATTGGTCTAGTAACATTTTATCGCTTTTTTCAACACTCTATACCATCGTTCGATGAGAGTCCATTGACTTGCGGATAATACGCTGTCGTACTTCTCATCGTCTGGCAAAAGCTTCAATAATCTACGAATCAAATTACGATCCCCTAGAAGTGATCCTAGGACAGAGCCTGCGAATGGGAGGCTCTACAATGTGTTCTGCACTCCCTTACTCCCTGGTCTGACTCACAGTGCATCGTCCTACAAAGAATTTAATCACAATTCAGATTGAACACCCTAGCAACAAAATAATATTACACTCTCATCAAAACTTTGGCTTATGAAACTCACACCTACTCAATTCATAGCACAAGACTGGACGTCATCTGTGTGCAATATAATAAGATTGATACAATGTGGGATTTTGTTGTTTCCCTACCAGAAGGTAATAAATTACTTCATCGCCAAACTATTTTGATTTGAATTGTTTTGAAACAAGTTCGGCAAAGTAGTTAATTTCCAATGGAACAAGACGACCAAGAAGTTCGTATAACTCTACGGGTGGCCAGAATGTCTAGCTAAACTTTCCTGATGCCTGATGTGCCGAACAAAAACTAGAGAAGGTGTAGCGATTTTATTGTGAGACATTGTTAGTTATTTTGTATCATTCACGTAAATTGCACAGCAAGGGTTATATGTCTGCCGCCCTACGTTTTCTAGACCAACACGACGACTTTGTCATTTACTCCTACGGAAATTCATATAATTGTTTTCTAATTTCCTGCACAGCTTTTCCCCATACAAAAGAGAGTGCATTCGAACCCCTTTTATATTTGACTGAGCATAACAATTTCCCATATAGAAACGAGCACGGTCCTCCTGCTGCTTAATTAACAATAATAAACGCATCTGCTGTCATCTGGAAATCCATTAGAACGCCCCAGCCCTGCAAGGCCGGAATGATTCTCTCGAAATGCCAAATCAAATGTCAAGTTCACCACCTTCCATAATTCGCGATCACAGCGCAATTCGTCCAAAGGTATCCAGAGCACCACGCAAACCTTACGTGAATTAACGTTGAATGTCGTCGTCTACCTTCGGATTCGATTTACCATTCAAGGCGATGATGATGGCACAAGGCACCAGGACCTGCACAGGAGCCAGCCGTCAACCCGTTCCAATTCGCACGACAAACAAGACGAAATCTAATTTCCAATTTAATTACACGCAATCGAGATGAAATTTTATACGAAACATATTTTGGCTGCGAAACAATTGAATTCTGACATATTTCGTTAAGTAAATTCCAAACTCACTTGTGTATTTTAAAGTGGGCGAAATAAGGGATGAAAAAATGTTTCGTAATATGTTTCGTAGGGGTTGGAAGTATTAACACAGAGAGAGAGAGTGGTGAAAAAACGCAGGGAATTCGCCGAATTCGCCACACCATCGCCACCACCGGAATTCCCCAGGATAACAACAAGGACGACAGCAGCAAAAAAAGGAAGGGAACGAGGAAGGAAATCCAATTCAAATGGAATTTTAAATTGTTGTTAATAAGGGGAGGGTTGCGTCTTTTGCTTGGCCTCACACAGCTTCTAGGCTAAGGACTAAGGATCAGGTTGGTTGCTCTTGTTGCTCTCTCTCCGGCTGTTGTGTTGTTGCTGTCAATGCATGAGGAATGGATGGTGTTGAAACAAGGGGTGAATCCATACCAGCCAGCAGGAGTTGTCACAGCAGGGATTTGTAAATTTGTTCTAATTTATAAAAAGGGTTCTGCACTTCCTTCTCCCTCTAAATTTTTTCCTAACTCCTTTTTCTTCCTTCCACAGTATTGTTGTTCCTATGTCATTCTGTTCGACTATAAAGAAAAGCCTTTTTCACAAGGGTGTATAAGGGACAAAAAATTGGGGTAGAAAAGTGCAAGGATTAAAGGTCATTGTAAGAAATTATTTGAGGTTAGGTTATGACATCCTTATGGTATATGGGCTGACAGCCATAGAAGGCACAGTGTGTTGATGATTATACTCTGGATATTAGGCGTTTGTCAATTAGTTTTCATGCCATTTTCCCCAATCACCCCCGTTTCATTCGGCTGCGACAGACATTATTTGGCGCTTGAGGGGAGCCTTAAGTGGCTTACACAAGCCGTCTTAAGTTTAAAGTGCTTCGATCCGAGAGCGGGGTTGACATAGCCGTATGCTTTAGAATTGTGTAAAAAGGGGGATAAGGATTATGTCGTGTGGATATTGCGGTTAATGTTTCACTAGATAGTCCATATTAATCAGGAGAATTTATATGAAGGATTGTCGTGTGTATGTGTGTAGTCAAGTATGATAGAAAGCCAAGTAATTATGGATTTTTGTCGATAATGCAGTCAATAGGATAAATATATTGGTGATCATGAAGGATGTCATATAGCATACTCAGTAGATCGGTTCTAGTTCAATTACGGAGGTCAAGCAGCTTTGGACGTGATTATTACTCAGTTGGGGGACCCCTTGGTAAAACGAAACTCGCCGCAGTTACTACTCACATATCTACCCCGAAATTCTCATATTTGTCAGCTTCCTTTTTCCACTCGGGATCGGGCCGCAATAATTGGGGGCTCTATAGGACAATCCACATGGGACCCACAAGAGGCAGTGGTTCTAGCTTCGTAGGGGCCTCATCTGCATTCCGTCAAAATGCTTTGAGACGTCCGTGAATATCCGTAGATCAAATTTCTCCAAGAGGTCTCAAATTCTCCATTCACTTCTCAAGGGCATTTCGGCGGAGAAGTCCTTCCTGAAGTTCAATTGGCCGAAAGGTAGTCTATGGCTGTAGCAACCATACCCTCGCTACTACCCCACAAAATACTATTACTAATAATAAAAAGAAAATGGAAGAAGACATATTAATTGATTTAATGTTCAAAAAAAAAGAAAACGAAAACGTATAAAAACTCATCACAGCATAATAAAACCCACTTTCAACCCCAATTAATAACACCCTTCAAGTACAATTTTAAGAATAATAATGCGTGTGAAATTGAAAAATTAAAAATTTAATAGAATCCACATATTCGATCATCGCTGTCCCCCTGCTGCGGCCGGATAACACATGCACCCTTATCAATAATTTGTTACCCCTTTTCACACCTTTCTTCATCGCACTTTACTTTTACTTTTCCATTTAATGATATCAATTAATTTCCAGTCTACGAACACACACACACATATTTCATTTGAAATTAAAAATGATAGAGGATGCATTTGGACAAGGGGGAGGGGGGGGGGCAGGATTGAAAATTAATAGAAGTTCACAAGGACGAAAATTAGTGGGAGGGGAGGTTTGTGTATTTCACGCTATTTCAAATGAAAAACGAGAAAAAGGAATCGATAATGACTATTGAGAAGGGACATGAAATTGTTCGTTGTTCGTTCGTTTGTAATTTTTCGCAAATTGAAACAGGACAGAAAAAAAATATATGATGGATGAAGGGAAAAGGAATAAATAATGATGAATGCCAGGTCCTTGATGACACCATCGCGCAAAATATAATAGAATTCGTTTTTCATGTCTAATTTAAGAGGTGTGAACACAATTTAGATAAAGTGTAATAATGAAGGTGCATGCAGAAATATCTGAAGGGCCTTCTTCTCAATAAACTTTTTTCGTTCTTCATTCTCGATTCCCCTTATCCTCCTTTTCACAGCGAGCATCTTGTTGAAGGCTTTCACGGAATATTGCTGCTATTAAAAGGGTGGAAATCAATGAGAGATTTAAAATATGTGTAATTTATTTATGACCCTTTTGTTGCTTACTCTTCGAATATTATTCTAGTTCTTTGTTATCTCGTGTAATTTAAGGCGCCCTGTCGAAATAAATCTCTGAACTGACGAACCAGTTGGAAGCTTGATTCAGTAGGACGAAGGCTACTACTAACAAGGCATCACTCATGAATATCAGTAGATATTATGAAAAAAGACGTCAAAAAATAGCGAAAAATGCACCACCACCCACAAATCCTTATCGGGAAACACATTCAGGCCGCAGGCAGGCCATGGTCTGAAGGTTTCTAGCCTTGAGGCCACCAACTGGAGTGAGTGTATATTAGTGTATCAATGGCGGATCAATGTCATATATGCAACGGATCTTCAATCTACCAACTCAAATCACAAATTCAACCAAAGATCTATTGAGACAACGCGTTCATTAAACTCAGTTAATCACTAGAATATTTTCCATTTCCGTATTACGTCAAAACTAATGGCCTGCATGTAGAATTCGTAATTCTGAATCGGTCATTCGTTTCTTTCATTATTTTTTGTGTGTCTTTTATCAAACCAAAAACGAAAAATCAAAAAACAATACAACATTGTTCTGCGCTACAAAATGTCTGAAGACGTTATCAACTCAATGAAAGCTTTCTAGACCAATCCGTCACAAGTCAATAAAATTAACAACTAAACAATACTAAACCATTGACCCTTATCAACTTCTTATGCTGTCTTCTTCATTTTATAAACACAGAATCCGAGCCGCGTTCGAGATCAGCACAAAAATCGAGAGTTTAGAGTAAGCCAAGAAAAAAAATAGATAAAAAACGACGAACGTCCAAAGATAATTTTCTTTCGTTTGCTTACAATTCACAATTACAAATAGAGCGCAGGCAAGACGGAAAATAAAAAGACCTAGATTGCAGGAAGAGAGGGAGCGCCTTCAGGGGTTGCTGCTACTCGGTGCTTGTTTTTGTAATTTTAGTTTCGTTTATCATTTTCCGTTTTTGAGTATTGGAGTCATAAAGTTTGACCAAA
The DNA here is from genome assembly GCA_949987705.1 of Thereva unica. Classification (NCBI taxonomy): domain Eukaryota; kingdom Metazoa; phylum Arthropoda; class Insecta; order Diptera; family Therevidae; genus Thereva; species Thereva unica. The sequence continues at coordinate 3,539,142 of OX465286.1, forward strand.
ATTATCGGTCTGCTGAAGAAGATTGTATCGGTCGAGATGGTCATATACAAGATCGAGAATGTTTCAAAGGAGATTCTTCGGTATTTATCGATTATGAATGGAGTTTTTTTTCTTGTTGTTGTTTTGCTGTTGTTTTTGGTGCGCTAGACCAATCTATAGATAGCATAGCACATCACACATTCGAAATTGTGTAAATTGCTTGAAAATATTAACACAACCTCAACTAGCTCTACTAACTTAATACTTGTACGATATCAAAAGGATTTAATAGATGCACGAAGAACGTTTTATGTTTTTTGTTTTTTTTTTTTGTTTTTTTGCTCGCATTTTAAGGCCAGAGTACTTAAATTTTATTGTAGTTAAGAAGAAGTTGAAGATTCATTCTCGTTCCATTTCGTTTTCTGTTATTGTTTATAAGAGATTGTTTTTGCCTCCTACTTTTTTTCTGGGTAAATATACACACACACATGATTTTATTACTTAAAGTTTCATTTTTTATAGCTGCAAGATTTTCATTTCGTAGTTTTGTTTTACTTCGGGGCATTTTTAGATTAGAATTAGACATTGGAAGAACTTCATCAGTATACTTGGGTCAGTGTATGGATATAATGAACCCTAGAATATTGATTAGTTTCATTGACTCTTCATCCGCGACAACCTAAATCGATACATTGGCGCAGACGTCTCACCTGCACACCTCTGTTATAGATACGATTGTATTCGTGATCAACCTTTCCAAAACGCAAGCGTGTCGTTTTACCAAGTGGTCCTCAAACTAAGTACCAATTTGATCCTTTTAGTATACCACGTGTCAATTTGCTCCTTGTAGTATAGAAAAGTGTGAGCGTAGCGTGCTTCGTTTGGACCATTCTGTGGGTCTTTTATTGATATGTGCCTGTAGCGTACTGCTTTTGGAAAAGTAGAAGTCTGCTGTGCTTTATTTGGGCAGGCGTTTTAACGCTGTACCTCCCTGTTTCAGCCTAACAACGGGCGAGCCTTATTTTTACTCGGATTACTGCCACCACTCTGGCGATGACCGTAACAGGCAATTCCAAGAGACCGTGCGAGATCCCTTATTGCTATAACAAGCCGCCTTACTTTGACTCATTTAATAAAGCCTAAAAGTAGGGAAGGCGCGATGAAGTAGACAAAATCTCCTTCTACACACTCCAGTCTCGTCAAATCATCTACTTCCTCGTTTTCCTCGATCTTCTTGTGACCCGAAATCCACTGATGAGTGACTCTGAATCTGACATTCCGAGAAGATCGCTAACTTGTCAGATTTCGGCCAGCTTGGACTTTATATGGACTGAGCCTAATGGATTGATGGCCACTTGTCTCTTTGATAACAGGATTACACTGGCTCCCGGTCTTGGGTATGCTTGTATTCCTAGGCAGGTTCGAAAGATTGCCAGAAATTCTGCCTGGAAGTTAGGCAGAGGCAGGGTGTAGCATTTTTAGAGATTAAGCGAAAGGAAAGGAAAAAACTCTAGCTCCAACACTGATTTGGATCTGTCTGTGCAAAGACCAACCTCATGGTCCTTGTCCGAATGGAAATTTTAAGTCATAAAAGCGTCTTCAATAATAAAAACTCCCCTTCAGCGGGGGTAGTACCCGATAAGAGGCGCCCTAAAGGTAGGGGAGCAACCTCTTTTTTCACCCTGCCCTACGGCTGCTTCTCCTTCGGAGCATGCCATCCTCAAACAGGATGCCAACATTCCAATCACGCCAGGTCGTAAGGCGCGTTGCAGTCGTAAGAATGATAAGCCACCATTGGCAATGGTGTCACCATGAGTTCCTCGGCCTGTGTTCCAGTGACTGAGTCGATCTCTAAGCCGATTTCGGTATCAATTTCTTCGAAACTAATAGTGGATGCTTCCGCGGTAACGGAAGTTCCAGTGACAAAGTAGAAGTCTATTCCAATCTTGGCAGCAAACTCTCTGCCTCTTAAAGTAGATGGTGCACAGGCCATCGAAGTTACAGATCCTCTTGAGCCTTGCACCCCTCTGGTTACGGTACCGAGATCTTTAAATAACTTCATCTCAAGATCCTGCCCCAAAACTAAGACCGAGATACTCTTAGATCCTGGTTTCTGGCCTGCTGGTGCCCTTGCCTTATCAAATCGTAGACCTAGGTGTTGTCTTAGACAATAAGTTAAACTTTAACCTAGAGTAGGATTATATGACTGCCAGAGCCATAAACTCCTGGAATTTATTAAAGGAAGTTCTAAGGAAGTTGATTGCATCCGGGTAACCAAAAAACTTTTTTTCTCCTCACTGGCGGGATACGTATGTCCTGTCTATGATCCCATATTTCGCGACAGTAACAACAGGATTAAATCCATTCAAAAAAAATTTCTCCTGTTCGCACTGAGAAATTTATATAACCCCCGGCTGATATAATCGAAACCTTCCCCATTATTCAGATAGGCTCAAAGTTTTAGATCTCTCACCGCTGGCCATGCAGGAGAAAAATGCTTATCTATCCCATGTCTTACCTTGGACATTCTCTAAACGGCGATCTCAAGGTGAAGTTCTTGTCAGACATAGTCTTATTCAATGGTGAAGTTCGACGAACAAGACGTACGAGATGGGATGAGAGTCAAGAAACAAGCCCATTTATAGATGTTGCAGATGATCATAGTCAATGCTGCCACCCCCGTCCCACTAACAAACTGTCCTACAAGAGGAAATTAGGGGTAGCCTCATTGTAAAATAGGGGTATTTTCTACCTGTGGCTAGTCCAATTACCTGTACCTGACTTACCATCCCAATATCATAATTTTATTTGATTAAATTAATTTTGTAATTTAAACTTTAGTGTGTGTGCCTTGTATGGCAAATAAATAAACATTGGGGGCTCCAGACCAAGCCGGAACGCGCCTCCTGGTAGTGATATATAAAGAATAAGGGTTTTTTTTATTGTAAACAATTAATTTAAATCGATTCCGATTTTATAAATATTAAATTGTCTTAAATTTGACAAAAAAAAAATCCAAATAAAAATAAATGTCACCATCAAGACTCGAACTTGAGAATTTTGTATATGAGGACTGGAGCCTTGACGATCGGCCACCGTGAAAGTTGAAAGTTCGCAAATGTTTGAACTTCGATCCAATGCCTTTGGGAGTTAGCAGTTGATCGTAAGTTTCATAGTGGATCTTGATTTGCAAGCTCCCCAATACGATCGTGCTTCCGAAAGTTCCCTTCCGATTCACTTTCTGGAAATAAATGGAAGGAAGGAAGGAAGGAAGGCATGTTAATAATATAATAAGAGAAGAGAAGAAGTGGGAATAGAAGGGAATAGAATAGGAAACATGAAAAATAAATATATTCTATTCCCCAAAATGTGAGACAAAAATTGTGCTAAAACTGGACTTGCATTTAGTTTGGCATGGATCTTGCTATTTCAGTGAAAGTGGTGGTCGTCGTCTTTGTTTGACGCTTTTGCATTGCATTTAATAATTTGTTTCTAAATTATTTTTTCCTTCCAAACTCTATTACTAAAAGTGCAATTTAATGTTTTCTCGCTGCGGAGAAATCATTAAAATAATTTTTTTTTTTTTCAATTTACACCTTTCGGAAAATTCTAGTGATGATAGTAGTGCTGTCATCATTTTTCAAGTTCAAGTTCAAGGTGTCAAGTTCAACACCTGAGAATCCTTTTTTAAATAAGCTTCCCTCAATAATATTTAATAATATTTTTTATCATTACAGCATTATTATTTCCAGCTCGGGGCTTTGCAATTAGGTCTACTTTTAATGTGCTTTTCGTTCAATTTGTGTTTTGTTTGTTTTTATAAAAGGTGTTCAGGTACAAAGTGTTCAGGTATAAAAACCACCACCGACTTTGTATTTCTCAGTTTTTTGGTGTGGTGATTGTTTTTTATTCTTTCCTGAATATGGCAAGGTGCAATTGCTTTCATTATTTCGCATTATTAAACCTGTGCTTATTGTGTAGTGCGCTAATTTAATGTGGATTGGCGGTGGTGGAAAATTCTTTTCGATATTTTCACCTCGGTCTTCCAATTAGTTATCAATTTCTTTAGTTAGTTCTGTCAAAGTGCTCAGGTGTTCAGGTATAAGAACCACCTGGCTGCAGCTTTATTTTTCCAATTTTTGGTGTGTGGTTGGTGTTGTTTTGATTGTTTTTTTTATTTATTCTTGAAAATAATAGAGGGAAAGGTGTAATAGTTTTCATTATTTCGCATTATTAAACTTCCTAAAAATGCACTTAGCATATTGTGTAGTGCATTTCTTGTATTCGAATCATAGTCCTCTGGAAATGGTTTATTATGTTTTATGGTATACATATTATGTTTTATTATTATAAAATCACGTTATCTCAATACCACAGGAAATTAACTAAAGGCAAAACAAGACCCTTACTAAATAGACAGGGATATTCCCTATGTTTCTACATATGTATATTTATGTGTATGTGTGCATGCTCTGGTTAACGAAAATTTCCCTTTGATCTAAAATAATTTGAACAGGGCCCAATGTGTGTTTATTTTATTTTCATTTTATTTGCATATCTCCTAGTTGTCATTTTGTTGTTGATTTTATTTTTGTTTTATCAATTCCCAGCAGAGAATTTACCAAAAAAAAAATAAAACAACAACCTCATCCCCCTCTCATTTTGAGCTGTCCTCTACCCCCGCGGGTTGTACTACCACTTGTGCTGTACATACCACCTTCGGTTTCTTGACATCATCGCTTACTTTTTACAACCCTTACCGCATTTGTCATTTAGTCACAAATTTTTGTGTTGTGTGTAAAGTGCAATTCTTGTCATCCCTTAAAATTATACATTACATATAGGTCTGTTCACAACCCCAACCCCCGTCCAATTCTTGCGCTCGCTCTGTTTTATACTGTTTATGTTAGGATGATTATTTTTTTTTTTATTTTATTTGACAAACTTTGTGAATTGATTAAAGTAAATAAGAAAGTAAAGAGAAGAGTCAAGGGGGAAAAATGTATTTAAAAGGAGAAAAAAAAAATAAATAGAAAAAAGAAATCAAACATACTTTTCTTAATAATTTAAAACCTTTTATCTTTCATTTATTTTTTGACACGATTGAGAGAGAGAAAGTAACCACCCCCTTTCGCCGCTCAAAAGATTCTTACCCTAAGTTCTTAATCACACATTTTATCCCCATAGACACCCAACCGCCCTTATTATATTATATAAAATGATAAAAACAAGAAATTTTTAAAATTTCTTTTATAATTTTACAAGCTGTCGACTGTTGCCTGAGCGGGTGTAAACAGGTACAGAGGGGGTGGTGTTTTATTTTCACTTTTTTCACTTTTTATTTATTGTTTATCGTGTGCACGGCGCGGCGGCTCCCATTAGGATGTCGTAAGATGAAGAAGTAAAAATCTCCCCAACCCCCCCGTGGCCCGAGCATTTCCTTTAACGTTTCTTTGCATTTCTTTTTCCCCTGTTTTAATAAAAAATCGCGGTTACAAGAATTTTCCTTTGAACAATTTTCATCTGTTTGCATTTTATTTATTTTGTTTTTTCTTTTCATTTTGATTTTCTTCTCTTACACACGCGACGAGGACCACGTATATTTATTTTAACTCCGACGAAGAGAGATCCTTGATTGGGAGTACGGCAATTAAAGACACGCTCTATTTTTTGTTGTTGTTTGCGTGGGGAGAAGAGAGGGTGGTTCTTTCAAAGGTGATAGTGGAGTTGATTTTTACTGATTTTTGTTACAAACAAACAAAACAAAGTGTATTGAGAGATTTTGAGTGTATTGAGAGATTATAGAGTTGGCCGCCTGATATATAGTAGGCAGTATAGTAGCCATTCTATATGTATAAACGTTCTTTCAATAGGGGTGTCATTTTAAGTCATTTCGCGCCATTTTTGAAATTTTTGAACTGTCAACACACAACTGTCATTGCGATGACATTTGACAAGTAAAAACTAGGTGGTATTAGATACGTATCGATACACACTTTGCCAAACGCGTTTAAATAGTGTGAAAATCCAAGAAAAAATAAAAATTGCGCTTACAGCGGGCGAACAGAGGCCTCCTGGCTTTTTAAGGGGGTATCATGGCCGTAGAATTTTTAACCATTGTTAATGGGAGCACATTTTAGGGCCATATTAAGACTTGGACCATGGTGTTGGTGGCCGTATACATAACCGTGGGGGCCTTATCGAGGAGGCCTTATGTTCAAAATCGGCTGCCAGGATCTTGGGTCCTTTTGATAGTCCACATGTTCTGGTGTAAATTTAAATTTAAGAGAGAGCTTGAAATAAAATAGAGATTATAAATCAAAATCACAAAACGGAAAACTATGAACTATCATCATTAGAAAATAAACGACGGAATACAACAGAAAAAAAATACTATTCGAAAAAAGTGGATCAACTACCCTTAACCATACAATATCGATATTAAATTAAAATTGCCTGATAATAGTTTATGCGGTATGTTATACAAATATTTTTTTTTATTTTCACTCTCTCTTTCTCACTCTCTCTCCCCGCAATGGTACAAGGCAAGCCCCATCATCATCATTGGCATATATCATCACCACCATCATCATCCTCCCCCTCATCCGTATAAGCTCTGATCTCCACAATTCAGGAGGCACTTTATCCACCTGGGCATACATTGGTTGATATAAAAAACGTGTTTATAATGTGACTTGATGTAGAAAATCTATCGGATGAAAAAAAAGGGAAACTCTGGGCGAAAAATCAGTCATCAGCCACTTCTCCCTTCCTGGAAAAAAAAATATATATTGAACCACTTACTACAATTTTTTATTTAGTGTGGTTTTTTTCCCCTTTTTTTTATTTTTGTATTTGGTCATAGATAGAGGGAGCCAATAAAAAATATCTGGGTGGTGTGTTCTTTTTTTTCTATACTATATATTTTTTTGTGCAGCGAAAGGTGAAAACCGAGATTGGATTTTTGCAATCAGATGACAAATTCTCAATTTCATTTTAAATTAAGCTTTGAATTTGCCCTCATAAATATTTCGGAAGCAATTTCACGAAATGTTGGCTGGATAGATGGTAGTTTTCGGGGGGAAATAAAAAACAAAAATAAACCAAATCGACAGTTTTTTTCTAAGTGTGGAAGAAACTTTATATGGCGCTGTGCTTTGGAAAAAAATGATGAACCGAAGTAGAAGAGACAGAGGGATTAGGGCTTGCATTTCAATATTCCTTGTTTTACCAAAAAAAAAGCCAAAATCGGGAAGAGAGCAGCCCAGAGAGGGAATTTTATATGTGGAATCTAATTTAAGCACGCTTAAAAATGGTAATTACGTTCAATTGATTTTCGAGCCACAGCGACATAAAGTATGATAAAACATAGATTCACGACGATATATAAGCATATTTGCTTCATCGCGAATGAGGTTTTTCGCTCTATGCCAAGGGGAGACACTATTGTTTTGATGGGTGACTTAAGCGCTCCATCAACACCGGCCACCGGACACACAATTGCAAATCAAGGCCAAGCAGTTGCAAAACCATACTGATTGGTCTATTCCAAATTTTTGTCATATTTTTAAATTTAATAAGACGTTCTTCTCTCTCATTTTGTACACAAAGGTGAAGTTAGGTGACGGTGTACAGGTCAAATACGTAGGCCAAAGAAATAGATCCATTGTGATGCCATAGTGCCAATGGCGCTACATCCCAAGTAGCATTCGTCTGGTTATTTTTTCTTTTTCTTCGTTTCTTTTTGTAATTGTAAACCCAAGGTAGACTGTTTTATCGACTATTCCTAGGTTATGTTCGTCGATAGTTATATTTCTTCCCATTCTAAATCTTCCTGCTCTAGATTGTTGCATCACCTTCATTTATTTTCCGGCCTATGTGGTTTGCTGCCTCTTTTAATTCGACATAAACTTCTTTGTGCCAAAAAGGACCTCCCGACGATGTTCACGTCATCCGCATAACCAAGTTATTGTAGCAAGTGTGTAGCTATTGATGCACTTCTATAGACTGGCGTTTTCCATACCACACAATCTAGGGCGAGGCTGAACAGCATTGGGTCAAACCCTCCCCTTGTCTAAGTCCTTGTTGTACTTCGAACTCTTCTGTTACAGCATTTTGGATCTCTACCTTCGCCAGCTAGCTATTTGTTGCGCATTTTATCAGTTGTACCAGCTTTGAGGGGATAACTAACTCCCATAGGACCTCGTATAGCCTCTCTGTTTATTGAGTCGTATGCCTGTTGAAAATCTGCAAATATCTGGCATATATACATTCCTTTCACAGGCGAAAATTCCAGTATTAGAGATTTCCACAAACGTGCTTAGGAAGGGGTCACCAAAAGTGATTAGTCTCTTGCTTCGGGCTGGTCAATGACAGAGAAGGTGTTGTATTCCTTCTCGTCCGGATTCTTACAACTTCTGCAGAAATCGTAGGTGTTGAGATCTCAGCGGGCCCCATGTGTGCTGTTTCCATCGGAGTTTAAAAGTTGGCTAAGGCATACTAACCCCTTCTTTTCCAGGAAGGAGAGTGGAGGTCGTGCCTTTCCTAGCCAGTTCGTCAGACTAGCAGTTTTCCTCTATATTTCGGTGACCCGGCAAGCAGTTTTCCTCTATATTTCGGTGACCCGGCACCCATACGAGGAGGGTCCTGAACGGCTCTAAGCCATCTAGTTCAGAGATCTGCAGCATTCAGAGATAATTCTAAAGCTGTTAGTGCAAGAGCGAAGGTCCTTTAGAGCCGCCTGACTGAAGGTCTTGACTGACCCGACCTATCCAAGAAGATTTAGACAGTTCGGTTCCTGTCGTCTTGCTCCTTGATTTGCAGAACAGCGCCTTCTAATGCATGCCTAAAACAAAAGGAACACATAATTTCCTTTTCTTACATATATTTTCAGCCGAGCACACATCGCATAGATCTCTCCACCCCCTCCATTAAGCCATCACTATCAGGCCTCCCCTCTGCATTACGTCATAATCACGTCAACGTAATGCGGCATTTTTTGCTTCATAAAAAAGAATTAAGACGAAAACTTCTTATGTATTTTGTGTGGCATGAAATTCCTGTGGGGATCTTAAGGAAGATTAGTGTCATACAATGGAATTTCGAGCTTAAATCACGAACTCACGATATTAGTCCTGCAGCACACGTGTAAAATATGTGTAAAAGTGTATTTTCAGAAAAGGTGTGTACTATCTATAAACGTGAGCCATAATGACAATAACAATGTGCCGCGAAAGTGTGAAATTGTAACATATTTGAGATGGGTTGAGGTGTATGTGTGTGAGTATTTATGTAGGAAGGTGAATCTCTTTTTTTTTCAAAAATTCCTTGGCTTTGTGGGAGCACCAGAAATGAAAAAGGGGGCCTTATACATTTGTAACACAAAAATGAACGAGGTTCTATTTTTAAGAGATTAAAGGATTTTAAGTTTCCTTCTGCTGCTTTTTTGAAGAAGGGATTTTATGTAATTAATTCACTCTCTCTTAAAAGAAATGCGTTTTGTGTGCTTCTTCTATCTCCTCGACATAGACATTAAATGTAACACAAAAATTGAATAAAATCGCTTCTTGTATGTTTATTAGCATCTATTGTTATAATTTATTCTAGGATAGCTATTCTCCTAAACATCACACAGTTTTCCCTCTCAATAGAGTCCTTTATGTATGTATGTATATACATATAATTTTTTTCTTCTTGTTCTTTCTTCTAATATTTTCTTTATGCCATCCACCCTCAGAGGATGAAAGGGGCCCAATGTTAAGGTTTAATTTGCTCCATAGAGAGATTGGATTCTTTGATTATATTCCTGGGATACCATAGAGCCTCTAATCATCAATCTTCATCTATTACGATGGAAACAATACAGGACTAATAAGCATTTCACCAATTGTTCTCCATTCTTCTGGCCTATTTTGGGATGGAGAATAATCAGTATTTTAATGTAATTGGATAGAAAGAGAGAATGACAGACAGAGAGATAGAGAGAGAATTTTAGTATAGAAGGACATAAAGGTCGATCAAAAATAAAGTCCCTTTTCTTTTGACAAATTGAGCATACACTATACAAGGGCTCCACACAACAAGAAGGGATCTTGTTGTCGTTTGTCAATTGACAAAAGATTCTAGTTGAATCGCTTTCTTCTTGTTACCCTCTTGTGACGATATTTATACGGTTTTATACATATAAGAGGCGATGGCCTGACATTTTATGGGTATTTTTTTTATTATTTTGTAATATGTGTATAAAGACCTTTTGATGGTAAAAACAAACAGTGCCCACCAACCCTCCGTTTGCCATTTTATTTTTATTTCTATTTTGTTGCTGCATTAACTCCAAACTCTGCTCTATAACTTACTTTGAAACACGACACCCAACCAACCATCGCATCGACGTTTGCTGCACAATTTTTTGCGTGTTTCTAGAAAAAAAATGCTACAATTGCAACTACACACCAGCACGTCATCCCCATTTAGATGTAGAATAACACCAAACGTAAAATAATAATAAAAAAAAATTAAGTAAAACCTGAAAAGGAAAAAAAAACGAGAATGAAACATTTTCACCCGAAAAGCAACAAATGTCCTTTAAGGAAGAAGGATATCGATGGTGCTTAACCTTTTATTGTCTTGCCCATGGGCATGCAATTTGACTGCAGCGGCAATCAACCTCCTGCAAGGACTTTAATGATATCACGCGAAAAGAAAAAAGGGGTGAATATAGCACACACCGACGACGACGACTGTTCAGTATATCCTTTGGCGAAACAATTGCTTAAGCGTGGCGCAACCATGAAATAGGGTTCGTCAATTTTTTTTATATATATTCTTGCATTTGTTTGTGGTTAAGTATGGGGGGTTGGGTGTTCTGCTTCTATTGTATGGTGGCTTCGTTGTGTTATTTTTTTTATACATTGAAGTTGTGTCTTCTTGCTGTATTGTGTCCATTAAAATTACAAAACTCCGGTATAAAGAAAGAACATTGGACATCAGGGCAGACTAAACAGACTAAAAGACTTACTTAAAAGAATATACAAAGGTCTTTCAACAACAGGTGTCGTTTTGGATCAACAGAGAAGCGATGATATTTCTATTTTAATCTAAAGCATGAAGAAACCGCACGAAGATGAATCCATTTCGACCTTGCCATCATTGTTTCGGGGAAGTTTGGCATGATCATCTAAGGGAAGTTTGGCTTGATCAACCAGGGCACGTTTGGCATGACCTGCATGCGGTGGCACCTCCGCAACCTAGGGCCAATTCTGTCCGGAAGGCCAACAGCCTTTTCCGTAAGTGGAATATGTGCACAATAGGCCTTTGTTGCTGCTATTGTGAAAGCGGATGAACCTCTAAAGGCCTGCCGTAGAGCCTAAAGCCATTTTTCCATATATACCATAATTTATAGGACCTTAGTATTTTGCTTTATAGCTTCATTACCGATCTTAGTACGATTCAAAGAATGATCTGCAATCCCATTATCAGCGCCTCTATAATTCTAGTACTGGTGACCTTACGAAACTGGTGACCTTACTAAACTGGTGAACTTACAAAATTTTGTATTACCCCGTCTTGGGAACCGTAGACACAACTAGTGAAGAACGGCGAAGATCCCCAAAGAGACTAGATCACTAAACTGTGATCTACGATATTAGTACGATTCAAAGAATGATCAGCAATCCCAGTACTGGTGACCTTACTAAACTGGTGACCTTCCAAAATTTCGTATTACTCCGTCTTGGGAACCGTAGACAAAAGTAGTAAAGAAGGGCGAAGATCCCCAAAGATTCTAGATCACTAAACTGTGATCTACGAATTTTTCGAACGATCGTTTCTGATCGCGTTGGAGTCGTTCCTCCTTGACTTTGCGTAAGCTTGTAAATTAAGTTGTACGGGGTCACCATAGCCTCCAACGGGGCATATTCTGCTGTTTTTGTTGTGCTGTTAAAACTGAATAAAGTAATAATTAATTTTAGAGAGTTTCTCTACATTATTATAATAATCTTTTTCCGCCTAATTCAATGTAGAGTGCGCGAAAACCAAAAATACAAAACTCAAAGACGAGGAAAAAACGGGATAGTAATTAAACATAACCAACAAGGGTGCAAATGTAATTATATCACACATACGTATTTATATACAATAAATAAAAAACAACTGCATGAAAAAATATTACCTTTTATGTTTGTTTCTTTCCTCCCCAACCACCCCTCCCCCTCCCCCACCATCAACACTGCTTTTAATGGCATCTACCCATCATTCGGAAATAATAAAAACTCAACATAATTCAAGATTTCCCTCGTCCTTGTGTGTGAGGGGGTGGTGCTGTAGATTGTATGCACCCCAACGCAATGCATATACCCAACCCCATACTCAGGGTAAAAAAAAAGACAAGTGAACATCTTTCAATGCTTATGAGGTTGATGATGTAATTAAGAATTTAACATGAGAATATTTTTTTCCGTAGAAGAAATAATGAAAAGGACGAAAAAAAGGGGAAAAAAACATAAAACATATTTGCTGCTTTATAGTAAATACGGTTGTGTGTGGGGACACATTCAGGAACAACCCCTCGTATATCTATTTTATATTCCATTTTTTTCCCTTACTGTGTGTTTCTTCTTCTTCTTTTTTATCCTTTATCCACCTCCCAGGTATATGCTATATTAGTAAAGCTCTCGTTTTTTGTAATGCATTCTGATGTAGTATTCTGTCGCGCGCTATTTTTCACATTTTTAAACATAAAATACACCACTTTTAATGTTTAAAAAATTATCCTGCATGTTTTTCATTCGAATGGATTTTTTTTTTATTTGCGAAAGTGTGGAGGTGTAATGCCTTGTTGTTTTTGTCTAGGATTTCTATAATTTTTTCGTGATTTTGTTTTAAGATTTTTGCAACTTAATTGTAAGTTTTGTTGAAATTTTTTAAAGTGTAGAAGCAACAACAACGACAATGGCAAAAAAAGGAATGCCGTATTAAAGAACTGAACTACTGAAATAGGCCCACTTCTACTAAATTCTCATAGTTTCTTGTCGCTTAATTGTTCAAGTAATGCCGTATTAAAGAACTGAACTACTGAAATAGGCCCACTTCAACAATAGAAAAAATAAGGGCAAATTAGACGAGCCAGTGCTCACATATATGTAGATCTGGAGCTGGAGCTAAAACTTTCGACTTCGCCGCAGTTATTACACATACGTGTATCAGTACTTCGTCCATAGCAGTATCAGGCAGAGAATAATTCGAGGCGAATTATCACATTATCACCTCTCCTTTGTTAATGCAGGAAGGGGTTGTGAACGAAAGTAGTGAAATCCTTTTTTATGAACAGGCCCAGAAGTTTTTGTTGCTAGCTACACCGGTTGCATTAAAGAATCGACTTCTCAACCCATTATCAAATGCGCTGATTTGACTTTTCTGATAGTAAATTTACAGGTGTTCATTACTTTGATGCACTCTCGACATAGAACGATTCATTCGGTGAACTTTTGTACGCTCTGAAGGCAGCTTCTTTACCTCCTTTATTCCGTTCATGCATTCCCGATTCAACAACAATCTGTTTTCTCTGCCTAGCCTTAACAGATTTGATTGAATAGGAAGCAATGGACAAATGTATTGATTCTTGTGACATGGATAGCAGCAGAGTTGACCTTTTAATTTGACGCAAACAGTTTTTTTTTTATAAAGTGAAAGACTAGCGCTCAGAGGTAATGGCACTTTGTACTGTCGACGGTTCTATCATTGAGAGTGCAATTTCGGATGATTTTCTATCAAAAATGTTTACTTGGATGTTTGCTTTTTTGTGCTGGACTTTGTGTTTTGGATCTTTTATACATTCGTTAAAGGAAAAAGGTAGATAGTACAGGAGATTAGTTGTTGAGAATACATTTGTTACAATATTATCAGGTGGATTGGATGTCTGATGTTAATGGAATCAAGAATTGTTGATTTTCATTCAAGCTCTTTTCTGTGTTTAAATATAAAATAGCTGAAAAAGTCCTTCAGTGACAGTGTATTTGTTTTTTTTGTAGAACACATATTCTACCTAAATCACTGCCATGTTTCATTCTTGTATGATTTTATATCATTGCCAAAAGATTAGACTGATTACAACAACTAAAAAAACAATATATATTCTCTCAACAACATATGTTCCACAACTTGATGCTAATTTAATGCCGATGATTATTTTCGTATTCTTTCCTCTTAATTAGGAACATATTGTCACATGCCATGGCGGCATTATTATTACTATCCCCTCTATATACCATAAGCTAAATGCCTCCTGCCCCCCCCCGTCCGTCCGTCCGTCCGCCTGTTCCGTCCGCTGCTGCCGAATGCAATCTGCTCTGCTGTGTATAGTGGCTCCTCTATTATTTTTAGTTTCCCTTTGTTCCATCGTCATATTGTATGGTCGCTGTCCCTTCCACATATATATTTTAAATAATTGCCATTTTGTTCTATTCTTGAAATATTTGTTGACAACAGATGATGGGATGCTTTGTACAATTTCACGCTGTTGTTGTTGTTGTTTTTGGAGGGGCGCTTTGTTCCCCTCGGGCTCCCCCCAACACCCCCTCCTTGTTGTTCGGCGGGCGCTAGGCCCCAAACAGCGGGGGCAGGGCGCGGGCTGTTTGTGTAAATTTCATTTTATGCCTTTAGTTGTTCGCGGAGGATAGTTTTCAGGTGACAATAAATGCATTTTAGCTCATTACACGCCTAATGAATGTGACAATTAATTTTAACAAACGCGTGATGATGTTCGCCCGAGAGAACGGACGCACCGCGAACACCACCCAGAACACGAGAAGTGCTCTTTGTAAAATAACAAAACATTACAAGCATAATAACAATAAAAACGTGAAAAACAACAAAAGGAAAACAACAAATATGAAAATTATTTTACGTCTGGTGAATTTTAGGAATGGACGTGCTTCTGGCTCAGCGTTCATTGTTGGTGGAGATGACTCTCGCTATTTCAGGCAGAACTCAATCGAAATTTTTGGATTTTATAAACAACGCTCTTCGGGTTAATGATGCTCGTAAAGAAAAATGGTGCGCGCTCAAAAATATGTTTTTAGCTTTTCTTTTAATTAAAAACGAGAAAACTGAATGCTATTTGGGTGATGAGTTTTACTTTTATTGGTGTTATTAGTGTTACTTGGAGGACAATTGTAATGACAGGCAGCAATTACTTTCCACTGACTTAGGCTTAGTGATGCACGTAGGGGGAATAAACTGACATCTTAGGAAATAGTAATACGTTTAGCACTTACGGGAAAATTGACTAGTACCAGATGCCTGAAGAATGGGGGCAAAATATTATATGCCCAATACACAAACAGTATCTGCCCAATGCACAAACAGTATCTGCCCAATACACCAATTTAACTGTGCAAGCTTCAGAGGCAATCTCTTTTAATCACAGCCCTTAAACTAACGAACCTTATGCAGTAGCTGCAATAAGTGTATATACCAAGCTGGATCCAGAAGAAATAAGTTAACAATGGACCAACTTTTTTTTCTATAACGCAAATCCTCCGAAAATACTGGGGTTTTGTGCTTCTTGCATTGTTGCACGAAAGTTTCATAACTTCCAATAGAGAAAAATGTATACAAATTTCTGTGCGACACAAGAGCCTCAAAGTGCACTTTCGCGTTAACTTTGAGATATAAAATGCGCCTTAAAAGTTGCTTCATTATGACATGACGGACTAGTACATAGTACAAAAGATGGGCTCCTAAGCTTCAACTTTTACTAATTACAAATTTTTGTTTGTATTGTTGTTAAAATGGTTGATTTTTTAAATCACGTTTTACTACTCTACGCATTTATATTAAATGAAACGAAAAACAAAAAATGAATAACAAAGTAAAAACCTTAACCCCACACACTCCGTCTTCTGGACCATTGATACCCCTCCTAGCACCAATCTCTCAAGTAATTACAAAAGATCAAATAAAAATTTTCTTTCTTTTATATATATATATAAATTAGATGCAATATTAATGGTCCCCTTTTATTTTCTCATATCCCTTTTTGCTATATATATGTATATATGTTAGCTAGATCTAGCACACAGCCAGGCATATAATCAGATGGCACAAAACCCATTGAGAAAAGTTCCATTGGTCATTTTCTATTCATGACCAAGCAATGATGACCACCTCATCTACTTCTTCTTCCACTTAGACTCTTGCTTTCTTTTCGGGATGGTGTGTGCTCACTTTGTAACTCAGTAAGGATTGCAAAAAAAATAAAAAAATGTGAAATAAAATAAATGAACAACAAAAGGACCTCCTGTGCATGCACCCTACTACTGAAATCCATATATATGTATATTCTCTGTCTCTCTTTTTTCTTCGAGTATATACATTCATATTTTATGTACATATATATAATAGATGCATGTTTGTGAAAAAAAAATTCTTTTTATTTTATGGAATATAAAGAACAGAACAAGAGTTTCCACAAAAAGGGCACCACATATATGGATACACAGAGAGCATCGCTGCCCCCCCAACTGCTCAGAATTCTGGTTCTTTTTACATATTACGTTATTCAACTTGTCGGTCACTCTATGGTCTAACAAAAATTTTCTTTGATATATTTTCAAAAAAAAAAAATAGAAAAACCACCCCAACCCTTTTTCGTGTCGTTGCCGCCTTGACTGACCTCCTCCAACCCCCATCTACAGCTTAGTTTTTTGTGTTTGCCGAGTTTTGGAGAGAGCTGCTCATGCTTTTCTTCCGTTGTCCTGAAACCTGCCCTTTTTTGTGTGTTGTTTTTTTTTTGTGTGCGAGTCCAGTCCAGCTCAAAAAATTTCCATCAGTCCAAACAAAGTGTACAACCATCGACAGGTATAGAAGAAATATATATTTATATATAAATATATAAAGGTCCGTCCGTGCACACATTTAGCAGCGAACAGGAGAACCTACAGGAAGTTATAGAAGGATTTCTATCCTTTTTCATATTTATTTTTATTTTTATTTATTTTTTTTTTTATATAACATTCATCATATCATATACTAAACAACCAAATGGCTTTTTGGTATCAACAACATATATTATAGAGAAAATATTAATGCATTCTACATACACACACTCATATACATATATATATATATATGTATGTAAGATGTAGAAAAGAGCTTGAAGAAATATAGTGAAAAGGGATAGTTTGAATAATAAAGATGATAGGTGGAACGGGGCAGGGGAGAGGAACACACATATATTTTATTTATTAAAAAGCCAAAAAAATCCCCAAAACTAAATTTGAAAAGAAATAGGATTATGTCCATTTTTCATCACAAGATTTTCTAGTTCTCTAAGTACGTTAATGCAAAAAAAAAATTTTAGTTTAAAAATGCATAGAAACTCCCCTATATTTCTAGCCTTTACAACTACATAGACTTTCTCTTTTTTCTTTATTTAGTCTGCCTAAGTAGAGAATAAATTCCTTTAGCTTTAATTACCGTGTTTATGTTTTCTTTTTTTTTTTAGGAAAATACATTGAAAAATTTTCTAAGGATCCCTTTTTAATTTAAAAAATTTAGTTTGCTATATTTTTATTTGTATTTGCATTTCGAACGGGACATAGGCAGGACAGAAGTTCGTCAGCTAGTGCCCTTCGTACTCCTTGACATGCAGTATATGTTTTATGTACATCCATACTGGAAGGAACTGGACCTAGGGGACTTATCAATCTCTAAGGTAGCTCCTAGATTTTTGCTTCATATGTATTAAGTCACTTTACCTGTTTGTAGCGAAACCTGATGGTGCAGCACAATAGCAAAGAATATGTTATATGAAGTTTCTGTTTCCACCTGATATAGTATTTATACGTGTCGATATCAATTTTACACATGATATTCAGATATATAAGAAGGTCTGTTAAAACTGTGGGTCTGATTTCTTTTTGGGGCTGTTCTAAGCTCAGAAATTAGACCATCGGTCCGTTATGTCATTGATCACATCATGGTGCATTTAACTTAACGTCGATCCACCCAAATCCGTGACGTGACGGCGACTTCACTGCAGTACCGGGAGCACCAGTGAAAAGAAACTATCGGTACGATATCCTATGGAAACAAATTAAGAAAGGCGCGACATGTTCCCAGACATGTGATGCGGGGGGGGGGGCGCACCGATTAACTCAAAACCCTTTAGGCGTCCGTGAAAAAGTTTATTTGAAATACACTCAAACCTGTTTCTGTTTCATCAGTCCCAGTCCGCCTAGGGTCAAACCCACTCCTTCCACGCTAAATACCATGATGCACTTGAAATCACTGTCTAAATATCAAATCTAAAATGTCAGATGTCATATGAACTTTGATCACCGGTAAGTCAGTGATGTCAGTGAAAAATTTATCACGGAAGCCACTAACACAAAAGGCATCAGCGCCGTGCCTTACGGATGTATGTTGATCCGTATTCGGCGCCCTAGTTCCACAGACTCGAACACTTTATTAATGGAAAAATCTTTCTTCAGGACTTCCGAGGTGTATGAAAGAGGTTATGACTTTTTATCAAATGTACAATATAATATGCCTAAAATGAAAGAAATGCGTTGCAACTGGGTCCCTGCCTGCCCTTCCGAATCTCAATCGGTGGTAGTTTACAGCGTTGTGTTTGATAATCAACCTAAACAGTGTCTTGACACCGTCGATTCTGCCGGTAAACAGCAGCATTGTGAGCCGGTTCAAGAATAAACCAATTGGAGCTCAAGATCAGCCCAATCCAATGTTCGGTATATTTCGGCAGCATAAGATCGTGTATAACCCTTTGACCAATCTGGTAATAGTAGTGTTAATGGTCGGTTCTAACCAAGGAAACAGTGTTGCCTTGACTGACCGGGACCCATTACCTGGGAGTACAAATATGGGGTTTAAATTGAGACAAACAGAGAAAACCCCGCATGGTACCCACGAAGGTTACAAAAATCTCTATATACAAAATACACCAGGTCAATAGTTGTTGGTCTAATAAAATCATAATTTTAATAACAAAAAAAGACATTAAAACAAATTTTGTTTTCATCCACCATTCACGACGTTCGCCAGACTCCACCTTACAATAAGAGGATTTAAAGGATCGTAAAATAACAAGAATATACTTACATACATACATACATATATATTTTTATGGCTTAATTTTATTTGTTTCTAATTTCTTACGATCGGAGCATTTAATTTGGTGTGTGTGGTGGCTATTTACAATTTGATTTGAAAGAGTTTCGTTAAGCCCTGCATGACTACACCAACAAAAAAAGCCACAGGAATTCAAATATCAACAATATTTTTTTTAATGTTATAATCCCACTCTTTTATTCTGTCCGACATACATAAATTAATATTATCATTTCGTAGTGGATATTAAAAAGTTGATTCTTCTTGATCGGATTTTTTTTCTTCATTCCTTTGATAGTAGCCATAAAGTGCCAAAGAATAAATCCTTAATAATGCTCTCTCTCTTTGCTCGTCCATATCACACCAAAAACAACATCCCAAAATGTTGACTTGTTTCTTTCTATATTTTTTTGATAATGTGTGATATGTTATGGCTCTAGATATGTGTCTAGCTATAACATAGTCGCGTATATCAACATTCAGCGCTTGTATCTGGCCAGAGGATAGTTATATGGAATTTAGAAATAGCAGATAAATAGACAAAGACAACATTTATGAGGTTGAGAAAATCCCATAACTTTTGATATTCCACACTTTATTCATTTTAAGATCAAAGACAAGTTTTATGATTCTTAAGACTTTTATTTATCCAAGAAATATGATGAACTGTGTGTGCGCGCTTCACTATGGGGACTGGTGGTGCTTGTAACAACCCGGGAAGAACGTCTTCATTATGGAGGTCGAACTTAGATCACTCTCTTGGTGGATTCTTTCTTTAGGTGTGAAAATTTGATTTTAATTTTTTGTTTTATATTTTTTTTTTTTTTTTGATTTTGGTTTGAAATTGTGGTAGGCGGTGGGTTTTTTCGTGTGTGGGTTTCGTTAGATATCCATCACTCACTATGATGGCACTACAATCCAAAAATTGACCACTGATTTATCTCTATTCCATTCTGTCCAATTATATGAATTCCATTCCCAATTTACTACAATTCATAGGACTTTATGTCTTTAGCTTCATTATTCAGCTATTTATATTACTTATGCATTACTAGGAAGGTAAAAAGAAGCAGTGACTTTTCTTACCATATCTTAACAGTTTTCAACTGATAATACCGTATAGAATCACATCCGGAAAGGAAGCGCAATGATGTATCTATCTCGGCTAAAAATAATCTAGTCGGTTAATTTTTTTAAAAAGCTGTATGCATCCGCTACAAATGCACCTGCAGCACACACTATGCCCGCTCCCACCACAGGAAAATCTAATAATGCTTCCGCTATAGAGGTATGCACTACGCCCCTATTATAGACTCGAATGTATTCGTAATTGACCATTCCAAAAGCATGTGTGGCTTTTTACCAAGTGGTCCCCCAACTTAGTACTAACCGCATCCGATGCTGCTTGAAACAAAATTCTAAAAAAATAAGGAGAATTTACATAAAACCCAAGAATCCAATCGTCCTTTTTTGTCCTGTAAAACATAAAATAAAATTAAATAAAAAAAAAATGCCGACATCATCATCATCATCAATTCGCCAATGAACAAAGGGATAACAAAATTAGCAAATAATAAGTAACAAAGAAGGACGAATACGTAACAAACAACACCCCCGAACACAAAAAAACAAAAACAAACAAAACAAAACAAAAAAATAACAATAATCTATAATCTACATCCCCAATATTTTCTGGGTATCTTTGATGCCAACCCATCACAGTTGCTGTTATCCTCTTTTGCTCCTCTTCTATATCATCACTCTCTATATGGGTGTGTGTATATGTATATAAAATTTTCAAAAGGATTCAAAGTTTATTTGTTAAGGATTTTTCTCTGGATGATGTTATTTTATGCCATAGCAATCCTTTCTCTTCCTTTTTCAAACATCACCAATCCATCCCCATCCACTAGGGCTCACCTCCCCCGCCCCACCCCCACCCAAAACCATCTTTTTCACTGTTTGTGCAACCAAACGGTTTATTTTGTATACAAAAATCTCCATAGTACCGGTTTTTCAACAACAGCGGCTGTTGTCTATCTATAGTCATCGTCAGCATCATCAGCCCCATAGTAGGTACACCGTCAACCCCTTATTTAGTATGGCACATCCCTTTTTTATACTATGGCGTATGATGACGATGATAGTCTTTCCTATCCGGTATCTATTTCCCTTTTATTGTTTTGTTTACATTATTAATCACCTTAAGGACTTACGATACACACACACATATATTCAAAATACATATACAAACACACGGCTTTTTTATATATGTACAACTGGGAAACCGCTTTCAACTACAAAATTGTTTTCGTACAGGATCAACAAGGATTTAGACAGAGAAAGAACGGCTACGATGATATTGGTCGGTCAATGATGGACGGGGAAAGAGTAAGAGAGAGAGAGGAACAGAGAGAGAGAGTGCGTGTTGCTTAAACAGACATTGGAAACAAAATAGATATATAACGTTATACTCCATTTCTATGGATCTTGTAGAGCCGGGTTGTAAAATGTCCGGGTTGTCCGGGGCAGGGGAGGGGGTGTTTTGTGATGTTGTTGCTTTTGCTGCTGTGCTGTTGTTGAATAAAAACAAAGCGCACCCCTTTTCGGTATGTATACCTTTGCTGATGATTTGATCCTTCTTCATCAAAGTGAAAGTAACTTTTCACAGTGTTTTTTTTTAGAGAAAGAGAGAGAGTTTTGTATGTTAACCCAACCGGGGGATGCTCTCCATTCTGATGATATGGATCCATGATATACTCTTCTTGTAATATAGAATATAATAAAAAGGGATGACTTAGCTTGTTTGATTGTTGTTGTATTTTAATTTTTGTTTTTAGTTTTTTGTTAATAAACCCCCCACTTCTTTCTTTGGTGGTACTCCTCCTTTTCCCTTTCAACCCAGGAAGAGTATTGTGTCTGAATGTGTTTGTTGACCCCTTTGAGTAATTACTATAATCCCCTTTCTTCTCCATTTTGTTTTTTTTCCTATAATTTTGTTTTTTGGGGTTTTGTTTCATTTTGTTATTAGCATAAAGCTAAAAGGCTCGGTCAACTTTGGCCAGAACAAAGTTTTCTTATCCTTCTTTTATACACACACAAATACAAATCTAGTCATCTTTTTTTTGGTGGGAAGGATGTTTGGAGGGTGGTGGATGTACGCAAAGTGCGTCCTTATACCCCCTCCTCACCCTCCGTCTAAAATACTTAACCAAGGATGTTTAGGGGTTAATGTAAAAATGGTATGGATGATACCCTAATACTATTAACTGTTTAGAGGGTTAAGGGGTTGTTTTTGTTTTTCGTTTTTAAATAAACGAAAAAGGCTAATTGTTACATAAATATATAATCATTCCGATATTGTTAAGCGAAGAAAAAATATGGGAGCACTGTAGTAAATTATTGATAATGACAGCTTCGACAACATGATCAAAGGCTCATCAGAATTTGTTAAGAGTGATTTAACAAATATTTGGTATTGAGAGATAAATGTCGCCTTTAAAATAAGCCTCGATGGCTTATAGCTGTGTTCAGGGGCAGCGCTTTCATAGGTGCTAATGGTGCACCTGCCCCGGGCGCAATTGGACGGGGCTCAATTTCAGAAATTACTCTAACAAAAAATTTCAACTGGCCCTACCGGCTAAAATGTTGGGATTTACCGGTCCTCCCTTCATTACGCATTTTTGTTCCTCTAAAGGGGCGCAATATGGCAATATGCACCGGGCGCAAAAAACCAAAGAGCCAGCCCTGGCTGTGTCGTCAGCATCTGATTCGGGATTCATCTAAGTCGGGATTAGGCGGGTCAGCAGCTTTTAGAGATGTCCAAGGGGTTGGAATAAAGCTCCGAACTAAAGTAAATTGAATTTTATTAAATTTTAAAGGTAGTAAACAAGAATAAAATCGATAAGAATTTTTTTAAAGATCACCCACTAAATTCCTCTCAATATCTAGTACTACCCCAACCTTCAGCCGTCGAATCCCATTGAGAGTATAATAACAAGCAGCGACATATACACAAGGAAACCATTAATAGTTAAGAGCGATTGGAAAAAAGTAATCATTCAAATATGTGAAGGGAAAATCTCCGTTTTTTGTGCCTTCACATACGAAAGACAAATGACTTCCTGTCTACGAAAAATATATATTGTTCCGGTCCCAGGAATTCCTTCTCAATTTTAACATCCACATGAACTTCCTTTCTACACCAACAATAAAATGTGGAAAAAGGAAAAACAAACCAAATCACAATCGAAAAGACATTTTTTATTTTTCTCCACCCGCCCCCACCCTTCAACCACTTTATATTCAATAAAAAAAATTCACGTAATTTATTGTCGATATTGAAATAGTGATTTTTTGTTCCTTTACCACGAAGAGGGGTTGGAGAGTGTTTTTTTTTGTTTGGGAGAGTGGGGGATTTAAAAAGAGGGGATTGAAGATTGGAGGGTGAAACATTCCAATGTTTGATGATTGTTGTTTTCAATAATTTTAAAAAGCGTTCACTATGTACTAATTTATACTAATGCAAATTTCTTTTTTTTCTCGTTTTAAATAGACTCAACTAGAAAACAGTGATCCAGAGCGTCTACAGGCTGAGCATATACAAAGACTACAGCACGATCATCGGCTACAGGAGCTACAAAATCAAATCAATGCGCAATTTTCAGCTAAACAAAATCCACTTGTACCATTCTTGCCGTTTCTGCGGCCACCATATCCAGTTCAGCCGATGTGGGATACAACAGCGCATTTAGCCCATATTCAAGCGGCTTTAGCTGAACGCGGAGTAACAAGCGCCAGCGGCCGCGCAAGCAATAGTAGCCAATGTCGAAGTACATCGCCACCAAATCGTTCACCATCACCGCCACCAGCTGATCCGGATGCGCCATTGAATTTATCCAAGCCGAAATTATCGCCGCGTAACTCACCAAAATCCAATTCACAGTCATCAACGCCATCATCAGTTAACCTATCATCGCTGGCAACAGCGCCACAGCAGAATCTACATGTAAACAATTCCATACCATCTGTATCAGGATTGCCGCGCAGCTTTCTGCCATATCCGCCATCAATTGGCGCTGTTGTGCCTAAGCAGCCATCACAGTTCGATGAACCCGATTTCTTATCAGCTTGCCGATTATGGGCTGATCCAATGGTACATCACAACAGTAAGCCACCGATTGATGAAGAGAAGGTACGCCTGGTTAGGCAAGCTAGAATAAGCAGAGACGGCGGCGGTGCCGGCAGCGGTAACGGCGGCGGCAGCGTCGAACGTGAACCGAACAAGCCCCACATAAAGCGGCCAATGAACGCGTTCATGGTATGGGCGAAGGATGAACGGCGAAAGATTCTAAAGGCATGTCCTGACATGCATAATTCGAACATTTCAAAAATCCTGGGCGCCAGATGGAAAGCCATGTCGAATGCCGATAAGCAGCCATACTATGAGGAACAATCGAGACTGTCCAAGCTGCATATGGAACAACATCCCGACTATAGATACCGGCCTAGACCGAAACGGACATGCATAGTCGATGGCAAAAAGATGCGAATCTCTGAATATAAAATGTTAATGCGTACAAGGCGAGCCGAAATGCGCCAGCTATGGTGCCGAGACGGCACAGAAGGTGTTGCATACCTACAGGATATGCAGGCAGCTGCTGCTGCAGCATCAACTTCGGGCAACAGCGGCAGCGGCCCAGCTGGTGGCGGCAATAGTGGTAATATTGGTACTAGCGGGTCATCTGGTAGGCCAACATCACCGCCAAATGGTAATTTAGTTGGTGCACAAAACTATTACTATCCACCTGACAGCTTATCACCATCGGGATTCTCATCGGAAGGAAATGCGACTAGCTTTGATTCGCGCGATGATGACTGAGCCGAGCTTATGCGGTGGCCACCAGTTCCGCCGCCACGTGGTATGGGATTCTGGTGATTTTATATTGGTTTATATTGGATTCTTATAACCAATGTCACCGCATGTCAATCACGATTGAGTTTTAAATGAAAATTAATGGGACAAATAAGATAACGAAAAACGTAATGTACATAAGGATAAAAACCACACTAGCTTGATATCAGCAAAATGAATTTATAAAAGTAGAAAACTGTGTGATTTTTTAAAAGGTTATTGGCTACTTTCAATATTTAACAGATTTGGACAGTATTTTTTCTTCTGTCTGCTACAAAAAAAATCGTTTGCTTGTTCAGATCAGATACCAAATAAAAATATAAATGCTTCGAGTCCTCCATCGACTTCGATCAGTGCTCCCGGGCTATCGAGCAAAACTAAATCTTAGGAACTTGTGATTACCTTAAAACTGCTCGTACTAGCCTAGTCCGGTGCTATCATTGAGGCTATTGAGTCTGCAGTAAAATAGCATTGGGAGGCGGCTAATATCCTATCTTGGATTGCTGCGCTCAAGTACAATGTTTTAACTCCTAAACATAATTGAAGCAGTGAAGAATTATCCCAGAGAAATATTTTATCTTTTTTTATTTTCAATCTAATCAAATCTCTTTGAGTTTATTCGATCCATTCAAGCTGCTATGGAATGCATCTTTTATGGCTATAAAATTTCGCTCGCTGATCCCAATATGGGTATGTGCAGATTTGTTAAGAATAGTGAATGAAGCACAAAGCTTTTCAGAACAAAAAAAAACTTTGCTGAAAGTACACGAGGATGCACGCGACCAAAGAAAGCTTTTATATAGCTACGCGATGCTACTATGTTTGTGCTTGTGAATCTATTCGATCTTTTGTCGTAATGGTTGTTGTCCATGATCCCGAAGCACAAAAGCTCTGTTGCAAGGAAGTTCTGAGCATAGGGGAATATAGGGGAACATGTGGAATAGAGCATATAGAATATCCGGGAGCATGGTTCGAGATCTTTACCATAAACACCCCGGTCACCCGATGTAAAGTCAACTCCATATTCAAGGAGGTGTGGAGATGGACTTTAGATCTTAAGCGAAGTTCATATTGGCGAGTTCAAAGGGTCAGTACGTGGTAACTACTGGTTGTTGCCAGTTGTTGACTGGTATGCCAGTACACGAATCGTTTGAACCCTTGTGCTAGTATACTCTCTCCGGGTTAGTTCACTAACTAGTGCCCTTACCAGTAGATAGCACATGCAAACGCTGCATTAGAGTGCATTAACCATTGGCGTTTCGCCAGGACTTCACTAGCTAAGCTAACCTAAGCTAAGGTATCCAAATGTAATTCTTCCATGACTTCGTACAGTGTAACGCTCTATAAAGCACGTAGAAAAGCGTATTAAGAAAAATTGAATTCAAAGAAGAAAACGTGAGGCAAACAAACGATTTTTATTAAAGTTATATTTAAAAAAAACTAAATCGAAAATCTTTTAAAAAATCACATTTTTTCCAATTTTTATTAAAACAAAAATTACACAGAAACACACTTAAATAATATCATTCGAATTTCAAGGAATACAATTGTGTTTTTCTTTAAATTAAAAAAACAACAACAAAGCATAAAAGTTAACATATTTATTTATGTTTTCTTAAAATATTTAAACTAAAACTAAAAAAAAAAACAGAAAAAGAACTTTAATAATAAATAAATAACAAAAATACGAACAAAAGATTATGGGTGCCATTAGAATCTTTTCATTTTTTATATATATATAAATAAATAAATAAATTAATTAATAAATAAATATATATATTATTGTGTAATAATAATATATATATACTCGTGTATCAGTTATTATATATATACATACATATATGAATTGTTTCTAGAATTGCTATAAACGCAATGAATAAGAAAAACATTTTTTAAACAAATTAGAAACAATATCGTGCCATTTTTTTTAATTATTTTTTTCCCTTCATTATATTATTATATATTTAAAAAAATTAATTGAACAAAAGGAAGAAAACAAAAAAAAACAACACATTTTATTATTATTATTAAATATAAAAAACAAAAACATTTTTAGAGAATTTATATATTTAAAAGTAATTATAAATAAAAAACACAAAAAAAAACAAAAATAAAGATGAAAGATTAAAAAAAAAATGAAAAGAAAAAGAAAGAAAGAAAAAAACGCGGATATATAAATAAAAACATTTATAGGTATACATAAATATATAAATATACATATAATATTTGTTGATAATATAATAATAATAATTAATAATAATAACTATTTTTTATTTATTTTATTTTCTTTGTACTTTTATTTCTCTTTCTCTCTCTCTCTTTGTACTTTTTTTTTGTCATTATCATAAATAAATTTAGTTATATACACAAAAACAAAACAAACACAAAAAAAATAGAACATATAAATAAAATTAAAACGACGAAAAAAACAAAACATCAAACATAAAAACACTTTACTTAAACACTTTATACACTTAAACACACACACATAAAAAAATATATAAATACATATAAAAATTATATAATGAAAAAACAAAAAAACCGACGAAGGCTGCGTATTTAGGTTTTATTAAATATAAATATTAAAAATAAAAAATGAAGATTGAACGTGTGTGTGTGAGAGAAAATATATATAAATATTCTTGTAAAAAGGTTACAAAAAACATAAATAAATAAATAAATTAATTAATTAATAAAAAACGCAAAAATGGTGAAACTTATATTATAGTAGATACTTAATGAAGAAACAAAAAAAATATATATATATAAATATTATATTATTAAAATTAATTATTGTAGTAATCGTATTGAAAAGAAAACCCACACACACACATACACAAAAACAAAATGAATTGTGCTTATTTTTATTTTTTTATTTTTTTTGTTTTATTTTTTTAGTTTTGTTTTTTTTTTAATTTTTACTTGTAATTATTATTACAACCTTATTTAATTTTATAAACAAAAATGAAACGAACAAAAAACAATGGAAAACAAAAATATTAATAATAATAAAGAGAAATTATTGTCCATGACTTTTTTTGGATTTAAAAAAAAAAAAGATTTTTTTTTATATTTTAAACTATTTAACAAAATTTATATAGTATATATTTATATACGTACAAGTATCCCTCCTATAGCACCGTGTTGTGTGAAACCGGGTAAAAAATGCCAATTCAAAATATTTTTTTTTTACTAAAATTAGAAAAATATTAAGTTATACGCTCAAAAACACATTTAATGAAACATGTTATTCTTCAGTACTCACGAGGTGTATTGGTGCCTCAAATAGTTTAACAGTAAAGTAACACTGAGCCCGAAAATATACCCCCGTGTAGTTCTAAACAAATTCGCCTCATTTTTATTAGCTAAACAACTACTGTCACACCCACTTTGCCCTATTACATTTCTCCAGAGGTTATCTAGACTCTTGGAAACTCTCATATGTTTAGCTTATACCAAAAAGAAGTGATGACTCAATCAAGCTCTCAAGCTATCGTCCAGCAGCAATTATTTCTAGGAGACGATAACCAACAAAAAAACTTATAGGGTACTTATAGTTAGAGTCCAAACCAACCCTGAATGACAAACCATGTGGTTTTAGACACACGTTCTTTTACATACATACATAATGCTCCTTTAATCCCTCATGGGACATAGGACAATACCATTTACTCTAACATCGAACCCCTGCGAAACCGTAAGAATGAGGCACCCCTGATAAACAAAACTTAATCGCTATTTTCATAGCGACTGGTCCAACGGATTAAATGAACAACATCCATAGGTTTAAACAGAAGGTCTATCGTCTTGAAGGAGATCCTACTGGCTCCTCGTAACATGAGACCCATTCTCTTCATCGAACTAAGCTTCTTTTTCGTCTTCTTTTGGTAAGCCACTGCTTGGCCCATTGTACTACACCGCAGTACCTCTTATTTATAGGCAATCCCGCTTAAATAGATTTAGTAATTTCTCTAGACTTAACCTCTAGGTTAGGGACTAGGTCTCTCGTTTAGACTTAACTGTTCGAGAAGGGTGTCATTGCTGAACTACCGCGGGTACTCACAGAGCCCAGACCTCAAGCCCCTACGATCCGGGACCCAAACAAGGGTAACTTGATTGAGAACGGTCAGGCCAGTTGGCGGCCCCAGTATGGTAGGAAAGATCAGGTGCTCCCCGACAGAGCCTCCATATGTTTTTTTACAAGGGAGTGGTGAGAATCTTACAATCTTACATCTGGTACCAGGGAATGAGTGCGACCACCTGCCCACACGGGTACACGGGTTTCCTCAATTTACTTTTACTGTGTTGTAAGAGCGAAACCGTGTTGCAATACATACTTGTATTAAAGGAGGGATTACTATGTAAAACAAAATTTACAATTATTAAACATTTAAAAAAATTAAAATTAAGCAAAACAAAAACAAAACTTCACTTCTTAAATTTTCTGATCATTTTTTAAATTATTATTATTATTATATTATAACGTTTATTATATTATAACCTTTATTAAAAAAAAAGAAACAAACAAATAAAGAAACAACGCATATTTATTCATGGTCTATATATTTTCACTTATTACATTAAAATTAAAAAGAAAAAAAAACGAAAAAAATATATAAATAAAGTTATAGTCAATATAATTGTGTAGAAAAACTAATTATTGATTATAAATGAAAAAATCAAAGAAGAAAAACAAAAAAAAAGATTTTTTGTAGTGATTGTGTCATATATGAAAAAACAAGAAAAAAAAAACAAAAAACTAAAAATAAAACTCTTTAAACATTTAAGTGAGAAGTAAACAAATAAAAATATCGCTATTGTGAAAAACTTAAAATTTTAATTAAGTAATTGAATAAAAACACTAAATTTACATTTCTCATACACATACATACCTCTGAAACAACAATGAAAAAACACAAAAACAAACTACGGGAAGAGATACGATTTGGAAAAATATTAAATTTAAAAAAATCACAAAACTTTTTCGTAATTATTTTTTTAAATCATTCTTTGTTTTAGCCTAAAAAACAACAAACGTAAAAGCTTCACACACCCCTGTAACTGAAATTTTGCTGTAGGTGCTAAAAGCTACTAACCAGGTGCACAAATTTGATTAATCTAGACAAACATCTTCGAAAGCTTTTTCGAATATCTTTGAGCTTTATTCGTGTGTGATGTATGTGTATTTGCTAAATGAAAAGAAAGACAAGCACTTTTATTTTTGAAATTCCTATAAACTTAACGAAAGCTTTTAAATTCATTAGTTTGGACTTAAACCGAGTTTTTTTTTTTCATTAATAAGTTTCAGAATAAAAAAGCTTTAAAGCTGTGTATGAGAAAGTGAGAAACTTTGGAGCCCGAAGCGCTTTTTTACAGTATTTCTCAAAACTTCTCTTTAGTTTCGGTTTTTATTTTTATTTTTTTAACACTTTTACCGCATAAAGTTTTTTTTTTGTGAGGATTATGTCAGATTCATTATCATAATTGTCACTGATTCTACTGGCGGCAGATATTATTATCCTTCTCACTAACTAACTTTCATTCGGAGTTCACAACCCAGCGGCATCGGCAGCAGGGTATCCGTTGTGGGGATGTGCCGCTTGGACCGCCAGCTAACGGATCAAAGAAGAGAAAAGAGAAGAAAACTTTCATTATTTATCGGAGTTTTTCGGAATAGCTCTTCCTCACATATAAGGAGCCGACAATTCTCAGAACGATGCTCATCATCTCGACCATGATTCTAAGACCTTATTTTAAGTGATTTTTTGCCAAGGTTTCCATGTGCGACCTGTGCGACTCTAGTGAGGGCTGTGGTAGTCTCGGCACCCATCAATTCTATGAGAAATAGACATTGCGCCATGTCCTGAACGGCATAAGGGACTACTACTACAATGGGTGATCCCTCAGCTCAGCTTTTACAACATTTAAAATAAAATCAAAGATCCGCGGTCATACCATCTGCAGTCAAGAGCCTTGTTGTTGTTTTAGTGTAGGGACCCTATGCTGATAGTCGTATTTTCTGTCACGTGAAGTGAAGCACTTTTGTTTTATTTAGTTTTATTGGTCACAAAAATTCAATTTATTTTTTTTTTTGTTCAAAAAGAAGCTTTCATCAGGTCTAGTCTTTTTAGAAGACACTCTCAAAATAATTTGAAAAATTCTATTTAAATTATTTATGTGATTTTTTCTTTAGTTTTGTTTTATTATTATCATCATCACTAATCACAAATGATTCTTCCTCCCATCAAACACATCCATTCAAACACTTTCTTTTTCTCTTACACAACGCCTCTTTTGTAAATAGGTATTTTCGCACTAGAAATAAATAAAAATACGAAATAAATAAAATTATTTATTTAAAACAAAATTACACTAAATTAATTATAATTATTACAAAAATTATTAAAACTTGTAAAAAAAACATTATAAGTAGCCGAAAAATAAAAAAAAATAAATTTTCGCGATTTAAAAAGACTTAATAAAAAAACACAACAGAAGTATGAAAAAGAACAAAAATAAATAACTAAAAATCGTAATTTAATAAAAGTAAATTAATTAATAAAAAAAATTCGAAAATCCAAGACAAACACAAAAAATTATTATTTTTCGTTAGGGCAGCGTTTTAATTATTATAAATATAATAAATGAAATAAAATAAAATGAAAGAAAAAACTAATAAAAACAAAAAAAAAGGATTAATGAAAAATGGAACACATAATAATAAATATAATGATGAACAGAAATTAGTAAATAAGAGAGAAATTTGTAGAGTAATATTTATTGTAGATGCGTTTTTTTTTAAATTAAAAAAAATAAAAAATAAATAATAAAGAAACAAACAAAGATTTTTATTAATTTTTTTTTCTTTAAATTTTTATTTCAATAAAAATAGCAAAAAAAAAAAATAATAAAAATTCACATACTATTCTGTGTTCCAAAATCAATCCACACCAGGCTATACTAAATCGCCAGGAAAAGTGTACATTTTACAAAAAAAAAAAAACAGAAAGAAAGAAATAAAAAAATAAAACAATAAAAATAAAGCACACAAGTCTCTTTTGTATCCTTGTTCAAATCCTTTCTAATGAAAAAATTAAAATTTTGAAATAAGATAAATAAAAATTATAAATAATATTTTATCTTTATTTTGAACAAAACAAAAAGTCGCACAAAAATAATAAAAACATTTTTTTAGTGACTCTCAAGTAGTGTTTAAAGTAAAAACAAAAATAAAAGAAAAATTATTATAATTTAAATTAAAAGATGAAATGAAGAAAAAAAAACAAAATAAGAAATTAAGGTTCTAAAGGTAATTAAATATTTAAAAAAACAAAAAAATTAATAAATAATAATAATAAAACAAGAAGAAAAGTGAAAATGAAAAAAAAAAATTAAATATGAAATTATTACAATGTAAGCTATATAAGGCCCAATATTTTCCTGTGCCAAAAATCAATTATGTTAAA
This sequence comes from Thereva unica, assembly GCA_949987705.1. Lineage (NCBI taxonomy): Eukaryota > Metazoa > Arthropoda > Insecta > Diptera > Therevidae > Thereva > Thereva unica. Next base: position 3,571,629 of record OX465286.1, read on the forward strand.
TAATGATATAAAATATATTAAAAAAAAAAAATAAATAAATATTATTGGATAATAAGCTTAAGAAATAAGGAAATAAATACGCATAAAATGTAATTTAAATTAAAAAAAAAAGAACCCCCCTGTGTTTTGTTTCGTCTATCATCATCACATAATCTAAAAACACAAAAGAAATTTTTTATTAATAATACTTATAAAAATATAAAATATTTATTAAAACAGAAACAGAGATAACCCCTGTGTAAGTATTCACGCTTCTTCAACCTGTGTGCTCTAGGTGATTTATCATTATTATCTTTACCTCGACCTAGATAGACGTTATTTACCCCGCGTTTATGACTAGGTCCAAAAAGTTGAGTCGAGATTGAGTTGAAATTTCAACCATCGTATATGATGTTGAGTTGAGTTCTACTTTGGATAGAAATAGAGTTGAATTGATATCAAAACATAACCTCAATTATTTGTGTAAAATTCTTTACTTATAGATATATAAAAATACAGAACGAAATGTTTTATTTTTCCTGTACCAGAAAAAACATCGAACACAAAACTAACGCCGAATGCGGACTTCACGGATAGAGTAAACAAACAAGACAAATTTCAGTTCAATCCAATTTCAACTCAACCTGCGTATATGAGGTGAAATATCAACTCGATCCAGATAGGAGAGCTGAGTTGGGTTGAGTGGACCCAGTTTTAACTCGACATCCTTTTATGACTGGGTTGAACCTGGGTTGAACCTGGATTGAACCTAGTCATAAAAGGGGTAATTGTTAATGTTAAGAACTTGACTGTGGAACAATCTTACGCATACCGTATTTCCAAACTCGTACTTACTAATAGACAGACATATTGCACTATGCCCTGTTCGGCATGATGGACCTGGTAGTGCAAAGGGTGAAATCAATTTGCAAAATAGAAGAAATAACAATTAAAAAAAAAAAATACTGCCCCTCTTAAACCTACCTGACATTTTTCTATGTTGAGGCAAATTCCTTGCGATTCCGTGTATTCTTTAGTTCCTTTTATCATAAAGAAAAAAAATATTTTTAGATATCGAAAAGAGTGCGTAATTGATTGATCGTCTGAAGTTTCTACTATAGATTTTCTTGTTATCACAACACACACACTTTATATTTGTTTTTCCTTTTGCCACTAGCGAGATAAAAAATACATTACCTTCAAACATTAAACGATAAAAATCTAAATAACTTAATAAACTGTTCGATGTACCTGAAGTAATCAAGGTATTCGAGTGATAATATGCCAACAGTTAACGGGGCAGACAATAAATGAATAAGGAAAAAAGAGAACCACAAATAGTTTCCTATGCTTGAGAGAACACATATTATCTACAATGTCGCGCCAAACACTGATAAAAATCTGAGGGTTATGAAAGAGATAGAAGATTTTTTGTTATAGATATATAGTAACAAAATTTCCAAGAAGCCCACGAATGTAACAAAAATCAAAACAAAACGATTTTGTAACAGTGTTGCGCGATATCGCAAAATCGATTTTTTCATCGATTTTTATCAGCCGCCTTAGCTAGATACGCAAGCGTGTCCGCATTAACGAGAGACAGCCTCGTCGGAGTGTTATACATCCTGAAGTAACACTAGTGGACCAATGATAAGGAAGGGTCCTTGTGCCAAGAATAGAGGATGAGGGTTTAGATTAGACTATGCCTGCAAGTAGAGTTGAGATTCCTACGAAGATAAAAATCGCATTGATTTAGTACAAAGGCAAACAAACACTCTTCCTTTGTCTGCAGTCATCGGTTTCAATAGAAGCATTGGGAGGTGCCATTTCAGACCCTGAGATCTACACGTCATCCAAAGATCCCTGGCCTTGTTGCTGTCTATTTAGAAGATCCTTATCTTTGAGGATCAGCCTAATATGGGAGAATCGAATGGTGACCCCTTCAGACTAACCTCATCCATTCTGCCAATTGCTCAGATGCAAGGGTATTATTGACCATACTTTCTTCAATTCAAACGACTTGTCGTGTCGTGACGACTCGACTTTCAGCACAGGGGCCATAGTACCGGCACGAAGAACAAAGGAAAGACCTGCTAGGTGGGTACCTGCTGGCTAGCGACTAGTAAGTAAGTGTTATTGGTATATTAATCGTTACCACCTACTCCTCCTTTTGCAGGCTCGAAACCGGGCAGCATGTCCTGGAGGAGTGTTTGTTGAAGGATTAGAAGAAGTTGAAGTTCAGGTGTCAGTGAATTGGTTGACCAAAAATCACGCACGCGCAAACGATTGTTAATTGTATGTGAAAAATTTCTGGTTAAGTACCAAAAACAAAAATTTAACTAAAAAAAATCTAAATAAAAACAATATTGACCCAGAAAATCCCCCCACAGCAAGAACTTGTTGGACAACTTTTAGAAAAACTTACAAATTGGCTGGTGTTGACTCAAAATGCAGGGAAAGAATTATTTATTATTAGTAGTAAAATATACACAAAAACCTGTGAATCATCAATCTAGTGACTAAGACTAGAAATATTAATTACACCCAGGTACGTCCAAGTCTTGAACAAAATATACCTACAAAACTAGTAATTTTTTTTTTAATTAACAACTAAACAATTGAAAATGTTACATCCCCATTTTCCCATCATTGATTGCAGATGATGATTACTTATGCAATATATATACAATATTAGCCATGAACTTCTCGCTAATGTTACATAATCAAACGCTACTAAAAACGACCTTTACCTGTTTGATTAAAAGGTGAAAAAGAGCACACATATATGTATGTATATATGCACATACATGATGTGGAAAATTAACAAAAAAAAAAAAATAAAAATAAATAAATAAATAAAAACATGGCAATTCTGTCTGGTTAGTGATGATTGATGCTGTATTAGTAGCAATAATGAATGGGAAATGTGTGCATCATTGTACCAATTAATTCTCAGGTGCAAAAGCTGATAAAAATAAATTAACTAATTAGGAGTAAATAATCCAGAACAAGCACATATGTTCATTATTTTTTTAATCACTTACTTAAGATCGTTTTAAAATTAAACAGAAATTTTTAATGATGCGAAAAATTATTCCTGGAAATATATGTTTTTTTTTTCAAGAAAAAACTCCGCAGCAATTCACCTGAACAATAATCAAGACTCATTAGCACCTGTATATATACGAATTGTTGTATTTAGCTGTAAATTGCGGGGCTGCTGTTGGTGTATATATTTTCTTATCACCTCGTTCAAAAAAAAAAAAAATAAAAAAATTGCCATTACATTCCGGTGTTAAAAAAAAACCTTGTGCGGCCTCTGGTTGGCGGTATGCCGGCTGCATACCTTATTCAAGACTCATATGCCACAAGGCGGCGGCACCGATGATCAAATTTCTTAAATAGTATTGTTTTAGCATTATTTTTACTTTTCTGTTGTTTTTTTTGAGAGTTTACTGTGTGTACCTGCGTACCACCGCCTTTTACCTCTTTACGCTTTATTTAATTTTTTTTTATTTTTATTTTTTACCTGGATGGTTTTTACGCTCTCCCTCTCTCTCTCTATCGCGCTAAGCGGCCTTGGCAGCAAATTGGCTAATTGGTAAATAAAAGTTTGTGTGCTTGGTTCGTGTTCATTTTTTTTACCTGTGTTGTAAATTTCATTTTCCTTTGCTGGGTTTTATAATGTTTGTTTTGTAAAGCTCTGCTCGATCGTGACTAATTTTATATTTTTTATTATCTATCTAACTTTGAAATTCGCTTTTTCCACTATTATTGTTACTAAAACTTTTTTTTTACCATGTTCCAAATATAGTTTTATATGATTTACCTTCGACAGAGATAAAGAACAAACAAGCAAACAAAAAAAATCACATATAAAAATAAACTTAAATTTAAAATGCCAAAAAAAGCACATTTAAAAATTCCCATAATTGTCATTGCTGTTACCTGTAAATGAAGGTAAGGTCAGTGAGGAGCCGGGGCGGGTGGGGAACGTTTGTTATCGCCTGATAAACTTCTGTTGCTATTTTTTATTGCATGCCCCGGGATGGCATAAAATCTGTTGTCATGTGATATCGTAAATAAATGAAGAATAACACCGATCCACAGTGAAATGTTGAGAGACTGTGATAATAATAGCTTGATAATACAGGTGTGCGAGCTAAAAAAAAATTATGGAGGGTAGCAGTAGGGGATGGGAATTTGAATGATAACACGAAACAAGTGTAATTACTGTAGAATGAAAACCTTGGATGCATGATACCGATAGGCAAAACTGTTTCGAATTATTTTTGCCTTTTTTCATATTTATTCTAGGCCAATCTTTTTATTTTTGTACACCAGTAGCGGCCAGGTATTTTTTTTTATAAAATTATTATAAATACAGCCCAAGAGTATTTTGGATCTTGGAAGCTGTAAAATTACGAAGAGTTAGCAGAGGCATACCACAGGGAGGGGTGCTGTTCCCGCTACTATGGCTTCTGGTAGTGGACAAAATTCTCAGGAAACTACAGGAAGCAGGAGGTCGCATATGCTACCGACCTATCCTAGGTAGAAAAAGAAAAAACAATGAAGAAACCACGGTGTCAGAAACGCGGTAATGTAAAAGAGAAATGTCATTTTAGTGCCGACGTCACTAGGTGACCCTTTTTTACGGTATTCGAAGCTGTCAGTCAATCTTTTACATTGCTTGTTTCTGTATGCCTCGTGAAGGAAATCAACTTTCAAGTGTCCAAGATTTGACGGTGGACAGCTACATCTAGCCGCAATAATAGAGTACTTAGGTGTTATACTTGACCGTAAACTGAACTGGAGGCTGGATACTGGCAAGAAAAGCCATACGCCCATAGCAATATACTTGGTATGTGTGACAGAGGGCTGATCCCAACCACCACGCACTACATAGCCTCAAGTTAGAGTCAAGAGTTCAAAAGGAAAAGCCTGCTCTGTAGGAATAGCCTCAAGAAGAAACGGAGACGCCCTGAGAAAATTTTATATTCGGATATTCACCGACACCTCCGAGGTGTCAAAGGACGTCGCGGTAGGGATTTATCTAGAGAGCACTAACAGTTTCGTGTCCTGGGAACTCCCGTTACGGACTGTGCCACACAATGAACTTCGAACCTACACAAGGAGCAAGCATTGGAATTGTCATAGATAGCCTCTAAAAAAGCTCTGGATTCAGTAACGATGCGACCTGCTAGACCAGGCTAGGTAGAAACAGTATCTAGGACGACCAAGCTGAATGCTTTACTAAACTGGTTATGTTTACCCCAATTCCGGCACCCCCATCTACTATCTGCCTTAGAGCAATACGTCTTTTCCACACGACTCCAGTTTGCGGTAGCTTAAAGAAAGACTTAAGATCGGGATATACTTCTATGCTCACGGCAACGGAGTGCCCAACTTTAAGAAAACACTGCCAATTTCGGGGGATTTTCCTCAAGACTATCACCAGGGCCGCTGTCTCCAGGGATGCTATCGGCCCCCAGAATAGAAAGGCTTAAAGACTTGCTTGATTGTATGTCACCACCATATTATTATAGGCCTACTAGCAGCACACAAGCTAGAAATCAAGTCAAGTCCTGGATGAAACTTCTGAAACGTTTTGAAAATGTTTATACATTTTTAAACGACAAGTTGTTTAAGGTTAATTGTCTGAGATTGCTTCACCATTTACCATTAATATTTCTGTAAACAAATTTAAATACACAATAAATTCGCTAGAAGCTTATCTTTTTCCTGTTCTCCAGGCTTCTACGTATTTTCTGTTCAATTATTCGAGTGTTATTGTGCAACGATCGATTCCAAGAAGATTCGGTCTTGGTGATTGGCATTTTTTATTTACCAATTCCGCTTTAAGTTTGTAAGCATTGACAATTTCAAATTTTTAATCCTTCAAGCAAAGGGGTAAATTTTTTTAAAAGTAATTTCTGTGTGATTTTATACAATTCAGCGCGCTGAATATGAATTATCTAAAGGATAAAATTAGAGAAGGTCCCCCTTTGCATTGTCGAGCAGTAAGCTCTATTAGAAGCAATCGAATGGGGACCGTCTACCATAAACTACCATCGCGACATATTGCTGCCTTCGGCGATCAAATAGGAAAGGCATTTCTTGCTTATTGCGCTTACATGTGAGGACTATATGTGAAGCTCGCCATCATTATGGCATTCCTGTATTTTTCCGCTTCAACCCAGCTCACTAATGCCGGTTAAATTTATCCCTAGTCCTAATAATGCTAATCCTTAGGGGTGTAATGACGACGACCTCCACGTGGTTCACCCTGGGCAATGCGTTCTCGAACGTAGCAGACAGTCGTCCTCCCAACCTTTTGTTCCTCCCCCTGCTCTCAATCCCCGCTGCTCATTTTCAATCCCCAATCCTCTGGGTCGGATCAAGGTGTAATACATACCGTGCCGAAGATCATCTTGGCTGACGAGCCTGGTTAAAAAAATAGGTCATGAACGGCGTCCTCTGGTACCTAGCGATCTCCGGTTCTAGCTAGCCTTACGCGGGTACTGCGGATTTCTGCTCGGGTGGAGCTCGTTTCTCCGCTACTCGTGGAAGTAAGGGAGGGGAGGGAGGGAGGGGATCAGGGGAGCAAATGATCTGCGGAAGAGCCAACAACCTAAGAAGACCTGACTCCACGAAGGCAGGTCATCAAAAAGTCCGCGTGGCCAGCAGAATCCTTGGGCACCAAACAAGTGTAGGTTGTGGATGACCAAATGTTGAAGGAGGATTACACCATAGTCCATATAGGATCTATGGAGGAACCACAGTCTAGTTCCAAAAAAGTCCAAGACGCACGGAATCAAAGCAAATAATCGACCTCCCGGACAAGAACGAAGAAAATGGGAAGATCCCCAAACACAAAGGTGCAAAGCGCCCTCGCTAAAGTGGCTATGGAGGTGCTTCACACTTCACAGGATGGCTTAAGGAATCCTCCATAGTAGACCCAACGATCACCGATCTTCAGGTAAACGGGATTAAAACTCAGTCGCACTGGAGGCAGTCCTACACATAACCTAACTTGTTAAAGGTACCGCTGGGATACCTCTAGACCTTTTTTTCAGCAATCCAATCTTCTGTTTTTCCTTCAAACTAATCTTACTGCAGTAAATTGAACCATGAGCTGAATGTTATGACGTATTGGTAGTGAAGACGGTTGGTTGGATCATGGGAAAATCGAGGAGGTTAAGATCGTTTGCGCCCATACCTACTGCTAAACAAGAGCCCAGTAAAACAATTGTTTTTTTTTGCCAATGGGCATACAAGGAAATCTCCTTCAAAATTTTCCAGATTTAATCAATTATTGTTAGGAATTCTTTGGATTTTTTCTTTTTATCATATTTCATGATCGGATAGTGTTGTCCGATCGTTCATCCATAAACAAGGTAACTTTACACCGCACTTGAGAGCTACACGATGATGAAACTTAATATTGCTATAATAAAAAAAGAGTGTCTGCAGCGACTCCTTAGCCAGCCAGAAGCAGAATCGTTCTACATACGTATATAAGCATATACATATACATTTATAAGTATACAAATTTGTTTGCTGGCATAAAAAGTTAGTCATAGTAGTATAATTGCTACTAAATGACTTTTAATAAAATTATAAATTTTTCCATTGCAGCTTTTCCCTTTTTTTATTTTTTTTTCAGGTAAGTAGAAGAAAGCCCCTAGATTACTTTCTTGGCGGTGTTTTTATAGTTTGACTTTTTTATCATATAAAATATTTTTACATGCCTGCGATAAGGAACATCGCTTGACGATTAGAGAGTAGTAACAAAAAGCCAATAGTATTTTTTTCCTCTCTTTTCTCCTCACAATTATTTCCGATTCCAAGGCCAACTACTCAATTAAAGCCGCATTCTTGTTGCGGTCTTGTGAGTCTCTTCCAATGCCTTCGTTTTTTTTTGTTCATTATTATTTTTTTCAATTCTGTTTTTTTGTTGTATTCATTTTTACACCTTTTTATCAATGGAATGCAGATTTTCACACCTTATACACCTATAAAAGTTTTTGATATGTACATAAGATATAGGTACGAAATTGTGAGATTGTTTATCTATACATATATATATATATATGTGTTATGAAATGCCCTCCTAGTTGGATAATAAACAAAAACATCGCGCGGTGGATAAGCGATTGATCGGTTTCTGGTTTGGGTTACGAGCAAGATCGCCGCCGCCGCCACCTTTACGAAAACTGAAAAAGTCAAGAGAAGAGAAGATCCTAGACCGGAAGAAGATTGAGGCAAGTTACACGGCATAACATTTCTTCCATCAACACTTCCAATAATTCCAATAAACCGGTTTTATAGGCAAGGGGTCGCGGGGAAGTTTGTTACTTGTGCATCCCAAAAAATTCTCGACTGCACAGAGCAACACACTAACACAATCATAATTTCATTCTCGGGGCTACGAAAATGACTTAAAGTTTGTACACAGCTACATAGACAATTGAATTGTTACACGAAAAAATGCAGAACAGTCAGTTTATCGTGAAATTCGTATAACACGCACAAACCGGTTTGTTACAGCAGAAAGTGTTATGCCGTGTAACAAGCCTCATTGATTGCAATGCAGTAACACCGTGTCTCTCTTGAATGATCAATATATAAGTTACCTATGTATTTTTTGCGCGATATCTCTAAGATCAGGTCTGTTGTGTGATAATTTAGAATTCGGAGTTTTCGGATTAATTTTCGGAATGTCATTTTTTGTTTGGTATAGCTCGGTAACCAAAAGTCCTGCAGGATTTTTTGCTCCCAGCGGAAAGAAGGAGAATGAATGCGGTAGGTGAGGGAAAGTTATCATTTATCAGTAGTGGCACTGCTGGGTCATTGCCGATTGGACTTGGATGAAACACACCGAATGCTGGATCTCCGACTATCTGGTCTGCCTATCCTATCATTTTTGGTCTCTTGGTTTATCTGCCCTACAATACCTGGCCTATCTTCTCTGAGCAACCTGTCCTATCTGGTCTGGACTACCGCGTCTATCTGGTCTCGCCTGACTAATCTATTTGGCCTGGACTGCCGGGTCTACATTCATTGCTGTCCATCTGAATGGCTAGACAATGCGAGTATTGATTGACTCCAGGTCTAGATCGTTGAAAATCGATAGATAGTCCACAAGGTCTCCAGACAGAATAGCAAATATCCCCATAGATGTAACTTCGCGCCAGATCCTCTTTTTTCACTACTAGGCGAAGGAGGCTCAGTAGCTTTCTTTGACCCAATAATGCAATAGATGCATACATGATCATGGGCCTTATGACCATTGTGTATAGCCAAAACGTTGACATCGCATATTAAAATTGTCGACTGATATGGTGAAATATATATGCGCTGGGCAGTTACTCTCTCAGTCTGGAGAGCTGTTTATCTGGTTTATCTGCTGGATTTCCTGGAGAGCTGTTTATCCAGAATTATTCCTTCTTTGAACTACTGTACTATCTAACTGATACAATGTCATTCCTTTGAGGTTTAACATTCAAGCTATTGCTCCAACACCAGCTATGCACATGCGACAGACAAACTGGCATCAGGTCGAAGACGGTACCATCATTTTAATGATGTCATCTGCTTAGGCTTGTGATTTGAAGCCCGAATTATTCAGTTCGACAAGAAGTTCGTCGATTAAAATTGGCCGTAGAAAATATGATAGGACGCTTGCTTGAGGACAGTCATATAGAGCCATTATCTTAATCGATTCGTCATTCTGCTCCTTAGAAGCGTCATGGTTCATCTTGCTACCATCTTCGTTAGTCGCTTTGTAAAGCCCATCCTCGATATCTGCGAAGACGTGCTATTTTCTATCAGCTAATCCCCCCCAAATAAGTTGCTTTAACTTTATAAGCCTTATCAATTTTAAATTTTAAATCCTTCAAGCTAAATAATAAATTTTTTTAAATGTATGCTCCTTGTGATTTGCTATTATTCAGCGCGCGCTGAATCACAACTTCTTTTTATTATATAAAAATTTAAAAAAAATCTTTTATCAAATCGTTTTTGAATAACAAAATACATGTATATATGTGCTGACATACTCGAAACCAGCGCGGATAATAAAATATAAGGATAAAGTCATGCGCGCTAGTAGAGTTGTATTGCGCGCAACCTATTAGCGGCTTATACCTTTTGAAGGAGATTAAATGGATTTAAAATGAATCCATTTAGAAGATTCCTGGAACTTTCAAGCGTATTGGCATATTAAAAACATGTGAAACGACTTGAAAATGTTTATACAAATTTTTTAACGATCAGTTGGGGGATGTTATTCAAAAACTCAATCAACACTGCCGCTGCAACGCTGTAAATTGCTGCATTCTGCAGTGTGCAACTGTTCCACTCCATTCAATGGATTTCGGACGTTCAATCGATTTCGATCGATATTGTTTTATATATATTCTGTTAAATTCTTTTGTCTGATTATTATTACATCAAAAAGTGTCGATCGGTTTTGTTGCTGGAATGTTCGTTAATGGCAAGATCAGTAAAAGTATTAATTTTTAAAAAACTAATAGATAAACTATTTTGCTGTTAAAAAGTCTATGAATGAAGTAAGTATCTCTGTTGGAAAAAATATATGTTTTGGTTATGTAACACTGTGTGTGACACGAAAAAGTGACTTGCTTCTCGTATCACACAAGTTTCGCGCATTCTTTACCAGCCAGTTGGTATCTACCTGTATTTTTTTGCTATTTTATTTCTGTTTACTATTTTGCTGGATAAAAGATAAAATAATTTATATTTAGTTTGCTCATTGAAAGTTGCTTGTTGATAAAAAATATTAAGAATTAAAATTTTTGTGATAATTTTAAGTGAGATAAAAATATATGATCACGACCAACGATCATATAAGTAGTTATTTTGTATGAGACGATCGTGCATGACATTATTTTTTTTTTTTTTGGTTGTTTGATCTTGATACGATGAGATAAATATGATTAACCTTTATACTATTGTGATTACACTTAGTTGCAATCAATTTTTTTTTTGGTTTCTACATCGATAAAAAGTAAAGCGATCGTGTACTGATCTCTAAAAAGTGATATCCCGCTTTAAACTGGACAGACATAAAAGTGTTTGCTTTTTGGAACTTGTTTTGCACATTTTGTTGTTGTTGTTGTTTTTTTGGAATATTCTACAGAGTATATATGTATGTATAAACACATATAAAATTATTATTGTATTTTTCACTCCAGGTATTGAAGAAAATTTTTATCTACCTGTTGAAGCTTTTGTGTTGTGCGCGTTTTATCCTTGGTTTGGTTTTTCGATGTTGTTGCTGCTCTGTTTTTGCTACCTTCCTGTGTGCTGTCTGTCTGTTATCCAGCCACGAGCGCATCTACCTACTTCTATACATACAGGCGGGCGCAGCGGCCCCAACAGCTCTATAGGAGCTCTTTCTCCAGAAGTTTTAGTCTTTCAGTAACAGAGTGAATCCGGTGATGTGAGGAGCAACTGGTGTGTAGAAATTCCGTAATGATTTTCTATTAAAAATATTTATAGTATATATATATTTTTTTGCTACTACGCAACAATATTAGTTTTTTTTGTGTTATTATTATTTTTGAAAAGTATTTTTTTTTTGGTTTTTTTTTGAGATAAAAAAAAATTGTGTTTGTTGATATTCGATATTTTCTTCTTTAAATATTGTGTGTGCTGCACATGTTTGATTATTTTTCTTGAACGGAAATCTCGGGTATCTTCTTTGCTAACGTGGAGATATGGTATATATATGTTGTTTTTGGATATATCGCCGCTAGAATAATATATATTTATTTATCGCTCACGCGTGTGTGATTGTGTGCGTCTCAGTTTCATACAAATATAAAATATAATATATTTCTTATCTATTATCACAAAAAAAAAATAATAATAATAATAATAAGTAAATAAAAGATATCACAGAGTGTGCTAAAAACAAAATTTAGATCAGGGCAATATCCCCCATGTGCTGTGCATACTTCAATGGTAGATATGAAAAAAATATCCATATATATGAGAGATGGAGAGGATTGTAGTAAAATATATATTATTACATATATTTTTCTTGTTCCTGGATATACCTACTATATTTTAAATGGATAACATTTTATTTTGGTGTCTATGCACCAAACACAGAACCGCAACAAACAAAATTCCGGTTTCCTGTATATATATTTTTTTGAGATGATTAATCTTCAACTGAAATTCATCGTCGTCTTCTCCAATACCGCCCGAAAAAAATATCAAAATTCTTCAGGGTCAATTTTATATATCTATATAGAGATGGTGTGGTAAATGTGGCGTGATGTAGTCGCCGAAAGTTCCACTTTTCTTTTTTTTTTTTAAATTATCAGAGATATTCTTGCAAGGTGTTTATTATTAATAATAATAAATATTATTAGGGTGCAGATTATAATCATCATCTTATTGGGATCTTCTATATTCGATATTATCAATAGTCAGTTGATAATGTTTTTGGTTGCTATGCTGGTTATATATTTTTTTAAATTTTTTGGATATCATCTCATTTTTTTTTAAAAAAAGGCTTGAATGTATCGTGGCTGATCTCACATATATTTCGCATCATATAATGCATGGATACATATATATCCATCAAAGCAAAAAAAATAAAACATCCATTCTAAACAGCCTTGAAGATGAGATGAGGATTTCATACATCTATACCATTCATACATATATATTATCAATTGCAATTGCGGATGTATCTGTTATAATATATCCAGGTGATATTCCACCTGTAAAATTTTTAATACTCTCTCTCTCTGTCTCTCTATTTACAGAGAAATATCTGCCTGCATCCAGAGTATGCACTAATTGCATTGCTCCATCCCGTCATCTACCTGTCGGAAATGGGTGCGGCGTTATCAATGCTTGTCCATTTGTGTTTCTTCTTCTCTCTTCTCCTTTTTTCGTGCTGTTTTTGTTTTTCTTTTTTTTTGAAATTTCCCGTGTTTCGTGAGTTTCACACAAATATATCCAGGTACACATCCAATTTTCTCGTCTCTTTACGAGATATAGTAGAAAACTTTTATTAGTGAATACCCCCTCCCCCCCAGAAATCACGTGCACATTTTTTCGATGATTTTTCTGCCGTGTGCCGTGTTTTTTTTTCTTTTTATCCCCCACCTTTCATTTAGGTATTACTATTTCATAGTAGACAATGTTTGTCACTATTTCTGCATTTTTTTTATCTTCTTTAAATTCCTTGTGTGTACATTGAAAACAATTTCAATATTACGTAAGAAGTTTTGCGCGCTGCTATGAGGATGATTAGGTCACATCCACGATGGAGGATGAATATTTTTTTTCCTTCTTTTATTCTTTTCACTTTTTGTATTTTTTTTTCTTTTTTTCCGTAAATACATTTTTCACGGAAATATGCAGCACACATGTGGAACGATCAATTCTCGGAATGGCATAATGATAAGGGAAGTGTTTTTCTTGTTAATTTGTGTGTTTTTATTTGCGAGATAATATTCAGAATATAATTTATTTTTTATTATTGTTAATTTGTTTCAAATGAACAAAAGGTGTTTTTAACGTATACAAAGTGAGGTGTGATTATAGGGATTATTTATGGTTTCAACTGGCGGTTCTTGCAATAACAGGTGTTCATTTTAAACTTCTGTTTAGTTTAAATATTTTTATAAAAATTAATGTTATTTTTAGTTTAATCTAAAGTACAAACAATGATTATTAATATGGCATAATATACCGGCTGTATTTCGCATATTGCAAACAAAAAAACATAAACATTGAATCGTTGCTATAGCATATTGTCGTAGAATTTATTTTTAACTTAATAGCCAAAGAAAAATCGTTTTTAATGTTGTGTTGCGGCTAATTGAAAACTCCAGTTGAGAAAAATCACGCGCCCCGCGGAAATTTTTCACGCCAGAGTGTGCGATTTTCAGGCATATTATCGTTGTCGAATCATCAAAGTGAGATTTGTTATAGTCGCGAGATGTCACGTCGTACCACTTTGAATGTGGTGAATTTTCGTTGGCGAGTGACGTGACGTTTTTTTTGTTGTGAAAGAAACTAGTACAATATTTATGCAAAATTAAAATTTATTTATTTTAATTCTCTATAAACTTTTAAAGAATTTTTCTTTGATGATACTGTTGATATCTTCCAAAGCCTGGTATCAAGGAAAATGTCACTCCACATACGACAGTTAGAATACAAGATTTTCTTGGTCTAGCCGTCAGGAGTCATTCGGTAATGCACAATCACTGTTGCGGTCAAACAAACAGCAGAAAAGTATTGCCTTATTATACCGCTCTAAACGGGTTTCTTCTTCTTATTTTTTGGGGTGATATTTGGGATCCGAAAATGTCGCGGCCACTTCACTTGACCTATGGTCATATATCTTATATTTAGAAGCCCTACCACTTGAATAGGCGTATCAGACTGTCTGGTATGAATTTTCGCTAGATTTGACTGTTCGAGTAGGGCACACGTATTCAGCATGAAAGGCGGCAGACTCATTCTCTTGAAGGCGAAGGCTGCACGCGAGGTCCTTCGCCCTTCCTTTGCTCCATAAGTAGTAATTGAAGGCGCAGCTTCCGGTGATCAAGCCAACAAGTGTTCTCAAATCCTTTCTATCCTGCCCAACAATTCCGACGGCACATGAAGGAACCGCTTAGAGTTGTCCAATGTGTGTTTCAGCCAAGTCCGGCCTTCTTCACCAAGCCGGTGTGCTCCCCAATAGCCGGTTTTGGACCGATGAATGCAATGTATTTGTTCCATAAAAATAAAGGATAAGACATTGGCTGCATTCGAAAACTGGGAGACTGGGTACGCTCAAAGGTGCCCAGAGGGGATCGTTAAACGACAGAAAAACTACCAACAGAAAAAACTACCCACTGCTATGCAGCCCTCGCCACGATAACTTCCATCCATTGTTTTTGTAAGTTTGGAATGGTTGTTTTAAATATTTCCAAGGCATTTGACAGAGTATATGCCCCCCCCCCTTCTATGCTCTATTTACTAAAGGCTCGATGACATTGAGCGTGTTTACAAGCTACTAGTCGGCGATCTGATTAAAAAATTGTTATTGAAGTACTTGTTCCACTGGCCGACCAAAGTCAAAATATTTGTCTGCTCTCATATATGCAAACAAACATCGCGTAGCAACACAAAAGCTGTTTCGATCGCTGCTGCACCGTGTGTGTGTTCAGAAAACTTGCAGCAAACCTTTTGTCAAAAGCCCTGCATACATTGTCTGTAAAGCTTTTGCCTCTGGCTGCTTTCGTCCGCGTGTATCATCGGTGATTTTAACACATCAAAAAAGAGAAGTCGACTATATTTTTACGCTGTATTAAATGGGAGCAAGAATTTAACATGACTATCCTGGAAAAGTCCTAGAAAAATGCAAGGAATAGAAAAGGGCTTTAATTTGGGTAAGTTTAAACATAAATTATATTACAAAAAAAAATATTAAACAATTTTTTTTTGTTTTCTTTTAGGCAACTACCAAAATTTGGAATTAATCGGAATGCAAAACCTCCAATAAATGTTCAGTTAAAACTTTTTTTCTCAAATTTCATACATACCAAGTACATACAGACTATATATGTATATTCTCGGCTTTGTTTGAAAATAATAATAATAGTAATATTTAAAAATCGTAGAAAACTAAAACTCATCTAGTTCATTAAATTAATCTCGGAAAGCACAAGAATAAAAATACCATATGGTCTTAATGTGCTTAGATTACTTAGAAAACACTCATCAATTATTATTGGTCGAAATTTTATATTTTGTTTTTAGTTTGTAATATTTTGTTATTAATAGAATTGATATTTAGGAATTAATAGAAATAGAATAGATATAGAAATTAATAGAAGAAATTACTTAAGATATTAATATTAGCTAGGAGCTGATATAACCTCCTGCATCTTAGTTGTTTGAAATATAGTACTGTTAAAACTGTCATCCCCGTATTAAAACTGCAGAAACACGTTCCTGTACTTTTTGTGCTCCATTCCCACCACTCAATAAGCACCTTGCAGTAAGTGAAAGAATGTAGAAAGTATGGGTACAGACCTACAATCTTGAGACGCGCATTGTCCTCACCTCTAAGGTAGAGAATTAATTTTGCTATGCAGCTATTAAGCATGCGTTTATGCCACCACACTAAAACTTGTGTTTTTATGTGCTCAAAGCCAAGCTTAAAAATCACTTTCCTCATCAAATAAGCCAATAAAAATATTTGAAATAATTTATCTACAGCGGCGTTATAAAAACAATTATTTTCTTACAAAAAAACGGGAATTTAAAAAACGAAATGCCATGCCTAAAACACTTCGCGCTCTTCTACCAGCTTCTCATAGGTTGTTTTGCTTTAATTCCTCAGTTAATGCCGTATTGAAGAGTCCAACTAAAATTCGTGCACTTACTTGAAATAATTAATCTACAGCGGCGTTACAAAAACAATTATTTTCTTACAAAAATCAGGAATTTAAAAAAAAAAAAAAAACTCCAAAATTCAGAACATTTCGCGCACTTTTTCCAACTACTAATAGTGTTGTTACCCTTAATTTCTCACTTGCCGTATTAAAACAACTGAAATACGCGCACTTCTACTAACTTCTCACAGTTGGTTTTGCCTTAATTCCTATACCTCAAGTAAAATCGTATCTAACTGGAATTGGGACTTCTCCTCACTCGCGAACTATTTAAGCAAAGCACACCAAATTCCCGTTGTCATTCGCGTGGTGGCTGTCGTGTGTGTTGTGTCATGTTCAGTGGCAGTGAAAGGGCTTTAGTGAAGTGATCGTTGAGGGGAAGTGCTTAGTGGCAGTTTCTCAGTGGTCATCCTTTGTAAATGAGGGGAAAATTATGCTTCAGCTGTTTAGGATTTTGTGAATGAAGGGGAAATTATGCTTCGTTTAGGTTTGTTACAGGAAATTGAGGAGAACAAGATTTAGTACCTTTGGTAATAAATAAATAATAGTATAATAAATCTAATGTTAATTAGAAAAGGAAAATAAAAAATAATTTTTTAAAAACACGTTAAATAAAACGAAAAAAAATTATACGAAAATAAATAAATTAAACAATAAATATAAAAAATGACAAAAGGTATATTTATAAAATCAAATGATGAATGATTGAATTTTTTTAGTATCTAAAAATAATAATAAAACAAACAACATAGTGATGAGGGCTCATAGTAGCTCCTCGGTAACTTTTTATATGAGCTTTTTAGTGCATACATATTTACGTACAGTAAACTCATCTTTAGACTTGACTCAATTCAGGCATAAAATTGCTATGTAAATGCCGTTTGAGTACTTGACTATTAAAATAACGAAGTATATTTGTTAAGCGTTTGAAAATATTTTTAAAAACAATTTAATAATGCCAAAAAGTGTGTTGTCTGTTTTATAAAGAAGAAACCGTTTCGAGATTATTCACTAGGTGAAGACATATGTTCAAGTTCAAGTAAATTTCATGTCATTCTTAAGACAAGTTAAGTAAAATTAAATTTTACTAGAAATATAGCTTAAGTTGCTTTGAGTTTCAAGTCAAGAAGTCGTAAACGTAATATAATTGTCGCTGTATATTCGTTTTATGACTCGATTACTAGTAGTCTATCTTTGAGCGATTCGGCACATTTAGTTTTTCCTGTCCTGATATACTTCTTGGTTTAATGTGTATTGTTTTCGATATCAAAACACACTTGCCTTGGCTTTACCGTGGCAGTCTGTGTTTGTCTGAATTTTTGGTGGTTTTTGCGAAGAGAGATGTCGCCGCCACTCCCGTAATTCTTATTTGCGATCTCAGGTGTAGAATGAAACGCCCAGGTTTCGTCTAACCAAAACGCAAAGATTGTCCATAGTGATCTGGGGCACGTACAGTTTCTCTCAGCCTCCAAAGCTTTATTTTTAGGGTTATGCTCATACAGCCCGCGCCAAAACAGAAGGGCATTGAGCGCGCATGTTGACAATATAAGTGAGTCGTTAATTTTAAAACAAACTGAGTGTCGTAGGGACTTGAGACTACTATCACTAACGTATCGAAACAGCGCTTTCGAGAGTCCCTTGTTTTTTATCGCAGGCTCTACATGGGGACGATTGTCTCCTTAAATATTTTATTATTTATTTATTTAGTTTAGCCAAATATTTTTGTATTGTTAAAATTATTGAAATGAATTTTTATTTTTTTGTTACTAACTTGCAATTTGTATTTTCTTCTAGATCCTAAATAAAAAAAAACCAACACAAAAACAAGAAACGAGTGCCTTTTAAGAAAACATTGATGCCAAAAAAAACCCAACAACCAGTGTGCTATGTTATTTAAGAAACTATTTTAAAAAATAAAAACGAAAAAAACACAAAATTGAAAATTGATAAAAAGAAATTTTGTCAATTATATATTTTAGAAAAGTAAAAAACAAAAAAAAAATAAGACAGAGAAAAAAGGCGAAGGAGTATAGAAGAAAATAAACTTTTATGTTTCTCCTTAATACAAAAGATAGTACATGCAAAAATTATTAAAATAATATATATATAACATTCCAAAAAAAAACTATTATTAATTAAAACTATATAATATTATTTTTCAAAAATTATAAACTAATCAACACAAAAAACAAAAATGTCCCGAAATGAGAATGGTGTTACATCAGATATAGTTAATTATCAACGTTCGTGCCACATAGTTAAGCGTCCAGATTTTGAAGGGTATGGCTTTAATTTACATTCAGAAAAGGGTAAATTAGGACAATATATTGGTAAAGTTGATGAAAATTCACCAGCTGAACAGGCTGGCCTAAAGCAAGGTGATCGAATTATTGAGGTGAACGGTGTTGATATTGGTAAAGAGACACATAAGCAAGTTGTACATCGTATTAAGGCAATATCAAATGAGGTACGATTATTAGTTATAGATCCAGAGAAAGAGAAAAAATTAAATAATAATAATAGTAAAGCGGTAATACCGCAATCAACAATTGTACAATCAACAACAACAATAACAACTGGGGCAACCACAACAACAGCAACAGAAAAAACAGCATCGGCGGCGGCAACAACAACAGCGATCACAGCACCAACAACACCAACAAATGATATAATCAAAACAATATCATCACAATCAGCTAAAGATGAAATCGATAATAATGGTATTACATCAGCACAGGAGATATGTAATAATAATAAAGAAGCAATTATAACAACTGATAATGGTCATAAAGATGTCCAAAATGGTATATCATCATCATCAACAATAACAACAACAATGTTATCATCATCATCATCATCATCAACAACATCATCATCATCAATAATTCAAAAGAAATCAGATACTATAAATGTGCCAACAACTCCGCCTCAATTGCCGCCACAACAACATATTGAACGTCC
Organism: Thereva unica; assembly: GCA_949987705.1. NCBI lineage: Eukaryota > Metazoa > Arthropoda > Insecta > Diptera > Therevidae > Thereva > Thereva unica. The sequence goes on from OX465286.1 coordinate 3,591,008, forward strand.
AACAACACCAAGCACATCAGAAATTGCCAATTCTACTACTACTACTACTACTACACAGCAGCAGCCGCAAAAAGGAGCGATGACAACTGGTCTAAATTTACCAATGACTGCAGCTGAAATGCGGGCAAAATTATTATCAAAAAAGAAATACGATCCAAAAAATGATAGCGTCGATGTGCGAAAGAAATTTGAAATTATTAAAGAATTGTAAAAAAACAAAACAAAAATCCACAATATACGATAATAATAACAATACAACATCAAAACCACCCCCATCACAACAACAACAACAAATACAGTAAAAATTTAATTAAATTTAAATTAAACAAAAACAAAATAATTAAAAAAACTAAAAACAAAAAAAATTATACTTTGTATAAAAAAATATTAAACCAAATTTGATCGCAAGTTACTTTTAATGTCGCGCTGTTACTTTGTTTTCTTTTCGGATGTAATTTTAAATATTATATATTATTATTATTATTATTTTCTTTTTTGTTTGTTTGTTTCTTTAGTAGTTTTTTTTTCGTTTTTTTTCAATATTTTTTAAGTCAAATTAAGCACCAGCTGATAAGGGAGCCCTTTTGCTACTCTACTTGCTTAATTAAATTTACAATATATATATATATATAAAAATACAAAAACAAAAACAAAAGATATATAGATGGAAACATTATCCCGTATACATAAAGAATTACATATGTATATATATACATATATTAAAAAGTATTGTCAATGTAGAGAGTAATAAAAATAAATAAATAAAAATCACAGATTTGTAGAGATTTTACAGGATATTTACACATGTGTATAGAAATTGTGAAATACGAGTTGCCTGTGCAAATTTTTATGTGGAAAACCAGAATCTTACCCCCAAGCCCTCTCCCCCCACCTTTCCCCTTCAAACCCCGAGCAAGTTTGCTTTTTGTTTCGCGCTTGATCGTGTAAAATAGGCATTAGGAATCACTCTGTGTGTGTACTGCCAGTCTGTCATGTCGTTCAGATCATGGTACATGTAGTAAGGTTTAGCTTGAAGGATGGAAGGGAAAGAATAGGGGTTTGGGGAGTGTTAGATTGGACATCAATAAATCCTTAGCTTGAACTCGAAGATGTTGTGCGAGTTCGGAAATACTGATTGTGAAAGGTTGTACCACAGTCGAGTTGTTCTATTTATAAACGAACTTCTAGGCAGTCGAGGGTGTGAAAGTCCACCTTTTTACACACTCGAGCAGGGTATGAAGATGAGTCGGAGGCGGTCGTGTATTGTGAGAGAAATATTATGTGCAGGCGAAGGGCGGTAATTTCTGTGGAACAGTCGCTATAGCGATAAAAGTATTAGCACCAGTCGTAGTATACCTGCACAAATACTGCCTTGAACCTCGTCAGGGGAAAGCTACTTACCTCCGGCTTGGAGACAGTAACTGCAAAGACAACCAATTCGGTGAGTGCCAGCCAAAGCACAACCGTTTTGGACCAGCCGCCAAACCAAATCCAAAACGTAGGTCAGATGGTACGCGCATGCAGGACCGAAAAGACCTTTTCATTCTTGATAAGATTGCTAAGACCAGTCGGACAAAATAAAGTTAAAGTCGATTGTTGAGAATAACAACAACCGGCTGGCACTAAATCAAACCAACCATCCCGAGGCACGGGAAGTAAATAAAAGACCTCGAATTCCTCCTAAAGAGAAGACGGCCAGATGCCAAAAGACCAAAGGGTCGCCAAAGGAAAAGCCTGCTGCAGCGAGTAAAGCAGCGGCAGGTGGATCACAGCAAGGCCCCGAAAGGGTGCTAAGCGAGGTGGAAAGAATATCACCTGCGAGTAGCTTTGATGGACGAGAGGGCTTTGGGGGGACGCATTAGTCCCAAATCCTTGGTGGAGGTGGAAGCCAAACTATCGGAGATGGTATTGGACCACATCCTCTCAGACAAGGAACGAACAAAGCTATGACTCCTCGGAGGTAGTCAGAGGGTTCAGGGTATATCAGATGCGAGGATCAGGCCTCAGGGGACTACCTAGGCGAATGCGTCACAAAACTGTGACGCACCGCAAGGCATGAGGCTAAAGCTTATCCCAGCTGCGGATATCCCGAAACCTAGATCTCGCATCTATTTGCCAAAAGTAAATCTGTAACCTGGTAAGCTTATCCAGTGTCTCTAGGCACAAAATCCGACTGTTCCTATGGATGACTGGAGGGTCATCAAAACAGAGGAACCCCTGAAAGCTGATGCAATTCATTCTTTCTCCTTTTCAACGAGGAATAGCTCGAGATATCAGAAAATAATGGAAACCGACTAAAGTCTAGCATCAGGTATGCCAAAGAGGAGGTTTTTAAAAGCCCTTTTCAATAGGAGGTGTCAGGGTGACTATTTGACGGAGTCACCATTTGTTCACTATATGTCCGGGTCACCATTTGGTTCCACATATATGTATAAAGGATTTCGCCTTAATACAAGAGCCCTGTGTACGAGGACGGAGCACGAAAGGGCTTTCGGGCAGGTAATACAACACATCGCTGCTCGGATCAAGGTAAGCACTGTCCGGTTCAAGGTAAGCCAAGATCCTGTATTTTGGTTAAAAGGAACATCAAAGCCTTCCTCTGTGCAAACTTCAGTTCAACGGACTTAACAGTAGTTAGATTGGAGTTTGGAGGGGGGAAGGGTCTTTACTTAGCCTCAGACTATATGGCTCATGTCCTGCCTGCGCCCTCAGGGGAGTTCATGCAGATAACAACAGCTCTAAAATCGAATGGAGCCAACCTGATCTTAGGGTGCGGCGCCAATGCGAGGCATACGCTTTGGGGAAGGAACGGGAATAACGAGAGGGGAGAGGCACTATTCGATTATATCATTAATTCAAACCTAGCGGTGTGTAACCGGGGCAACCTCCCAACCAAAGACTTTCGGCAAGAAATAGAGCCTCAAGCCAAAGATGGCCTCGTTGATGTATACAGCTGTAATGCATCCAAGTCTCACGTGGTACGATCCGATAGTATGATGTCATAAAGTTGGCAAGTGCCCAGAGGATGGTAGCAATAGGGGCAACAGGGGCCTCTCATTTTGAAATGCAATAATATTAATAATAGTAATAATAATAATGAATTTTTATTTAAAACTTTTAAATATCTCAACTAACAGTTAAAGGTACTGAAAAACATATTTAATATTTAACCCCGAATGTCTTGTATATATAATAAAATAAATAAAAAAGTTCTTCTTCTTTTTTCATTGTTTTTCGTTTTTAAATTATTAAAAATAAAAATAATAAGTTCTTTGCGCTTTCTTCTCTACATTACACAGATTCGATCATATTTTTATTTTTGGGTTTTTTTGTTTTGTTGCTGTGACTCTGTAAACATCTAAAATTTCGGCACCATTTTTATAATAATAGTGCGATATTTTTTTGGTTTTCTTTCTCTTAATACAAGCACAAGAAATAAAAATAAACGTTGTACATATAACAAAAATAAATACATAAATATTCCACAACAATTAAAACAATACAAATTTTTTTGTTCATACAAGGATTTTTCAATATTCTTAACTACTTTGTTTGTTTGTTTCTTTTTAAATATAGTAAATATAGTATATGTATATATAATTTTGTGGTTTGCTTGTTATTTTGTTGTTGTTCGTCTTTTGGTTGACAATATCATCTCCTTTAGCACCTATGTATATGTAATACAATATCTACTAGACACATCCATTCCCCCAGCATCCGCACCATGGTATTTTGCCGCCATTATGCGAGCTAACTGATATCTTTCGCCGCTGCGATCTCATGCTAAGGCTAGTCGATGATTCTCTGGACGATGCTAAACTATTGCTATTGCGTTCTGATACCGATGTGCCCGGCTCATGGTAGCTATCGCGTATGCCGTGTGTGCTGCCACAGAATCCGGCTGTTCCAGGGCCTCCGCCGCCCTGTCCGCCACCACCAGAACCGGTCGATGAGATTGCTGCAACGACAGTACCATCGGAATGTCTACGTGAGCATCGTGACTTTAGCTGGCCCGAAGACGATATGCGGCTTGATGAGTCCTGACTTAGCTTACGATGATTTTGATGCTGGTGATGATGGCCATGACGATGATGATTATGATGATGATGGCCGCTAGTACTGTTACGGCGTCCACCGGAATGTGGTGAATTTGGTGTACTATGTGATGACGGTGGTGGGATTGGTGTCATTGATTTCCTTGGATGCAGTATATCACTAGTTGGTACAGTCAAGTTTGATGCTGAACTGCCTGGCGTTGCTATCAATGGCTTGTTACCAATTATATCTTGATTATCTTTATCGTGTGACTTAATATCATCCGTATTTTTATTAGTTGGTAGAATTGAAACACGACGGGATTTTCGTTTTGTTGCCTCGGAACCAGATGAGCTCTAAAATTATATTTAAAAGAAAATTACTAGTGTCGAGAGAGAGATAATCAATATAACTAGTACGCACACACACAAACAATACATGACGCAAGCTTCTCCACATACGCATATATGTATGTATTTAATCTTTTGACGCAGAGAGATAAAATTGCTCATGGTATGCGCACGTATGAATCTTAGAATATTTTACTACTAAGGGAAGATCGTTAGTAAAAAAGCTGAATAAAAGTGGCCCAAGAATAGAGCCTCGGGTGAGCCCACGTGGGTGAACTTCGGGAACTAGAATAGTCTGGAAAAAACCACATTGACAAAATTAACCAAAGCTGTTGCAAAGAATTGTTCTGAAGGAAAACCAACCTTCAGTGCACTTTCCAAATACAAAAATTGCCCTACGAATGTACTGAGTTCTCATTGTAAGCAATTGCTCAACGGAAAGGTCACAGCTAAACTAAACCTCACCGAGTACCTACACCTTGACGTGGTGGTGGGGCTTGCGTGCCTCTTGCGAAGAGGCCAGACTAAGCTAGGTACATTCCCTTCTCCTCCCCTTTCTCTTTTTTTCTTTTTCTTCCTTTCCCATTTCCCCACTTACATTACTTACTAGGTACATTCTCTTCTCCTCCCCTTTCTGCTTTTTTTCTTTTTTTCCTTTCCAATTTCCCCACTTCTAAACCGAAGTGTTTACCGTACTGCGTGCCAAGCCAGGGGTTAAAGAGTGCTGGTAGCAAACGGTTACCTTCGATGCCCGGGCAAGGTCGGAGTGTATAAGTGCCTTATCCTGCTAAGTGGCTCTAGCAGGATGGGCTATCTTTATTGCACTACTCGTTACACTACACTTGACTACCTTTTTTGTATAAACCTTAAAATTAAGAACTGCCTGTCTCCAGTATGGAGTTTCAGGAAACTAAACCTGTTGTTTCAAAGGTAGTAAGGCTGGTAAAGGGCTTTAGACACTAATCCGAACCCTCCCAATATGTCTAAGTTAGTTGCTTCAACAGAAAGAGGACCCTCAACTGTATCCGTGCAGATCCCCCCAGTGCCTCAAAAGAAGCTAAGAAAACCACCATGCCCTCCGGCTCTAAAGGCGCTCCAACAGCAAAAGTAAAGTACCAAGAGCAACGCAAAGCCCTAAGAATCCTTGCTCGATTCACGGAAGTTGTGAAGGGTGAAATCACAGAGAGACAACAATCCTCAATATGGTGGGCGAAGGTTCTGGGAAGATCAGAATTGGGGAAACATGGCCAGGCCCCCTAAACTCAAGGTCTTTATGAGAGAGAAGATCCGAAATCGAGCCTTTTAAAAAAGACATCTTGCCGCCATGTCTAGCAATAGGCTTAGGAAGGGGGTTGGGGGCGTTACTAGGTTAAGGGTTCTGTGGGTTCGAGAGGGCGTTGAAGCATTTGTACTCTTGGATGTTTTTGGAGCTCGGAAATACCTTCTGTGGGAGGTTATTCCGCAGTCGAGTTGTCCTATTTAGAAACGAATGGCTGCGTAAAAGGGGGAGTTGCAGTTGAAGAGACGAGTGGGCTAATTTGGTGTATAAGATTGCCGTAGAGGCAAGAGAGCGTTTATTTCGGGGAAACAGTCGCTATGATAGTAGCTCTGTCAATGCTGAAAAATGTAGTGGTCATTCCATCTCAAGTCTTTGACTAATGTCACGCCTAAGATGTCAAGGGATGGGTCGGCCGTTAGTTCGACACGACCCACTAGCACGGATGGAGAGAGGATGGCACTTTTTATTGAAAATAAGACAGTACTTGGTGGGGTTGAGTTCGACACGAGTTGCCGCAATAGTATCTAAGATTCTTAAAACCACACATACATATTTCTAACGCTTCAACACTCTGGATTAAGTTCTTATAAGTCACACAAGCATGCCCAAGCTAAAACAAAAATCATATAAAATAGAAAAAAATCTTCTACTTGTACATCACAATTTGCGTTCTCCGATGTGCTGCTTTCTGCTCTGCTAAACTTATCAGGCAATGGTGGCGGAGCTGGTGATAATGCAACAGTAACCGGGGAACTTCCAGAAACAGCCACAGCAGCAACAGCACCACCAGCATTACTATTATCGAATGCCATTGATGTTGCCGTACAACTGCCACCTGATAATAATAAATCATCTGATCTTGTCGCTATTGGAATTCTTTTCCGTCTAATAACAGCTGGACTAGATTCAACATCGGGACTATCTCGATCAGCACCAGACGATATGCTTATAGGAGGCGGTGCAGGTATATCACATACAGTTGAACTTGGAACGTGAACAGTTGCATAATCATTTGAATATGTAGTTAAGGTTGCCGCTGGATATTGATGATCAATTAATTGATTTTGTCCATGCAATTGGCCAACAGCTGGTACAACACCAACAGTAGTACCACTACCCCCACCACATGATTGTCCGAAATTCTCAAAACCTAAATATGTTAAATTCTGTGGAAATAATATCATTGGCTCTGGCATATTTGGTGGGGGTGTATCAATTGAAAAATGATTTTGTCCAGCAATACCAATTGCAGTTGCTGATGATGTTGATGTTGCTCTTGATATTGGTGTTATCACTGGATTGCTACCATTATATGTTAATACTAAATTCATTTCGGAACGATATGGTTTTCGATTCGATATTGAGTCATCTTTGTTCAGCTTCTCTTGTGAGTATGACTTTTGCTTTTCCAGCTGCATTTGTAGTATGTCATTTGATAATGTTTGGATGTCAGATAATAGATCCTCAAGATTACCACCGCTCTATAAAAACGATTTTTTTGTTTAAATTATGAAATTTTTGAATGCTAAAAACAAAATAGAATACCTGAAATGAATGTGGACTACTACCTCTAGCATTCTTCTGGACAGTTGCATACATCTGTTCAATTGGCCTTTGAACAGCACCACCACCTAATGGCACCAATGATGTCGTCTGTGGCTGTGTATAATTTGATCTTTGATATGGACTAGCTAATGCATTTGAAACGAAAACGTCTGGACCCTTCGTCATTGGTATAAGTGGATTATTATTATTATTACTATTATTAATCTGCTGGACAACAATCTGATCCTGTATTGTTATGCGCGGCTTTATTGGCGAAAAGAAATGCTTTGGACTTTTTGGTAAATAACCATGCGAATTGGTTGTTGTAGTTTGTGATAGTGCTGCTGCTGCACTGCCAGCTGTTGTTATGCAGCTTTCTGTTTGAAATGAAGAAAATGGTGATTTGATATTAAAGTCCCAACCGTTAGCTGGGATTACAGTTTCACCTGTTGTTGTTGTTGATGTACTGCAATTAACATCCTCGAGTGATGCTTTTTAAGTTATATAAAAAAAAAACGGAAATAAACATAAACAAATTAACAAAAATATCTATATAATGTTGATACTTACCTAAACTTGGACCAATATCATCATAAGCGATATTCTCAAAATGTGAAAGTGGCGGCACCTGCGCCTGTATATCACCTAATGTCTTAAATGCCTTTTGTTGTAAATCTAGCACTTGTAGTCCAGCTGGTGTTAATGGTGAAATATTATTAGCATCCATATCACCTTGCTGTACTGAATTACCATCACTATTTGTTAAATTCTCTTCAGACACTATTGATAAATGATCAAAATTAACATGCAAATTATCACGCGACTTATTCTGCTGGCAATTGTCTAGCTGTTGTTGTTGTTGTTGCTGTTGTTGTTGATTAATTTCTGTACTGGAATTGTGCTGCTGCTGTTTTTGATGCAGTGTCTTTTGTGAATTCTCATAATTCTCAACTATTTCTTGCTTATTACCAAATTCACATTGATCGTTGTCATTATTTTCAATGCTGGTTTTAATGCAATCATCATCGTCAATATCATTTATCTCTTCTTCAATTTCATCATATTTACATGTGTCACAGGAATCTGAGTCCTAAAAATGAAATAAGAAAACCAAAATACAATATTTAAATAAGCACCTTGCAGGAATCTTTTTCCCGCAAAAAATACGAATTTTCACAAAATCTCCTGCCTAAAACCCCATTTGCGCTCTTCTACCAACTTCTCATAGTTTGTTATCCCTTAATTCATTCGCAGCAACGGTTGATGCAACTTAAGCAAATTAGCGGAATTAAGGGACAACAAACTATGAGAAGTTGGTAGAAGGGCGCGGTGTGTTATTTCACCTGAGTTCTTTAGTACGGCATTACTTAAGGAACTAAGGCGTAAAAAACTATTTTCTGCAGTTTTAACACGGGAATGACAGTTTTAAAAGTTCTGTATTCCAAAAAAACTAAAATGCAGCAAATTATAGCATCTACTGCAAGTTTCTGCATTTCACTGCAGGGTAGGGAAGTACAGGTAAAAGTACGAGAACAGAACTCTATTAAGTAATTTGAAGCAACTAAAAGATTCTGTATTTTCTTCTGAATTTTTAAATGTGTCAACCCCCATTTTTTCGCGGATTCTATGTAGATTCGAAAAGAAATATGAATCTAAAAAATCATGCACCCCTCTAAAAATCATCAAAAATCAATATTTTCCCCTAAAATCATTCAGGGGTACAGGGAACCTTCGGATAAAAAATATTTTCAAACCAAAGTTTCATATTTTTTTCTTCAGAGAATCCAGAATCCATGAAAAAATAGGGGTTACCTTTTGAAATTTTCAGATTCACCCCCTGCGATGGGGTGGTAACTGGGTGGGAGTGAGATTTGTGTGCAAACGATTCCACCCACGACAAGTGGAGTAATTTTCGCTCGAAACTATTTTCACCTAAACAGTATCCTTCAAAAAATATCACACGGTTGCCGCCGGAATTTTGCGGCGACCATGTATGCAATTATGTATTTGCAGTTGTGGGGGTGTTTAAAAAAGAAATTTCTCCCCTTCGACAACCTATCGTGAAATTAACTAAATCATTTCCAGGTACACGAAGGTAGCAGAGCTTACGACGATTAGAAATAATTCCATGACATGCTGAAATAATTAAAAGAAAAAAAGTTTTGCTTCAATTCTTGCAGGAAAAAGTTCAATTCTCAATTCTCAAAACTGCAACAAAAAAATCCAAGGAAGTGCATTCATGCTTTTGGGAGACATTTTTCTTCGCATTTTCGCTAGAAGCTGGCAGGGGGCATTCGTAGCAACCTGCAGAGACCCGCCATGAGCTTCCAACAAGTGCCCGACGCGTGCTTGATGCCAGCCACAGTTCTCCTTATCAATGCATCCAGAATCCAGCAACAAAAGCCCAGCTTCGGGACAAGTCGCCCTTTGCCGGCGGCTCCAGCTTCTGGGCCAGCAGCATGTGGCTCTGCTCTGGACTAGATTTAGAACCCAGGACACAATAATGCTGAGCACAATGTGGCGGATATTCTCTCTGCTCCCCCGGACTCCAGTTCTAGATTATTCTAATACGATTCCAGCAACATCTCATCGGCTCGAGCTAGCAAACAGCCCCGCTCCGGGCTCCTCTCTTGCATTTTGCATTGGCAACGGTAATAACCAGAGCACAGAGGGTTCGGCTCAGAGGTTTCGGGCCCGAGACGTTCGCTTCTGCTGCAATCAGTCGATGGTCGTGCATTTAGTGAGAGGTTGTGATTTTTCTGCTGTTAGAGTTTTTTTTATTTAATTTTATTAACACGCATTTTCCATTTTCCAGGACTTTTCCTCAATCAATTAATTTATTTAATAATAATTTATTTTATCACAAAATAATTTTCGCGATTCTGTGTTTTTTTTATAATCTCTTTGCAGGAAACGTAATTTGCATGCAGTCTTATCACCGCCTGGACTTGTCGTATCATGTTTGGGGGGCTCCGCCGTTTTGGGGCGCTTGGCTGCAGGAGGCTTGCTGCTGTTCTTTCAGTATTCTTGGCGCAGCGTTTTTTTTGTTGTTATTAAAGTGATTCCTTTGTTTTATTTTATTTCTGTGCGAAATATTACTTTCGATTGGAAATTGGTGGTTATTTTTTAGCAATTTTAATAAATTATTATTTTTTTTTTGTTTTGGCTTAATTTATAGAAATTTTGACAGGGTTTTAAAATAATTCAAAATCGTTTTTTAACAAGATCGTTGTTGTTGTTAATTGTGTACATTGCAAAGGTGTTAGGGAAAGAAAGGTGAAATATTTCTCTGTAGCGGCTTACATCATTTTGATAAAGAAAAGTTTTTTTACGACTATCAAATTTTTTTTTGATTTTAATTATTTTTGAAGAACTTTTTTTATGAATTTTTCGATTGATTGATTGATTTTGATATTATTTATTCATTTTATGCTTCCATTTAGATTTTTTTTTTTAAATCTTATAGCTTTAAAAGCAAGGAAGTTTCTCTAATGCTCTTTTTAAAATATTGAGAGCTCCTTCGACATCCTCGGTCCTCAGTAGATTTAATTATTTGTGAATAGTCAACAATTTTTTCTTCGTCGCTACCTTTGATATCAGTTATGTTTTTAATAATTTCGCTATCGGTAGGATGTTGGCAGGAAGTAGCTATACCATCGTCTATATGAATAAAATCATACCAATGTATGCTAGTAAAGGTGGAATTTAATTCGTGTTTCAGTTATTGCATAAGCTTGAAATTTATCTCAGTGCAACAGTTGTGGTAATTCCGATTGAGTTTAGGAAGGGTTGCTACGTTTCTGTGCTATCACCAATTAGTTTGATGGCGCGGTTTTACACCTTGGCCAGAAATGCCAATGGGGTTTTTTGGAGCGCCTGCACGGATATGCAAGTTGTATTCAAGCCGATTGCAGGATTTGAAGATTGTAAATAGGGGAATTGGCTGGAAAATTAGCTCAAGGCACTGGGTCGCTTTTTAGCGATTTGGAATAGGTTTAATCTATCGCAGATCCTCAGTTAAAGCTACCTGTGGATGTTAAGAGTTGGGTCAGCCACCCACTGAGATAGAAGTCAGGTTTACCTCCATAACATTTTTCCCCTCTTAAAGCAAGTGTTTTATTTGGTAAACATTTGAGAAATAAGCTTGCTTAATCGGCATTGAAAATATTTTCGGGCTCGTATCCTCGTATGATTGAAGGCAAAACCTCTATTTGCCATTTCTGATACTACTGCTCTCCGACGGACGAACTTTAGCCTTATCTGAATTTTTATCCGCTTCCTTGAAGATAGAAAACTTAAGGTCTCGTATAATAAAACTTTATTTGAGAAGATCAATGTAAAGTCAGGTGTACCCCAAGGCTCGCTCATCCTAAGCTATTTAACATTTTCCTTGCTGACTTTCCTCATATTAATCAAACCTCTCATAAGGCGATTAGTTCTCAGTCAATACTGTATGTCGATGTCTCTGGGAATATGGTGAATATGTATGTTGCTGCGGTCAATTTTCAATTCAAATTCGTAATTTGTAGCACCTTTTCGGAAAATTTTTTTATTTTTGTTCACATTTTCCAATTGCCTTTTCCGTCCTTCTAAGCGCGCAAGTGGCACGGAACCTCACTAAGTACTAACCACGTTCAATGCTGCTTGACCTCCATCCATGACGGAACGAAAATTGGGGTATTTAGTATGCCGCTTTTTTAAATGTGAAAAGAATCTTAAGCATAGGCGTGACCCTTTATACTACTAGTCCGTCATGTCGTTTACTTCATGAACACAATGGACCAATAATAATGGTGTCATTTTCTGGTAGTAAGCTTAGCTCGAAAATAGATAAAGGACTATGATAGATTAAGGTAGTCTGAAGGAGGCATCACACTTTTATACGTACATCTTCTTTTATTAAAGGGATGAACTAATATCATAAGACGTGCCTATTTTTCCAAAAGTGTTTATCATAACTAAGTGTTTACAATCACAAATTTGAAAAGGAGAAATAACTGTATTACTTTTAAATCCTTCTATCGTTTTGTACTTAGATTTAAAGTACTTGTTAAACACCTTATGTGTTCATTTTCTGTTAACACTAAATTTAGATTGTGCCCATTAAACACTTTCTTTAAAATAAAAACACTTTCTACCATTAAACACTTTACCCTTTAGAAAGAAACACTAGAGTATATTATTTCTAAACACGTATCCACGTAAATAATTTATTTTTTAAATTATTTTTTGTTTAAAAAATTAAGAACAAACAATTCAACAATTCAAGTCCACTAACCTCTGAACGGCTGCTACCACTGTGATTGGCATCATTTTCTGTGAGTTTATTTATTTTTAACAATTTATGAAGATCATCGTATTCACCTCTTAATATCCAAATTTCACGCTTTAACAGCTCATTCTCTCGTCTTAGTTTACGTATATCTGACTGTCCTGTGCAAATGTGAAACAGAAAAACAAAAATACAAATATCAGAGAAACAACCACGAAACACATTTAAGATATTATTAAAGTAATAGTAAATAAAAATTAATAAATATTTGATAAAATAAAAGTGTTGATGAGAGAAAATACATTGATACTTAAATTAATAAAATAAATAAATAGAATTGGTGAAGTATTTAATAAGGTGGTTGGAAATTTGTTTGTTTTGTGATAGTAAAAAAATATTTGTTTAATTATTTTTATTTTTATTTTTTTTTTTGAGAAATATTATTAATATATATGTATGTGTGTGTACCTCGTTCAACTTCAGCGTTTATGTTGATTGTACGCAGTCTCAATTCTTCATTTTCGTATAGCATGCCACGCGACGATTTTCTGTCTAATCTATAAAAAATAAATAAATAATATATTTATTATTATTTATTTTGAAAATAAGATTATTCTTTTTTTTTTAATAAATGGAGTGTTTTGCCAACCAAATAGGGATTTTTAGTTGATTTAGATGTTTTTAAAAATTCAAAGTAAAATTGTCTATGTATTATTAGAAAAAATAAAATAAAAATTCTACAAATTAAAATATTTTTTTTTACACATTTTTTAAAAAAGCAATGAATATAGTCACTTTTCAAAACGAGATATCTTTAAGGTTTCTTCGTATCGTACTTTCCATATGACTTTTTATTTGAGAATCCATTTCGTCTTGTACTTTTCATTATACTAATTTCGGTTTATAAATAATATTAAAATAAAAAAATGACAAAACAAAAGTATATATCGCCTTCTCCTCTTAGAAAAATTTGTATTTCTTTGAATATAATTTTATTTTACCGCCACTTTTGATTCAAAAAAACACCACACAAAATTTTCACCGGATATTAATTTATTGTTTATTAATTTTTTATTATTTTCGTCTTCTTAAGAAATCAATTTTTGGAAAAAAAGTACTTGAATTATATTATCGAAATTTAGAAATCACTCCCGCGGGGGGCGTATATTCGAATTTAAAAATATTTCAAATAATAGTAAATTAACAAAAATTATTTTTTTCGGTTTTGTAATTTTAATTAATTTTTATTTCCTTAAAGAAGAAAAATAATTTTATAATCTTTCGTGTTTGCTGAAGAAAGCAAAAAAAAAAAATTTTTTTGTTTGTATTTTGTATGTGGGTACATAAAAGAGTCTCGAAGCCAATGTTTAAGAAAAGAAAACAAAAAAAAAGAAGAAAATTAATTTTCTTAGTCATATTCAAAAATTCTATTCTAAAAATTTTCTCTCTTTCTCTCTCTGCATATGAACACAATAATAAATATATAATATTATTTTTGCCACACATTTGTGTAGAGAATGTTTGTTTTTTTTGGTTTCTTTTCTATTTTTTCTTGTATATATTGTCAATGTCATAGTCTGTTTTTAAAACAAGCATGCTCCTTTATCTCTATATATATACATATTAGTCTATATATATCTAAAAAATCTCTCATATTTTTAGTAGATATAAAATATTATTTTTATCCTCTCTAAGCACATCATCATCATCATTTTTATCATATCGTCATCATCATGATTATATACATATATATAGATAATATATACTCTATTTACCTTCTATTCGGTTTATAATTAGCATGACGTCTCCGTTCTCGTAACATAGTTTTGTTATTCCATATGAAAGAAAAAAGACACCAATTTTATATATTTATGAAGTATATAAACATAAAATAAAAATAATAATATTAGTGTAGGAACATATACTTAAATAATATTAAAAAAAAACAATAAGTAAATGATTTTTCTACTCTAAAAAAAAACAATTAAAAAAAAATAGGGTGCCTCTTAAAAATCAATTATAAAGAGTTAATAAACAAAATATTCTCTTCATATTATAAATAATAATCATTCCTTCATAGTATACACTTAAATAATAACACAAAAAAAAAAATATATGTAAGTGTTTTTTTTACAAACACTTTCTTTTGTTAATAATAATAACCACCCTGTATTTGCAATAATTCAAAATTCAAAAAAAAATTTACTTTACCTTAGTATGTGCCATGCAAAAACAAACAGAAACAAATATTTTGGAAAAATAAAAATTAAAAAAAAAACTAAACAAATAAACAAAATTACAATGCGAAAATATGTAGTCCCCACCACAAACTTGTTTCATCATTTTTCTTGCGGGGGAGGGAGGGCCCCCTGTGGGGATAGATTGTGGCCGGGCGCGGGGTGGGGAGAAATGGACACCATATGCAGAATATAAATGGCATACATTGTTTTTTTTTTCATTATTTTTGTGTGGTAAAACAATGTTTTTTTTTTTGGAATATTGAACCATAAATAATGTGGCATTAGTCTTTGTTTGTGGTTTTTCTATTCTTATTTTTTTTGGAAAAGATTATTTTTAAACTTTAGATTCACAAGACAAAATTTTTCTTTATTTTTTTCATGGTCAGTTTTTTTTATTTGTTGGAGGACGCGCACCACAACACGTATAGGAACATGCCTCTATGTATAAATATACATAAAATTTTGTTTTACTATAAAACTATTATAATGTTAGTTGTTTGGTTTAGTTTAGGAATCGTATTCCATCTGTCCCGGTCACGTTGCGTCTTAATTTTTTCAATTCGAATTGAGCCATTAAGTATTATTCCCCTATAGTCCTTAGAAAAATTTGCCTCACTGCTAGCTTAATTTCTGTGCAAACCTTACAATCCTTTCATTCCAGTGTTTATCCAGACACTTAGAAACTATAGATCATGTTCAGCCTATACCAAAAAAAAGTAGAATCAAATAACACCATAACGCCGATTTTCAATGAAAATGTAATAAAATTCCATACGAAACAAAGTTATTACCATAGCGGTAATAAAAAGGTAATAAAACAATTTAATAGGGATAATAATAGGGTAATAAAACATAATAATGCTCTTTTTTCGGAATTTATTTATGAAATTGGTTTTTTTTTTATTTTTTTTTTCAGAAAACCAATTTCCGAGGACTTGATGTACATACATATCTGTAAAGTACGAGGAATTTCTTTAGCTGACTCAAATTTGAAAGCAGTTTTCTTAAGGAAAATTCATTTTATTCATTCGGGCTAAAATAATATTTGTTTCTTGCTATCCTCTAACTAGGTATATGTTATCAACTATGCTCAGTGGATTATTTACTATTCGTATAGACAGATGTTATCAGAGGAAGTGAAAACCAATTTTTTGTTATTAATTTTTGTACAGTTTCTAAAATAATCTGTGATTTTTTTTACAGGCATAAGAAGCAAACAACACTATCAATTTTACGAGACCGTCTAATTCTGTACAGTCATTTGCGAACTTAAGAACAACTAAGCTTTGAGATAGAAACACTAAGCCTATGATATCCAACAATCTAACTATCTTTGACTACTCACGTTCGAATTAACTCAAATTTAGAGAGGGCTTTATTATGCCTTTATTACCCTTTTATTACCCCTTGTATAAAAACCAGTTTCAGTTAGAAACTTTACTACAAGTTCCAATAAAATGCGAAAACTATAAAAAACCGAAAATTTGAAATAAAATAATTTTATGTTACTTTTACCAGACAGTCAGGATTCGTTATTTAAATGACTGTGTACCCTGAAAAACCAGAACTAATTTTTGTTAAGCCTCTGTGTAATGCATTCTGCTATATTTGTGTCAACAAAAAATGAAACGGATGCCATACTGCACTCTTTTATAAAAGAAAAACTTCACTTACCAAAGTGAACTTGAGAATACCAAAGACATTAAAATATTATCGAATTACCCCCCCCCCCCCCCCCCCACCCATCTTCTACGATTTTTATTACCCGTCATATACACCACTAAGCATCGTTTTGGATTAAGTGCTCCTCGAATTATCGATTTAATTATTGGCCATAAATAACGCAAGGATATGCAATATCAGCAACACAAACAACACAAAGGAGAATATTAAAAAAAAAGAAACATACCCCCCTTTTCTCACCCCCGTCTTACGTTTTTGGGAGGCTGTATTCACTATAATTTCTTCTAATCACTTCTACTCCTTCATCCTTCCATGTTAGACTTATTTTTTCTATATTGTTTCAATTATATTTTTACGTACGTTTCCTTATGGTGTGTATACTATAAAATAGAGTAGACATTTTTGGTGTGTATGAACTCTCTTGTGATTAAAGCCGGGGGTTTTAGAATGAGAGGAAAACCTTCTTTGTAATAACTGGTTAAGGCAGGCCCAATATCGATTCTTATCTTTATCTGGTCTTAATATAGAAACTAGGTTAACATAATGAGTTATTATTAGAGTGATTTTGTTATTAAGAGAGAAATTACGAGTAAGTTGTAAGGATGTGCGAGTGGGGCAGGAGTTTATGCGATATTTTGCATTATTTAAAAAAAAATTGTAGGCTGCATATCGCTGTAAAGCACTTCATTATCTAATGTATTAAGACGAAAGTTTTGAAATAAGCTATAAATAATTTCGTTCGAGAAAATCCAAATAAGAAATTGAAAACCTTTACTGAGATAGCTCTTTAGCCTGTCCAAGATCTCGGACTGATTCCCAACAGTTCAGATCCAGTCCTCTATCATGCGGACTTGGAGGTGTACAATGAGACGCCACAGAGGGGATTTGGGCTTGGGACTAGTATTTCAGACCACTCCCTAGTGAGCCTGCCTGTAGCCGCATTGCCCTCGATGCCACAGTGCCCAGGGATCCAGCACAGCAAGACCTTATTTTTTCTGTCCATGGTCTAAAGTACGTCAAAGCACTCTGCAACTATTTTGGAGGAAAACTTCCACGGTGAGAGTGCCTTGCTGGTAGCTTGACTGTCCGAAAAAATTGTAATATTGGTGCCTTTCCAACCCTTCTCACGGTTGAGCCAAGCCTCGCCTTTTAGGGTCGAGTTGCCTCTGGTAGAGTCTGCAGGCTCTAATAATGCTTCCTCCAAGCAATCCTTTTGGAGCATCTCAGCTGCTTGTCGTAGATTGTAACGTTTAACCTATATTCTTCATATTGCCCAGTTTTTCCCTATTGAACAGACTCTTAACTTTCCTACCTTTTCATATAGTAAACTAAGATTTGTCGGGCAGGTAATGGTGCTATGTATAGTGGTAGGCTTATATGAAAGTCGGCCACCTATGGCACGCGCGCGTCATCACCCTGCACGAAAGTGACAATCAATTCCATAAAAGTTTACATTACCGCAACCGCCGGGGACACAGTTCACTCCGAACGTTGAAATAAAGGCCCCCATTTACATGCGGGCCGCCGGCAGGCCTTTGCCTGAAAGTTTCTCGCCTTAAACCCAAGTATAACCATAAGCCAACTGGATGGCGCCTGAAATCGAGGAGAACTGACAAAAAATTTTATGTCTGTGGGTATTTATTGTCAGTTCGGGCCTGAAGACCTATAAGATTTTTGTATTTGGATTAACAACCACCTACGCTAAGCCATCGTCTTCGCCTGTGTGTATGCAGTGAATCATGAGGTCACCTGCAGTCCACGGCCTGTCAGGCAATTGCCTCAATTCCTCATCCCTCAGTCAGACTCAGTAATATGTGGCCTGCCGGCGGCCTGTATGTGAATGGAGGCTTTAAATTGCTGTGAGAAAACTACAGAAATAAAATTATCTTCATGTACAATTTATTTTTGTGGCACGTTTAATGTGCAGTAGTTTTGTGGCATATGATATATTTGGTTTGCCGACCGTAACTCCGCCATCGCCTGGTCCCAAGTCCAGGGTGTGAAAGGAGGAGGGAGGTCGACGATATACCTTTTCAGTTACAGTGAAATACATATGTGGGAAAATTACTTTTTTCATATTTTTTTATTATAAATAAACCTTGATTCATTAAGCTATATTTTTCCCCAAAATCGTCCTATCTCGAAAACGGACAAAGAGAGACCCCCATTTTTGTGGTTTTTGTCTCGACCATTTTTTGTCTACTATCTAACATTAACCGCTTAGCTTGATTCCACACGAGCGCACCTACGACACGACAAAAGTCGGGTGCAAAAGTGGTTTATGGAGAAGAGGGTGAGAGAGGGCGATGAAAATTTTGTCCATTGCATCGTCCTCTCTCACCCTCCTCTCTATAAACCACTTTTGCAGCCAACTCTTGTCGTGTTGTGGGTAAACGGGCGTCTCTACAACGTCGTGCGGGTTTTACTAGTACCAAATAAAATATCGGTAGTGCCCGTGAAGACACCACTTAAAGAAAGAAGAACTTTTCGATTAGCCAATAGGTCTTATAAAAAACGGTAGGGCTTTTAATAACATTCGCTTATTAGTATTAAAAACATCAAAAGTATCACAGCACAGTGGTTAAGGGTTATAAATAAAGCAAAAGTATATATCCAACAAGCACTAAACAACATAAAGCCAGAGATAAAATATTGAAGGAAAGTCATTATCAACTTACAATTAATAAATCATTTCATTTTTGTTTTTCAAATCACTCAATTGTTATTAAGAAAGAGTTTTTTTTTATAAATAAAATTATTAAATAAAAAAATAGGTACTATAACAAAATAAATTTAAGTTCTTTTTACTTAAAAAAAACAGCACGGTTAAACAAAATTCGTAAACACTATTATTTTCTTTTTCTACAAATTCACTTCATTATTATTATTATTACTTATTATTATTATTTTCTTTTTTCTTCTTAATTTTATGTTTCATTTCCGTTCTAAATTGTAAATATTTAAAATGCGATCTCAATGTTTAAATATACAATTTAAAATAACAAAAAAACACACACGCGCACAAAATTTTTATGATAAAAACCAAAACTGAAAAAAAAAAAACTAAAAAAACAACACAAAATCCAAAATCCGAATTGTTCTCCGCGATATTTAAATTAGCAACCACCTACCGAGGCGTGGATTAAATCTTACTGCTGGATTCTGGATTATTTAAAGCATCGCGCTTGGAAATTCGAAAATTTTCAATCTTTATTAAAAAAAAATGAAAAAAAAAGAAAAGAAAAACGTTTTTTTTTGTTTTTGGTTTTAATTTTTATTCACATGAAGAAGAATTAAGATTTCCCCCAAACAGCAGCCGTGGCGCGCGCGCACGTTTTCCGCGAAAAATAACAAAAAGAAAAACCAAAAAATAAATAAAACTTAAAAAAAAATAAAAGATTCACAAAAATACAAAGCAGAAAAAAAATAAAATAAGGAAGTATGGAAAAAATAAAAAAACAAATAATAAAAAAAATAAAAGAAAAACACAAAAGGAAAACCACAAAATCTCGGGAAAATCTCAGACTTCAATTATATCCAAAATGTTACTAAGGAAAAACTCGATGTGAGCT
Source organism: Thereva unica (assembly GCA_949987705.1). Taxonomy (NCBI): domain Eukaryota; kingdom Metazoa; phylum Arthropoda; class Insecta; order Diptera; family Therevidae; genus Thereva; species Thereva unica. The sequence goes on from OX465286.1 coordinate 3,610,984, forward strand.
GCTTCTCCCCGCGGCTTGGGAGTATCTTTAGAATTTATGGAGAAAATAATAAAACGAAGAAGAAAAATCTGGAGAAAAAGTGCTTCCCTCTACGTTTTTACTCCTGCTTCCCCACGAGATGCCCTTCTCTTCTACCCCCCTAACGTCTCCATGTTGGAAAAATCAAAAAATAAAACAGCAAAATACCCCGAAAGCTTTTCTTTTTCTTTTTTTGCGAAAAGGCGATCTTCGGAAAATTTATGTTTCTTGCATCGCTGTTTTTATTTTTTGGATTTTATATTACAAAAGATTTTTTTTTTATAGTAAAAACGTAAACAATATATTTCGAAACAGTCGAACAATTGACGCTTGGTTGAAACGATGCAATAAACAAACTAAGTCCGTTTTACACCCATTGATCTTCAGTCCGCGCGATCAATCTATGTATCTATCGATCGACATACACACTAGTCTTAATCAAACTTGTGGACAGGTCGTGTTTCTTTTTTAAATATAAAATAAAATAAAATAAAAATAGCAGCAATTAAAAGAAAAATATATAGAATTATATCTGCCACAAAACCATCTTCCCGGAAAAAAACCAAAAACAAAAAAAAATGCAAAAAGTACGCAAATATCCAAAATAAACATCGCCGGTCGTCGATCAGAAGAGAAACGAAAACAATTCACCATTTTTTTTTATTTTTATATCTTTCCGCTTTTCACATATCCAAAGAAAATTCATGATGTCAATCATATTATCCTCGATGATTGAAGCTGCGCTGAAGAATTATGGATTTTGGATAAACATTGATGATCGCATCGCGGTGCTGGTTTTTCTTTTTCTTTCTTTTTTTTTTGTTTTTGTAGATAAATTCGAGCTCTTTGGTTCGGCAATGGGAAATTAAAAAAATCATGGTATGGCCTTCAACTCCTTCAGAGAATTTTCATTTGATGTCATCAAATGTCTCAAATAGGGTACCTTAAAACTTGGGTGTGAGGGGAAATTCACACAAGGAGTCACATAATGTGATGCTTGATCGATGACATTCGTTGCAATTTAATAATTATCATCTATTGGTTACGAGAACTGATAACAAAAATTTTAATAGACGAAAACAATTTGATAAAAATTTACAGGAGAATGAAAAATGTGTGATTCAGTGCGCTGAATTATATAAAAACATAAAGAATTTACTTTTAAATATTTTTATTAAGTAAACTGAAGGATTTCGAATTTAAAATTAATCGCGCTTACAAAATTAATCTTAATTTGTGGATGGATTTCTCCGAAAATGGATTGAAGCCAAAAACGAACGCTGTCATAATCCACGCGAAACGTGTTCAAAAACTCTCTGCGTGAAATTTTCTTGGACACCAAAGTACTTTTCTGACAATAAAACATAGTCTAGTATTCCCTGCACCCTCTAATCTATCCAGATTTCGACAAGCTGTTGTAACAGCAGCATTGCAAGTGGTTAGTACTTAGTTGGGGCACCGCAATTTCAGATTTGAATGCCTGTAGCATTTGTTCCCTCTATAACCAACTAAATTATTTTTTCTCAACGACACTCAAATAGTAGCGCGAATTAACTTTGAATAAACTCTAATTTTGATCGATGTGAAATATTAAAATTTCATTGAAAATGATGTTTTGTAACGTCTACACTAATTTTCCATATTTTTTACTCCCAACAAACGATCAAGCAGGATAATAATAATTTTTTTCATTAATTCATTTCTGAATGGAAATTTTTATTGATTTTAAATTATCTTTTTTTTTTGGGTGTGTATCATACGTTTTGATTTTGTAAATTGAAGAAGAAAAACACTTGAAATTTTACGATGATGATGCCTTCAATGCTTTTATCACTTGAGAAATACTAATGAATTTAAGCGGAAACCACAAAACAACATCTTTCAACACTTGCACAAAAATTCAAAAAAACATTACTTTTGTTGTTTTGCAATTTTTATGAAAAATCACAAATAGAATGTAAAAACTATACAAAAACTAAAAATTTCTTCAATCTTTACTCTCGAATTGTTATCGATTGACTAAGTAAGAAACTCTTTCATCAAAATCACTGCAAAATTTTTGCTGTACAACTTTTATTTTGGAATTAATTACCATAAAAAAGAATCTCACATTGAACAACAAAACTCTGCAAAATATTTTACGATACTAGTGTAAATTTATGGTTTTTGCCATTTTTAATGATGCACAGCAAAGTGCATTCTGAGAGTGTTAATTTGTTCTACGTGATTTGTTCTACACCATAAATGTACCGTGAAAAATTTGGATAATATATATAATTTTAGAACACTCAACAAAACTCAAAATTTAATTGCCGCAAAAACTACTCTGCATAAAAGTATATAGTTTTTTATTGCGATAAATGGAACCTCACAAGACGTATATCGACGCATAACTATACTACTTATAGGTACTACTTACGAACGGAAGTCGTAGGTATTATATTCTGTATCAGTCGGATACTGGGTGGAGGCTATCCAACTAATGACAGACCCATTTCATTTGGAGCCTACTAAGCCAAGGTGTGAAGTTGTCGTGTCGAGGGCTGCATAGCAGTGGTTAGGCTTTGCACTGTCGTTCAACGATCTTCTTTGGGTACCCAGGGCGCACCCAGTTAGAAAATGCCTTATTCTGATGTGAAGGCCCTGTTAGGATGGACCTTACCCATCCTAGCATACCAAATCATGAAAAAATTAATCTGGAGAGGACCAAGGCAAGAAGAGCCGAAGTAGAATTAGGCATCCCCACGGGCATACCCGAGCTCCGCTTTCGTGAACTCCTTCCCTTCAGACCAAAGGCAGGACGACGGCCTAGAACCCGGATAGCCAAGAAGCAGACCACCGACAGCCGCCTCTCTGTCCAAAGTTTTTAGACCCGCCAGAAAATTGACAGTTTTTGGACACGCACCATTTTCCATTTAATCTGGGGGGAGCATTCCCATCATCCAGCCAACCAACCAACTCTAATTCGGTTTGGGACTGTCAATGTGCTCTCAATCTAGTTACCCTTGTATGTGTTCTAGAGGTCACCGGGGCGCTTCAAAGCCAATGAAAATGTGGACGCCCTGGCTAAACGGGGCTCTGACGCTGTATTCATCGGTCCAGAACCGGCTATTGCAGCCCCTACCTGCCGAAAAGGGCCCTTGACGATCGAACTCTGATGAAACAAGGAGTGAATTCAAAAACTCAACACTGCAGAATTCAGCAAGTCTTTAGCTGAAGTCTGCAGTGTTGCGGCAGTGTTGAATTTTTGAATTCACTCTACGCTGGAGGCCCGCGCCTAGACTGACCAGCTTGAAGCGGTTCCTTCCCCTTCCGGTGCCATTTAAGTAATTTAGCTAATTTATATTGTGAACGTTGAAATCACTCGCCATGCGAAATAGGGGGGACTGAGGATTTTCGAGCAGATGACATTCAAGCCCCTGTGCTGAAAGTCGAGTCGTATTTCGTGACAAGTCGCTTAAGTTAACGATAGTGATGTTTCAGTCGAATTACGACGACTTTCCGCTTGGAAATTGGCACTCGAGGTGCCTAAAGTGGAAGTGCCAAGTTAAGTTGATGAAAGTCGTAATTCGACCGAAACATCACACTTTCGTCATCTTAAACGACTTGTCACGAAACACGACTCGACTGTGAGCACAAGGGGCCTAAATAGAAAATTCATTTTAAGTCCATTAATATTACATTAAAAATATAAGAGTATTATGTATATAAAAAAGGGATAAGGAGAGCTACTACTTACTGTGCTGTTATTTTATTTCATATATATAAACACAGTTTTGAAAGAAGCTATCATTTTGTATCAAAAAAAAAAGAAAACTAAAAAAAAATATAAACAAATAAACCACATACAGCATTATTATTATTATTAAATACTACACACATTATGTAGATTTTTTTGAATCAATCAGAAAAATAAATAAATAAATAAAGCACGAAGGTGATTAAAAGTAAACAAAATTAAAATTAATTAATAATAAAAAAAATACCATAAAAAAACCACAAATAATAATCTCACTACCTAGGAAAATTATACAGAATATAATGATCATATTCTATATTTTTTTATATTATACAGAATATAATAATGAAATATAATAATACATAATTCAGCAACGAAACACGCATTAGGCACATAATTTTATTATAAAAGTCATTATGAAAACATAATCAAGGAACATTAAATACTTATTATCACTTCTGTAGTTAAGAAGGCTATCAACACTTGATATATCAGAGATCCAAAACATTTTTATAAATTTTTAATTATGTTTTTGTTTTGTTTAATTATTATTTATTTAATGTTCAATACGAATAACTACTGTGTGTACACGTCTCTCTAAAAAATATAAGAAAAACACTATTTTCAATAAATTTCACCGCCAATAAACACACCAGCACCATTGGCACACGGGGTAAAAAAAATTATATTTAAATTGTATATATTTATATTTATATATATATATAAATATATATCGACAGGAGGATGAAATATCGTTTACAAAACTCGATTTTTTTTTACTTATATCGCGCGGTACGAGAGGTATAAGTACACACAATATACATTTAAATGTATATTTTAAAAAAAACCAAAATACTTTCTTCCACTTTGAAAAAAAATCGTAAAATCGTGTATCACTTAGAGAATTTTTGTGAAGACGCGGTTTAATTTGAAAAAAAAAATTGGATTTTTGTTTTTTTGTTTTTTTTTATTGGGGAAAGTTGTACTTAAATTAATTCACATAAATTTTAATTCAAGGATTTTTTAATAACAAAAGTTTATTTTTATTTATTTTTTATTTTTTGGAAATCCTGCACTAAACTGCAATATGCAGAAACAAAAATATTTTTGAAAAAAAAACACGTGCCTTTTTTCGATTTGATTTTATAGTTTTTCAAAATACACGACAAAAAGAAAAAGAAAATAAGAATAAAAAATTCAGTTTTTTTATTTTTATTTATTTTTATTTTCTTTTATTTATTTTTATATTTATTTTTTCTTTCTGTTTTTTTTTTTATAATTTAGAGCACAAACATCGCGGATTTTCAAAACAGAACATCTCCGGTCATGGCACTTTGGAGATGATATGCTTGCCCTCTTCCAGAAATAATGCAACTGGAAGAATTCTTTTCCTGTCACACAAGCCGCCCCCCGATGCAAAAAAGGAGACATGAAAAACATAAGAGATTCCCAGCACAAAAAAAAATACAATGTATGTATCTCTATACTACACACTCTCTATATACATATAAATATACATAGATAAAGTAGTGAAAAAATACACGTAGGGAAAATCTTAAAAAGCAATTTCAAAAAAAAAACTGAAGGGAAAAGTGCATTTTCCACATGCACAAGTGCATAAGGAAGAAGATCTAGAGATGAAGAAAGTGAGAAGACCAAATCTTTTTTTAGTTCGCATTTTCACTTCATCCTTAGCTTGCCTCTTTCTTTTCTACCAAAAAAAAAAGAAATTTCAATATTTTTAGGGAAACATAAACACCTTTCAGATGCTGCATCTTTGGGGGTCCACAACAAAAATCAAATAATATAACCGAAAGATTAAATTGAATTAAAAAAAATTCTAAATTCCCTATTCTAACACATTCACACATTGATTGATATCATTAATAAGGAATTTTCAATATTTTTTTTTTTCTACAAGTATCAAGATTTTCCCTGGCCTCGATTTTCTTTACAAATACATGCATACACATTCATTTGCATATTCTCCTCCTTTACACACACATATATGCATTTTTTTTTCATTTTTCTTTCACTTGTGAAACACACATTTTCTCCCCCCATTTTCCATCCTTTAAGCATTTTCTTATTACGGATGGCAATGGAAGATGCATTTTCTGGGCTCACGCTCTGCATATGTGCATTTTACCACTTTTGCCAGGGCAGGAATTAGTGCAAGCGAGGAGAATAACAAAAAATTCGGTTTCTTGATCCTTTTTTTCAATAAAACATTTTTGTTAGAATTTTGTCCTTAAGTAGTAAATCTCGAGAATAGAAAAATTGTTTAAAAAAAATAAAATTCCCATTTTAAGGAAGCACTGTTTTACCAAAAAAAAAACACAACAAAATATAATTTGTAGTTGTTACAATACAAAATCGATGCTAATTTAATTTTACCACACACACACACAAGTGCAATAAAATGAAACCAGGACGATGCAATACAAAAGGACAAAATCTCGACCTATTTTTTGAAATTTTGTATGTTTAGCTAGACTTAAAATGGGAAAACATGTGCGTATTTTGTCCCTTTCTCTCTTTCTCTCTATTTATCCTTAACCCTTTTACTTATCTAGGTTTAATTTTTTTTAATATGTATCTTAAGGAGTTAAGAATCTTTGTTCAACTTAAGGATTCCACGGGGGGACCAAATGGTGACCGATGACAATAACCTAACGAAAAGGGCGCAGCCAAACGTTTTGAAAAGGAGGCTGGGGAAGTCTTCAAAAAAGAACTCCCAGGGGCGGCGCTTTCATAGCTGCAAATGGTGCACTTGCACCGGGCGCAATTTCAGAAATTAAAAAAAATTAAACCTTCGAAACAAAAAATTGAATAAGTGTCACCGTGCCTTCATTGTAATATATTAAAGGAACTGCACAGAGGGTGTTTTTTCCATGGTCCTTCACTGCGATCAAAAAATAAACAGAAATAATGGGGGCACAATATAACATACTACACCGGGCGCAAAACAACCAAACGCCGGCCGTGAGAACTCCCATAGCGAAGCTTGGAAAGGCTGCAAACCCGACCTTCTGCAAAATTGTAGAATGTTAAGAATAAGTGTGCGTGCGGCGACTGACTATCCGGAGACTCTCCTGATCACGGAGCAATTAGTCGCCGTGCAAGGGAGTCTTCTGGAGGCGTTAGCCGTAGTGGGGTAGGGTTCAAAACAGTCCAGGTTTCTAAGGGTTGCTGCGCGCTCCATGTGATAGCCATCCTTAGCCTTGGAAGGAGCAAGACTCGTCGTTGTAGACGAGGACAAGTTGCGGCCTAGCCATGCTGTGGTCGGGTGCTTCCTGGCGGCAACAGAAAACCTCAGAGACATTATGTTGAAAAGGATAGGGATCCAAACACGACCCTAAGGGTGTAGGAATAGAAAGTACTGCACAAAGTGACCCCTCACCATTCACAGAGATGGCGTCTCTGTGGGCCAAAGGTCTTTTGACGAGCTGAGGCGGACAGGCGGCCAAATTGGCTACAAGTTTGTTTGGGCACAGATTAGGATCAAGGCTGCATAAAAGCCCATGCCCAAGGCTGACCCCAGCCAAACCTGAAATGTCCCCTAAGCGACCACGAGCACTTTGCGAGCAGCCTCGACCAGTTCCGCTCACCAAGGAAACAAAATTCCTGAGGCTACTATCTGAGCCTGCTCTGGGAATGGGAGAGACCCTGGGCTGGTGGTTGGGGGCCTCTAACGAGGAAGTGAATCCCTCCACCATCTCAATATTACAGCTGGCTGGGGCAAGGACTAATGTCTCACCATCGGACACAAATAACCACATAGCCTTCAGAAAGGCTGGTTTTCCTGGCTTAATAGCCCGGCAAACAACTCTGGGAACAAATGCTTCCTCTATTCCCACTACAGGCGGGACTTACTTACTTACTTATTCCTCTTTAATACCCCTGGGTGCCCTGTATAGCAGGGATAACCTCATAGTGCCCAATCCTTTGCGGAAAAGTCGACTCAACGGTCAGTCTAGGGGTAGAATTGGACGCAGCTCTTCCACTAAGAAAAGGGTTGTGGTCTAGCCACCTACAACCATGAAAACCTGCGCCCTAAATTACCACTAATGGATAACAGCAAAGGCGGAGGATCCACCACGTCTCCTGTGAATGGCCCGAAATAGCGAGGAGCAGGGTTTCTTTGTTCGAGTAGTCCCTGCTCGAGCATTTGCAAGTCTAAGCAGCACAGTATATCCCCAAAACAAACAAAAAATACTGCCAGTCTTTATAAAATACATAAATCCGCTAAAATAAACCCGAAATAAGCTAAATTAACTAATTAAATTAAAGATATAATCAAAAAACTAAAAATTTCAATTCTTTCAATCTCAAAAAAATGCAGAAGAATCGCAACGATAAAAACTCAGTTTTTCGGTCGATTTTTACACATTATCATCAATTATTATTATTACGCATATTAATATCGAATACTTATTATCTATATATTAAATAATATTTTTAATTACTAAAAAACGTAATTTAACCATAGTTTTATTAATTAAATTAATAATTATCAATAAAATAAACTTTTACAACAATCCAATCATCTCGCGCCATCTAGATCCGAAAGTTGGAAAGTTTCGCATTTATCAACCGCTCACTACTACTACGAAATATTTTTTGACAGTTGGAAATTATTTAATTTTTCAAATGGAGAGAAGCAGTGAAAATGTCGCGGTTAGAAAAAATTGAATTTTATCCTATTTAAAACGAATATAATGGTGTAATAAGTGAAATTAATTAATCTTTAATTAGTGATTGTTGTTTTTTTTAATTAATTTAAAAGGATGCCGGTGTTATTTAACGTGTATTTTATAAAAATAAATTGGCAAGTATTTTCTTCTCTTGTGATAGGAAATTTTTAAAATGGCTGGTGCTTCGGGTTTTATTTTTTGATTTTATTTATCTGTTGTATATTTTGGGTAAAGAAAAGACCTTAAGGTCGTTTTAACGCAAGGATTTGCTAGGGGCAACTGGATTTCGTTAGTTAATTTGCACAATTGCATCGTTAGGTGTGTAAAATATGTAAAAAAAATATGCGCCTTCCACCCTCTGCATGCCCTTGGGTGAGTGGTGATGTTCAAGCCCCTGCTAATCCGACCTTATCATACCTATTATTGGCCTTGGGTTCCTTCAGCGTTCGCCTGTATGATTCTCGCCATCACTGGCCAGATTTTTTCAGTTTCTTATTCATCCTCGACGTCATCTATGTATCTTTTCTTAGGCCGAATTGGTCTCCGTTCGTAGTCCGTTTGTTATCACGTTGGAAGTGGTATCTTTTCCTCCGGTATTCCTTTGTAGGTCGAACGAAGGATTTTCCTTTCAAATCTTCCTAGGTAAGCCTTGTCAGCGTTTTATTTTGTGTCCACACTTCCGAACCATATAGTAGGACAGGCTTTATGAGTGCTGAGTGTCGCTGTGGGGGTGGAGCGGCTCCAGAAGTGCACTATAGTTGCAATTATAGTGCAGTTCTGGCGTTGTTTTAGTTTTGCAGCGGGGCATGTGACTCCAAAGCGTGTTTAGTATTTTAAAGTGTGGAGTCGCACTACTTTTGCAGTGAAAGACACATTTGTTGCGAGAGGCCAGAACCGAATCCCGGTTGTAGAGCCTTTGAAAAAGAAGTAGAAGCATTCTCTTCTATTCTTCTTCTTCTTTAAGCTGCCTTAAGCTAATCTTTTCTTCTCTTCTTCAGTTCCTTGTTCGGTGTCTATTTAGCATGACTTGGTACACTCGGCTTTTCTCCATTGTCACCTGGGCGCATTTTTAATCAAACCACTTTACTCTTCATTCTTGTTTGCAATTGATTACCTTCTTCTGTTCCTTTTCGTGCTCTTTTTGTGTCCTTCCATTGGTCGTTCAAGTTCTCATGTGTGTTTCGACCGATTTCATTCATTCTTTCGTGTAATAGGTTGTCATAGTCAGCCCTGGCTTGCTCTTCCAGCAATCCTGCCACGATAGATTTTCTATCTCTGTATCCTCTTCTTGTTTTCTTTGCAGATATCCTGGTCCTAACTGTCTTGCCTATTAAGAAGTGATCAGAGTCTATATTTGTGCCGCTGTATGGTCTGACATCAAGGACATTGGATTGGTGGCGTGCGTCTACAAGGACAGGATCAATTACTTTGTTGGTTACTCCATCTGGCGACTTCCAAACGAACTCTTTTCGGATGAAGAACGACTTAACACGATCTTAGAATTAAATCATCATCATCAATATATTATTTTGGACGATTTAATAGTAGACCAGCAGGTACACTAACAAGGTAAGAGCTTCAAAGTTTCGTTTCTGTGGATTAAGCTTGAGTGTTTTTTTTTTTTTTGATTCTTTTAAAGGACAAGGATAGGAAGGACAAGGTTATTGTAGACAATTCTACGATACATCGATGGATATACATTTAGGAAATGCCCTTTGTAAATAAATATAAAAAGTAAGTAATAAACACTTTTAATGGTAATAAACACTTTCGATAGTATTAAACACTTTTAACGATACTAACTTTCTAAACAGCTCTTAGTAATGACCGTTTATGCTTTCTTCTACTTCCAGAACGCTCTCGTATCGCTTAAAATAATATCCACACGCCTCGATTTTTTTTTTTGAATAGGGTAGATTATTCGGGAGTGCTTTTAGTGCTAACTTTTGCCTTTCAGCTCAACGCTTCCATGAGATCAAGGGGGGTGGGCGGTGAGTACAATAATTTGATTACTGCATGCGTAGCCTTTTGTGGTTTGGATGAATTCTGCAGGAACTTAGTTATGGTTATCTAACGTATCGCCATTGCTGCAGTTCCTCAGTTCAGTCAAATCACTCCATTTAAGTTTAGTGCTGGCTAGACTTTATCTTGACTTTAGGTAGACTTTAGACCAATCTCAGCGGATCGTCGATTTACTTCGTTGTTAGCTTAGTACATTATTAGATTTTTTTTTGTTTTTGAAAATATCATTGCCTAATGTGCAATTCTCATCTTTAACCATCTATTCCCACTGTTCTGATCTCCAACTGTAAGATTTGTGCAAGAAGAAAAGTGCGGGCAAATCGTTCTTCATAATTTTTCTTTTTGTCTCGGGTACGTTTTTAACGGTTAGTGTGGATACGGGAGTGTCGCGTAGTGTTTTTTAACAAGGATCTGGCCAAGGACACCCTGGATTGGGTAATCGTTGATATCGTCGTTGGATCATTGGATAATATATCGGACAGCTTTATGGTGGACAACCTGGATTGGATAATCGTTGATATCGTCGTTGGATCATTGGATAATATATCGGACAGCTTTATGGTGGACAACCTGGATTGGATAATCGTTGATATCGTCGTTGGATCATTGGATAACATATCGGACATATTATGGTACACAACCCTGGATTGGATAATCTGGACTGTGGACTGGATTGGATAATCTGGACTCTTATCATCAGATAACATATCGGACTGCTTTATGGTGGACAACCTGGATAGGATCATCTGTACTGTGGATTACTCTTACCATTGGGTAACATATCAATGGTGGATGTCTAGGAAGTGTGTGGTAAGTTTATTTTTTTATTTAATTTATTTTAGTTTATTTTTTAATTGCTGTCACTGGCTGACTTGCTACTTCGCGTGGGCTCCAACTTGTGCACAGATTGATTGAATTGGTTAGGGCCTTTGATATCGCTACTGTAGACTAGCTTTTGTAGATTCAATTTCGTTGAGCCAACTCTGCTCATCCTACTTTGATGCTATTTTAAATTTTACTAACTGCAATTCTTTTTATTCTCTTTTCAGATAGTGTGAAATTAGTGAAGTGTAACTTTAGTGTGAATTTTTGGGTTTCGAGAGAGTCGGAAAGGTGGTGAGTACCCCTATTTTCTTTTTTATGCTAGACACTTAGATCGGGAGTTGAGTTTATGTAGACTGTAGGGCTTATCGTTTTTAGCAAGTAAGCTATATAAACATTTCTTTCAGGGTAGTAGTAGCTTTGGCCAACATTAGCGGACAGCTGCTTAGCTGCAGTTGCCAGGCGGCTCAAGTCACGGGTCTCCCCCGATTTTTAGCAATCTCTTTAGTGGGTATGAAAGCTGCCATCTGTTTATCGAGTGGCGCGATATTCGGGTGTCACTTATCTGCCTGATACTGGATGGTCACACCATCGTTTCATTGTCCCGGGGCTTTGACTCGTTTGTGAGGGGTCGAGCTTAGTGGAGTTCAGCCTGGTTCGCAACTTGCAGGCAACTGTGAGTGCTAGGGGCCGAAGTGAAGTCATAGGATCGGAGTCCCCTTCGGGAGCGGACACCTTTTCTTATGCAAGGCTTATTAGTTTAGATAAGATTGATGCTGACATATCGTCTACCTCGCACTAACAGAACAAATTTGTGGGGACACAGGCAACTGTGGTAGGGTTGTGGGCTAGCCAACTGTGAGCTGGCACAGAAACGGGGAAATGAAACTAGCGAAGGGTCGTCTTTATGAAGTGTCAATCTTGTTAGGATGTCACTGGGTGATCTTCTAGATATTTAAGTAGGTTTATTCATGGAAATTTGTCTGATCAAATTGTGAAAACTAATTTGCTACAGGCAACACTTTCAATGAACCGATGCTATTCTTCCCCGATCATGGGACGAACCGCACATTCAATATTTTTATTAGGTATTGAATGGGTCCAGGCAGTGTCAGCTTATGGACTTTCGGCCACATTGAGGGTGTAGCCTGAAGCGGCGCTTGCTTCGAATGCCTAGCGAAACAATCTGTGGAGCTACGCTAGGATGTATTTACATGTTATATTCGCCCTTTGACATTAGGTATTAGATTTATAATTTAAGAAAATGAAGATGGTGGAGAGTCAATTGAAGAAATAAATACAAGAGAATCCCCAAAGTAAATAAAATGGACATTATTGCAGAAACATCATAAACTAAAGGAAAATAAATAAAATACAGAAAATGAATAAAAACGAAACATTAGAATTATCACAACACATTTTAGGTAGTTTAGCTCTAAAGCCGGTATCCCAATGCATCCGCTCCGATTGAAACCACCTTTCCTCACTCATACATATAAGTTCTAAGCAAACTTTTAATTTTAACGGAGCGCATGCATTGGGAGCCCGCATTAAGTGACTTAAATAACACTAGCCAATATTAAACAGTTTAAAGCGAATTGTTTTACTCTGTTTATGGCACACTCAGACCTGCCCTTGAAAAATATATTGGCTCATCTTGTTGTGTTTGTGTCTTCTCTTGTATTACCTAGGGCTTAGCTTATTTATTGAGGTTAATTTTAGGTCCTGTCCTCGTTGTTTTTAGATTCGATTTTTAGGATTTGTGTGTCTACCCACCCTTTTTACTTTTTTACATAACTACTACTTAACATTATGTTTAATAAATTAAACTATAAAAAAGAAAACGAACAACAATTTAAACAATGATATTACACAACCAAAGGTGAAAACGCCAAAGAGCTACAAAAAATAAATGCTGAACAAGAAAACCGATATTAAAGAACTTTCTGAAACTAACTTTGCTGCAAACAATAATGATTAGTAGTAAGCTTTAACTGAGGAGAACTATATGAAAAACAATATTGTCCGACGACAATCATCGTCATCATTCGGCTAGTCATTAGAGATTTTATTTTTTATTTAAATTTTCTGCTTTTAACTATTGCCTTTCAGATTGTAGCCTTTCCTCTCTCGAAACCCCCATCAATCAACATTTATAACATCAACTTAACATCACGACATCAACAGATTATTCGTCATTCATCATTCATCAATCAACAGTCGACCATCAACAATCATCATGGGTAATTTTTATCAACAAGGTTTGATCTTAAGAATTTGTTTATATTATATTTTATTACACTTGTTTCCAACATATGCATATAAATATAAACAATATTTTTCAGTGTAGTCCTCTTCAATGAGGGCTACTCTTTTTTATCTAACTATTTTCTTTTTTCCCCAGCAGAGAACCCAAGCAGTACTTTCTACTCAGTATTTCTTCATATTCTGTTTCGCGTTCTTGTTTATCAGAAAGTGTCCAATCAGAGATAGTATCGATCACCCAATTAGTATCCAAAAATTTCGCTGTGTTTTTGCCGGTGCGCAAGCTTTACCTTCTCTTTATTCCTTCTAGAACTCTAAAACAAATTAAGTACGGCATTTCGTTTCAAAGTTAATCGATACAATGTCTGTTCCGTAGGAGATCGAAAAATCTCCCAACTTAAAATCGACTAATTCGTCGCGTAAACGATCGCAAGATTATCGTAGCTGTAGGAGATCGAAAAATCTCCCAACCAGATTAATTGATACAAAATGGATCGCGAAAACGATAATTGCCCGGGCGAATTAAAGATTGTTAATAAAATATGTATGTTGATCTCTCGATAAGGTTTAATAAATGATGATGCCGCAACGGAGGAGTTATAGGAGACAGTACGGTTTACAAATATGGTGGCTGTCACTGTGCACGGCGGGTGTGGGGCCGTGCACTTTTAAAAACACTGTGCGCAATTCATCTATCAAGCTTCGTGACGTTTTCTAGTTTTCAAAAAGCGCGACCCTAATAAACTATTCCTAACCTTCTTCTTGACCTTCATTAGTATTCACAGAAAAGATAGAGCATCCGAGCTTATCTTCCTCTACAAAACCTTCATATTATATTTCCGCGAATTTGTAGAGCATATTCTCGAGTTCTCCTCAATCGGTCCGGCGGTCCGGTCCTCACCAATGTACCTACACCTTGTCGTGGTGGTGAGGCTTGTGCACCTCTGGGAAGCGCTGGGCTATGATGCTATGGACTGGGATTAGCCGTTATATGGCAAATCACCTTATCGAACATCATGACAGCGTGGAGAGGTCTGACAAAGATAGGTGCGTAATCGTTCGCTTATATTTTCTGCCCGAGAGAATTCAAGATGCCACAGTTCGGCATTTCACACAACCCTTCGAACCGATGTTCATGTCTGGGGGCAATAGAGCCCTTTAACTTCTTCTTCTTCTTTAAACTCCTTTAATCCCTCATGGTACATAGGGCGGAAACAGTTGCCCTTCAGTGGACTCTGTTTTGCGCGACATCTCTCGGCTTCGATCAGGATCCCCCAGTTGTTGCGGCTTCTGCTAGTAGGGTTCTCCTCCACGTTGTTCTAAGTCTTCCAACTCGACGGGATCCTTGCAGATTCCAGTCAAGGACCTGTTTGGCTAGATTTTCGTTTTCGCGTCGCTTACCGTTCGAACTTACCGTTTTGCAATACTGGCAACTTTCTTTTCCTTTAGATAACCATGTCGGTTACCATAGCCAAGAGTGGAGGAGGCCTTAATTCCTCTAGCTATCAGATAGATAGATATACTGTGCTTTAAAGGGGGTGGATGGAGCTTTTAATCTCTCAGATAACCTTCTCCATGTTGTTCTTGTATCTCCATCAAGATTCTTACCTTTATAATAGGTAATAATGTCCATTACGATATCAGAGGTTAATCATTGACAGGTTAATAAAATTAAATAACTATTTACATTAAAATAGTCGTCGAAAGTAATGTAACAAAATACGGGACGTAACTTCACACACACGCAATGCAATTAAACGACATCTGCCGGCGTATAGACCTAGTCCTGTCGGGGTTAGAGAGAGGGAAGAGTTTCTTTTGGTCCACCTGTCGACGAAGCACTCTCTGATGGAATAGGGTTAGGTGCGAATTTTCCTATTTTTTCTTTTCATAATCTTGTAGAGAAATAAACAGCAATAAAATCCCCCCTTTCCCCTGAAATAGGGGTACTTATGAATTTCTAAAGTGAAATTAGAAAAGAAAGAGAAATTTCATGCATGGGAACGATGTAAGCTTTAAATCCGCGTTTACACCCCAAAGTCAACGCGACCAAGTGCACAGTCTTTTATCGCACAGAAATTTCTATTCTTTGTATGAAAAAATATACATAAATTTCTATGCGATAAAAGATAGCTTCAAAGAGCACTTTCGCGCTGACTTTGGGATGTAAACGCGGCCTTTTTAAGCTTCTTTGACTGTAAAAGCTTTTATTGGAAGTTGTTTGTTCAACTAATGCGCGATAGATGGCCATAGTTGTATCAATTTTGAATATAGTTTCCAAATTTGGTATTTTATTATATTATTTTGTTTTTTTTCCTGTTTTTGATTTTGTCTTTTAAGATAACAAAATATTTTGATTATTTAAAAAAAATTCTGATGAAATAGTTTGTCAGATGTTTCACATCCATAATTAGTCCAGCCCCAAATCTACTACAACCAAAAAAAACAATTCAAAATTTTAAATGGATTTTACCTAGAAAGAAATCATACAACAACAATATCAAATCTCTTTTTGTTATTTTTTTTTTTTCAAAAAGAAAAAAAAAGAAAGAAGAACAAAAGACAATAAAGAAACGAAAGACCGGTAAAAGTGAAAGAAGAAATTCTTATGCATCTCTCAATCTCTTGTGGATATACCCGGCTATATTATAGAGTCGTGTGGAATATTGACCTAGTGCCCCAGTTGGAACGCTTTCATTTGGGTTGTGTCGTTGCTGCTGCTGGCGCTGTTCATCTTGTTGTTGTTATTATCATTATTATTATTTCTGCTTGTTATATTATTGATGATGATAATATATGATCACACTACATTTATTCCATTTTGGTTGGTTGATTATGAGATTACGCGAGATTTCTTAAGAGCTAGATTTTGTAGTATAGCTGCGCTACATCATATAGATTCAATATGACTAAAAATTTAAGTATTTTTAAACATAAAAAATAAAAATGATGATAGATACCGTCATATTGTAATGGCGCGCGAATTGCGGTTACATAATTTCACGGTCTAGAAAATTTTATTATTATTCATTTTTTTTCTATTATTTTGTGTAATTTCTGTCTGTAAATATAACTCATTCGCCGTGAATTTGTGGGGCTAGTGGTCAAGCTAAAACCATTCTCGTCTTTGAATCTCAATATCGTTCATCCTCATGAGTTATAGATGTCACGGCATTTCAAATAGTCTGATTCATCCTCTCAACCTGACCATTCACCCTCGGCGTCTTCATTACCACCTTCTGATTCCCTGACCCTTGCAGTAATTCGTATCGCGAATTACGCTATACCCTGTCGCCTTTTGAAATTGTGTTTTCGTAATACCCAAAGTGGGAGTTTCGTTGTTCCAAGCGGTCCCCCACTAAGTACTTACTGCATCCAATGCTGCTTGACCTCCGCCATCGAACGAGAATCGGTCTATTGAGTATGCTATCTTGCGTTAGTGACATAGAACATTCTCCTATATACGTTCTCTTCCAGGCAGACGCTGAAGATGTGATTCTACCAGATTCGATTCTCCATAGATAATAGCTTCGACACAGTATCCACCTAGAACACCGTGTCCATTGATCGTGTGTAGCCCTTGAGGGTAGAGAGTGGCATAGCAATATTGGTTCAATTATACCACCCAGCTCTCTTCATAGTTTTTATAAAAGACCTGCTCTCAATCCCCTCGAATTCACTCCACAGCTTTGCTGACGACAGTTTTCTACTTTACTCCTATGGCTTCGATAATGTAAGACCTTGTCTGCATACCCTCGTCCAATTCAACCCTTGTAGGAACCCTTGTCCAATTCAATCAACAGCGACATCGAACTAATTCTTGCGAAGTACTGTCTCATAACTTGCATCGACCCTCTTTCAATAAACCCTCGGTTGAGCCGTCTCTAAATTAAATATCCTAGGAGCATAACATGAGCCGAAGATCAAGGAGCAAAACCGCGCCCTCAAGTTATTTGTTCTTCAATGGACTCATTAAGCCACCGTAGGAATGTAGCAGCTCTTGCAAAAATTCATGGCTTTTACCACAACTACTGCTCCATAGAGAAATAAGTAACCTCATAAACTCCTGTACGCTCTGAAGACACTTCTTTACCTTTTATTGCATTCATGCATACGTTATTAAACCATCAACCTTATTCTCGTTGTCGTGTGACGTGACATGTGTCACTTCGACTTGAAACTGATATTCGCAATGTCAATCTTGCCTTTCTGGCAAACAAATCGACTAAATTCGTATTTAATTGTCGCAAGGTAGCGTGTGAAGCGACATTTTCGTCGATACACGTAAAGGTATTGATAGTTTCATTCCACCGGGTCCCTCGTAGTCACGTCACTCGCCAACGAGAATACCACCTCATATCTGGAATGAACAACAAATGCATTCCTGCCTGTATGATCCTGATGACTCGAATAGCGGCCGAGGTGACATTTTTGTTTCGGACCTAAAAGTCCCAAAGTTCTAAAAAGAAAATTCTTATGTCATCACCGCCAGAGTCGAATTAAGGGGATTCTGAAGTATCTAGTGTAAAACAAAAACACCGACAAAAAATCCAAAAAAAATTTCTATTTTCTTTTTCATTCCTTTTGGTTCTTAAATAAAACGGTTACAAAATCTCTGGCTAAAATTATGTTAAGTAACAAGCTCCCCATTGACCTAAATTATCCGTGACGAAAGCGAAGCGTAGACCAGCTGGATGGAGTCAGTAAAGTGTGTTATGCTGGTAAAAATTTCACGCCTAATTCGATGTTCAAGTTATGCTAGAGGGAAACAAGAGAGCGAGACTATTTATATATATGTAAGCATCTTGTACTGCTACAAAATAATGTTCTATTAAGAATATTTGAAGAAAGCTTCCTCATAGCTTCCGATATTGATAGAAGTCGAAGAATGTGCAGAAACCAAAAAACGCATCTTGGGCCCACCTATAAAATAATTTGGGCCCACATATAAGACAATTTCACAGAATGCCCAAATTCTTTTCTCTCTCTATTTTTTGTCATGTTGTAATTGAATCTGGTATGAAGGCGAATAGAGAGTGAATATAGAAGATTTGTAAGATTGTTGTTTTTTTCTTATGAAAAGAAAAGTAGGACTCTGCGCATGTGTGGTAAGATTAATTCGTTTTTTGTTGTTGAGAGTGGAGGGGGCTCTAATATCTTTCTCCTTTTTTCCTCTCAGCATGAAATGCGTGGGATGCCCAGATGATAAAACTGATAATAAAAGTCATGGAAAGATGGTCGTGGGGAAAAGCGGGAAGGGGGGGGGGTGTTACGAAAGAGAAAATGTGACATATGCGCACACTTACACGCGTATATGACAATATGGATTTAACAAAAAAAATATGAGTCTAAACGCAACAAAATAGATACATTACGTTATTTTGTTCTGTATGATGTGCGTTCTTCTTTCTTTTTGTGCGTTTGTGCGGGGGGGGGTGTACAGATTTGGGTCAGTTTCGTCATGACCTTCTTTCAAAAGAGAGGAAGCATTTATGTTTGTAAAAATGAGTACATATATGTATATAAACATAAAAATCGCCCTTCTTTTGGCCTTAAATACTTTTCTCGATAGTTTTGTTGCTGTCGGTTAATCTTGAATATTAGTATGAATTATGGTATTCTAGCAAGTTACATATTAGTTTGAATTATGGTATTCTGGCGAGTGTCTAGGCGCCGTAAAAAACACAATTTTTGGCCCCCTGTGCTGAAAGTCCAATCGTGTGAAGTGCCAAGTCGCTTGAGTTGAAACAACTGTCGTTTCAGTCGAATTACGACTTTCAGCACAGGGGCCTAAACTCAACTTAGCACTTCTCTGTGTTGAAAGTAGTTATTCGACTTTCTTCTACTCAAACAACTTTTCACGACACAGCACGGGGCCCTTTGACTATAATTTTCTGCTAACCAGTAGTGCTCAGTTGGACACGATTAAAAAATGAGTTGCCTCTTTTTGCTTTTGAGCCAGTACACAATGCCATAACTCAAATGAGGCGTGGGCCATTGTAGTTTACAATCTCATCTCAAGCTGGAAATTTTGCTGCCTCAAAAGAAGTAATAAATGTCTCTTCAATTCGTATTTACAACCGAACCTTGTCTTATTTATCCCTTGATACACGCTCATATCCCAGTAGGTCATTATTTTGTACCGGGACATTTCAAAAAAATTGAGGCCTCAGTATAAGTGCGACTGAACTCTAGCAGCCAGTCAAAAGTGGAGACCTAAACTATCTCTAAGGCGACTTGCCCAACCTATAACAATAAAAAAATAATGAGCCCCGTAAAAAAACCCCGAAGAGATATCGTCAATTATCACGGGATATTAGCCTTTAGGGGATCACTTTGCCCCAAGGTGTCGTGAGTCGCAACTTGAGACAATTTTGTATTCTAATTTTACAGTCAAAATTTTGCCAAATCGCTGACAGTCACAACGGTATGTATTGTGCCTGTATAAATTGCAGGTCACAAGATTATAAAGCGCAGGCTTTTGGTACATCTTCCATAATTTCCCAAAGACTCATCCTACAGATGAATTTTTTGTGATTTTTCTTGTGACTGGGTGCTTAGAATACCAAAACAGCTGATAGTCATAAGAATAGTCACGAATCATCAACGATAAGCACGAGTCACAAAACCTTGTGACTTGTGACTGGTTACAATTTAGAATAATAGGGCTTGTTTCATCTAACTTCCACTTTTCTCCAAATATCTTCCGACCACATCATATGGTCCCTTGCCCTAACTTGGAACATTTAAAGAGGACATGACATACTCTGTCCCCTTTTTATCGGCTAGGCGTTCTAGACGGAACGGTGAATTCTCCAAACGGAAGCGATTAAGGTATGCCCTATTACTGATATTGAGCAGTAAGGCAGAGGGAATGTGTAGATTGTAACTGTATTCGGATTGTGACAATTGTGACTGCAAGTTAAGACCCACTACACACTTGTGACTGCGCTTCGACTTGTGATGGCTTTTAGAATACGGTTGAATAGTTCGAAATACTGGAGATTCTACGGGTTCCGCTACTTCTACTCGCCTGTCCTATCTCCCTCGACCGCCTTAACCTCCCCTAATTTTCTCTGATCCTTCTGCTGCCCCCTGAAAGTCCCCAGAGAAACCGTGGTGGGGTAATAAATAGGGTAGTTTCTAAGCTTAGTTTCCCCCACAAAAGAAATGCTTCTCTGCTAATATTGTTGTTTTTTTTTTGGGATGATAAGGGTGAAAAGTTGTTTAACAAGTACAAAACTATTTTGGGACAAGACTTCTGCCAGCAGTATGCCCACAAATTATTTGATCGTATAACAATGTTTGAAAGTGTTTAAGCTTATGTTATCAGTAACAATAATTACTGCATTTGAGCTGATTTTCAGTGATCTAGAATGAATAAAATCATACCACACTTAACATCCCTCCTCCTCCTACAACAACTTTCATATTACAATATACATTTTCTATACAATATCTAGAGAGAAACTATCTCTCAACATTAAATCTCTTTTAGATCATCAAAACTCGATCATAGCCTAATTTTTCTTAGGTTGCCTGAGCAACACTTCACTTTAAACATTGTTGTACAATATATGTTGTTGTATATAAATCCAATGCGCTTTCATTTAATACTTGCATATAGCCAGCCGATATATAGGTATGCGCGTTGTCTGATCTCCAAGCATCTTCCGGTTGCCGCACGTCCGCCATATGAACTCGTTTTCGTACCTAAATCAAATGCACCGAAAGAGAAAGGTGGGTCACACAGCTGTTGAATAATACCCCGCGCATATCTAGTTGTGGCACTGCGGCATTAATAATAATGATAATGATGATAGCACACCAAAAAAACGATGACGAAAAGTCGACGGGGCCTAAAGTGTGTGCATATGCCTAAAACTGTGCCAGTGTAAAAATTTCTCCACTTTTTTTTCTTCATATAATATAAAAACATTTTGGTTTTCGTGTTCGTTATTTCTTTTTAAATAATGCCCATATATTCACCGTAAAAATGACACACTGCTGGTCGTAACTACACCGGGTTTCATGGTACACGGTCAGGGATACCAATGGCTGTAACCTTAGGCTTTGGCCAAGTTCAAGAAGACAACAACACAGCGTACAAACAAAACACAGAAAAAAAATGATACGAAATGAAAAAGAAAGAACGCCATCGCCCAACTCTTACGGATGTGTTGTTGTTGTTGCCAGGTACAAACGGTTTCTTTAAGAGGTCTCGCGAGTGGCTCGATCGTTTGTCTAAGGTTGTTGTTGTTGTTGGCATTGTATTCAGGTGAAATTTAGTTAGTGAAAACCTTTAGCTATTGAAGCCAGTTTCTATATAGTAAATGACAACGGGTGCTGCTGCTGGGCCAGATACCAAATGCTTGGCTAACATAACAAGATCGTGTAGATCGCTGGTTCGCGCCGATGCTATATGTAAAAGCTGGTTTCCTATGTTAGTTTGCTCAGTGGGGAAATTGAAAGTGGAGCAGGGAATTATGTCACTGGTTAATAGCGCGAGCCCGGCTCGATCGTGAGAGCTTATTATGTTGTAGCTGCCGCTGGTTGGTGTTGCTGTTGTTGTCTTTCGCTCTCTTTTTTACAATGGTGTTAGTGATCTTCACTCTGTGGAACATTGTATATCCAAAACCAGAACCACAGGCCTAATCTGCTGCGTGCGTCTTCGTTTTTGTTATTAAGTGATCATTTCTCTCACACACAGCGCTTTTCCACAACAGTTTCCAGATCGAGAAGTGATGAGATAGAGAGTGATGTAATATACGATTAACTGTAACTTTCATTTGCTAAGATCTCTTCCACACAGCCACAGTTTTTCTTCTTGTGTCTTACATTCTTCTTCAATCTTCTTCGTAATTTCTTTTTTTCTTTCTTCATCTCACTCAAGATTTTGCTTCTTTTGTGTGAAAGATGATCGTTTTTATTTTCTGTTTATCTTTTATTCTAATGGCACTGGGTAAGAATTTAAAAAATGCTTCTTTTTTCCTCTCTCGTCTCTTTGCTGTGGCGCTTTTGTTTCAATTTGACCTAAATTCTATCGAATGAATGAGAGAAACATGAAAATATCAGAGAAAGGCACTAGATGATGTTATAAATCTCTTTTCTAAATCTGTTGGAAAGTAAAATGTTTGGCTTAATATCCAAAATGAATATTAGTGCTCCTTTAGTGCTCTTTAGTGCTTTCCATCCAACTACTTCCATGCTACCTTTAATCCCCCTTGTATTTTAACTGGGTTCCGTTTATTTCAACCCAGATATTTAATGTTATGTAATGACCCAAAAAAATTCTTTTTGGATTTCACTGAAACATTCCTCTGGCCCTATAGCGCCGAAAGCAAACTGTCCCTTTTTGTAGATCTCATTTACAGCATTCATACAGCTGTGACCTAATTTATTTAAATTTTTGTAGATCAGTTATGCGATCTAATTTTGTAATACGCAATTTCGTTAATAGTTTTGTTTGGACTTTAAAAAGGGATATGGAATTGAAGGCATAGTAGCAACAACATCCCTTAAAATCTTTGCAAGGGCTCAACAAATATCTGTCGATATTGTTAGTTTAGAAAGAGTGTAGGTTAGAAAGAGTGTTATGGTCGCCACAACCTCGGATACCTACAGTTTGGTTGTTGTTTTTGGTTATTGCACATTGTTCATTTATCGTTTATTCTACTGTGGCGCCATCCTGTGGAGTTTGGGAAACAACTGCTGGTATCCATAATGTAGAAACTGCCTAGTATGCGCAGACAGACTCTCCCCTTAAAGCCGGGCAAGTGATTCTGTTCACGTTCTCTCCAAAATCTTTATTGCGTACGCGTATTAGGATTTTGGTGACCCTGTCGATTCTCCTTAGAAAAATATTGTTTTGAAGAGGATAAAAGACGTTTATTTGATTTGGCTCATGAGCTGTTTCTGTTTAGTTTGAAAAAAGGTTTACAAATATCGCCTTCATCTTTGGGTTGTAATATGCTATTCTGAATGCTTTTAACACGTCCTCTATATCACGATGGTTATTCCTTAGATGCTCCTTTTCGATTAGTTCTGCTAGGTTACCTTCATCTGTTACGTCCCAGCGGGAAAATTAGTGCTCCAATAGCCATGTTTGAGCCCTCCTTAAAAAGCTTACAGCGCTCTCGTTTCCATACCAGTCCCATATGCTTTTTACCATTTCATGTCATTGCAGGGGAGCATACTTTTTTTTATGCTCCTTCAAAAACGTTCTAGGAGCATTATAAAAAGCTTCATGGACACCTGTGGATATGTGATCATCTGTTGCAATTGCGTCCTTCTTAACTCTCATTCTTCCCGCTTGACTGGTTTGCCTGATTCCACACGATCGCAGATACGACACGACAATAGTCGGCTGCAAAAGTAGTTTATGGAGTATATGGTGAGAAGACGATGGAAATTGTGTCCATTCCATCGTCCTTTCTTCTCCATAAACCATCTTTGCTTCCGGCTCTTGTCGTGTCGTATGTACGCTCGTGTGGAATCACCCTTTGCGCCACTACGTCACGGGGCTGAATCAACTGGTATCTCCCCTGGAAATCTCTGATTCTTTGTGCGTCGTATTGCTTAAGCCATGTCCACCATTTTCCACCCATTTACCGATTTCATCATCCAAGATCCAAGATGTCCAAGATGTTCTCCGGTCCAATCATGTACTAGCTTCAAGGACTATAGATGATCTTGAAAAGTTCTTCCTTTTTTGAGTCTAATCTGAAGGCATCGGGTTGTTTTCGCGGGACCTCTCCTTTTTTGTGCCGGCGGCTGTCGTTACTGTGCAACGCTTTCCACTTCTCAACAATGGTTTGAAATTTGGCCTTTTCGGTCTTGTCTTTGCCCGAGGTGGAATTGGCTGCCTACTTGTTTCCAATTTTGCCCAGGAATGCGGTTGTATCTTCACCTGCGATCTCTGTTTCAAACAGCGGCCATTATCACTAAGACTGGGGACTCCTGGCGCGCCTTTGATTTGTATTGCCTGACTTAGGAGTATTGTACTCTTACTCGCAGAGCCATACCTGGCCAAGTAGAGGCAAGCTGAAACTCCCTTCGAGGTGAATGGCTCTTCGTCCTTTGTCCTGTTCCTTGTACGTTATTGTGTCCGGTCGTCTTTGTACCTATTTGTTTTAAAGTTTCATTAGTCTTATTCATCTTTGTCCCAACGGGCAATAATTTTAAATCGCTTCCAACGCAACAAAATATTAAAATAAATACACAAAAAAAGAAACCATAAGCCCAATCCTCATTAGTAGTTGACCATGATTTTAAAAGTGATTTATTTTCTATTAAAATGAAAGCGATTCACTTACAGCACTTTAAAATAGCACCATCTCATCTAGCGTCTAACTATCTGGAGTCTTACTTGACCCACTCTCTCTCCAGTAGATACCAGCTATTTTACCTGATGGCTTGGTATATCGTATCGTCGTAAATCAACCTAAACGGAAATACGAAAGAAATGCACCGATTAATAAAGGAAAGTCACCACCGGCGGCGGCGGCTCTTGCGCGGCCGACAACAACAACATCAGCAGCAGCTTCTATACAAATCTTATGTGGTGTGCTTCAAATGTTGCCTTGTTCATTTTCGATTTTTATTTTATTTTATTTGTTTATACCAACTTCAATTTTGCAAAAATCAACTCACACACACACCCAAAAATCAAATCAAATAAAAATAAAGACAAAACGAAAATTTCTCTCGACTCCTGGCGGTGGTATCTTCGATGCTTCAATTTTACTCTTCTCAAGAATTGGGTCACGGGTATTTCATGCTTGGTTTTTTCTTCAAAATAGCAACGTTAAAATGTAGATTTCTTGTGTCTTGTCTCTTCGTTTTTCCCTCTTCTTTCCTTTCTTGGCTTTTACCTTTATATACCTTTGTATACACCTACCTATAGGTAGATAGATAACCCTATTGTATTTCTTTGATATATCATAAGAAGGCGCAGGAGACGCTTGTTTAGTGAGAACTAGTTAGCTATTTGAGAGACAGATGACGAGAGAGAGAAAGAGAGAAAGGTCTGTCCGAAATAATAATAACGAACAGAAGTGAAAGGTACCATACAACATCTCTTCTCTCTAAGTTGGCGGCTTCTTATTACGTGTGGTTAAGAAAGTTAAAATGGGATTGTACGTATATCCACTTTGCATTAGACGTAGACTACTTTTTTTCTTGGTTAAATTGAAAGGGGATCACAACGTGACTTTAATGGTAATTTCACCTTTTTAGATGATTTCAAATTATCGTTCATACTCTTATCATTATTATTATTACGTTTAATCTCTATATTTTGTGATGTAGATATATGCAGGGTACAAGCTGTACAAACTTGAGGGGTGGATAGGTTTTGGATAAAGGAACAAAAAATCGTATGAGGGAGGGGTGGGAAATAGTAACGATTTAGCCGCTAGGGCGTTTTGAATTTTTTTGAAAGGACATGCTTGAACCATTTTGTAGGATCAGGTACCGACATCTTTGATAGGGCACTGATGATGATCGGATTTATTCGGTCAACTTGACCGCCGTTACTCCTCCAGAGCTGGAGAGAGAACTACAACCAATGGAACGTGTGTCTGTGCCTTTTTACCCGGTTCATCTGGACCATCCAACCCGTTTTCAATAACCATATATAGAATGTGTTTCATTATTTTTAATCCTTAATAATCCTGACAAACGAGAGTTGAAAAATCCGAGCAGATTGGTCTAACCATGCCCTCAACTAGCCACTCGTTTACCTGACCCATAACTACCTCCTTCTCTTTCGGGGACGATTGCCGTGGTTTGAAGTATATAGCAGCCTCATTATCTAGATGAATCTTCATTTTTGGTACAAGCGTGTGGTAGCCTACCTACGATGTCTTCTATCTCTGCTAGATTCGACGTACTTTATGCACTTGCAATTATTTGTAACCGAAACGCTTTACGTTGATCCAAGGATACGTTTTAGAGAACGTCCGAATTCAGTCAAAAGTAGCATACATAGGCCAAATTATGACTATTCGATGCGTAAATTACGCGATTACCAACTGTCGAATAAGAAATAGGCCCACTTCTACTAAATTCTCATAGTTTCTTGTCTCTTAATTCCTCAATTAATGCCGTATTAAATAACCCGACTGAAATACGCGTACTTCTCATTTTTTTTTAGTTTTTCACCCCTTAATTCCTTAAGTAATTACGTATTAAGAACTGAACTACTGAAATAGGCCCACTTCTACTAAATTCTCATAGTTTCTTGTCTCCTTTCTCAAGTAATTCCGTACTAAAGAACTGAACTACTGAAATAGGCACACTTCTACTAAATTCTCACAGTTTCTTGTCTCCTAATTCAAGTAATTCCGTATAAAAGAACTGAACTACTGAAATAGGCCCACTTCTACTAAATTCTCATAGTTTCTTGTCTCTTAATTCCTCAAGAAATGCCGTATTAAATAACCCGAGTGAAATACACGCACTTCTATCAATTTCTTTTAGTTTTTCACCCTTAATTCCTCAAGTAATTCCGCATTAAAGAACTGAACTAATGAAATAGGCCCACTTCTACTAAATTCTCATAGTTTCTTGTCTCTTAATTCCTCAAGTAATTTTTTAAAGAACTGAACTACTGAAATAGGCCCACTTCTACTAAATTCTCATAGTTTCTTGTCTCTTAATTCCTCAAGAAATGCCGTATTAAATAACCCGAGTGAAATACACGCACTTCTATCTATTTCTTTTAGTTTTTCACCCTTAATTCCTCAAGTAATTCCGTACTAAAGAACTGAACTACTGAAATAGGCACACTTCTACTAAATTCTCACAGTTTCTTGTCTCCTAATTCAAGTAATTCCGTATAAAAGAACTGAACTACTGAAATAGGCCCACTTCTACTAAATTCTCATAGTGTCTTGTCTCCTTTCTCAAGTAATTCCGTACTAAAGAACTGAATTACTGAAATAGGCCCACTTCTACTAAATTCTCATAGTGTCTTGTCTCCTTTCTCAAGTAATTCCGTACTAAAGAACTGAATTACTGAAATAGGCACACTTCTACTAAATTCTCATAGTTTCTTGTCTCTTAATTCCTCAAGAATTGCCGTATTAAAGAACCCGGCTGAAATACACGCACTTCTACCTTTTTTTTAGTTTTTCACCCTTAATTCCTCAAGTAATTCCGTACTAAAGAACTGAACTACTGAAATAGGCACACTTCTACTAAATTCTCACAGTTTCTTGTCTCCTAATTCAAGTAATTCCGTATTAAAGAACTGAACTACTGAAATAGGCACACTTCTACTAAATTCTCACAGTTTCTTGTCTCCTAATTCAAGTAATTCCGTATTAAAGAACTGAACTACTGAAATAGGCACACTTCTACTAAATTCTCACAGTTTCTTGTCTCCTAATTCAAGTAATTCCGTATAAAAGAACTGAACTGCTGAAATAGGCCCACTTCTACTAAATTCTCATAGTTTCTTGTCTCTTAATTCCTCAAGTAATGTTTTAAAGAACTGAGCTACTGAACTAAAATAAAAAATAGTGGGTGTTTTGATCGAGTATGGGTATATTTAATGGGCACAAAATTAACCTAAAAATGTACCGATGCATTAGGTACATCTTACAGTCTTCCAACTGTTCTGTTCGGGGGCGATTCATTGATTCGGCACATAATATATATGTACATGTATCTATAGTATCTCTCCTCAATCCGTTGATTGTCATTCAATGTACAATTAAATCATATCCCAGCTCGTTATGATGTTTGCAGTTATTTAATAGCCACGATTTCTCAATTTTTCTTCTGTATTTTATGCTTTACCTTTTTCCGTTAACCATTGTTTCGATCGCGGCTCTACATAAGCTTCAATATCAGCGAAAAGCTTACCGCGCAAGCCTATGGGTAGGTAATAAGATGGGGTTACCTAGGGATCAAGTTCAGAAAATTGCTTCAAGTGGAGTTTTAATAAGAAGAACATTTAACCCCGAAACGATTCTGTGATTCTTTAAGTTGATACTTAATTTTATTGAAATGATGATTATGCAAGTGTGTACCTTTACTGCTATTTTCAATCGAGGTAAATTATAACTAGATCCAAGATTGGACCGTGAATATATTGGCGTAGATGATTGACAACAGTAATATCTTTGATATAGTCACGATTTCTGCTAGCTGGGTTTGGTGATTATGGTTCGAGTTTTTTCTTCTATTTTTGTTTTGCTATTGGTTAGTTTCTAAGTTCTGGAGGCTGTTGTAGGAGATACAACAAGTGGGTGGATTGGTGGACATTTCTCGATGGACACTATTGAGCTATTGTAAAAATATATAACCATCATTGATGTTTCAAGCGTTCGCTTTTGTCAAAAAACATTGAAGCTCCTTAACTCAATGCTCAAGTATAACACTCTTCTTCAGGTGATCGATCTTGAAGCATAATTGGACCAAATCTTGAGCCGTATGAAAGCGTATTCCATCCAAGAAATGGCGCTACAGCCCAAATAGAGCCTTTTACTCCACTAGACAGTACTTTTACAGTCCCTTGCAGCATGTCTGGAGTTCCGAATACTGAGCATTGCCTCTACGTCAACCAACACAAAGTCTATTCATCTCCTCGGGAGACAGCGGATGATCTGATCATCTATTTTCATGTTTATGATCATCACCTTTTCCCGCTTCTGACTACCATTACTTCGGTTTTGTGCTCAGCTAGCATTAGACCAGCGTTCTTGAACTACGTCTCTATTTCCCTTCCGGAGTCACCTTCCTACTACCGCCAGCTTGTCATCGGCGAACCAAATAGCGACCGTTTCTTGGCGTGAGGCGTAGCGTCAGTACTTCATCGTACATAATTATCCATAGGAGGGGCCTAGGACAGAGCCTTGGGGGACCTCGCAAATTGCCCTGCAATCACTTACTCCTTCGTCAAGTCAGACCATCATAGCGTATTTTTATAGTAGTCATAGCCGAACTACCCACCAATAGCCCCCTAAAATATTGGTACCCCCCAAAATTAGTTCAGTTTTTTCCGACTTGTCCGATCTTTCTTGCTTTAGTCACGTTTAAAATTCAAAGATAGAAATAAAGAATGAACAAACAAAAAATAAGGAGGCAAAAATATTGAGGCGCAGTAAGTTAGTCGGAAATTTTGCCGCTTGTCAAACGAGGAATATGTGAATGGCCTCTCAGGAAAGGTTCAAAGTCTTTTGCCGTAATCAAAATCAAAAACAAAATTATATAGCAACAATGCCAACAACAACAATAACAGCGAATTCTCAGAAAGCTCTCCTCCCATAATACACAAATCCTCTCTCTCTCATTTGCGCTCTGTTTAAAAAGAGCTTTTTACCAAAACAACAACAATAACGACGAAAAGCTTTTCATTTTCAACACAGTAAATTGCGCGCCCAACATTGGAGCACGTTGCCGGCCAATGTGTGGTGACTTACTCTATTTACACCATAAACTGGGGTAAAATTGGGGGAGTTCGCCTTTTGGGGGATACCGTAAAAGCTTTAATTGCCGGCTTTTCTCAGTCGGTTGTGTGTAGAGATATATGCGTTGTCAACGTCTATATAGTAATATATAGGCACAATGGAAAAGCTTCTTTTGTCTTATTACACAGGGTTTAGTATAGTATCTCTGTTTTTATATCGCGTTGAATGCCAGTCGCGTAATTTGTGTATGGGAGAGAATTGACCTTCACGAATGCCACACTGGAAGTGCATTGCTCGGAATGGCTTAACCGATTTGTGGGGTCTGCGTCAGGAGGGGGCAGCGGGCGGCTGTTGGGGCCTTTGTGTTGTGTGTGCTATCTTGGCTATGCCTGGCCGTCGTCGCTCTCTTTCTTCTTTCTTTGCCCTCCTGCCAAAAATATAATATTTCTGCTTTGTTTGAGAAAGCTTTCGCAAGAATTACATCAGCGAAATATTTTCGGCTCTTTTTGATATCGTTTTTGAGTTAATGAACTTGGATTCAATTTTTTTTTGTAATACATACACACACATTTTTTCTTGGGTACAATATATATGGGAGGGAGGGGGTGTTTGTATTGTTGTTTTGGGTCTGGAATCTGAACCTGAATATGACCAAATAAACAGCAAAAAATACTGTGTCTCCTCTCGTCGTCTACCTGTTAGGCTTATCTCATCAGATAGTAAAATCAGCACAGTGCAATGGAATCGCAATTCGTTTGGTGGCAAAAAGATGTCATTTATTATGAAAAAAAAAATCCAAAAACTCGCAAATTTTTATTTTTATTTCTATTTTTTTTATGAAATAAATGCATAAATCTTTTGTTAGAATATACTGGGGGAACATTTCCAAATCCTCATTCGCAGCCACACGAGGGTCTAATAAGCAGTTTTTTTGCTTTATTTTTTGGCTTAGTTCTTGTTCTTTTGTTCAGTCTAAACAGAAAGAACATATGCCTCGTCAAAACTTAGAGAGGAAGCAAATACAACCAACATGACGACGACAATATACCCAATGTCTGGAGGTCATATAAAACGGTTCCTGGGAGAGTGATTTTGCCATATTTCGTAGAATGAACGTAATAATTGAATGATTTGTTTTGTTGCTGTTGTTGTAATAATTTGAATATTTTCTTTGCTTTGTCTATTGGGATTAATTAATTTAGCTGTGATGATAGGAAAGATGGGGATATGGAAAATTAATTAATATATGTATATATTTTTTGTGGGCTTAGATGTACTTATAAACTCGAAATGGTTTTCTTCAGGACCCCCCAAGTAAATATAAAAATAGGTCTACAGCGGGCGAACATCGGCCGCTCGGCTTTTTCAGGGGATATGATGGCCGTAGGACTTTTAACGATTTTTAATGGAAGCACATACGGCGTCAAGACGGCCAAACTTGACCAAAAGATATTTAAATGGCCAAGAATTATGCTGTACACGCGGGCATTCCATGGCAAAAATTTGAGCAAAAAAAGAATCTGCACCAAATGCATTGTGGCGAGCTCGTTTCTCTTGTGCATCGATATCTTGTAGAATAAATCGAAAAGACCACTCATTGTACATATAACAAAACTGTTCAAGCTCCCATAAAACAGTTCCAGCACTGGTGCCAAAGTAATCCTGAGAGGAATGAGTTCAAATTACGATATCATTGGTAAGACAACGAGATTTTTCCTAAACATTGGTGTATTAGTTAGTAGTTTGTTAACTCAAAATGAATAAGTTCTCCAGTAGTTCTCCAAGAACTTTAAAATGAATTAGTTCTCGAAGTAGTTCAAAATGAATTAGTTCTCCAAGAACTTCAAAATGAATTAGTTCTCCAAGAACTTTAAAATGAATTAGTTCTCCAAGAACTTCAAAATGAATTAGTTCTCCAAGAACTTTAAAATGAATTAGTTCTCGTAGTAGTTCAAAATGAATTAGTTCTCGAAGTAGCTCAAAATGAATAAGTTCTCCAAGAACTTCAAAATGAATTAGTTCTCCAAGAACTTTAAAATGAATTAGTTCTCGAAGTAGCTCAAAATGAATTAGTTCTCCAAGAACTTCAAAATGAATTAGTTCTCCAAGAACTTTAAAATGAATTAGTTCTCGAAGTAGTTCAAAATGAATTAGTTCTCTAAGAACTTCAAAATGAATTAGTTCTCCAGTAGTTCTCCAAGAACTTCAAAATGAATTAGTTCTCCAAGAACTTTAAAATGAATTAGTTCTCGAAGTAGTTCAAAATGAATTAGTTCTCTAAGAACTTACCAAATTTGGGATGGGACATGCACCATGGGCTATTTAGATTTTTTAATTTTATTTTTAAGAGCTGATGAAGATAATTGTTTTGTCATTTTACAAAGCTTAATTGGTGTAGATGGTGGTTTTATTTAATTTGTTTATTAATTTTCGAAAGGGCCACTTTCAAAACTAAAGTGCATACTAATATTATTTGCATATAATAAATAAGTTTTACCACCACCAAAATGTTTAAAAAAAAACGAATCAACAAGACTTGAAGAATGTGTCTGCTGACGACTATTGCTCAACAATACGACGACCTTGAACTGGACAATGTCCCTTTTGCAGCCACCCGGCAGACATTTATCGTGTGGTCACTGGTCAATTTTCAGTATATTCTGCTCCTTCATGTTCTCTTTTTCCCCCCCGTTTTGTTCAGCAGCAGCAGTAGCCCCTCGTAACCCTTTGCACCCTTCACAACTCAACCATATCATCTCGTCTTCGTCTCTTCGTCTTTTATTTTTATTTTCTCTTTCTTTATTCTTTTTCTTTTATTTTTCTTTTTTTTTTGCTTGTTTGAATATTTCTGTGAGAGTTAAACTTTTTATAAGAATTACAAAATCAGGTTGTATAATAATAAGTTCACTTTCGGGGGGAATTGGGGTATAGGCACAGATATTACAGGCTGATAAAGAGGACGATGCAAAAGAAAACGGTCGATCGGCATAACTAAGCCATAAGACATATAAGACGTAATGCTGCTTTTGATCGCGCCTAAGAATTAAGGATGTGGACAGAGAAAGAGAGAATAAAAAAAGGAATACAGAAGACGAGAACGAGAGGAGGAGAATATGAAAAAGAGGGTCTCTTTTCAAATACCTGCCCATATAATATACCCCCCCATACATAAACAGAATTTCTTAAGTGCTCCCTCGTTAAGAGACTAAAGACTGGCTGGATGTCTACAAAGTTTGCAGTTATGAGCAAGGGAAATGAAGGAGAATTAGAACATGGGGTGTACTGTCTCGTGATGGCGCTCTGGGTTAGGTCGAGGATGTTGGCCGGGGGAGGGGAGGCTCGGTGGAGAGCAATCGTTTCAGTGGGTGAGTAGAGTTAATTATAATATCATCATTTGAGGGGCTCCTCTGTTCGGGATATTGACCTCTTTTTTTTATAGTATAAAAAAGCCCTTCAATTCTAGTTGGTGACGCCCTTATGTGTCACTTCCTTTTAATAGTTTATACCGTCATCCATAATGCTGTTTAGCTAGAGCTGAGGGATTTTTTGATATGCTTTTAGGTCATAAGGAGCATAGACACGTATAATGGCATCTACTGTTTCATTTTACTATTTACTATTTTTCGGGATTCATTTTATGTGTTAATGAAGTTTAAAAAAATCCTGAAACTTCCTGGCTGGAGTTTATTATATTTTATGATTTTTTTAATTATATAATCGTTCAATCCTAATCCAGTACACTTCAATAAAACATGTACCGGGACAAAGTGAGGTTATTTCGTGTAAGGTAAATTGGCATGGGTTGTGGATTGATATCCCGTTTATGACTGGGTTCAACCGAGGGTCAACCTAGGTTTAACCCAGTTATAAACGGAGGTCGAGTTGAAACTGGGTCCACTCAACCCTACTTAGCTCTACTACCTGGGTCGAGTTTGTATTTCGCCTCATATTCAGGGGTTGAGTTGTAGGGTTGAAGTGACATTTGTCGCACTAAACGGCTAAAACGCTTCTAACGAAGTGCGTCCCCTTGCATTTGTATGCCGTCTGCTCCAATCCCCAGCCCAGCTTTCGTAGCTATCTATGAGAATTCCAATGCTAAGCTCTTTTGTAGGTTCAAGTGTTCGTTGTCTTACAGCCACACTTCATCGCCAGTACCTCCACCTGAATATACTACCATTCACCGTAAGGTGCCAGGGCAATCAACTGCTTGGTAATGGCCTCTAAATAGACACCGATTCCCCTACTCGTAGAGCTAACCTTAGTGTACTAGACATTACATCATGACATAAACGACATGACGCACTAATAGTATAAGGGTCGACATCCAAGCTTACTACTAGGTCATCATCAAATATCACCAAATTTGGTATTCAAGCTTTACTGCATTATCGACAACATGAGTATGATCTGAATAATCGATGACTTCAAGATAATTTTATAAAGAAACGTTTATAAACCTTGGGTTTCGTTTTTCCCGGGCGGTTTAAAATATTCTGAAGATTTGAATGCAGTTTGGTCTGCAAGTAAAACAGAAAAAAATACAGCTCAGTTATTAATTTTTATTTTTGTATCTAGGGTTTTAAATTTTGCTAGAATAAAGCTGGTTATGAATTTTTAATCTCCTCATAAAACAATATTTTAGGAATTTATTGTGGTTTAAAAAAATTCGGGGAAAATAAATTGTTTAACTGGAAATTCCACATATGACTTTATATAATTCACGCACACACACACAGCACATACAAAATAGCTAATTATAAATAATACCATATAAGAATTTTTCCCATGGATTTAAAATTTAATTAAATACAGCAATTTACCGCATTTTTTCTGTGTTAGTGTGTGTGAGTGTTTATTTTTTGTTTTATTAAACCAAAAATAAATTCCAGACCCCACACACACAAATGGCCGATTGTGTCGTCGGCGGCGGCGCTCATATTAGTACAAAAGGAATTCTTAAGAACATTTACAAAATGCAACCGCAAAAATGAAAATATATGAAAGTATGTTTTTGTTGTTGTTGCTATTATATTATGGGAACAGACACCGACGTAATCGAATCTGGCATCGATAAGTTAGCGGGGCTAGCCGCTCTCGTATATAATACATATATCCCAGTCATAATATACAACAAATCCGTTGAGAATGAATCTAGAAAGAATAAAATGATCCATCGATAAAAGCTTTTTCGTATTCGAATGATCCACCCTCCTTCGCCCTGCTTCGAATGATCAACTGTGCCGCATTTTATTAATGGCGACAATGGTGGAGGCGCGGAGGTGGTGAATCCAGCAGCCGCGCGATCAGAAAAGAACATTGATCCAGTCCAGACGGACCAAGCTGAAAAAAGGCCACCGATACAAAATAATTTGTGTGTGAATCATATTTGCTGCTATTTCCGATGAGTGCCAACAGCCCATCCATGGCCATTGACCAAGCCTGGTTGGGATCTTTAAACTTAATCAACACACACAGAGAGAGGGAGAGACAGAGAGAATCGAAGAAGAAGATCACCACGGCGGAGGCAGCAAACCATGACCAAATGTCGGTGTCATCCACGATCCATCCTCCCTCTTTATGGAATGTGTGTGCCAATGCGCACAGTCTGTATCGTCTTGCTTCTCAGAATTTGGGTGTATAGTCCTGAATTGTCCTTGAAACTATTTTCAGGCTTGCGCCATTTGCAATGATAATATGAAACCCCCACTTCCCCATAAAGGATTTCCCTGCAAGGAGCGCTTCAACAATGTTACAAGATATAAAAAATACAAATGGGGGAGGGTGATGCGAATTTATGTATAGCGCAATCACAAAGCTTTTACGCGCAGATGAAATATTATTATTTTTTGCTCCCCTCCATCCCTTCCTCTTATCACTTTATCCTGCCAGCCTGTTGTATGATCAAAATGAACCCTCAAAAAAAATAATAAAACAGAACGATCATTGGGTAAACACTGAAATTCACCGGCGCTGGGAATGCATCGCGATCGGACCGGTCACGTGGAGGTTGAGTTTGCCTTGAACCGGCACATTGGCCCTAAAATTATGCCTCTTGTTCTTCTTCTTGTTATCTTCTTCATATACTTCTATTTCCCGCCAGATTTAACAGCTCCCTCCTTAACAGATCTCGCTCCCTTTTATCAAGAACTGCATTTCCGACGTCTTTCTCTCTCTTCCTCTCTGAGTCCGTCCCAATCCGTGTCTCTTCCCACTCTCTCTCAATTTTTCAAGGCTATATAGCGCGCAAATATTGTTTCTACCCTGTTTTATTTTATTGTTATTCTACATACCAAAAATACTTCTCTCTTCCTTCCCTACTTCGATCACCTTTTCCCTCTCTTGATATGCAATTCTGCGATCTCTTTGCAATTCTCTTACGAAAATTGCACTTTTTTCCCTTTTATTATTATTAATTTTTTCTTCTTCTTATATTATCGTATGGACTTATATAGTGTTATATTTTGTTACTAAAATTCATCCATCAAAAATGCACCTATACACACTCGTGCGCATATGCAAACCCAAAACGACGCAAAAACGCATGATATTCTACTATTGTAGCCATTGGCGCATGCGTAATAATTTTTCAAATAATTTCGATTGCAGAACACGCACCCTGCACCATTTTGGGATGCGCTTCTGTTTTATATTTTCTCCAAATTGTTTCGTCTGCATTTATTTATTTATTTTTATATTTATATTTGAAATTTTTATAATCTGCGAAAGAAAAACAATTGGGGGGTGGCGGCAAAACTGATGAAGAATGGAAGAAGAAGAAAAATGAAGGGGAAAATAAACATAATTCAATTGCGCATGCGCATGTGGATATTATTCAGTGAAAGTTTGTTTATTTTAAATAAAAAATAAAAATATAAATAAGTCACTGGGATATTATTAAATGTGGAGCATTTTAATTTTGCAAATTTAATTGAAAAATATTTAATAAAAAAATTTTCTGCTCTGTGTGCTTGCATTAACCCAAGTTTCAACAAGAGGTGTCATTTTAAATCAACAGAAAAACGCAATATTTTCGTACAAATTGATGATATTGTTATTTTAATCTTAAGTACAAACTTTGAGGTT
Organism: Thereva unica; assembly: GCA_949987705.1. Taxonomy (NCBI): domain Eukaryota; kingdom Metazoa; phylum Arthropoda; class Insecta; order Diptera; family Therevidae; genus Thereva; species Thereva unica. The sequence continues at coordinate 3,648,048 of OX465286.1, forward strand.
AATAATAAAATATAATATCGACCAATTTTCTCCCTCTGATCTTCTTCTTCTTTGGTGAGATATTGAGGCGGCCATTTCACTTGACTTACTGTTCTACAACCTACATACCTTATATTTGTAGGCCAGACCTCTTGAACAGTGTTCTTTGTCGCTTAGACCAGACTGTTCGAGCTTATTTTTTTCTCTGGAGTTCAAGTCACTTGGCTACCTCCAAGTTTATGCACGGTATCAAGCATACTGGCGCATGGCATTTATGTGGGACTCGAAACCTAAACTAAAAACAAAAAACTCCTGGTCTACCACTCTCCTCGCGGGACTGGCTTTTTACCATTGCCTAAAGGGGTTGGTTCAGCTTTATTTAGCTGCAAGTACCTCTGGCGTTTCTTTGCCCTTCTCTCTCTCGTTTGAATTGTTTCAGTGTCCTTTCCTTCACATATCCTCGGACATCATCATGTGTCCTTCGATGTTTTCCGGCGGTTGTGATGATTGGGCTACTTCTTCCAATTCCGCCCTGTCATTGGTGAAAACCAGACGCGCTCTGTGTTCTCCTGGATCCGTGCGGTGAGTCATTGTGTCCGAAACGATGGAGGTATTTCCTATATCCTCCATATCCACTCAGGAACTGCATGAAGTCGTAACTCACTTCCGTACGATCCCTCGCGACCCATCTCTCCAAGGTTTGGGAGTCTATAGGTCCAATCAGCCGCCGTACCCACCTAACATATTCAAACCATTACTCTCTAACTAGTACTAGTACTTCAGTGTACCTCGTTCGATCAACGCCTCAACTATTTTGCTCCATCTCGCCGACTTGAAAGCATTTTGACGTTAAAGGTTATCACTTCGCAGCAGTGGTTTTTCGATATGACGGATCGTGGCATGACCATCACCATCTTGATTTGACTTTCGACTTAGAGTGCTCGAGGATGTGCAGAAGCCTCTTCAAGTGCTGGGATCTGCTTCTAGCCATGGCCTTGCTCAGCCTTTTTCCGTTTTCTTGCATCTTTTAAGGAACTCGTCGAAATCTGGTCAATTGCGACTTGTCTGACTTCGTCTTCTCGCTTTCAGTTCCTTCAGCATTGGTCTATTTCCAAGTTCAATCAGAAATCGTTAGGCAAGTGCCATTTCCTCGAATTTCTTAAGAGTGCTTCCTTGACTTACCAGTATCGTCGTATGTTTCGTTTTACGAGGGAGTGCCGATCATATCTCTTATCAGTGTGAGGCACCTAAAAACTAAACACACCACCCCGTTCCATGACCAAGCCGTCCTCCCCACTTAGTACTAAGTCTATTCTAAAATCCTGCTTTCAAGCTAACATATATTAATTCTACGATGACAATAGTCTATCCTTACCAATTGGAATTATGTTGTCTATGTCCATCAAATACCAAGCAATATCTCATAATTTTAATGTCATCATTAACACTTCACATTTTCTCTCACATATTTAATATGCCAACAGAAATAATTCAAGCATTTATTACACTTAAGCCCAATATACGCTTCAGCCTAACCAATTTGCTTTGCTGTAACCCTATAACCAGCAAACGAAGAAGAGATAGCTGGCAAAAACCAAAAATAAAATCCCCTGCGAAATGCGCTTGGAAACGGAAATTACAACGGAAGCATAATTTTTTCATCGTTATACACTCTAGGGTGCATTATTTAATTCGGCGATGCATGTCATCACTTCCACTTTTATTCTGACATTAAAAATTTTCTGATCTGTTGTAGCCCTGATGGATGCACTTGCGCTTGTACACACCATAGTGTGTGGACCCATCCATATACATACAGTATGTATAGATGTGCCGCCTGAGAAACAGGCATATTCTTCTCTCTTTTTGACTCTGCACAGCTTGTTGCAGCAGCTAATTCAGCAGCTTCGGCAAAAGTGCATTAAGCAGCAACCAAAACAAAAATAAGGTGAATAATATAAGCCACAACAACAATAACAACAACAAAACTGCGCTTTCCCCATCTGCCTGAAATACCCTATGCCCTCCTCCGATTCCTTCTGTTTTGTTGTTTTCTTGCTATATTTTTTTTTTAATTTTTTTGGATTGAGCGAAAAGCCAATACGCACTATATAGGATAGATGCAATGTTGTTGATGCATTTGTGCATTTCTATAAACTTGCAGTAAATTAACATCTCTGATATTAAAAGTCCGGTTTCCCTAGCGGAAAGTACTTTTTCTCGTGAGAGCGGATTAAAAATAACAAAACACCTACACATATATGTACACATACAAATAAAAAAATTAAATAATTTACAAAATAAAACAAGGAAAAAATAAGGTCTTGGACCCGATCGAGGTCAATATTCAGAGGGGCAAAGACCCAGAAAATCGCGCAATATGCACTTCACCCACATTAAAAAGCCGCTACTGCTGCAGAATATTACTTATATGCGATAAACATATATATATGTACACATAAAGACATATATTCAACCACATATGCATTCGATACCTATAAGCAGCAGCAGCACCCAACCTCTTGCAACATATTGCGAGCATATGTTATGTGTGGTGCCGAGGCGCATAAAGGCGCATTAATTCATTTGGTCCTAACTCATGAATAAATCCGGCTGTAAGCCAACTAATTTGCGCTATGCATTCGCCGCTTGTCCATTACTACTATTATTATTTTTAACTCTTCTTCTCAACCCTTTTTTTGTTTTTTTTTTGTGTGTAAAATCTTCCTTCTTCATATACAACACTAAAAACACAACAACAGACTAGGAGGGATTCTCTACACGCATCGAATCTCGGATTAAGCTTGATGTTTATGGCATTCTCTCGCGGGCTCCGCTCCTACTAATCCGCAATATTATTTGTTTGGTCTATCGAGATTAAGCATAGCCTTTATTTTTTAGCAACCCAAAAATAGAATAGGTACGTTGAATTAGAATCACAAGGAGAAATGTATGTAATCTAGAAGGCATGAATGTCTGGCCATAGGCTTTTTGGTAGGTACAGCAGTTCGCTGGTTTTCAGTCAAACATAACGAAAATAAAATAGAAAGTTTTGCTTGTTTTTCTAAAAAAAAGAGAGTAATTCCTGAGGTACAAACGAATAAAATATAAATTTGGTCGATAATGCAGTTTCGACATCCGGTACAAAATACTTCCTGTTAAAAAATCTCCATTGCAAAAAAGGAGCTACCTGAAAAACCGTCGAAGTCTATGGACGTAGTCTTCTTAGTCGAGTCAAAATAAAATGCACCTGACACGCGGTGATAGGAATGGAAATCTAAACATGCCCCCCCTCCTTCCCGAAGTATGCATGCCTCTGTTATAGATATGAATGTTTTCGTAATCGACAATTCCAAACGCAAGTGTCGTTTTACCAACCAGTCCCCCAACTAAGTACTAACCACATCCAATGCTGCTTGACGTATGTAATCGAACCAGAACCGATCTACCATGTATGCTAATGGCACCCTTCTCCCCACGGTAGAAAGTATAATCAGCAGTAGTAGTAATAAGGGTCCTAGTTCGAAGAATAGAAGAAACTATAAAAGGTTCTAGGGGTCTGGTGCCGAGTCAGTCCCCGAGCATCCTGGCAAAAGGGAAAAGGAAGATTCACGAGATCAAGCTAAGGTCCACGAATGACCATCCCCCTTTTCCAAACTTGAATTACCTCATGTCGCACGTACCAGAGATAGTAGATAAAGCACAGATTGCACGGGGCACTGACCGTGGCCCGTTTGATCGGACACCCGTGGCGGCCCGTGTGATCGGTGGCCTGTGTGACCCGTAATTTTGATGCGAATAGACACGCCGCCCTTGAATAATATTCCAGAGATCTGTGGTTCAGTTCCACACAGCAGCATGGCTTTCGTATTTTCACTTGCTCCGTGGCTTCCGTGATGAATTTTTCACTGACCGCCTTTTTTCGTATCGGCTATCAATATTCAATGACATCCGACATATTGGTTTTGAAATTCGGACAGTGATTTCAAGTGCATCATGGAATTTAGCATAGAGAGTGTGAGTTCGACCCAGGTGGACTCTTCGGGATGTGGTCGCACAAAGACAGGTTTGAGTGTATTTCAACTTTATTTTCACTGATGCTCCCGGTAATGCACTGAATATACACTTGCCATAGTAATGTGATGCATAAATTCTATTTTCCAATCAAAAATACCTTTTTCCCTTTATATGATATGTTATCTGGTAGGCCATATGCACTGACCCGCAGGCAGCCATACTCAAGCACGCCCCTGTGGTCATGTGTAACCGAAATTGTGTAAATTAAATACCGCGTAAATCTAGAAACAGATTTCTTCTATTTATGTTGCTGATATGTTTATTTTAGTGTGTATATTTTTCTATTTTTATTTTTTATCTTTTTAAGAAAATTACGTATTGCTAAATAAAACAAAATTACGTTGTACTACATTCCATTACTCCCTCCTCCGTTTTTTGTTTGTTTTGATAAAATCAACCACTCAAAAATTAAAATATATATTCTATATATTTTTTTGTCTTTTAAAAATGCCATTAATTCACCGATAACCTCATTTAGACATAACCCGAAAATTCGATTGCTCCAAACCCAAAAAAATTAATCTTTTCCTTTTTGGTGGCTATTTTTAAACTTCGATATTCTACTATCCCAAAAAAAATTGTCTTTCTTCGCTCAAAAGTTTGAAGAGTCCAAAAACACTATTAAAGCTCAGATCATTTTTTCCTGCTGTTGTTGTTGAATGCTTGTTTGGTCTAAAAGTTCAGAAAACTTTAAAGCCTTGAAGTTTTATGACGCAATAGAATGGCGTAATGTCATTACAAGAGCGCAAAAAAATATAAAGACCTAGTCACGAAGTTCAATCAACTTTCATAGACCACCAAAAAAAATTGTGTATAGCTTTTTTTTGAAGAAGAAGATGCAGGGGTGGTGGGGGAGGGGGGTTGGGGAGAAGGGGGTTGAGAAACTATAAATAAAAGCTTTTTTTGGTTGTGTGTTTTGTTGTTATCTAGTTAAAAATTATTTTAGAGTGTTCGTCCTAGTCCAAACTGACCTTAGGATACTAAAAATTTTGTCTGTTTCAACTTCTAAAATTTTTCCTTCGCTCATCTTTCTTTATTTGTTTACCTTTTTAGATTTTTGATTGCTGCTGGTAAAGCGTGAGGGTGGTTACGCATAATTCCATATTTCCTTCTTCTTGTAAAATACAACAAAAAAAAGGTTTTATGTGACATTTTTTTTATATAAAATATTACCTTCTGGCGGTCTTACAAAATAAACATATATTTACCAGCGTTGCGAAATAATAAATGTTTACATACGTGTAAACATCGCAATGTTTACATACATATATATCTATATAAATATCACATATATCCAAGGTGTATGGGGATTGATAAATACAAAAAGTCATTCACTTTTGGAGAGGGTGTGCTAGAAGAGTATATACATACAACGCCTAACTGGGATAGCGAGGGGGTTGAGCGACATGACCAATGTCAACGAGCCGTCAAGGCCTTTTTGTTTACATCAAAAAAAAAAGATTGTTTTTTTTTGTGGATCCATAAAAAGCTCTTTTTGGCCACCCAAAAAAAAACAAAACAAGAGAAACACCAAGAACATTATAACCCAGCAAAAGGGGGTGGGTTTGGGGTAGATTTATGTGTTAATTTTGTTTTCTATCTCCCTCTCTCTCTAAAAATGAAAATAAAACAAATTGTTGAGTTGATATTATATATATAATATATTATATATGTATACATTTAGCGTCACGCAAAATTTCATCGTATCGGTGGTGATTGTGTAGATATGTATATATATATAATAATAATTCTCTTCTTCTTCTTCAATTCTTGGGCTTTAGAAACGAAAGCTGAAACGAGTCATTGAACTTGGACTTGAGAAAATAATATATTGAAATATGGTTGTGAAAATCAAAAACACACATACACACACAAACACTATAGCAAAATTAAATTTATTTATACTAAAAACGTAAAATAACCGGCAAAAAAAACAAAAAAAATCAAAAAGCTTCGAATTCAATTTTGAATTGATTTTTGTATTTTTTTTTATTTTAACGTAAAAATTTTATTTTTTAGTTTTTGCTGTTTTGACTGATTTTTTAAACAACCCCCAAAGTCGTCTCTAATCAACCCTTAAATGGCAATCAAAATATTTTTTTAAATATATTTATTTTGTTAATATTTACAGTTCGATGACTTTATGATTGTTATTATTATTATTAATTTTTTTTCGTGCATTTAGTTTTGAATATCTCAAAATTTAATGTCTACACGTTTTGTCGTAATTTCCTTACAAATCGTTTGGACGGTTATGATGTCCAATAATGTGAACCGAAAAACCAACCAAAAAAAAGATGGGTTCAAGGCAGTTTACAGGCCGAAAAAATACAGCGCAATTTTATTTTTTAGATTCCAAATTTCTTCTTCTTGTACGCGCGACGACATTGCTGATAATGGGAGGTTAGGATTTTTTTTTATTAAATTTATACAAACGTACGGTCATACTAAATTAATATCTAGCGATCGCGGCGACGTCCTTTTATAGCAGCTTCCACCGTTGTCAGAAAATAGTTCTAGCGTCTGCTTATTTTCTGAGGGTTGTAGTAGCAATAACACACCATCTCAGGACGTTCAAGAACTGTTCCTAGATTTGACCCCTGTGCTGAAATGCGAGTCGTCACGACACGACAAATCGTTTGAGTTGAAGAAAGTGCGTTTCAAGTCGGATCACGACTTTCTATACGGAGGTCTAAACTCTCAACTTATCATTTCCACTCTAGGCCCCTGTGCTGAAAGTCGAGTCGACACGACACGACAAATCGTTTGAGTTGAAGAGAGTGCGTTTCAAGTCGGATCACGACTTTCTATACGGAGGTCTAAACTCTCAACTTATCATTTCCACTCTAGGCCCCTATGCTGAAAGTCGTAGTTCGACTGAAACGTTGCTTTGTTAAACTCAAACGACTTGTCGTGTCGTGACGACTCGACTTTCAGCACGACCCCAGCAACCCCAGGAAGCCCTGAGTTGCTTATGTCATTATTTTTTTCATAAACAAAACGAAATTTACAGTTGTTCCTTAGTAGTTTCATTTTTAGAAAAAAAAAAACTATTTTATCTTTTGTTGCGATAAAAATATGTTATCTTAACTCCAATGAATCATACCTTTTAATTGATCATGTCATTGGAAAATTAATTGATATTTTTCTATTCAATCTCGCAGGTGTAAATGTGCGTCATCTGTGTATAATTGACAAATCCCTGATCACAATGTTCAATGTAGCTGCAACTAAAGCTACAAATGAATCATTCAACAACAGCAACACATGTGCTGTATGTATGTAGACAAACCCCCCCAATAAATCAGTAAAAAGGGATGACGAAAAAAGATCATTTTAGATTTTCTTCTATTTATCGGACATTGATATTGCATTGCACCTAAGTGAAAATGTCGATCAGCCATGATGTCATCCTATCTAGGAGAGTCTGTCTATGCCGAAGCTTGTATATGCAATAATAATGCATAGTGGCGCACTTAAATATCAGCGCGCGTGCGCATACAGCTTTGCTTCTTATGAACTTTTCCGGATGTTGTTTTTGTTTGTATTCATTCATTGTTGCAATTTTGTTGCAAATTATTTTAGATTTTGTTTTCTTTCTGTTTTTCCATAGAGATTAAGCAAAAAATTTAATATTTCACATGGGATAATCCGTTGCGAAGATAAAAATATCGTGGGAGTAAAAATTTCGTAATAAGCGGCGAGATATATCCAAGCGCCACCACCAGAATTTTATGCCTGGTCATATTGTAGTTTTATTACCCCTTTGAATTTATTGATCTATTTTTTTTTTCTTCTGATCGTTGACTTCTTAAGCATTGTCTGCCTAATCGTGTCAATGAAGAAGTAGAGAGCGTTAGTATAGTGTGTGTATCTAAAAAAATCCCTGCCTCTTCACAAAAAAAAAAAAACAGTACATCGCACTCACATAAGCGGCGCGGCCCCATTATCATGCGCTAACCTCTCACAAGAATGATATAATTCAGGGGAAAAATAAAAATATCAACGACTATAGAACATCGGTTGTGTATAGGGAGGATTTGTAGCCGCGTTTTTTTTTATTGTATTATCATCAGAGAGTGAAAAAATGGAATGGGGGGTTGTGGGACGGGGTAGACGAACGAACGGAACGGGGCGCGCGATATGTGTTATCTCTTGGCTGGCTCTCGGGGCTATTACATGTGCATATTCGTTCTGGGATGGATGCGCAATGCATTGCGATCGTTTCGTTTAGCCTTGGGCTGTCACTGACCCTGTGCAAGTTTGTTTGGATCACAGAGACAGAGAGCGCGCGAGAGATCGCGTCAGGCGTCGTCGTCGTCGTCACTAGGTTCAACGTGATCACAGAGAGATGCCTGTGCACAAGTGAATCTTAAGCGGCGCGCGCACACACTGTCTTGAGTTGGGGGTATCTTTTTTTTAAAAATTTGTTTTTTGTATTATTATTATTATTGTTGTTGCTGGGCGGTTGTTGCTTTGTCCCCAACCAACCCCCGCCCCCACCTTCCCTTGAGAGATCCTGCAGTAAAAGTTGCCCCGCTTTGACTAGTTTAGTTGTAGGAGCGGACATTGAATTTAATTTTTTTTTTACCGGAATGCGCTTTTGGTACTTATAGTAAGCGGTCTGTCTGCCCGATAAATTCCTGTATATATGCAATTTTATTTTGTTTTTGGAGAGTATCAAACTTTTAAAATTGCGTTGCAGCAAAAATCCCAACCAGACAATAAGCTTGGATCTCAAAAAAAGATCGTTTGTTTTGTTTTTCTCACTTGATTATTTGCTTTCGAGAGAGGAAGAGCACACTTTTTGCTTATCACAAAACTTCTGATTGCGTCTCTAAATCCATAAAAGCATGCGCATTAGACAGGAAGAGCTCTGACAGCGCTTCTTATACATTTTTTTATAATTCTATTTATTTTTTTTCCTTGGTCTTTTCTTAGCCTTGTTGGTACTCCTTTAGCATATGCATTTGGGGAAGTTATCACAAAAACCGTTAAGTGTGCCTGATTAAATAATATTAAAATAAAATTACAAGGAAATAAAAATTCCCCCACCATGACGCATTCCTCTTTATTAATATGTTTACTTAAGTGTGACTAAGAATGTTACCATTATAAAAATCCAATGCCGATCTTTTTTTGTTGCGGAGAATGAACGACTGAAGGCTCTTTTCTTAATTGAAAAAAAAAAAATAAAAAAAAAAATAATAAGAACGCGGCGGGAAAAATGCGGATAAAGATTTTTAGCTTCGTCTGTAGCGGCGATTAAGAAAGTTATTTTTTGTTTTTGTTGTATGCGCATGCGTAATCGGGTATTGCGATTTATATTTATTATTAATTTAATAAATTTTTGCTCTTCAATGTACTAAAGGTTGTGTTCTTTGTGCGAGGGGAACACTTTGTAAGGGTCTTATTTTTCTTTCATATCTATTATTATTATTATTATGCGATCGGGGAACGCATTGGAACAATTAATTTGATGATCAAAGATGGCTGCCTTTAGCGTTTTATTAGTATAAAAACTCAACTCCATTCGATCGCGAACTGTTCGCCATCTGTGTAACGAATAAAGATTTCCGTCATTTCGTCGAAGTTCGTTCATAGGTCTATATGGACCACAAGCGCCTCTAGTATGCGCACTTTATACAAAGACGGGGCGACCTCCTCCTCAGACTACACATCTGAATCTGATTTCGCAATGTGTCCAGTAAACAAAACCTATGGTCACAGGCTATTTGCCGCGTCGCGTTCACTAACGAGCGACAACGTGGAGATGTCACCTTCAACTTGCAAGCAATATAGCTCAGGTTTAAAAAGAGACAGAGTTAAAAAAACCTAATAGAACATCCCAGAAAAAGCTCCCATGTAAAACTAGTACTCACGCCCCAATACCATTCACGACTCGTTCCGATCGACAGGCGTTTCATTTCAGGTGGCCTGCCCAAACTTATCGATTAAGTCCGCCGTCGAAACGCAAAATATCAGTTGCTGCGCTATCGGAACTACGACTCATCGGATGCGGGACATTGACGATCGTCCCGCCAACAATCGACGAAACGATGACGTTTTACTATGTTCGGCGATGTTAGACTACGTTTTGATCAACGCAGGCTTCCGATCGACACTCAAAGACGTGCGTGCAATACGTTGGCCCGATTGCAGATCGGACCATTATCTTATTCGAGCGAAACTACAGATGCGAACTGCTACTAATCTTCAAAGCTTGTCTGGTAATACGAAGGAGCCCAAGGCCAGGAGCCAGGGTAGTTATGCAATGATAGAGCCAAACGACTATCAAGGTAGAAGGCGCGTGATGCATAGCCGGGCCAAACCTATCAAAAAGAGCTGTCTTCCTTGACTAGATAGATACAGGACGACTCTTCAGTAAGTACAGGGTCCCATGAACATCTATGGCAACTTATTATTTGGCCTAACTAAAGAAAAACAGTGAAGAACGCTTGTTTTTCTGTATGAAAGAGTTGAGCTTAGAGAGATTTTGGCAGCCAGTAACCGCGGTCCAACTTTGGTATGTGCACACTGCATTATCGACTTTCATTAACTTTTATTTTCTGTTCGAACTCCGATCATTGAGAATGTCACAATTAACAAAGCCGAAAGATTAATTTATTATTGTGTTTCTCAACATTTTAATTGTACTTCCTGCTGCAGAAAATCAACTGCATTGCAATTATCTAAATAACAGCCAACCACACAATGCCACACAGCCCCGGAGAGGCATCTTTCAAAAACGAAAATAATTTCTGTTTAGTTTTTTTTCTCTCATTCTCATTCTATTCTCATAATTCTGTTTGATTTACTTTTAAATGGGGTGTTAATCTGCATGCAATTTTGCAATAAAAACTGATGCAGTAGCCAGTTGCACAGTGATCATGACCTTGGACAATGCCTTCTGCCTTCAAAGTGATTCTCGCATGCGCATACAAATGCATCGATCACATACGTCGAATATATAACACATTTACACTTTTACTAATAAAATTTTACAAAAGAATGTCTTCCTTCAGGGACAAAAATATTTATTTTCATCATGATATGATTTTCATGTGATCATTTCATATTTTTTTTCATCATTTTTTTTGCGTGCGTGCGTGCGTTATTCTTCAACAGAAGGGAAGAGCGCGACATTCTTCTATTTTGGTTATTCGAATTTCTTCTTTAAAATTCTTATTTTTCCGGATGCTGTTGCTCTTCAATGTCTGGGGGCGCTTTTAGCGCTCCTCGATAATTGGATATGCGATGCAGATGTTGCACGCTTGTTAATGCAATGACGAGAGACGTTTATCGTGTTCGTGTTATTACTTTAAATAAGACAAAAATATTGTCCAAGGTTATGGTTGAGAGAAAGGGGTTTCTACTTTATATGTATATGCGTGTGTGTACACATACTAAGTACACATGCATGCAAGTAAAATGATGAAAATAAAGGAATTTATCGGTCGGTTGTCTGTGGCTGGCAGTTGGCTCGCGATTTAACAAAACAGTATAGAGAATGAGCTTTGGTACAACAATGGTAACAATCATATTTGCATAAAGCATTAAAATTATTACAAAACCCAGCTTTATTCTAGGAGGAATAACCTCTTTTTCATCAATGGTGCAATGTCTAGTAGTAGCCTTTAATAAAAAAAATCGTAATCAACCATTTAACCAAGCGGACCCCCAACTTAGTACTAAGCATGTTTAATGCTGCTTGACTTTATTAATCTGACGAGAACGGGTCTATAGACAATGTTAATGTCAGCCTATTCTCTTCGTTCTATAAATTTTTTAAGCCCCAATTTTGCTCCTTTTAGTCCAGGAAAAAAGTGAGCCGTACGTGTTTCATTTGGACTATTCCGTCCGCCTTTTATTGCTACATACCTGTTACGGGCAACTTTTGGAAAATGAGGATTTCTACGCTAGGGTAGTACCGTGTGCCTATTTTAGGAAAAGAACGGGGCGAGTCTTATTTTTACTTGGGCACTCGTGGATTGGATTAGGATAATCACGAACCTCTGAGATAGTATATGGGCGCCTAAACCCCTCCAGAAGACAAAGGATACTTCTATAGAATAAGTATCTCTGCATAACAAATAACAATAAAATGCAGGGTTTATTTTTAACAAAACATATTTATAGTACCAGGAACCTTCCATTTTTTAACACCACAATACTGAAAATAAAATGGCGAGAAGCTTCTCAATAGTCTTTTAAAAGGGGTCTTCTTTGTACCTTCAACATAAATTTCCATGCAACAAAGAACAACCATCAAACAGTCCTACATCTGCGGGTGAACATATCCATTCAAGACAAACACCATTTAAAGTGGTTTTAAAAAAAAGTATCAATCTATAAATAAAACGCTTTTCAACATTTTCTTTTTCCATGCACAAAGAAAATTTACAAAAAAAAAATTATTTCCAGGAAAATATCAAGGATGTTTTCTCGTATTTTTTTTTTTAATTTTTGTTTTGATTTTTTCTTCTGGTAAATAATAAAAATAAATTTCTGAGTAATAAATCCTTAAAAACGTGACAGGAGACGAGCTGCATTTTTTGTCTTAATTTTTTTCGGTTTTGCTTTTTGGGGGGGGGGGGCACTCTTCTTCATGTTCATGGAGAATATTTCTTTGTATTTTTTTTTTCTTGGTATATGTGCATAAAAATAGCTTTTGAAAAATTTTGTTTGAATCATAAAAAAAACATTGTTAAAAGCAAAAACCATTTTCTGAAAACATCTGGTTAAAACACATTGGTTTGTGTTAAGCAAGGAAAAAAATTAAAAGCATATGGCATATTGCACCGGGCGCAAAAGAATCAAGCGCCGACCCTGCGCACTCCACACAGACAAAGACTCCGTACCCAGATAAAATACCCCAACTATGGAACAGTCCTACACAAACTGTAATTCCAAACTCCTAAAACATCCAACAGTGAAAACGCAGGGTTCATCGTCATGTCCTTGGACCTAACCATCTAACCTAAAACGTCTTCTATCCTTCAAAATAAGAGCTTGACGTAACCAACGACATGACGGACCGGTAGTAGAAAAGGTGATTCCTGAGCTTGGCACACAAAAATATATAATATGTATAAAGTAAAAATCATCCCCTATCGGCTTTGATATGAATTTATGTATGTTAAGAAATATTTCTAACAGGGCGCTCCAAAATAACGTTACGTCAATCATAAGCAACCGCATAGCTTCATACTGCAGCATACTAGCTACCCGATCAGACCATATCATCGGAGAGCCTGCTGTGATCCGTCTGCTACAAGTGCAGCTGGATCTACGCAGAAAGAAATATAACACATTATAATTTATTTTTTATCTTTTTTTTTATAGAAAAAAAAATGTTTTTTTTTTAAATATTTTTGCACCCATTTTACACACAACACAGAAAATGGGAAACATTATACACAAAGAGAGGGAGAGACGGTTGACAAGGTCAGGGGCAGGGGAAGTGGAAGGGGGCAGCGGGGTAGATAGTGCCGATAGAGAGAGAAAGGGGAAAGAGAATCATCAAAAAGAGGCAATTCACAAATGACCTTGAATTCAAGTTCATATCAGCGGAATATCTTTGACCTCGAATTATTTATAATGCGCGTAGAGGGATAGAGTGGCGCTGGCGACAGTGACCGACCGAAATGAAGAAGTCTCTATTATCTACAATATATACAAAACACACCACCTATATATATATATGTGTATAATCTAGATTATACGAGAGCATTCCAAGCACCGCACCAAGCGCAGCCCCAGCCGATTGGAGAATATATTATGATATGACGGTGGGGGGCGGAAAAGCTTTGAACTCTCGTGGGGGCTTTTTTCGTTGGCCTTCATCCGTTCACCCGTTCAACCAACCCCTCTGATTTTTGTTCTGTGCCTTTTTTTTGTTTTTCTCTTTTTTTATTTTTATATATTTTTTTTTTGGTGAATATTCTGTGCAGGGTGCTTTGAACCCGACATGTCGAGCATAACGATCGCGTACAAGGCGCTCGCAGTGGGTCATCTGTGTGCGTTTCGGTCGATTTTATACGTAATTTTCGCAGCTCTCATATGTATGAATTACGTGTCTGGAGCACCAAGCCCAAGTAAGTTTCACCACCATACACAACGCAAGCCCCAATAACAGTCAATCCCCTCTGGAAAAACGTTGTTTGCTTTATCTCCTCCTAAGCGCGCCCCCTCGTTCCCGGCCGCTCCCTGCAACCCTGGCCGCCCGTTCCGCGCGCTCCGCCATCTCTTTCCGTTCGTTTAGTTCCCTGCCCCACCATGCGCGCTGTCCTCCTTGGGATTATATCGTGTGCTCCTCGGCGGCACTTGTTTATTTTTGTCGGTTGCAAAATTTTCTGCGACGTAATTTTTGCCGCCGATTCTGCAACGTGTACTTGCTTGCTGCCCGCCTATCTTTCTGCGGCCCTCGTTCCCCTCGCCAATGATATGAGCCCCCTCGCTTGGCTCCCCTCTTGCATGCCGACATCACCCCACACCCCTCTCCACCATACCCTTGCCGCACTTGGTCCGCTTTTCATAACCAAAACTTGAACTTTGTGTTCATCGCTTTTATACATATGTATGCGCATATAGGTATATATATATATATACATCACGAGCGGGATTGAGCGCAGCGAGGCGACTATTGACTGTCTGCCTCTGTGTCCCCGACCAGCCTTAACTTCTGTTTCCTGTTCAGCGAACTCGCAAATTTCTTTCTTTCTTCCATTTTTTTTCGGGGCACGTAAGAGGAGCTCCTGGAGCTTCGTTCCACACAACAACGCAAAAAAGGAACGGACGATTTTTTATGAAATCAAAAAAACCAAAAAAATAATGGACGAACCAAAAGGGAGCCTGAGAATATCGCTCCAAGAATTTTTATACCTTCGCACATCTGCGAAACCTTCTGAACCTTCGAGCAACCGAGGGATGTACCTGGGCGGCC
The DNA here is from genome assembly GCA_949987705.1 of Thereva unica. Taxonomy (NCBI): domain Eukaryota; kingdom Metazoa; phylum Arthropoda; class Insecta; order Diptera; family Therevidae; genus Thereva; species Thereva unica. The sequence goes on from OX465286.1 coordinate 3,663,049, forward strand.
GACCGGGTGCGGGTGCGTTTGCCAAGTGTCTGCTAGATCTTGTGTAACTGTTCACTGGCTGGAGCTGGAGGATGCCTTGAGAGCTTTTCAATATTACAAATCTTTACCCAGCTTATGATGAAACGGCTGGTGGAAGAGCCGTCTGCTACAAGGTGAATTCGCCGGGGTTGTTCGTGTTTCGTAAGGTATGAGTCAGAGTGGGTATTGGGGGCAGCCTCTGCACTGTAGCCATTCTCCTGGTGGAGGACGAAGATGTCCTTTCTTTAAACCCAGACCAGCCAGTTTCGGGAAGAGAGCTTCTGGGCCCGTCGTCTAGTCGTGTATAGATTTGAGGTGTGATATTTCGTTAGACTACATCTTTTAGCTTGCCCCCACCAAAAAAATAAAGCTCTAGATATACATTATACATATATGCTGTTAAGAGCCGAGGGGAAGGGTAGTAAAGAAGGTCGACGTCGATGGGGAGACTTTTTGGCTGTGTAGACAATGGGATAATGGGAAAAGTGAAGCTTAACTGCAGTAGACGCCGTCCCTGACACATCGTCATTCGAATGGCATGAGGCAAATTCAATGTTGGGATGGAGCACAAGTGAGGAGCATGGGGGCGCACTGCTAGCCAAGCACACTGGTGGTGGCCAGACACTGTAAACAGGATGGTGACTACGAGTGACTACTTGGCCTTCTGAGTTGCTTTGCTCTGCTTTTGTGGAATCTTTCTGGGTGCTTTTATTGCTCACTTTGCTACTGCCTGCAGTCTGTTTTGTGTGGCATAAAAACTCAACCGGGGTCCACGACATTTTGATTGTGATCCAATGTCATATGCAGTCGGGATCTTCTTATTATTAAAACGTTTTTTGCTTCAAAATTTTATTACTATCGTTACACCACATCGTAATAGATATTTGCTACTTGTGGGATAAAAATTTGAGTGTGCAATTTCAATAGTATATTTTTTTATGTGGGAAAAGTAAGCTTAAGAATCGCCCTTCTTGCTACCAGTCTGTCTTGTCCTTCAGGTCATAGTGCAATGTCTGGTAAGCTACGCTGTCGTCTTGTCCCAAGTCCAGGGTGTGAAAAGAGGAGGGTGGTTGACCTGCCGAATTGATCAGAATCGGGAAACCGAAGAAACTAGGCAAGAAACAAGCAAACAGACTTCTAATTGCTGAATTCTGCAGTGTTGAGTATTCAGCAAGTTGTAAGCATATGTGTTTTCCTACATATTTCACCTAATAGTTGCTAATTTATATACAAATTCAATTCAGCAAGTTGTAAGCACATGCGTTTTTGCTATTATTTCTTTTAATTGTGTTTTTATTTCCACTAACTATTATATATTAGTATTTTAGCAATAAGTAAGTGCATAATTGGCATTTTCATAAACGCAAGACTGCCGCAACATTGCAGAATTCAGCAATTGGAACAGTCTGTAGCTGAATTATGCAGTGAAATTGCCCATTATATCTAAATTAGTGCTTAATTTAATTAAATGTAATTAGATTAATCTTTAAGCCGTTAAATAATATGTAAATTTAATTCAGCACTTTGTAAGCACATACATTTTCGTATATATTTCAACTGGTAGTTGCTGTTCAGTGATGTATAAACTTAATTCAGCAGGAAGGTGATCTCTAGATAGGCCCCTGTCTCAGTGAATATTGTTAGATCAAACTAAATTCAGGTTGTCTGCTTTCTGACTTTCTTTCTTTATCACAGTCAATTTTTGCTGAAATAAAATTAATAAATTTCTGAAAATTTATTTTAATCTTTATCAAAAAATAAAAAATGTAATTGAATCCAACACTTAGAATTGCACAAATTTTTGCATTATCACAGCAGATTTTTTTTTTTTTTTTGAAATCTGTTGTTCCGAAAACTCTCATACAAAAAAACCGAAACCAAAAAAAGCGACATGAGAATTACAACAAATTAACGCGCGTTTTGTAAGTGTTGCATATATTTATATGTAATAAATTTGCCAATAGCAATAAAATATGGCTGTGAGCGTGTCACATTGAAATGGACATCGACCTTACTCAGGGCATTTCTTTGAAGAATGAAATCGTAAAATGTTGCAATTGATAAAGTATTTGCGCGCGGCTCTGCTGCTCCTGTTGTTATTCTGTTTGCAGCTGATAACACGTAACTTAAATGCAATTAGTGATTATAAAATTTTATTGATTTTAATTAAAATGCATTTATTTAATGTAATAATAATCATCGTTGTTGTTTATTGGGTAGTTTTTTGCTCGTAATTAATTTTCTTCCTGTTGTTGCTACTAGGGATTGTTATGAGATAAACTATTTCGTCTTATTATAAAATTAAATTCTATTTTTTTTACGTGGAAACGAGACATTAACCTTTTGTAAATAGTTTTTTTTTCTACTATTATTAATGTTGCAACCTTCTCTAATAATTTCTTAGAAGTTGTTTGCGGGCTGGAAAAAATATCACGTTCGATTTATTTTTGTTTTTATTCATTTTCCTCTTAATTTTAATGAGAAATACTTTTTGCCCCAGATAGAAATAAAATTTTGCGATACACGTATTTATTTATTGAAGGTTAGAACAACACTAGGACCTTCGCCATAATGACAAAAACAAAACTGATTTGCAAAACTTCAAGTAGTCACTGTCCATAAACAACCCAACGAAATCAAAATTTAGATAGATGATCGAGGTAGAAAAATGAGGGACATACATAGCTGCCTTTTTTGGGGGATAAGATGAAGCTTAGGAGTCACCGTTTGTACGACTAGTCCATCATGTCGTTCAAGATCTGATGCTTGCTTGGTATCGAAGCGTGGACCTCTGGGATGGCTATCGGACGCTCTAAACGCCCTAAAGAAAATTAGAGATACCTCTGCAGTGTGGTCTACATTGGCCCATGTCCCAGAATGGTTGCCTGGATCTGTTTAGGACATTAATTATTCTTTCTTTGCTTGGCAATGTCGTCCAAGAGACAGTACAGCTCAACAATGCGGACCAAGTACACTAAATAGACCAGAAAGAATCCCACTCAAGACTCCCCCAGCATGAAAGCCCAAACAAGACACACTAACCCACCCCAGCGAGATTCAACTAGTTTCAAATAGATGGCGCTCACACCCAAAGCTCATCACAAAAAGCAGGTTCTTGTCCCGAAAAAATGTCACACCCGAGCCCACAACCGATGATGCCACTGAGCCCGGACTGTTACTGCTATACTACTGTGTAGTGATGAACAAAAAAATGTCTTGTTCTTGCAGTCTTGTCTTGTTCTTGCATATTTACTTCCTTTTTTTTACTCTTAGGTGGTCGCGACACTAAAAAGGTTGAGAAACAATGATCTAGCCTATTGTCTTGTAACTTACGAATTAAGCTTACTAGTTGGCATTGCATCATGACGTGAACGACATGACAGACTGGTCGTACAAAAGGGTATTGCCTAAGCTTGGGTTTTTAACGAAAAAAAAATCCCAAAATGAATGTACTCTATACGAAAAAAATAGATTGTCGACAGTATAAAGGGCCTTTCCTGAGCCTCTAGTCTTTCTCATAAAAAAAATTTTTTTTTACCTTAAAAAAACCACAATCAAAATAAAATCTCTACAAACTATCACGAAGAAATTTCGCCGCATATCTCTATGACCTAGTGGAGCCACTGATGGAACATGAAATAGATATCTACGGGGCACGAGATATACCACCACCTCAATGCAGCACAACAGTCACACAAAACGGAACCGAGATATAGACGTGGTATATATTCTTTTCTTTGGCCTAAATTTCATATTTGGATAGATCTGCTCTCGCACAGCCGCAGAGAGAGATTTCCAATACTGGTATATTGAGGCTTTTCTAGAAGCATCACAACTTTTCAATCTAGCCCCAATGTTGCTCACAGTATTATCTAACCTCCTCCTCTACCTAAATAGTTGCCTTTCCTTAAAATCACACAAGAGGGAAAGAAAAAATAAATTAAGTAGATAAAAAAAAAACGTTTTTCGTTAGATAAAACCTGACAAAAATGAAGAAATTTCACTTAATGTAATAAGAAAGAAAAAGCACGAAGAAAAATATGTGGAAAATATGGAAGAGAAAGGTTTTCACCGCGGCGCGGCGCACTGCACGCCAAAACCGAGTAGAACTATACAATAAGACAGTATGACACTAGCATATATATGTATGTAACTTTTAAAAACTTCACCAGCCAGCCAATAGTGAAATTTTTCATTATCGTCAGAGCGCAATCGGTGATACCCACACCCGATCGATCGATCGATCAACCGATCGACTGGTTGTCCTACTAGAGAAATGTAGCTAAGAGTGGAAGACGCGATCGTAGACGATACACACATCTGCCAGATCGGTGTGTACCAGAGAAAAAATCGGGTGGGTTCAGATAGATATAACTGGCGTAACACAATAAGACATTAATCGATAACGATCAGTTGGCAACGCACCGCTGATGATCGCGCAGAAATTTGGTGACGATCAACATTATTAGCGAAGTAAACAGAGTATGAGAGAAATGAAGACTGGAAAATGAAGACACTGCAGATGGTTAAGTGGCATTTCTTTTGGCCAATTGATACACACCAATAAAAAAATACTGATCGTGTAAATTGAGATTTTTTCATGATCAATGTTACGCGACTTGATACATGCAGTCTAGCCTGAACGATCAGTTGGGTATAGGCAGAGATTGTTAGCTAGTTAGTCCGATCGAGGTAGGGTACTACTATACAGACAGGCGCAGCACACTGTTTTGTATTATTACTTCAATGTTGTTATCGTCGTTTTCTTTCATACTCTTTAATTTCATTGTATTCTTTACGCTTAGAGAAATTGCGGTCAACCGATTATAAGCAGAGAAAGGAATCATGTAACAATAAAATTACATAGCAGCATCGAAAAACGCTTGCAGTTAAGCGACGGTACCAATTGCGGTATGGTGGTGGCTTTTGTATATTTTCTGCAATTTCTTCTTCTTCTTCTTCTGTGGTGTATTTTTGCAATCAACTACTTTCTTCATTTATACAATAACAAGTAAGCATAATTCGCTAATTCATATTACAGCTGATTAATGTGTATGTTGTCTTAAGTTAAACAACCGTGAAATTTCTCTTTTGACATTGAATAATAAGAAAGAATTACAGCAAAACGTTATATGATATACAATATTGTATAGTTTAGGTTAGGTTAGTTTAGGTTAAGTTAAGTTGGGTTAGGTTAGGTTTGGGGCTACCTCCAGGCTCAATTAGCCCTTTACCTGTCGTTTTTATGTAATTACTCGTATATTAGTACACCTTCTCCACAATTGCTCACTACTCTTTTTAGAGGAGCACTGACGTAAACGAGCGAGCCGAGTTTCTCCTAGAATTCCTTCCCAACAAAGCAAACATACACGGAAGTTCGTTGATCCATCTTCCCTACTGCTCCGACTCTTACCCGGTTTTTGACTAGGTCGAAAAGTTGAGTCGAGATTGAGTTTAAATTTCGAGCACCGAGTTGAGTTCATTTTGGGTTGAAATAGAGTTGAACATCGATCACAAAACTAACGCCGAAAGTGGACTCCACGGATAGTAAACAAACCAAACAAATGTTACTTCAACCCAATTTCAACTCAACCCGCGTATCTGAGGAGAAATATCAACTCGATCCACGTAGGAGAGCTGAGTTGGGTTGAGTGTACCCAGTTTCAACTCGATTTCCGTTTATGACTTTTTTCAACTTGGGTTGAACCTGAGTCGAACCTAGTCATAAGCGGGGTATCTGATGATCCCTTCCTAAGATTACGTACTTGATAACGTCAGGCCGAATTACAATGCCTTTAGGGCTTGTGCCGGTGTCATTTATGACTGGTTTGAACTTGGGATGAGCCTGAGTTGAACCTGGGTTGAACCTAGTCATAAACGGGGTATCTGGTGACCCCTTCCTAAGGGTACATTGATAACGTCAGGCCGAATTACAATGCCTTTAGGGCTTGTGCCGGTCTCGACTGAAACGTCATTGACAAGGTGAGTTTAATCAGCAAGGTAACTCACCCTTCGCCTGAGTGCAGATCCCCGGCGGGGCGTGTCTTTTGCTGTCTGTCTTCAGCACATATCACCCTGCAGTACGACTGATGAAAGATTCTCAAAACTCCCTCGTAAAACAAAAATACCTAAAGCAGCACATGCGGAACTGTTAATAATTATTCAAGAACAAAACTAAATCGCTAATTACTAATTTTAAAAGTTCTGATAAGGATTTGCTCCTCTGGTTTTTTTTAAATAATTTTTTTCATTATTTCTTTGTTTCGTTTTTTCAAGGTGAGGGTGGGGAGGGGAGGTGAGGGGACAGAGTTTATCGCAAAAAATTAATAGAAATCACTTTTGTGTGTTATCAATTAAGGTGACACATGCGATTACCTAATATATACAATACAGATTCGAATTTCACGACAATGTCGCAATTAATATAAATGCAAAGGTCAAAGCTCCCACCTGTACACGAATATAATGGCCACAGGTAAAAAAAATTGCTCGAATATGTGATAACAGCAATAAAAAGGAAAAATTCACAAAGCGTTAAATGGTATTAGTCAGCTGATACGATTTTTTTTTTTTGAATAGGTGGATTGGTGGAATAACCTTGGGAATTTCTTATATTTATTTAATATATATATATTTATTTTTTCGTCTTACTCAGACTCATTATCACAATTGTGCCATGCCTTATCGCCTGAAAAGAAATTCGACTGGAATTTTTATAATTTCCAAACTCTCTCTCATACAACAAAAACAATTGACAAAATTTTTTCTCAGTATTTCTTGCTCAATTTTTAGCTCTCAATTATTATTTTTTTCATTTTTAATTTATTTTTCATGTCCGTTCATGATAAGCAGCAGCGGGGGTATATGGAAAAGAGGGGGAGGGGAGGGGTTGTTAATTAAATTATTAAACAAAAACGAAAAAATCTAGAATTCATTAGCAGCAAGACCAGAAAAAACGGCGAGATTCAGCACAACAACAAAAAATAAATAAATACATATCAAATTCGGTAAAATATCTTCAAAACAAGTTCAGTGACCGGACATTCAAGTGTAGAGAACTCGCGATAATGGGATTTCATAATTTTTTGACTTGAAGAGATCCAAAAAAAAACAACGAAGCGGTTCTTTTCTCTATCAGGTATTTATTATTGTATATGTCGTCTATATATTGCAATGTAAGCATTACCGGGTGATAAACGAACCTCTTGGATTTAGTGATAACTTCTTTCTTTTATGAGTGTGCGTGGGAAGATTACAAAAACGCTATAGGCGCGTACTTTTGGAGATTATACACGAAACTAAGTAGAGTAGGAGTAGGAGTAGGTATAGGGCTGATTCTTGGGGTCCGTTTTGACCCTGATTGTAGGTAGAGGCCACGTCATAAAAGAAGGGAATCTCAAAATCGCTGTTTCTATGCACAATGAGAGTCGGAAGTCCTCCAAATAAGCGAGCAACGTCGCTCTATTTATTTAAAAAAACGCTCATATATATATATATATATATATATATATATATATATATATATATATATATATATATATATATATTCTCAATCAACCACTCTTACTGCGGCTATTTTCGTCTCCAAATAAGCTATGGTAGAGCGTAGTGACCCGTAAACAAATCTCCTTCTCTTCACTCTCTCTTCACTATCATCCGACTAGAGCTGCTGTTCAACATTGCACTCTATACGAAAGAAAAAAATAGATTGCCGACAGTACAAAGAGCCTCTAGTCTTTCACATGAAGAAATCCCCACTTGCGCGTATAATTTCCCGTCTTTTATGGCGCGGACTCTAGTAGTCAAAAATAACCTTTTTTATACCGCCTTCTTACTATCCCAATTTCCGAGTCGCTACTTGGGTTGGCAGTCGCCTTTCCTGCTATCAGATATTTTCTTGCGTCCGGAAACCCAGACGAGTGTCATGTTGAGCTTGTACCGAGCCTATTTTAAACATTCGACGCTCTCTTTGAACGTACGGCCGGATATATATCTTCAAATCCGGAGAGTCGATGCCTTCAATGTTCATAATTTGAATTGGTCTCTTGATCTTCGATGGCTCTACAGTCCAATACTTCTTCTTATTCTTTAACGGCTCTACCACCGGGGTCCGGTCCTGCCCTCTCGCAGTTGTTCTCTCCATCGGTCCGGATTCTGAGCCGATGTCATCCAGTTTGGCTTCCCTAAACTCTGAGCGACCTGGTCTACGTCCTCCTTCCAGCAGAGATTGTATCTTCCTCGCTGTCGCACCCCATAGTTCTTACCATAGGTCCCAATACTGCTTAACTCTCATTTACATCCATTGCGGGCCAACGGGTACCCTAGAGGCCAACCTGGTTTCGGGATGATTCCGTATTATGTCTTACAGCATTAAACGGCAGGTTATCGCTGTAAAACGCTTGACTTTAATGGACGACATCATTCAGTTCCCAATTCTGAACCCATGTCATCCAGCTTGGCAACCCTAAGCTCAGGTACTGTGCTTCCATGAGCCGGGGTAGGGTTTTCGTTGAGTAAACAGGAAGCTTTTTCTCTTGAAGTTAACTCGATGCTGTTTCCATGACGGTTCTGGGTTAAAGTGACAGAAAATTAATTTTACATTGCATCGCCGTTGGCATATGTGCAGTAAAAGATACTCAAACACACACACATATGCAAAACCCAGCTTAACCGGACTGGTTTCGTCGAGTTTTCTTGGATTTAACGAAACTTTACGCAACCCCCGTTTCCATGGGCGCTCAATCTGTGTAAACTCACGGTAAACTCTATGGAAACTCAGTTAAAGGGTCTACGCCATATTTCCAACGGGGGCTGGATCTCTCTTACTATCGTGCCCTATACATCTCTCCGCAGATTACTTTCCGAGCAGGTTCATCTTCACTCTCTTTCTCTCGCGTTCTTGTTCGTCTACCCACCCAATAAAAGTCAGGAGTTGGAAATGGGGATGGACAGCTTGGACTATAGTAAGAAGGAGAGAACAAGGTTGACTATCGTCTGTGTGCTAGAATAGAATTCTCTAAATATGATGGTGGTGTCAGAAATAGTTTGTCCACTTCGGTAGCATAATTTAGGGATTAATCCAATAATTTTAAATTAACAATATGTAAATTTTGTATCTCTATTAAGGCATAAGAATGAAATCCGTCCAGTTGAACTAGAACGAACTAGACGAACTTGTTCTTTATATAGATCTGATAAAGCCAGTATGACTAGTCACTGTACTACTACAACAAAAGGGTTTGTTGTTGTTGTTTTTTCTAAATTGAACTGAAGTCAATTTTCAACTTTTCGTCTAGCTAAAACTTCTATAACAATCGAGACGAACAGTTTCTGTATATTTCTACATAACAATTAAACAACGACCCAAATTTCATAATTGGTCGAACACAACGTAACTCTCTCTCTATCTCTACCTCTGTTCCCCCCCTCCCCCCTAAAAAAAGAAACTTTCAAAAGGCAATATAATTGTATTAATATCATTCACCTTCTTTTCTCTATAAGCTCATAACTCTTATAACATGATTACATCTCTTACCTTGATTTCATTCAACCTGTTCTGTTATTTATTTATTTATTTTTCATCATCATCATCGCCCCGAAAAAAAAACGAAAACAGTTGCAAATTAAAATTTATGTTTAAATTCAACTTTTGTAGCAGTCAAAGTCAATGCCATTGAAAAGTTTTCTGCATAAGAGTTGAAGGGTAAATAGAAAACGAGTTGCACCAACTTCGGCACGAATTGGAAGATATGTGCTCGAAAATGTTGATCATGATGAAAACAGGTGAACGTGGATAACTTGAGTGATCACCGGCATCATGCAATGAATTTTGATAAATCTATTTTTATTTCTTTTATTTTTTCCGTGTGGCTCAACTGAAGCCAAAAGTTTTTCTTTTTAATTTTCTTTTTTTTTTTTTTGATTTACTTGTAGGCGATCTCTCGATCTCTCTTGGTACGATAGTTGCAGCACATTATGGACAAACCTTGCGCTCGAGACTATATCAACGATTTTGATGTAAAAAAAAGAAACAATGTCATTAATTGAAGAAGAAGAAGGAAAAAAATAGACAAGAGTCTTGTTTTTTGTTGTTGCTGTAAGCTACACAGTGTTGTAATTGACGTCATCCAAACCCGCGCAAGATCACTATTTTATCACACTTTCTCTTCAGGTGAGAGAGATGCTTGGTCTTTTTTTTGCCTTTCTTCTTGTTTTGTATTTTTCTGTGTGCTAATTTCTACTGATTGTTTTGTGATATTACATTGGAATTGCCTTTCTATAGAAATTTCCTTAAAAGAAGCTTCAATTTCGTTCGCAAATATTGTTCCGGGGTATTTAGATTATCGCGCAAGAAATATAAAATAATTAAGTCAAATTACTTTATACAGAAACCGTAAGTAGGTTTTAGAAAATGATCATATCCCAAATGATTATGACCCAGATATGATGCAAAAATCACCTATATTATATTGATATTGATTTTTGAACGCGAAAGTAGGTCACCATTGGGTCACCGGTCCCCCAATTAAGTACTAACCACTTCCAATGCTGCTTGATCTACGCAATTGAACGAGAACCGGTCTACTGAGTATGCTAAATGATAACTTTCACGCGTGCCACGTTGGGTTAGACTGAATAAAGCTAGGACAAACAACATAGCTTCAAACCAAACCTAATACAGCCCTGACTTTCGATGAACCTCCACTCTGATCGTCCTCGAAAGAGCCAGCCTGGAAATCAAGTCCCCCGCGCCATATCTGGCTCCGCTGAAGTTTTGCAGTTGGCTGCATTTGAAATCAGGCCCTATTTCTGTCATCTGCCGTATTTTTCTTCTTCTTCTTTGATCCGTTAGCTGGCGGCTCGAGCGAAACGTCCCCGCAACGGATACGCTGTTGTCAGTGCCGCTGGGTCTCGAACTCTATGCACGATTCGTTTCCATTCTTGCTGATAACCGTTGATTCTTTAGGTCACCCTCGAGAAGTTTACGTGGCAAGCGGTCATCATCCATTCGGCAAACATGTCCAAACCACCGTAGTCGACGTTTTTGAATCTCTTCTTCGATCAGTGTCTGCCGATCGCATCTTTGTCTGACTGTTTCGTTTCAAATGCGATCACGTAGTGAGACACCGAGGATCTGCCTCAAGCATCGCATTTGGAAGACTTCGAGCTTCTTAACGTCCAGTTTGAGCAGTGTCCACGACTCACCCGTTTGAATCGGGAACTCCTCGAATAAGTCGCCTCGAATACGAACGCCGCTGGTTGAGCCATCGTACGACGCTTAGAGAAGTTGGATGATTCTCAATGGCACGTGTTCGGTTTCCAAGACTCTTCACAAGCTGTTCCAATCGATGCAATCTAAAGCGGATTTGAAATAGATGAACCCAGGTTCGTGCAGATATGCGTTCTACTTGAAGATCGCTAGTGCCAATAACCTCGATGACGGGAAGTTTGGCCGTACTTTCAATTTTACTTAATATTGGTTCATTGAAGTACAGTTTAAGCTACCAGGACTCCTTCATTCACAGAAATTCAATTAGGGTACCCTTTTTTGTGTCGAACTCCAGACTTGCTCTATCCTTTCTGTAAAAATAACTCAGACCCGTTTTCTCTGTATTTTAACCGCCTCCGCCAGCTAGGCATAGCAACTACATATCATCTAATCTAGCAATTAACAAAGTTTACCTCATTCTGACTGTTGGTTCCTAAGAAGGATGATCCCCTTTCTTTCTTTAATAAAAACAGAAATCCAGATCGTCTGGAATCGTGTCTAAAAATACAAAGCCCTCCTCTGGCGGTTCGAAGTTTTACGTTTCTATATAAAATAGGACTTCCCAGAACGAAGGAGATTTTCGACCGATTAATGTTCAACAAAGGATGTAAAGCCTTTAACCGCGTAGGCACCACCAGCATTGGTGGAAATTGGATAAACCTTAACCCAAGGCAAAAGGAATATAACCGAAAACAGCAGGTCCAGGGGTGAGAACGGACTCCTTTGCTGTATTATATCGGTGATTACAAGGGCTGTTTAGTCCCTCCCGCCTCCCCCATTTTTCCTCGCGACTCATGCAGCTACACACCGAAGTAGTCTCTCCTTAATTTTTGTTTTCCTCACTCTCACTTTTTCTCTCCTTCTCCTATCTATCCTATCCTCTACACTGTGTGCGTGTGAGCGTGTTTAAGTGAGTGCTAGCGAGTAAGTTGTCGTGCATGGTGCCTACCCCAATCTTCCTTTCCAGACAAGCTCAATTTACTGCCTCTGGTTATAAGTTCAGCAACCCTTAAAATTTCCAGCACGAGTGTCCTTGCTCCCTGATGGCAGAGTTCGTTGCCGGTCAGTTGTTGTCTATCTGTTCTGTGGTATTTTTCCTCCTTTTTTTCCATACGTGCATACAAACGCATGCATACTTACATACATATATACATTTTGGGGCTTTTTTTCATGCTCTTATTGCGCGGTTCTTTGACATTTTTTGTTGTATTGTTGTTGGCTGTTCTCGCTTAATTAATCTGAGCTCCTTTTTATGGCTCCTTTCTTTGAGTTCCACTTAAGTAAATCCGTGTAAAAATAAAAATCCTTAAAATTGGATGAGATTAGATTCGTAAAAAATTCCCATTCTTCTCGGCATGCGATTTTTAAGGGCATTTGACGAAGTAGACGACTGCGAGGATTTTTTATGTCTTACCAGACGCAGGCAGGCGGCAGGCTGAGACGTAGTAGGAGCAAACATTTTTTTTTAATACAAAACGCTTCATTTTTCTAGGGTGTTTTGTATTCACATGCTAATCCTTTTAGATCCTGGATACCGTGATGTATTTGAGAAGAAAAATATTATCCTATTTTTTTTTTGTGACAGACTAGAGGCATAGGGAAAGTCCCTTTGTACTGTCGACAATCTATTTTTTTTAGTATACATTGTCGAACAGCAGCTCTAGCCGCAAGATAGAGAGAGAAGAGGCGGAAGGAACTGTCATAACCTAGTCGCGATATATTTTATTCCACCTACTCGCAACCATTTCGCGACTCTGACATCGGGGCATCGAGAACAACTCGCTGGAGTGTTATGCCTCCTAAAACGAGTTATGTTCATACGTTCCAAACTATCGGCCTAGGTTTGGTAGAGTAAGGAAAAAATAAACGCATTCCTGCCCGTATGAATTTGGTGACCCAGACAGCGGCAGAGTTGGCGTTCGCACTACGAAAACACAAGTCCCAGTGAGAGTGGCTTGAAAAAACGATTACATTCTTTTCAATTCTGGTTTTCCTGTTGTGTCAGACAATTCTTTTGTTTGATAATGTCCGTGAGAAGTAAGAAATATTGCACATTGGATTTGTCGGTCCGGAACTGGCCATTAGGGCATCCATTAATCTGCTGAAGAGGGCCCTTGTCAAAAAGAGTTTGATGAAACATTTAATTCGCCAGACAATTTTCCATCCAAAAAGGGCCGCTCCAGAAATTTCCCAAACTCGCAAAAAGTGCAAAAGGGTAGTATTACCCCTTGGTGGCATTTTGTGGCCGTTTTTGCGCTCTTTTGCTACGGTGCTCCGATTTTGCCGAATAGAGCCTCATTGTAACGGGCTCGCTCCCCTGAATTCGGACCAGTTGAGCTTACCAAAAACCTCCAAGGGGTTCTGGAGTTATGCCCTTTTGCTAAACCTCTTTCTGTTTCCTTTATTATATCACAAGCTGTGCCTTCGAGTGTAATATAATCATCAATAGAATAATTCGTGATATTCGTGAAAGAGGAAACAGCTCGTACAATGCCCAACAAAAATACCAACCTTGAACGTTTCTTTATTATTTAATTTTCGTCTCCGATCGTGTGTGTGTGTGTATTTGTAAATTCTTTATGGCATATCTCATTACAACTACGTCATCGCTTTTCAGTTCAAACTTATAAACCGTTTTATCACCCCTCCAGGCCCCCGTCACCCGCCTCGATCGGTCCGTAGCCCTGCCCCGTTCGCCTCTCCAGTGATCGCGATACTTGTCTCGATCACTTATCGTATAGAATGCGAATTATACATTGATATAAATACCTGATTATCGTTCGGTATCCATCCAAGGTATCCCAGCCAACACTACCTGGGGGCTGCGACTTTTCAAGCCGGGCTTAAGCTATGCGGTAGTTGGTGTATCAGCGCACAACGCCGCCGCACTGGCCAAAGAGACAGGCATGTGCATTAATTATTATGCAGTTTTATTACGGCACACGATTTCGTAAGGTGATCATGTTTTTAACCTGGCTAGCAACATGCCACTTCTGGATAGTATTATTTAAGTTCCGATATCACACTGGCACATTATATATATATAGAATTGCGTCCAGAACAGAACCGACTACACTAAATCAAAACGTTGTTGCTGCAATGCTGCTGGTTGACTTTTGTGGATTATATCCAGACATAATCGAGAGTAGGTTGGCACTTGCCAAGAACAATCTCAAAAGTCGCTATTTTTTATTTTATTTTTCCTCGAAGACAAAAGGTGGAGGAGAAAGAGATAAATGTAATGTGCTTTCGGAGACGCAAGCTGTGTGCGCACCTTGAAGGGTATTGGCACTTATTTTTCTGTCGTTTTTTTTGCCGTTGAAGTAAACTCTTATAATTTTATTTGTAAAAAGTTCGAATCTTAAATTCAAGGTGAATCGGTTCTAGGTAGCGAATATAATGCACAAATCTTGGCTGTTTCAGTCTCTCGCTACGTGAATGCACAATATTCTTGCTAAATGCCTTCATCATGCATGCATACGACTTTAGCTTAAAGTTGATATTATGAAATCGAGGAAATCAATTGCTTATTTTGAGGAAGTGAATTTTGCTGAAGTGTGTGTGTTCGTTATGATTAAATAAATAGTTAGGAAGTCACAAGTTCCGTTCCTGTTACACAAATAAAACTGTTCTATAAATCCATTAAGGATCACTGTTTTGTTCGGTTGAGAATCTGGCCTTTATCGGTTCATATGATATTATGTCTACAACAGAAATATACTTGGGTATCATAGGGTTTTGTTGCCGTACAATGTTGATGATCGTACGATCTTACATTTTAGTCCGCAAAACACGGTGCAGACCACAGAGATCAGTTCTTCATCGAAAGAAGATCCCCTTAGAGGCTCACCTATAATAGTTCGAGCATCTTCTACTCCATCGGAGTTTCGGTGTCCGAAATAGGGACCATCCAGCAAGAAAGTGGGGTGGCGCAGTACGCAATAGTTTTAAGGGAAGAATGTTAGATCCTCTAGATCGTCACCAGGCCACAATAACATGGCAAACAAGGTGAAGTATCCGATGTTGAAAATCCTTCGAATGCAAATTCCAAACCGGTGTACCCAGTACCCCTGATAAGGCAGGCTAATAACAGGGTACCATTGTCCCGCTTAGTTCAGGTCTTCACTGTCCTATAGTGCACCTGTTTATTCACTTGCTAGTCTGATACTTCCTGCGTCACAGTCTCGGCTGGTTAGCGGGATTCTCTTGTTTGAGGAGGCATAACACTCCTACGAAGATGTCTCCTGCTAACCTCGACTGCTAAAGAAATTAACTCACACAACATCGAATGACGCCTAACCTGACACTCTTCCACATAAAAAATACAGATATGAATATAATCGACCATTTCAAAAGCGAGTCTCATTTTCCAAAGCGGTCCCCCAACTAAGTACACACCACGTCGTATGATGCTTGACCCACCCAATCGAACGAGAACCGCGCTACTGAGTAGTCTAATAGCACCATATTCTAATAACACAATTTTTTCGTCCTATATAATTTCTTAAAGCTCAAAGTTTGCTGCATTTAGTCTAGAAATAGCATCAGCATGCCATGCTACGTTTGGGGTATTCCGTACGTCTTTTATTGATACATGCATGGAAAAGTAGAATTTTTCCTCAGGCGGCGGCTAATTGCGGGCTAGTCTTATTTTTACTCAGGGGCACCGCCCCTGTTTCGGGTGCTGTGAAGCGTGCCTGCTGCTGGCTAAGAGCGGGCGAATTTTATTTTTACTCGCGTACTCCACAAACTGCACCCAAACTCACAGAGATGGGGTTCTCTATGGGAAAAAGGTATGTCAGCTAGTTGAGGTGGATGAGTGGTCAAATTGGCAGCACAGCTTAGGATCAGGGAGATAAAGAACCCATGAGCACAGCTGCCTCTAAGCCAAGCTTGCATCGTCCCCTCGACGATTTGCCTATTCCTCGTGAGCAGCAGCCAAGGGAGCTGAAACCTTGAGGTTAACTTGAGGAGTCTGCTCCGGGAATGGAAGACAGCTAAACCCTTAAAAACGCATCCCTCAAAGGTGCTCAAAAGCCCAAACTGTCTATCCATCTAGCTATCTAGCTGCTAGCTTTCCTTGCATTCCTTGACTCTCTGTTTCTTTGGGCTTCCTAATGCTTAAGCTTCTGAACGCCATCCATCAGGCTGGTGCACACGCGGGGTTAACAGCCAGGTCTGGGAGAGAATGCTTCGACTACTACCGCTTCAGGCAGGCAGCCGTGCCCTTGAAAACACCTCTCAAGTCCTTGAGACAAAAGGGCTTAGAAGAGGCAGTCGATATGATCCCTAGAGGAAGTGAACATTGCTTCTGAAGACTTCCAGATAAAGCTTAATTACTCACTGACGTGACGATCGTATTTTTAGTGATCGTTTTGGTAGCGCTAAAAAATATTAAAAGCGTAAACCTATTCCATTGCAATTTTACAAGTAGCTTGTCCACACCTAAAGAGACCATTATAATATAGGTTGGCAGTCGATCGTCAATGCCCTATCTAAATATTGGTTGACAACTGACACGATCACTTTTGCGATCACTTACAGCATCAACTGAGGTTTCTATATAATATCTTGAAACGCGCGGGCGCGATTGAATTTAAAAAAAGGATATAGTTTACGCAGTCAACAAAACACGTGCCATACTCTGCTTCAAGGACTAGCCTTGTTTTTTCCTTTGAGGCCGATTAAAATCCTTTTATGTCCCTTACAATTGTCTTTCTTCATATTTTATTTTGTTTGCCCGTTTGTATTTTAAATTCTGTCTTATCCTTCAATCGTTCCAAGCCCGAAATCCTCAGACATGACGACTCAGACTTACCCTCATCAAATTCTTATGAAATCCGACTGTTTTGGTGGACATGTATGAAGGAGAGTGGAGAGAAAGATAGGGCCAAAATTTTGAGCTCTAAAAAGCATAGCAGTAAATCTATAGAAAAAGGAGCAGGGGCAAAGGAAACCAACAGAATAAGGATAAAGGAGCCAGCGCTACTGGCTGTGCAAAAAGGAGAGCACAAGCAAACAGCACAAGAATAAGGGACCAGGAAAAGCTTTAAATGCAAAAATAAAGAAGCGCAACATCACAACACACGAGCGAGTAAAGGACCCCATTCAATATCGGGCAATAACTTCTAATCACCAGATGACTGTCTCAAGGTCTGTCTGGAGGATATTACACATGAAAAGTTCAAGATGTTCTTTCTCCTCATCCAGGGATATGCTCCTTTTTTATTGTTTGTGTGCGTGTGTGTGGATTTTTGTTTTAGCTGAAAAGAAACGAAAAAAGTCAACCGAACAAGGGAGAGACTGGGACTTGGCTGTTGTTGTTGATATTGTTTTGTCCTTCCTATATTTATATAACATATAAGAGTGTGTGATGATGTACGAATTGGATCCAAGGGTAGAAGAGAGTGAACGTGATTCCTCAAGTTCAGGGTAAGTTTTGAATTACTGCGGGGATATGGGCGGCCCCCAATTTAAAGGTTTTTCTCATTTATTCATATTTATCGAGACGAGGGATGCAGGTATTGTTTGAAGAAAACCGTTAATTGCTTGTGGATCGATTTACACAAAGCATTTCTAATTGTAAAAGCAAAAGCTCATTCTAATATAATTTATTAACTTCACTTTATCTATCCAAGCCCTCCTTAATGAGGTTAGTTTAGGGGTAGGGTGACCGTAGGCCCAAGTACCCCCTGTTGCGCGCTGCTTTTAAACCCAAACTCGTGGTTATATGTGGTTGTTTGACCAGCTGATGGGGGTTTTTAAAGCAGAAATTATCTCCTGGAGGTCTGATTATGAGACTATTGCTTTTCCTTTGTTATAAGAAAGCCAATTCGTCCTAGAAATAGTGAAGATCTACAGTGGTCTACACCTTTGGCTGGCTAACAACAAGTGGTATTAAAAAAATGTATCAGTTGCGGTGGTCAGCAGGTCGTTTATAATGATTAGAAATAGAATAGGAGACAGAATTGAACCTTGCGGCACCCCATTAGATAGAAGGGAGCTATTCAGCATAGCTTTGCTTTCTTTATATTTTATTTTATTTTTATTCTGTTGGTGTATTAATGTTAATAATAAACTTGCATCTATCTAATATTTTCAAATAATCTGTCCTAGTTTTGTGGTTTTATATATATTTTAATAAT
Source organism: Thereva unica (assembly GCA_949987705.1). Taxonomy (NCBI): domain Eukaryota; kingdom Metazoa; phylum Arthropoda; class Insecta; order Diptera; family Therevidae; genus Thereva; species Thereva unica. Next base: position 3,681,481 of record OX465286.1, read on the forward strand.
ACACAATAAGCGAATGATGAAGAATTTCACCATACCACCAGTGTTTGCTCATAAGATTAATTACTATAGTCCAACTATATAATTCAAAGCTGCTGTGCTCTTTTTTCTTGACCATGCATGTGTCTTCCTAACAATGTTTCACCCCTATTTTTCTTATCCATTACTTAACGTTCATTCAACTCAACAATGTAACCAGATCAAGCCAGATACCAACAAAAAAACCTCTTTCCTTCCCCAAAATAACACACAAAAAAATCAACCAACCAAAATTCTTTTACACAAAAGAATGACGAAACGAAACGATATATTATTTGCTATTAAGTAACACTCACCGAGTCGTCTCGTATTACAATTAAGGTACTGATCGCTGTAATCTTATCGCTGACTTGATACTAATTTCGTCATACATCTCGTCGCGCGCTTCTTTTTATTCTCCTTTTGCTTCTCCTTTAACAGAAAAAACAAAAAAAACTTAATATGTTTTTTTTTTCGTGCTTCATCAGTACAATCGCGCCCCCGCGCCATTATCATCGCTGTATCGTTCCATTTCTGCATTCGATGGTCATTGAAAGTGCAATAGTCAGCAAAACGGCATAAAAGCATTTTGTCAAGTCATTACACCTCTGTTACCCTATACCATGGCCCCAAGGGGGGTAAGGGGCAAGCGCGGTTACAATGACAACAACAACAAAAAAGTAAATGAAAATAAAAATACCAAGCACAAAAGGGGCTCCCCCAATTGGGGAGAGCCTTAAACTTCATCGCTACTTACAATGCCAAATTGGAGCCATTGGCCACTAACTCGGTTCATCCGGGGTCATACCATTGCGTCGTTGCTCCATTCCATATTAAAAATACTTGCGTGCACTTCGTCCATATGGTACCCGGGATAGACCGGCATATTAAAAATCGCCTCCAGCGAAGGAGAAAGCGAATTTACCGCGAGCTTTGGCAGACCACCATAGCGGCGACGCGACGGCGGCAGTGGCATCATTTCGCCGAGGTCGGCATTTGATGGGGGGCTAAACTGGATGAAACTTTTCTGACCCAAATGTTTCAATTGAGAGATCTCCCGCACTTCTCTTCCCACTTGGTTATGCCCAATATACACTCTAGACACTTGCACGTCCTCGTAGGTGCCCAAAAAATCAATAAAATTCAATTTAAATGTTATAATATAAAAATGTAAAAAAAAATTAGAATAAAACAATTTCTCTTTCTTAAGAAAGACTCGCCAAAGCCGAAGCAGCAGCGTGTCTCAGGTCGCGCGGTATTTTTCAAACCGCAAAAAGAAAGTTGTCGGCTGCCTCTCGATATATTGCGAGGAGATTTCTTTTGGGCTCAGTTCGGTTAGAAATTGCATGCTTAACAGGTTTTTGACCATGAAACGAAAGTTACCTAAGGAAATTATGAACCCAGCGTACACTGCGCAGCTCAATCTAAGCTGCGCACGTCACATTGATCAGCCACATAGTCTTATGCTTAGTGTAATGTTTTCATGCTCCATGATATGGCAATGGCAATGGCATACAACTACTTACGGGATCGTCTCTCCTTCTTTTTCTTGTTCGTCGTGATTTTTGTTGTTGTTGCTTCTCTTCTTACTATCATCATTGCCATGTTATAGCGCGCGCTAGTATATACCTGTATACAGCGCGCACCTCCAGTCTTAAGTCGTCACGGTAATGTCTTACGGCTTTTTGGTATTCTTCTTTCGTTATATTCAGGTCGAATGTTGGTCAGTAGATTTCTCATTTCATATTTGATGGGATTTTCTACGATTTCTTTCGTAAGATACGAGCGTAGGTCAGTTACTTTAGAGAATAATGTTGGGTGGATTATCGAGCTTCCTCTTAGTTCACCCTTGGTAGTTATGTTAATAGATAAAAAATATTGCTATCTCTTCAATATGCCAGAATTAGGCGCTTAGGAGTCACCCTGTGTGTACTACCAGTACGTAATGTCGTACTTTGGCGACTTTCTTCCAGTCCAGTCTGTGTGTCTTCCCAAATTCTCTTCAGTTTGTTAGGCGAAATTTTCTTGTACCTTCTAGCACGTCATCCATCCAGATATTTCTTGGTCGTCCTACGCTTGTTTTTCCTGATTTATTTCAATGTGGGAGGTCTAAGCTCAGAAATCACCCTTTTGTATTACCGGTTCGTCAAGTCGTTGGTCACGAAATGCCTTGTCTAGTAGTAAGCTTAGTTGGAAGGAAGGAAGAAGTTCCAGGTTCCAGCAGCCCTGGAGGACACCGATTACGTTTCGTACGAGTTGTTTTCAAAAACCTGTCGAGCCCTCATATGAGGACCCGTATGGGGTAATAAAACGATTACGAAAACACTTCGAGGGGGAGTATGCCCCCCAGAATGGAGCGCTGTTTACAGCTCCACGCAAAGTCACCAGAAGACTCCAACACAATCCGACACAAAGCCGTAATCGGACGAACGCCAAACTTGATTGGAATATAGTCCTCGGCCATGTGAAAGGCATCAACCAGAAGGCTGGTTGCCGTACACCATACAGCCACACACACGTGCATCAACTATCTTTAGGTAGACCAAATCGAAAGGACCATTATATCGGCCAAGCGGCCGATGTTCGCCCGCTGTAAGCCCATTTTTTATTTTTACTCGATTAATATCAGAGATACAAATATCCAAAGCTGTGTTTCGAATACTAAAACCGCTGATAGTAAAAAAAAATATTCATAAACCATCAATGACAAGCACAAGTCACAAAAACTTGTGACTAGTCACAAAATTTATAATACCAGGGGAGTAAAATAAAAATGACACCTGTTGTTGAAAGACTCTGTATAAGGTATATATTTTATTGTGACACAAAATATTGTCAGGCAACAATAACATACTTTCAATAAGAATATCTTGTTAAAACGGGGTCACCAACCTAAACGGACCAAACGGATACATATTTTTAGATAGACAAAAAACAGCAAATTTAGTATATTTAGATTTAAACAAAATTATGCATAATATCGAAAAATTGAGCAATAGTTATGAAATACAAGAACTTATGCGCAAGAATATATAATAAAAGAACATCATTCACCAATTTTACGCAGAATTTTTAAGCCAAATCAATCCACTTTAACACCACAGAGAAAGAATAAAGAAAATAAAGGCTGTGTCATTCTCGTAATTTCCACCATGTCAGAGAACGGTTTTCTGATGAATCACTACAATTCCCATTACATCCGTCTTAACCCCTAATCCTCTTAATATTTTGATTCTAAATTATCAAAATCATCTTTCTTAAAAAATATTAATAAGTTTAGTAGAACTTAAACACCAGAGACAATATCGTCATAATACAAAAAACGTCATTGAAACTATAGTCAAGCACAATTGCATCATTTTCCCGCCAAATGATGATAAAAAGCTTTTTTTTGTTCGTTTGGTACAAAAAGCTTTCCGTTGTTACACTCCTTCGAAAAGTCATCGCACCCTCGCTTCCAAAATTAAATGATAATATGGTGGTGAACGGGTAACAATCATCTCGTGTGTGTTTTTTTTTTGTCAAATTTTGCATTATTATACAATATACAAGTAATTTGTTGTTTATGATGTATTTATTATGAAGAAAAAAAAGCTTCTTGATCGGGAGACAATAGTCCAAAATGTTTAGGTTTCAAAAAAAAGAACAAAGAATGAAACTGAGTTGGTTGGTTAATATTGCGTAATTCTCAAGGTGATCATATACATATATAATATTTTTTTTAAGTCTTACTAAAGAATTTCATGTGATTTCGTAATGTTTTTAAAAGTCTGTAGATTGAGGTGACACTAAGTATAAGTGAAAGAGATCTGCAATATCGATGTAGTTGTACGGTACGGAATAAGGATAGATGTATACATATATATATGTATGTAATATCCACACATACTAAACGGCGCAACCAATCAATTAAAAACTATGAAAGATAAAATTTCAGATAAATAACAAACAAACCTAAATAAAACAAAAATGAATTATATTCCTTTGGGCCATTTTTTTGTGTTCTTCACTCTTGAGACTCGGCGCGGCCTTTTATATTGTGTGTATATGTTAAAAATATCCCACAAATTTTTTTGTTTTTTTTCTTTTCTTAATATAAAAGATTTGAACAGCCACGACTAACTTATCTGCGCGCCAAAACAAAAAATTAAATTTATAAAACAGAAACAAAAAAAAATATTGTTTATTCGGGGTCTCCAGACACTAAAAATTCCAACAATCTCGCTCCAAAGAGGGTGATGCACTTCCAGCAAGGAATTTTCTGTCCAGTCAGTCTTTTATTCCTTGATCCTTTTTTTGTTCTTCTTCTTCTTCTTATTCTGCAATACCATCTTACCAAATACAAACTCTCTTTCATTTTCTCTCTCTCTCTCTCTCTTACTTTCTCTATCTCTCTCACTCGTTCCAAAATTCCCCCAAATAATAAAACAAGATTTCCATTTAATTGTAAAGACTACCGAATTTTTTAGTGATACATATACATATACATATAATTTTGGTGTTTTTGTTTTTTTCATTTTGATTATTAATGGTGTTGTTGCTTGGCTGTTATATCATAAGCCGCGACGACGACGGAAGAGAGGATCATTGGGGTTGGTACACAAACACTCATTCATACAGATGAGAGGATAACAGAGCAGACCAAAATCTTGGTCGATGTATGATATCCTCTCGATCATTTAACCGAAATCGCAGACATAATAATTTCCTTTTTAAAAACGAAAATGATAATGAATGGGTACTACATAATCTTGCAAGATGGTTTCTGCATGATATCATTGAAATATTTTTCAAAAGATTTTTGGATATAAAATATTTCAAAAAAATCCAATCAGTAATCAGAAAATTATAATCAATTTGTTCAAAAAAAATAAAATTATTTTTATAAAACAAATCGAACGGAAACAAGTATCAACCCCCCCCCCCACTATTCCTGCCATACCTGTACTTAAAGAACAACAAAAAAAACTACTCAAAATAAGCTTTCATCAGCTGGAAATATTGCGTCCTTTTAAATATATGTAGTCTGGATACAACAAACAAACAAATATATATAGCTGCACCCATATAGACTCGAACGCTTTCAAGGAATGAATGAACTTTAACAAGGTTACGATAATCTATAACACCCCTACAATCAAAAAAGGGGCAACTGGAACCACCCCCTTCCTTCCTAACCCTTAACCCCGTGGCCAAACCACCACCCAGTAAAAAATACAACCAAAATTTTTACAGCCACCGCTGAACTTTCCTTCCAATCCATACGCTTTCAACTGCAGCTTCTACAATCAACAACCCAAAAAATATTTTTGTTTTTTTTTTTTTGTTTTCGGGTTAGACATTCCCTACAGCATTGTAGTAGTAGTATAGCGCGAATACAGAGAGTCCTTAAGCTAGCGCGCCCGACTTGGAACAAGGTAATCAAAGGGACAGTGTACTTTGCTGGGTTCGGTTGTTTGTGGGTCTTTACTTCTTATTCTCTGCTTATTCCTTGTTCATTGTCCCCTTGCTGTGCCTGATCCCAGGATCCAGACATTTTCAAATACACATGCATAGAGTTGTTGGCTCTATATCCAAAAGATTTTTTGGAAGGGTTATGGATGTGTATATAAGATTGTCTGGATGACTACTTCTTGCCTTATGCATTGTGCATCGATGTATTTAAAAAAAAATATATATATCCATACACATACACCGCCCCGACCTACCCACCGTCAAGAGGCACACACTTGAAGGGGTAACACCGCCATTAATAAAAATTATCCGCAGACAAAACATACCCAAACCCCCGTTACTCCCTTTTCTGCCCTACATCGACACGACCACCCTTTTGTGCTCAACCCTGCTGCGTTCATGTCTAATAAGAAACTGGGAAAAGAAAGTTTTTTTGTTATTCTTTTACTGCAGTTGGCATTCTTAATTCTTTCCCCTCTTATCTGTCTCGCTGTTTCTCTCTCTTTCTTATTTTTGTTTTGGTCCAAATTTTGCAGCCAAAAAAATAAAACTAAAAAACACACACGCACACATAAAAAATTCGCTATTTCTTGAGGTCGACGAACGTTGAACAAATTAAGGATCAAGAAAAAGGACTACAATATCGTCTGGAGAGAGAGACGAGACAAGGTAACAGAGGGGGGATTGTGGAGCGTTGTTATCCGGGTTTTAATACCATTTAAAAACAACAAAAAATATTTGAAAGGAGCCCGCACTAGCAGCGCAGTACCTTGACACCCACAGCAAGCATAAAAGCACTAATCCCAATGGAGAACAAGTGAAGTATAAAGACTGTGATAAGTAAGAACTGGGTCGTTGTCAGTGCCAACTTTGAGCACCATTAACGGCGAGCTCGATAACGGCTACCTTTGCCAGCGGGTTTCAAAAAATCACCCTTGCGTCTGTTTATTTTTCAGAAGCTGTTTGCTCCAATAGTGCTCTACCTCAGGAGGTTCAAGAACCGCCACAAGACGAACCGACAATTCGTCATTGGTTGTGCTGCAAATCCTCACCGCTCTTTTCAGGGAAGCACTGATATAAACGAGAGAGGTGAGGGCCTTCTAGAATTCGTTGATCTTGCAAATAGATGATGCAAACGCACCTTTGTCGGACAAGATCAATGATCAGGATCTCCAACAGGATACAAAAGTGGCGTGTTCTGGACAAAGTCTCACTGTCGAACCATCCGCACACAAAGTTCAACATTGCAGGTCTCCTATATATTCGCGCCTCGTCCCTGGTTCCTAATAAAACTAACCGGTCTGAGTTTCACGAGCTTGTTGCCTCGAAATCAAATTAGGGCGCTGCTTCTATCGCGGCTCAATATGTGAACTGGATGCCAGGTCTTGATCTCCTCCTACCAAGACAGCAACACTGTCGTCTTTTCCTCTCACTCGTCGCGTAAAATGCACTGATGGAGCGACAGACTGGCTGCAATACTTAGAAAAGTTAAGAGATAGTTCCATAGGGCAAAGCATACTGGGCATTGGGAAGAATATAGGTCCAGCCTAACAGCCTACAACAAGAAGTTGAGACGCTCCAAAAGGATTGCCTGGAGGAAGCATTGTGAGAGCCTTGCAAACTCTACCAGCGGCAACTAGACTCCAAAACCTCCTCTGCAGGAGGTATAAATGACAACAGGTTTAACGATCGTGTTGTAGATCCAGTGCATCCGTTTTGGTGTAAGCCCATATGCCTTACCCAATGGCGTAGTAAAGATCAGTCTCTCATCCAGCATATATTTGACTGACTGAGTCTGAGTACCCTGGATTCCCATGGTCAAGCCAAACTTTTCCGAGACAATGATGAAAAGATCATCTGAATGCAGCGGTGATATTGAAACCAGATCTGAACAAATAGGCGGAGACAGAAATCTCCAGAAAAAGGTTTGAGGGATGAAAAGGCTAAATGAACATTGCAGGTCTGCAGGTTCGATTCGGCATCCCGCAATAATGATCATACGACTAATCTATGTTTTAAGAGAACTACGATCACTGATCTGCGTCCCTTGCGCTATGGTAAACTAAAAACGATCAGTGATCTTCATTTTGCACAAAAGAACTTTTTTTCAATAGGAGAAAAGATATGTTTCCTCCAGCCTCAATGTTACTAGTTACGTTTCTGTCACTTCCTCGATCAGTATCATTAACCTTGATCGTTTACTTCGAAACCCCCATACTGCAATCGCACGCGACGGCGCAACGATATGTGCTCGGTTATGATATGTCGTCCCCTTTCCGTTCGAATTTTGTATTAAGTTTAGTGAGAGACGAGAGAGAGACTCTTTTCACTACAAAAATGTGCCTTTTAATAGCACAAAGTAAAAGCAAACGAGATTTTTTGCGCATTTTATTTACTTAATAATATATCGCACACGGCTTGCAGCAAAGGTAAGAAAAGCGGCGCAACCCAAAAACAACTGAGTCTTACTAACAAAGCAGGGAATTGGGTTGGTTAGAGCGGTTGGGTTAGAGCGAGTACTTCTATGATCTAATTATATAGAGTCTGGGAAGGGGGCGGGCGAGGGTCTAGAATCTTGTTAAAAGCCAACCCCCCGAATATTTTCCACTTGATCCATCCCCGAGACGATTCATCATTGAAAGGTTAAAGACTGCGAAATGCTTATTCAAAATATATTTCCACCACCCTCCTCCCCCTTCCGCGTTCGGCTGTTTATTCACCACGCTGCTTACAGCATTTTTCGGTTTATTCCCCTCAACCGTGTCGACGACTTTATTGGGACGTCCCCTCCCCGACGACGAATGTGGCGGCTTATTTCATTTTTATTTCGGCGAAATTCCGTTGATTCAGACTTTTTCAGTTGTATAAAGTCATCTTCAATTGGGGGGCATTCTCATCATTTCAGAGTTGTTTACGAAAGTGAGAAGCTTTTTTGTAATCACAATGTAAGCTTTCCTCTCTCAATCTCCCTCTGTGCTCGCTTTCTCTCTCTTCATGTGATTTAAATCATCGGAAATCAAACCCCCCCCCCCCCCGCCCCCCACCCACGGGGCAGCGTACCGGACGCGCTGGCCGCATGTAAGATTTTGATGTGGTAAAAGCTGCTCGATCATCATGGTCATCGCGGTCGGCGCCAATACGTTGGAGCTTCCATTCATGCATAAAAGCTTCCGTTTTGATGCCATCATTTGTTTGATGCAAGCGGACCGTTACAGCCGGAAATTGCGTAATTTTTGGGGAAACGAAGCTTTTTTGGGGGGTTTTTGTTGGGCTTATTTTCAAAAAAAAATATAGGTATATTCTCGAAAACTTGCACCTGAAAAATGTTGTGTACTTTGAAAGCTTTCTTCAATCTGTTTGTGGTCTTTCATATTTTTTGGGGGTTTTCGGCTGACTCCAATTGCGTGGTCAGAGAGAGAGGAGACCCACAAAAAACCCCCAGCATTGAACTCTATCGAGTGAAAAGTTTCGGGAGTGGATTTTTAATGAAAAATGAAAACCGCCGGCACACGGGAAACGTCCTCTCGTCCATTGTCAATGTTATGGTCACAGTCAATGTCGGGGTCTCGGATTCATGCACTAGATCGCCGCGGCAACTTTCTGTGACGTCTATCACTCCGGTGACGCTGATCTGTTGCCGCTGGCTGGTTTTCCATACCATCTCACATTAACTCCTGGAGATGCAAGCAGCAAGCCAGCCGACAACTGCAACAACAAAAAACACTGTGCGTTTTTTAGCTCTTTTGAAGCAAAAAAAAACCTCATTTTTTCTTCTGTTACTTTTCTTATTCAACTATCACGCTTCAGGTGGAAAGTAGGTTAAGCATTTTTATATGTTGTTTGGTTTTCATTTGCATTGAGAGGCTGCTGCTGGTGATGATGATGATGTTGATGTTGATTGTGATAATGGTATATAGTATTTAGCCAGGCTTGGTGCGTGCCCATTCAGTATTTATGTGTATATGTATATAAGCCAGCATGGACCCGGTATTAGAGTGCGGCTAAGAAGAAGCTGGCTGAAGTTTCTTTTTGGTATTTTTCCGTTTCTTTTGCTTCTCTTCTTTCACTTGTATAACTTTTTAATATCACACTTAAAATATGGGTCAATTTCCAAAGTGGGGCCCCCGTCAGTTATATGTATATAGAAAGAGAGAATCTAGAAAGAAAGTATTACGATACTTGTCAGTTATGAAATAACCGATTGTGAAAGCTGGGAAAAAGTGATGAATCTCCTATGGGGAGGGGAATATTAGTTTTTTCGTTTTATTCCATTGGTTTTAATGTTTTAGCATCTTAGACAGTTTCTAATTACTTTGAAATTTTGATGGAATTGAGTTCCTTAAGACGGAATTGCGATGTGAAAGGTGATCAGGATTAGTGGCATCTATCCACGGGCGGCTCTACACTCTTGATTTTCAAGACGAAGCATGCACATGGAGCCCCCGCCCTTCCTGTCCTCCTTAAGCGACAATTCAGGGCACAGAGATCAAGCCAACATGTGTGCAATTCCTTGCCCTTTATAGTAACTCCGCCATAGCCGGTCCTAAGCCCGGTTGAAAAAGGAGGAGGGTGAAAGGATTCGAAGACCTGGGGTGGTAGCACGCAAGTTGTTTTAATCGACCCCTTTCCCTTCACCCTTGCGGATGAGTAGACTCAACGGCCAGTCTAGGGGTCGGATAGGAGACCGCCCCTTCATTAGAATGAGGGTTGCTTGCCATCAGACCCACAGCCACCAAAATCGCTTTGCTATGGAAACTCTTTCTTCTTCTTCTTTGACCCGTTAACGATTCGTTTCCATTCTTGACGATTTTTGGCGACGTCTCGACCCTCAATAACTGATAGTCGTTGATTCTTTAAGTCGCCCTCGATAGTCTTTAGCCAGGTTTTCTGCGGTGCCAATCGCTGAACTCTTTAGTCTGCCGGACGGTCTCGCCAGACAGCATCGTTGTCGTTTGCGTGGCAAGCGGTTATCATCCATTTGGAAAACATGTCCAAACCACCGTAGTCGACGTTTTTGTATTTCTTCTTCGATCAGTGAACCCTTTGGTCCTTTCCGGATCGATTTTCAACCCCTATGACCGGGTGATGCGGAAAATAAGATGTCCTTTGCCTCGACGATGTCCTTTGCCTCGACATTCGTGTCCATCCGATTTTTTGATGTTGTCGTTTGTTGATATTGTTTTGCCGCTAACCGGATCGTCTGGTGCGGCCGGTACTCTTACCTCGACGCCGCTTCGTCCATGTCAGTCGCAACGTTATTCCAGTACGCTTCTCGTTTCGATTTAATTTTCTGTCGAACTTCTTTGTTCAATCTTCGGTATTACTCGAAATCGACGTGTTTCATTCGTTTTCGCTGATCGACGTGGTCCTGATAATAAAAAGCCTATTCCTCTAAACAAAAAGGAAGCAGGTCACAAGGAAGACCTAGGAAGAGATGTAAAAACGACATCGAAATCGGCTTACGCACATTTGGGGTCACCAACTGGAAAAGAGGGACGCAGGACCGTGAAGGTTGGAAGAAAATTCTTGACGAGGCCAAGGCAGTGGTTTGTAGCGCCAATGATGATGAAACAACATTATTTCATATCACATAAACTATGATAAAAGTAAAAACTATACCAAACAACTGTAACCTTTAAAAAAACAAATAGTGTCACACTAATTCGACACGAAAATGCATATTTAGATCAACTATTTTCAGAGATAGAGAGAGAGAGATAAAGCAGCAGAAATAAAAAAAAAACACTAAACCATCATGGGTAAAATAGAAAAAAAAACTTTCTCTTTTCTCTAGTGAAAGATATATAATATTCATCATAGCAATAACACCAGTGACAACACAACAGTCGAAATAAGTAATAATAATAGCGAAACACAAAAATACCTTACAACAAAACACAAATGCTCACTACCAACATAACAAAATGAAAATATATGTATACATATCACCAAAAACTAATTAGACCGAAACGAAAAGAAATTTTTTTGGTTTTTGTTTTTTACTTCAGTTTATTTTGTTGCGCTTTAATTTTTTAAAAAAAAAGTGGAGATCCAAAAAAAATTCTTTTAAATAATATTTTTTTCTATAAAAATAGCAATGAACATTATTTTTGAAAAGGGTCAACTATTTTTAAAACTTATTTAGAGAGGGAGAGAGAGCAAGGGACGTTGCTTAACCTAAAAATTCTTTTTGTATTTTCCCAAATCACAAAGCATTTCCCTATTTTGCTGCTTCATTTTTCTCAAAAAAAAAAAAGAAAACAGCATAAAAACACACACACATATATATATACGCAAGAAACAACACGAAGAAGAAAAACTAGAAAAAGAAAGATTGGTGAGGAGAAAGAAATTTTTGTTAAAAGCGTGAAAGCGCTTTGTTTGGGGCTTCTTAGAAAAGCCGGTCAGTAATAAATATAGTGTGATAGTAAACACAAAAATAGGAAAATTAAAGGCAAGGGAAAACACACATAATAGGTTTTAGTTCTTAGAAAAAATCGACAAGGACCAGTCATCCACTCTTTTTTCTTTGTATTATTACCATCTATCCTTTTAGCTAAAGTCAATTTCTACTTAATCTAATTAAATTAAAAAAAACTAGCCAATAACCAACTAGATTTATCGAGCACGTGTCTAGTGCAATTATATTATCACCCATATAATTTTATATTACCAGCAATAATTATTTTAATTACCCCCCCCCCCCCCACTTTTTCCGTCATAATATAATTGTGATGTCAGTTTATAATCAAATATAATAAAAAGAGAAAAATTTGTGCGTGATTTTTTTTTTTAATATTATCGCTAAATTTCTCTTTCCCCACTCGACCCCACGCCCCTGACCTTGTAATGTATGATACAATATACACAATACGACACGATTGAGTAATATTAGAAAAAAGCTTTTTTCATTTCTTTTTTATTACCCCACAATGCAATTCTCTAGAATAAATGCAACTCTCTCTTTATATATCCCCTCCAATGAAAGTATGGGCAATGCTCATAAACTTTAAACAAAATTCTCTCAGAGAGAACGGAAAAAGCGAATGAAGTAAATTTTTCGCGAAAGCTTTTTGCTTATGGTCGCGTTCAGCACTTTTCCGTTTTGGAAGCTTTTAAGTGATATTCTTTTTAGATAGTATTGAAAGAGAGAGAGAGAGTGCAGAGCGCGTTTCTTGAAATTATTGTGAAGTACAGTCGTCCCCTCCCCCCACTAATATTTTTTAGTGTGGTGAATTTTCTGTTTTTGAATTTCAATACAATATAGCACAAAAATTCATCCGCCAAAAAAAGAGCTTTTCATTTTTGCTATTTGGAAATTTTTATGGCGCATTTGTTAATGGTGAAATACTTTGTTTAAACAAGCGAAACCACGTGCATATTTTTATATGAATAATGCGCAAATTTTTGTAGATGAATAAGGGAGATCAAGGACCACGATATCTGAATTTTTCTTAGAATGTAGGAACACTGTATAAAGTTGGCAGATAAAAAGTTCTACTAAACGAATTATAAAACTATATAGAAGTGATCTAACAGCAGGGCAAGAGATGGGGTGGATTGAAAATGCTGGAGGGGATTGAGGAATTAAAGAAGCGACCAACCATAGAAGCATTTAGTCCACAGGGTGAAACCCCCTATTCTAATTTGTGACAATTTTTTAGTCACAAGCTTATTTGGCTCATGTTTGTCATCGATAGTTTGTGACTATTTACTGTTTTGATATTCTAAGTCACAATAAAAGTCACATTTTTTTTTAGTATAGCGAAAACCTTTTTTTTGTCATAGTGAAAAGCAAAAATTCTTATCGGACTGAAGCCTGGGTGTAATCTTTTATTGACGTTCCTTTACACAGATTGGTATTTAACGAATTACGAAAGAAGCCTTGAATAATTTTCCAAGTCGTAAACCTTCTGCAGCCGACTGTATTGCTTCCCCATATAAAACATCAGCATATAAAACACCGTACACAAGTCTTCCAAGGGCAGCTTTTAATAATACTATTAAGGTATTCTCCCTTTTATGTCTGGAACAGCCTTCAGTTGTCTTTAAAGGCCCGCGAGTCGCTAACATCTTTAATGTTCTCTGCCAGAGCAGTTTCCAACTTTTTTCCCCTCTAGTGAGCTTCTGTAAATCCTCCCATTGCTACTCATCTTGACAGGTGTTAAAGAACTTCCTTATGACGCGAATATTAGCTTGTTTGTAAAGTTTGTCATTCCACTATAAAGTTATTCCAATTCTTCATCCTCATCCGACCAGGTCAGCTATTGTTGTCGGCAGCAATAACCGCTTCGGTATTTAAAAGTCCGCAGATAGTTCTATATCCATTACAGATTTAATTAGCTGCATTGAACCCTTGCAGGCACTCTCTACCTCGTTCCATACGAAAGGCTGCCTAGTTCATGTATTTGGAGTTCCTCCTATATGCGCAGTCATGATGTTCAAATGAACGAGGAGTGTGACATCTAAAGAGTCGCATCTCGTACCATTATTGTGAAGGTAAAGCCTGCATATCTAGGTCAATCTTTAAGAGATAATAAAACAGGTACTTACTCCAGGCGTCATAATTTGCATAAAATCGTATGATGATAGGTATATCGCTCTTGCTGTTATGGCCCACTATCTCCCTGAATTGATAGATGAGGCTAGCAGATTCCAGTGGATCCATAAGGCTGCTATGCTAAGCAGAGAATATTCATTCATTTTGCTCGTTCCTTTGTAGTAATAAAACAGCTAGAGGAAAGTAATAAATGCTTACACTACTATAAACTCATCGGGGATGGGAGCTTTTTCAATGAAACACCTCAGAAACTTACCACTTGGTTACTTACGCTCCTTTAATCCCTCATGGGGCATAGGGCAATACCTGTTGCTTTCCAAGTGAAGTCTGTTTAAAGTTCTGTCCAGGATCTCCCAGTTGTTGCTAGTTCCCCTAAAATTGCGACTACTATTATTGTATTGCATGGGGCACCGGTGGTTCTTATTGGATGTGCATTATCGCTGGTTTTCTTCAGATTCCATTAAAAATATTTAGGCGAAGTATTTCTCTCCATTTTTGGGTTGCTCCTCGTCGCCGCACAGCAGCCTTCCGCCCATTTTTTTTTTTGTGAAAGACTAGAGTCTCAGAGAAAGCTCCTTTGTACTGTCGACAATCTATTTTTTTCGTATAGAGTACAATCAGGGGCGGCGCTGGGGTTTTTTGCGCCCGGTGCACTATGCCATATTGCGCCCCATAAGCTGTTCGCTTTTTCTAACGCAGTAAAGGACAATGGAAAGAGACACAAAGACTCGCTGTATGGGTGGGAGAAATAATTTTCATAGTTTGCACAAAATTTTGGATTGCACCATAATAATGCTTATAACATAAAGAAAAGATTACATAGGGAGTTTCATATGGGTCAAAGGGATGGCTCTTGTGAAAACCCATGCGACTCTTCATCGCTTTTCAAAAGGAAATGAACGATTACAGCCCATTTTTGTTGTCTGAAACTACGCCCCCGACCAATTGCGCCCGGTGCAAGTGCACCATTCGCACCTATGAAAGCGTCGTCCCTGAGTACAATGTCGAACAGCAGCTCTAGTCGGAAAATAGTGAAGAGATAGAGAGAAGAAAGAACTGCCACACAACCGCGATCATGGTGCTGCCGGGATTCGAACCCCGAACCTCTGGGATGGTAGCCAGGCACCTTAGTGAATGCTTTACTTTATGGCATGCTTTTTAGTAGAGTGCTTTCCTGAGAGCTTTTTAGTGATTATCCTGCGAGCACGTTTATCTGGCGCCTTTTATCACGCCAGATACTTCTTCCCTTTACCTTTCGTTGTGACTGCGTTGTGATCTTTACCTTTCGTTGTGACTCCTGTTTAAGCTGATTATGTTTTTTCGCTAAGTCCCATGAGCTTGATATTATATTCTTCCATATATTTGAGGACTTCATCTAGCCGTGTCCCCTTCAGAACGCAGCGTTTTGATACATATTCCCTGTAAAGATTTGTGTCATGTGGTTCCAAAAGCGAAGGTCGTCGCGTCGTGTTATCCCAGATAAGCGCCGGCTACGACTGACGAATGCAAGTCAATCGTAGATTTTGTACACCTCCCTTGTTTCGAAAATATTCTCAATTCTCTAAAAACTATTATTATTAATTCAATATTATACTATATTTATTAAGTTTCTTATACCAAAAAAAATAAAAACAAAAACGATATGAAATGAGCTTTTTATAGGAGAAGAAAGTATCTCACCTCAGTCGCATGTTAGTTGACTCACTTTTGATATATACATATATATATATACTCAGTTGTATATGTTGTTTGCTCGGGGGGAGAGCTTTTTATAAACATATATGCAGTATGGTGTACTATGGTGTGTTTTTTTTTATATTTAACCAAAACCGTATTTTTCCCTCAGCTCTAAAGTTTCTGTGTGACTAACAAAAAGCGACGATGAATTTGCTTCTTCTCTATGGCGCTTTTACAACTTTACTAAGGCCAGGCCAGAGCCAGAGCCAGACTACTCTATACACACCACACACAGCTCAGATCTTTTCCTTTGCACCATTAACTTTTAGAAGCAATCGAAGAGTTTTCAGTCTGTTACTTGACGTGAATCGATTTAGACGCTTTTGCTTACAAAAATTTATTATTATCGCATCTGAGGAAATATAAAAAAATAATAATAATAAAAAAATAAAAATAAATATTTAACAAAAATATTTAAAAGGTTTATTATTCCAAAAAAAAAATTGATAATAATATTTTCACAACAACAACAACAAAAAAACGTTTTAAAAAATATTTTTTTTTAAAAAAAGTTAAGTTTTAAATTTAAAAATTTACGTTGGTTTTTTTTTAAATATTATTAACTATAACAGTGAATTTTTCTTTAAAAAAGAAAACAAAAAAAACATATAAAAAATAATAAAAGTGGATTGAATCTGTTTTTAAAATTATATTTATTATAAAATCCAAAGCGTTTTTTAATAATTTTTTATAAATGGAAAAATTTAATTTAAATGTTTTCATCAAATCAAATTTATTTACAAATTTAACTATATACAACAAAATCGTGTTTAAATAAATAGTTGACAAAAAAAGAAGTAAAAAATTTACTAAAAATATAAACAAAAAATAAAAATAAAAACAAACAAACAAAAACGCGGTGCCAATACTTGTAACAGAGATAAAGAGTGTTATATTTAATAATATAAAAATATCCTTGTGCGCTCTCCCTTTTAAAACAAACAAACGAAAATATAAATATTTTGAAAAATATATAGTTTCAAAAAAAAAAAATAAAATAAAAAAGAGTATTTTGTGTTTACTTAAAGAGAAGAAATATACATATAAAGAAAATCTTGTGCAATTTGTGTGTTTATTGTTTTGATTTTTTATTTTGAAAAAAAAAAATACAGCAAAAATTTGTTGTTTATATAAAATAACAACAAAAATTAAAAGTGATAATTTTTATCTTATTTTTCTCTGAATTTTTATTTCAAAAAGGACGGGGTTTGGTTTCTTAAAACGATTTTATCCTGGAGAAAAAAAATACAAAATAAATATATAAATATATTTATGAGAGTGGTGATTTTGTGTTTTAACAACAATAAATAAAGAAAAGAAAAATATCCTTGAAGTAAAAATAATAATAATTATATTAGCAACAACAAAAAAAACGATATAAGTGTATCAACAAAAAAAACAGATCGCGACTTGCTTCCTGGATTATTAAAAAAAAACAAACTAAATATAAACAAAAACTTATACAAAAAACTAAACTAAATTATTAAGTATAAATAAATAACCTTAAAAATTTTAAATTTTACACACAAAGAGAATAAAACCGCCGTCAAAATTGGGAATTTTAAAATTGGTGAGTAGTTTTTGGGGTTTTTCAAAAATTTCATTTATAAGTAAAAATATAAAAATTAAATTAATTATAAAAATAAAATAAAAAACGTTAAAATTTCAAATAATATCGTTTAAATGTTTAAGGTGGGGGAAAAAGCTTAAAACTTAATTAAAAAAAAAAGTTGAATGCACTTTTATCTAAGTTCAAGGCTTCTTCGCCTTCTAATACTTTTAATGGGGTTGTTGGACTTTTGTTGTCTGTAACCTTTTCGTCCCCCTTTCCTCCCTTCTGGCAAAAAATTATTTTTTTTTATTTGTTTTGTTTTTGTTGTTGCCTGTAAATAATTTTGCATGTATATTTCGGTGATATTTTGTATAGCATGTATTTATGGCTGATTTTTTTTCGCACAAAGGTATATTTGTTTTTTTTTTTTGTTTTGTGTGTGTGTGTGACTGTGTTAGTTTTGCAAAATTCAAAAGGGGATGTGTTTTGCACCCTCCACCTCCATCATCATTCCTTCATTTTTATTTTGTTGTTTTCATTCATTTTAATTTTTTGTTTGTTTCATATTTTATGTTTTTTATTTTCTTATTTTTCTTTAATGTTTCTTTTTTTTTTTTTCATATAACGTACGTACGTTTTCATGTTAACGTAAATAACTCCCCCCATTCATAATTTTATGTGGGCTTATGGTGTTGTATTCGTGTGTGTTGCTTTTTTGTTTTTTGTTTTAATAATAAATAAATAAATAAATAAATAATATAAATAAATAAATAATATAAATAAATAAATAATATAAATAAATCAAAAATAAAACTACGTTAAATTCAAAATGAGGATATTATATTCATTTGCCCTCAACATGGATACTATCGTTTTTTTTTGTTGTTGCTATCATAATTTTTTTTATTTTTGCATTTTTGGAACAAAAACTGCTTCCACTTATTTGTTATTTTTTTCTTGTATGGTTGCTTTTGGCTTTGCTTATATATATAAAAAAAAAGATATGAATAAGAGGAAGATTTGTTTCATAAATAATAAATAAATAAAATATAAGTATGTATATATAATATAGAATAGGCTATACACATATTTTTAAGGTAGTTTTTCTTATCTAGTTTGTGACAATTATAGATAGTGATAAGTCAATGCTACATTTCTAAAACGATGGTAGGATAATAAAAACTTGCAAAATTTTAAAAATTAAGTTATTTTGAAACCTTCCGCGTCGAATTTATATAACTTTAAATATATTTTGAAAAGAAGTTGTACATATTAGGTTATGTAGTTAGGACCCTGAGTATTCCTGAAAATGGTCCATGGTCCCGAGATTGAAAGCTTGAAAGAACCAATTGCTGGAAAATTTCAAGCAATCCTCATTAGATTTACACCGTTTTAAAATAAAACCATCAAAACACATTCATCCTTATTCTCGTTGTCGAGTGACGTGACGTGATGTGTCACTTCGATCTTAATTTGGTATCCTCATTGTCAATCTAACAGATTTCTGGCAAGCAAATTGACTAAATTCATATTTAATTGCCGCAAGGTGGCGTGTGAAGTGACATTTTCCTCGATAAGTGCGTAGGCATCCAAAGTTTCATTCCACCGCGTGCCTCGTCGTAGTCACGTCACTCGCCAACAAAAATAGCACAAATTATATCTCTGGCACCTCGTAGGGCGGCCGTACACCAATGCTATATAGGCGTTATATGCAGCTTTTCGTCACTTTTTGTATGGAGATTTATGTAGCAAAGCGGCATGAGACGATTTGTTCCATATATATATAAATGACCAAAAGCTGCATATGCATCTTTGGTGGTATACCGCCGGCCTTATGGTGTCGAAACAAGTTTTTTTTACCTATCCTTTAATAGAACTCATATCGTAGGTTTATATATCCAGTGATACCATTGCATCTCTGCCATATTAGTTGGTTGGTACTGCAAGGTTTACGTGGCATCAACTGCTTTAGGCTAGACCGATCTTTGAACTTCGTCACTGACTGCCTATGCATCAATAGATTATCTAGACCTTTCGGTTTGGTATTTTGCAAAGGCTATTAAGTATGTAATATTTATTCAATATATTAAAGTTTGGGGAATGCATTTGTAGTTTTTCTGGGTAATTGAAGTAAAAAACTTGGACATGATGACGATGGCGCTATATCACAATTCAAGCCTTGACCTCGATCAGCTTCTTCCTTCAGACTTCTCTCTGCTCCGCAGCTTGTCTTCAGTTTCTTGTAATGAGCAGTTTTGCAGCATTACAATTTGAGACTAAACCAACAAGTAAAACCTCCAAACATAGATGGTGCCACATTCGTGCTTTTCAACAACGTCACAGCCATGTCCGGCGAGTTAGCGGGATTCACTTGTTTCGGGAATAATGAGGTTGTCTCTTGCAAACTCCAACCAGGGTGCCTCTGGCTCAGCTCAGCTATTGAAGATATACGGTATACAAATATACTACAAATCTCTTCTTTTTCTCGTGTTTGAACTCCCACAACATCCGGAGAAATTCAAACGGAATATCCATCTATCTTCTCTTTAGCGCACGACTCAAGACTCCTATTGATCTATCCTGTCATCTATTCCTTCTTTTGAACTACTAGACATTGCACAAAAGAACAAATCCAAACTAGTTTTGGCACTTCCGGCTGCTTAGGTATTCTTAAACGGGTCACCCTTGTTCGGATTTTAAGTCACTAGGACCTTTAAGTCAAAAAAAGTAATCCCCTTGGTGGCCAGACAAACTTTCGGCGCTGTATTCCTCCATCTGGAGACGCTATTGTGGAATTTATCAGCTTTCCCTAGGGCCTAAACGATCCGATTCTGAATTTTCAAAGTTTCCCGATCGCTAAATGTCCACACATGGCATGATTAGCTCCAAGGGCTTACAGCGGGCGAACACCGGCCGCTTGGCTATTTAAGAGGCATATGATGGCCGTAGAATTTTTAACCATAACCTTCTGATGCCCTTCACATGGCCGAGGACTATGTTTCAATCACATTTGTAAGGCCATATTTTATTTTTACGTGAGAGGACTTCGTTTTTTTTTACAAAATAATTTTTTGGCCAATAAAGGACTTTTAAAAAAACACCACAAATGTCTCCCATATGAAACGAGCGAAATTGTGTATGTTAATCAGCTTATTGCATTAATACTAAATTTTCTTATAACTTAAAACATTGAATTATTTATGTTAAACATTATTTAATATAGAAGCTATTTTTTTGTTTCTTTTGTTATTGTGCAATCGATAAGGACTTCCTCTCTACTAGTCACCGCGCCATACCATAATCAATCGCACTTAATAATAACAATTTTTTTTATATCTTTTCTTTCTTTCTAATCTATTAATTGAAACTCTTAAATTACTGGAAGTACCTACTTAAAATAAAAATATACAACCAAATATAGGAAGTATATAGCAGGCAGGCAGCGCAAACAACAATCACAAAATACACACCAATAATAATAATTTAACCTTGAGCTTAACAAACAAAACAGACATTTCGTCGACATTATATGATTGCATAAGAAATTCAATTATATTTTTGTTTGAACAAAAAAAAAATACATTTTTAATCGATTCTAGTAATTCACACGAAATTCGAAGTTTAAAATCAATTGATTATCACACAATAACCAGAATTAGATAAGATAACATATTATTAATATTTCGAAAGAGTTTTTTTTGTGTTAATTTTTTTTTTGGTTGTTATCTATCTAGACAAAATAAAAAATCTTATAAGATCATTGTTATTATGAATTTCTTTAATTAGAATTAAAACTGCATTAACGACCGTAGATTTTTGTCATTTATATCACAACATTTATCGATATATTATTATATGGCGGTTCACTATTTTTTGGTAATTAGTAAGTCTGCAACATTCTTGCAACAAAAAACTAAAAATGCATTAATGTTGTTTGAATAATATACGCGATTATATTTAATTTAAATTTTCTTTATAAAACTGCATTACCATAACAGTTTTTTTGACTAAATCCTTAAAACTCATAGGAATTTCGAAATTTTTATTTTTATTAATGTTTTTTTTAAGTATAAAAGGATTTTTAGGTAAACAAATAATCTAAAGTTTTGTTTTGTTCTTGTTAATTCATTTTAATTACGTCTCAAGTATTTTTCCAATAGCGGCGGCTTCTGTGTAAGAAGTATTACACTGGCTTGAAAAACAAAAAAATTTCCTTAAATGTCTCAAAATAGAAATGAAAAGCGTTTTCCATCACTACCACTAAAATACGTGGTCCTTCCCAAAATAAAAACATAAAACTGCATGATCATGTAAAATTCTTTCGTGTTCCAATATATACATTCTCTGTTCTGTTCTTCTTTGTCTTCATCATTATTCTTATAAGTCGCAAAAATATATTTTTTTTAAACACCATTTTTTGTGTGTTGTTTTCTTTTTTGTTTGCATTCCCCCTCTCCCCCCCCCCCACCAAAATTTGACCTAAATTTTTTTGGGACAAAAAATTATCCAAAAAAAGAGTTTTTTCTTGCGCTTCTCTTCTTCAATATATTTAAATTTTTCCTTTATCAGAATTGCGGTTGATGATGCCCGACTACACAACATCCTGCAATTCATCATGTGGTTGTACTACAAATTTATCATACATAAAAACGAATCACGAATTTTATAATACTATTACTAAATATAGGTTACTTTCTTTTTATTACTTAATGGAGGTCAACGAAAGCTTCTTTCTTTCATTCTTCTTTTGGTTCGTTTTTTTTGTTAATCACTCACACACACGCAAACAGATTGTAAGCTCTTTAACCGTTACACCTCAGATTTATACCCACATAAGCATATATATATAACCGAGTAAAACAGATAATCCGCGAGCTGAATTATCGTTAGTTCTTTTAATTAGTCCGTTCAATTAATCTAGCCTTAAGTGATTTAGAATATAGCCTATGTCTGTTCAAATTTATTAGTTTAAAACAAAAGCTTTTTTAAAATACCACCAAAAAAGCTCTCTTCTTCTATTGTTTAATTTTTTTGCTTTTCTTTTTTGTTCTCTTTTCTGTTCGGTTTTTTTTTTTTTGACACAGAGCGATGAAAGCCATTGAAAACTTTCACCTTGTGTGCATTTCACGGTCTGTAAGCTCAGCTTATTTGTACCGTTGCTTGTCCTACTTTACATACATACATACAAAAAGATTTTCTTTTAATCTTATTACTGATTATTATTAACTTTTCTGTTTCTTGTCCGTTAATAAATCGAGAGAAAGAGAGAGAAGGGATTGGGATGTTAGTTCAAAGTTCAAGCAACAACAAAAAAATACTCTAACAATATTTAGTAAAAATCAAATTTACAAAAAAAAAATTAATTCTTATTTACAAAATAATAACCTTGAAATATCACCCCCACCGCCGTCTCCAATAATAGTTTGAGTCACTGAACAATCGGATTTTCCGCAACGTCATTTACGTCATTGCTCATCATAGGTGAGAGCGTCTAGTCACAAGCAAACCCTGTCGGTTATGGGTTGTTCCTAATCTAAGGTGTTTTTTTACTCAAAAACAAGCATTAACATCTAAGTTATCTCAATATAAAACTCTATTCTAAAATCACAAGCATCTATTTCAATCAATTCAAGATCTCAATCGAGGACCGCTCAAAGTGAAATTCTGAAGAATTTGATCCGCACAGCAGAATGCGCCGCATAAATTTGGATAAATTTTTAAACTGCATTACCGATTCGCAAATAGCCTAATTAATTCCAAAGTGCATTGTCGACTCGAAAATAGCCTAATTAATTTTAATTAACTAAATAGTGCATTGTCTTATGGGCAATAAACCCTCTTTTTTATTGTAAATGCCTGCAACAACTGCATTATCGATACAACTGCACTATCTACACATCATAATATCAATAATTTAGTACGAAAATTATTCTGCGAGTTACTAACATAATATATCTCAATATTAACATGACTTTATAAACAACTGCATTACCGATATTGAATTTATTAACCTATTTTCATCTACTAAAATATTTAATGGTAAAATAATAATTATATTTTTGCGCAATTTTTATTTATTATATTTTGTTAATATTGATTGAAGGTGTCGATTATGCAGTTCAATTTAACTAAGGTGGCTAGATAACGACTAGTTTACACTAAAAACAGTGCTAGGACATTCGTTGGCTTGTTTATCGGACTCTGTCGCGGACGAGTCTGCCCTTTACGTCCTCTGCCATTGCCGCTATGGAGCCGACCAAAGTTTTATTGCTTGCTGGGTTTAGCGAAACAACCATACAACCACCCAGATCTTTAGACAAACTGCTCATTTCTCTGCGAAGGTTTTATTATTAGCTGAATTCAGTCCGGTGAAAGTTGAGCCAGATTTTAATTTTGTCTGTCTGCCATCATAAAAATCTACATAATTATTCTGCATTATCGACAGTCATCTTTCTACAACCTATGGAAATTTAGTAGTAGAATAGAAAGCATTGTTTAATGTAGAAAATAAAACTAATAGTCATGTTTTTTTTTTAATTTTATATAAAAATATTTAAAACTGCATTATCTGTCGATAAGATATTGTTAATCGTTAAACAAATCATAGTATAAAAACAAACTTAATAAATATTCAAAAAAAAATCAATTAGTACAAGTGATGCCTTCATCCAACATAATCTCTACGGTCAGGTACATATTGAGGTAGTCTAACAGTTTTCCACTCGTTCAGTTAAACAGCTCCCCTGATCAAGTTACAAACTCTTGAATATACATATATATATGTATGTATATAATTTTGTTCATTTCTTTTCTTATTCAAAACAAAACAACAACAACAGCTACAAAAAAGTTGTTGATGATGATCAATGGGAAAAGATTCTTTCCCTCTTCAATTGCATCATCTTATAAATAAACATAGGTGTATATTCTAACCAGTTACTTAGATATCTAACAGAGTAAAAGTGTAGAGTAAGGTACGAGTAAAATTGGCACGCACAACGCCTTAGCTCATTTGTCCTATATTATATACATATATAACGATCATCATGATCATCATCATCATGATCGTGTCTCAGTCTATCCAGTAGTGTTCATTTTATAAGCTTAAGCATCTTGCGCATGATCACTAGAACAAACTACAGACGGGGAGCGCGCATGCGCCTGTACCTTTTTTCTTGTTTCTCTAAGTCCCTAGCCCACAATACAAAGATCTAGATGCCGAGTCCCAAGATTATTAACAAGGCAGTTCGTTAGTTACCTTCCCTCATACCTATATTCTAGTACGTGAATATGCATCAGCAGCAGCAGCAGGAGCACCCTATGTACTTCTCTGCAGTCTCTCCAGTCTCAGAAAGCGCGCGGAGAAACAATCAAGTCAAGGTAGAAAATTAATAGATAAAATGGTGAAAATAGATAAATTGTTGTGTGTGTATGTTTTTGTTGTTGTTGTGTTGCTGTCTAGAGAGAGATTGTGCATGGATGGTGTATGGTGGAGAGTATTACTGAAGCAATAATAACAAAAATAGAAAGAGGCCATAGAATAGAATGGAGCATAGAAGAAAATCTATGCCGAACTGAACGAAGATACACCGCGCAGCAAAATATACACATCCAAAGGCACGGGGCGGCATTGGACTTTACTTAAGGTGAAGGAATGATTGGGGAAATAGAAGAAGGCATACACTTATAATGATAATGAAGAAAAAAAAATAGGGAACGCGACAGGGGTAGGGTGAATGAAGAAGAACTAGAAGATGATGAAGAAGAATGAACTAAAAGTTACATCAGGAGACGTTATTCGACCGACTGACTGACTTAGAAGCCCGGTTATACATATATACAAATATACAACTATGAGTTGGATAGCTTCTTCGGTCTAGGTCTCCCCTTTTTTAGCGAGTCTATCTGGTTTCTATTTTATTATGTTTTTTTTTTCTTCTATTTGTTATTTCGTGTTTTATGTTTTGCACAACAGTTTTCTTCTAGATATAGATTCTAGCATAGATTTTGATACGAGAGCGAGTGCAGTAACCAGACATATTGTTTTTATGTTGTTTTTCTATGGTTAAAGTATCATCACCAGTCAGTCGTTGTGTCTATACCGACCGACGACGAATGGCTTATGGGCTTATCTTCTAGGATTAGTTCTTGCCCGTTGGATTGGGATTGCGTTGTCTTGATATGATGCGCGTCCCGTCCATGGTGATGATCATATCATAATCATTCTTGATTTTTTCTTTCTTGACATATAATACTGCTCTCTTGTTTTGTCTTCTTGAATGGAGTGTTTATCTTTAGCTTTGAATCTTCGTGTTACTACATATATACAAATATATTATATAAACAAAAAACTAAGGATGGAGGATTTTTAGACATCATTCAATTTTTGCTACGCGTCGTTTTTTATTTTTTTTTTAAATTTATTTATTTTTTTTACACTGCTTTTGTGTAGTTTTCTTTTAGAGATCCAAAACAATAATGCAATTAAGAAACGCTTGTGTTTATGTTTGATTGTTAGTTGAGCGGTATTGTTTGATATTTCTTTATGTTATTTAAACGTTAAAAATTATGTTAAGGTTATATACAACAGCGCAAAACGAAAAAACAAAAAAAAACTCTATAAAACTCTAATTTTTTAATTCTTTCGTAGTCGAAATAATTTAATTAAAAAATATAATAACAAATCTCGTCAAATCTAAAAGGGAAACAAAATTCTTTTAAAGTCATAATTCTAAGAAAAACTCTAAACAATTAAAAACACTTTCTCAATAAGTAAACATTTGTCTATAAATTTTTTTTTACTATTAACAAAAATATATGCATACGGTAATTAAGTGATTAGCAACAACTGTGTAAAAAATCATTAAACATTTCGTTTTTAAAAAATACACGATCTCAAAAAACCAATTGCACAAGTGTTCTCAATATTTAATTAAATAAGCAAATTTACCTTTCTTTTATTTTTTTGTTTTTTGTTTTATTATTCAAATGAAAGGGGTATAGTTTTGAAGTCGGTAACAAAAACCATCCAAATAAAACAAAAAAATGGTCATACAACGGGCGAACACCGGCCATGTCTGAAAAACATAGTCCAGTAATTAGTACTCGGGCATTTAAATCTTTTGGTCTAGATTGGCCGTTCTGCGGTCATATATGTGCTTCCGTTAAAAATGGTTAAAAATTCTTCGATCGTTCTTTGTCCTTTAAAAACCGAAGCGACCGGTGTTTGCCCGTTGTAAGGCCATTTTCACAGACCATTGGAATCTGAGCAAATATTATGCACTTTTCACAGTTCTTGCACAACGATTGATCCAATTTGTGATTCATTCTTTTAAATGTGTAAAAAAAATTTAAAAAAAAATCAAAAAAAAATATGCCTTCACAAATGCGGTCGCCTTCGCAAGCTTTTAAAATACTAAGCATGTCGTATTATTTCTTTCTTTCAAGGAAACTTGCAAACTCATTCAGTTTTATTTCTATATAGCCAAGTTTGATATCTATTCAGCCAAGTTTGATATCTATTCAGCCAGTTTGATTTCTATTCAGCGCAGCTGAATTTAAATTTGGCACATTTTGCAACTGTAGCTGAATTGCGCAGTGTTGCGGCAGTCTTGCGTTTTATAAAAATATTCGGATAATATATCTTTTATAGTGAAAAGTGCAGCTAGTGTTGATTTTTTTTTTTTTGGAGAAATAAGAAATGTGCTGAATATGTCTTGCATCCTCCACACCTCATTAAAATTCAGATTTGTAGATGTTATGCTTTTAGCAAATCAAACCCTTATAGTTTCTATGTTTGAACTATTTTGTTATAACCCTGGTATTTTCTGTGCTTACAAAGAAATTCGAAAAAGCGGGTATTCACAATGTAAGCGCAATAAAATAGATAGTGCAATCGCAACATATAGTCCATAGCCTGTCTGCCCGTTAGAGAACTATGGGTATACGTACTATATACTATAATGTCATGACCATTAGAGATTATATCACGTGCGGAGGCCGTGCACCCAGCTGAACCGGCGGCACCGGGAACAACTACCTACACAAAATAGAGAGCGCGTGTTCCTCATCAAGTCATGCTACACTATGTACATAATACTTTTGCTAGACACTCACTCTCTGTCTCTAGAAGAAAATAACTAAGTCGCTAGACATTCTCGGAATTACTCAATATTATAAACTACACAAAAGATCAGCACAACGTAATTCTTCAATGAGCTTTTGACGGCTGCTGTTACTTGTGCTGAATTTGTTACAAACAAAAGCTTTTGAGCTTTTTGTATTAAAAATCTCCGTCTTTCTACTCCCGCTAACTTTGGGTGTACAAACCGCCCAAAGTGTAATCAGATTGTGCTGAAAAATTGCTTCATTTTATGTTTGGTTTATTTATTTGCTGTCATCGCTACACGTGCTCTTTAATTATTGTTTCTAAAGTTCGGGTTGAAGGTGGGAGAAGGGTGTACCATGAGCGCAAGGTTTCGGGGTTGATTTCTAGATTCTTTCCATTTTTCGGCATCTCACTCTCTCGTCAGCAAGAAATAATTCATATTAAGTAATAGCGAAACGGTATACCGAGAATAAAACGTGCAATATTCTATTTATTTATTTTTTTTTGCTTCATTGTTAATTAATTATTTACGTAATTTGTGACGCATTTTCTTGCTTCTGATGAAATCGAAGTGGAATATGCCAATTTTTTTTTTCACTTCAATATGGAAGACTAAAGCGACGAAGAACAGCAAAACGTGCTCTAAGCTCCACGTGTTTTTTCTACTTATAGGTAAATTGGTAAATTGAATGAAGTAAAGTGTTTGTACCGCGGCGTGAGGGGAAGGGTTGTAGAAAAATAAATAATCCAATGCGTCGTTGTAGAGAAAGTCTTGTTTAAAGTGCCATACATACCCCATAACAGTGTGGGGGAATTGTTGATTAAGGTGGCGGCGGTATATTTAATTAGGACTTGAAATATTTTAGTGCGACTTTGTGAATTTATTTTATTTATTTTTTTTTTGTGGCAATAACAATTTAAAAGCAACAAAATATTATGCAGGAAAAGAAAGCTGCGTGGTTTTTTGTAAAACTACGCGCTCTGCTCTTTCTCTGCTTTAATCCAGCGAACTAGTCCACTAGTAAAATTGAAGAGCAGACCCATCCTCAAGGCAGAGTCTGCAGCTGAGTTCCTCCGTCCTTCTTATTCTCTATAAATGGTAATTCAAGACGCAGTTCAAGCGGTTGGCGCACAAGCTGAATTTCCCTTATTTCTTTCCATTATCTTCAAAGTAAAAGACGAAACCCTTTTAGTCCCGAACGATTTAGTCCAGGCTTAATCAGAGCGTCCTGGCTTGGGTATAAATGTAATTTTGATATTCCACCAGATAGATGAAATGTGACCATTGTACGAAGGAACCTTTGAACATTTTCCTTAGCCTCATTTTATACGATGAAACACGAAACAAAAAGTTTCCTGCGCAAGCTTGCTTGGTTATGGAAGGAAACTTTTTGTTTTGTGTTTCATCGTGTAAAATGGTCTTTAAAGGGTAACAAGGTTGCAACACAATGGGATAAATACCGTCTGTTTCAGGGCACTTGTACGGCGTAAACGCCCTCTAACCGCCTCCCAAATAGCTACGTGATTAAACACGATACTTGCTTCTGCCCAGGCGACGAGTTTGGTCGTTTTACTTCTAAGCAGAAACTCCAAAATAAAAATAGTTGTGCCATTATTATCTTACAATCTCTTAAACCAATCTGAATTACATTCAACAAGCCAAAAAATATATTTTTTATACTGTGTTTTATAGTGTATAATTAAAAAAATATTGTCCCAAAATTTTTAGGACACCATAAAGCGTTATTACAAGTGGTCTTTTCTCACATATATCTCTCTATTTCTATTTATTCCTATTTTATTATTATTATTCTTTTTCTTCTAAAAAAAAATCACACAACGAACAAGTTCAAGGTAATTCCTTCACCCATCCACGACATGCCTAAAAGTATTAAAGGTCATTACGCTCATCTCTTGACAACACCAAATCTGCCCGCCTCCTCCCCCACCCTAGCCACAACCGGCACCCTCACATACTATACAATATATATACATTACATAAATGCGTGTATGAGGCATTTGGCAAATGCTCTTTTTATTTGCTAATATCGAGTTAACAGCAAATAATATGGATAATATAGAAAACGCACAAAAATCACCATCATTCATCATCGTTGAGCCTAAGCCTCATATACATATACATATATAGTATAGAGTGTCTCTTAACAACATAAGCAACTGTTCAAAAAGCTCCCCTTTTATCAAGTGTTATGACCTTCTAAAAAAAACTCTTGAACTTGACTTACCAAACACGGAAACTTTTTTTTCTCTCTCCAATTTTTGCATGTGGGTCCATTTTCTACTATTATTTTATTGGTTGTTGTTGTTATTGTTGATTGAATTTCACAACGATCGCGCGACCAAAAATAACTAAAAAATCTTTTCATTATTTTTCTTGATTCTTCAGTATAATTACTATTAGTATTTTTGTGTGTATGTGTGTGTGTTTTGGTTTGGATAAAAATTCAAAGCTTGGCCAAAGTATCAACAACCGTTTAATGGCCATAACAGAAAAATATTCGTCAGAGGATGATGATGATGATGGTGCCCCCCTCATGTGCCGCCGTACTCCCTCTCGTCATACTGTCCAACATTCGCGCTTGACCCCCTCCGCCCCCCGCCCCCCACTCATCTAACAAAAGTCATTAAACTTTTGGACGACGCGACACACATGGGGCCGACATCGAATCCGTCGACGACACAGAAATGTGTAGAATTTGGAGAGTTCAATAGCTTTTCGGGAGGAGGCAGCTAAAAAGCAGTTTTTGTTGTTGTTGCTGACGCTTTTGGAGGGGTGAAGCGGGGGGGGGGCCTTTTGCTACTGTCGCGAAAGCTCTTTACTTTTGTTTTGGGTGGGTTTTTCACGAAAAATTAGAATTGATAGTGCGTTCTACATATATACGAATATATACAAGATGTTTTAGTTCCTAGAACACCAATGGGTGGTTGGTTGTTACACCACTAGTAATTAGGGGGTTAAACCAGTTAAAAGGCAAACAACGCACAAGGGGAATTACCCCTTATACTACACAAGAAACAAGACCACGGAAAAAATTGTTTTATTTCTTGGTGATTATTCATTGTTGTCGAGAGAACCAAAGTGACTCATTTTGTTTAGTTGGCTATCTTATAAAATTACTATGTATTACCCCCCCAGCATGAGCAAGCACATTATATTTCTTCATCATCGCAGCCAGCGACGACCAGATGACGCATTCATGCATCCATAGAAATTTATTTTTATATTTATACATAATTTCACACATTCAGTATCACACACTATGTTTTTCCCGGCACTTTTCTTTAGATGTGAAAATTTATTTATCAAAAATTCTTAGAAAAAAATATTCCCAAAAATTTCTTTAGTAGTCAAAAAAAATTTCCCCTGGTTTTAATAATTTTTATAAAGTTTCACAATTTTATTTATTTTTATTTTTTTGCTGCTTTACTAAATAAAATTAAAAAATATAAAGGAAAAAAATTCATTCATAAAAATTCCCAAGCTTTTACGTTTTTCCTTTCGATTTTTTGTTTGTTTTTTTATTGGTTTCTCTGCATGGGAGGGGGTATGCGGGTGGTGGGGGTGCTGTAGCAGAATATAAATACACAAAAATTACAAAATTTTGCAAAATCATCCTGTGCTGATCGAGAAACGTGTGCCACGCAAAAGAGTGTATTCTTAAAAACAAAATTGGATTTTGAGTGCGACATAAGCTAAAATTATTTTTATTAAATTTTATGTGGAAAAATTTAACCTTACTTTTTAAAGCTTCTTTCAATCGGAAAAGTAACAACTTCACTTCACTTTACACATAAATTCCTAATACTAGTTCAGTGGTTTTCATGGATTCTCTGTACAGTGTTTTTTACACAGGATTTAGTAAAATGTTCCTTTATACTGTTGTACGTGTTTCCCACAGTTTCTCCGCTCCATTAGGAATCATCCTTTATACTATAGCAATTGGTCATATCATTAGGCTAACGACATGTCTTGCTTTTAGTGTAATATGAAGAATAGGAGGAACTAGAGTAGATTAAGAAAGGTCTGGGGATCTTCAGTCGATATCAATTAGTCGCGTTCGCTGATGTCTGAGACGTTTGTACGAGGTTAGGAATACCTGCGATTGTTTTCACAGTTGAGTTCTCTTAAAAAGCCCTTTTCGTTTTTCCCACGCAATAAACCCATTGTTTCACGAGCATTGCGTGGCAGGGGGCGCAGTTCTCCTTGGAAATAAATGTCTCATCAGGGCTTAAACGGGGGCAGTCAACATCGTAACGCAATCCATTAGTAGTAGCCCTAATAAGGCATATCTTCGGCTTAACTGGTTTATAATAATGCACCAACGTTCCGCATAGGACATGTATTTATCTAGCTGAACGAGGTACACCCATTTAACCACTTCCTTCAAAAGGAGGCTGTTAACGGTTGCATCTCTAGCTCAATTGGCTTGCTTAAAAAAACTCATATAACGTCTATGAGTTCAAAGGCGAGGTTCTCACGGTCTCCTTCTCATACATCCACGGCACTCCCGAAATGATCCAAATGAAGAAGCACGGTTATAAGCTAAAGGGACCAAAATTAGAGCTTTAAATAATTATGTACAGGACGAAGAAAACAGGCAATTGGTGGCCATAAAGGGTGCCATTAGCGTACTAAATAGACCAATAGTAAGTCAAGCAGCATCAGGCGCGGCTAGTATTAAGTTGGGGGACCGCTTGGTAAAAAAACACTTACATTTGGAGTGGTCGTTTACGAATATTAGGCAAAAACTGCTGCGATCACACTGAGTGCCAGGTGGGGCTTAAATATTGCGTGTACAGAGCAGCTTACAAACTAGAAAACTTCCCTAAAAGTTTTAGATGGCGTAATTCTTTCTACTTCGATGAATTCCTTTTTTTTTGGGACAGACGCGACTCAGAACTCCATAAAAATAAATGATTCATTCAGGATTAGGAAATAATATAAAGAACAGGCAATAAAAGCTTTTTTTTTGCAAACACAAGCTTTCAAACTATAATAGTATAATAAAGATACACAACCACCGATCGAACCACAGACCTCCTTTAGATCGTCAATTGAACACGCTCATTCAATCGCAATATATTTTTTTTTCGTTTTGTAACAGAAACATTCTTGCATAGCCTAGCTACAATTTTATTGTTTCAAGTCCCTCTCTCTGTATTTTATAATAATAACAAATATTACGGAATAGTATTTTCAAATTACAAAAACACCACAAATATACAACAAAACAAAAGTAAATCGAAGTATATATTTTGTACATGCACGTGGTTCGTTCATCGAATATACTTATGATATAATTAGAATCAAACTTCGATAAACACTATTTTTCGTGTGATGTAGCTTTCGTTTGTTTAATAGCATACATACATCTAAATATACATATACATGTGTAATACATACAGATATTTGTATGTAGAAATTAGATATGTATGAGTAGACACTGTGGTATATCTTAGACGTAGTCTTGAATCCACGAGGACAATTAGACTGTACTAAAATTCATTTTCGTCTTAATTTATTATAATTGTTTCTTTTTTGTTTAAAATAGTTTTATATGGTCGATATTTATTTTGTTTTATGTCGCAAATAATAATTTCAACCACCTTGCATTGATTAGATTTTAATATGATCGATCTTTGAATATACAGTATAATCCGGATCACGATTTTTGATCGGCTACAAACCTATTTTGGCCGATCCGACTTAAAAATCGTCTGAAAACTTAATCCGATAGTCGGAGGAAAAAAGCGATTGGACCCTTTTTTTTATCACTCCACTTGTGGACCTCAAAGAAGAACTCAATATAAATATCCAGAGTTGCCTAAATAAATCTTGATCGACAACTTTTTCTTTTTGGTAGATAGGGTTGCCTATAGAGCTATTCAGTCGGACCCGATAGTAGGATCAGGCAGTATTACCATTGGGGTGATTCCACACGATCGTATACACAACACGACAAAAGCGGTTTATGGAGAAGAGGGTGATAGAGGGCGATGGAAATTGCGTCCATTTTATCGTCCTCTCTCACCCGTCTACTTCTTAAACCACCTTTGCAACCGACTCTTGTCGTGTCGTATGGAACAAGGCCATCTGTGCAAGCTGCACAGGGCGTCAATATACTAATGGGCGCCGTCGTAATAAAATAAAAACAAGAACCAGAAACGTGGGTGTATGTTGAGAATCCAAATCAGTATTAGTAGTTTTTCCCCACGATAACAATATAACACCACATTTTTAATGTTACCGATCTTCGTCTCAAGCCGAAATGTTTATAATCAGGGGGGCGCCAAATTGTGATTATTTTTTTTTTTTGGTTGGCAAAAGTTTGATAATTTTTTTGTGGGGAAGAATTTTAAGGGTGAAGTTCTCCATAAGGCGCCAAATCATCACGCGTAAAATATACACGTGGTCGCGAAACGCTATCTTGTAAAAAATAAAAAAATAAACAATATTAGTGGCTAACAACCAACAAGTTTTAGAGAATACTGGGAAAATATGAGTTAAATTAACGATCGGCGGTATCTACTGCATATGCCATAATAATAATATCACAAGAACTCATCATGACCACTCGCAGCTGAAATACGTATTTCTGGCCATTCTAGAAAATCTCTAGCCATGTGTCCCAAGTAAGTAGAGATGCCCGCGCGTAAACAGTAATAAGCTTTCTTAGAAAATCCAGAAGCTTTTTACCCGAAATTTTTAGTGACTTCAGCTGACTCATGGGGCTATCTATCTCCTCTTTCTAT
Organism: Thereva unica; assembly: GCA_949987705.1. Lineage (NCBI taxonomy): Eukaryota > Metazoa > Arthropoda > Insecta > Diptera > Therevidae > Thereva > Thereva unica. The sequence continues at coordinate 3,715,681 of OX465286.1, forward strand.
AGATATCTCTATAAAGCAGCAGCTTTTACTAATCCGTACAACGACATTAGAGATTATACTAGTTCCTTTCATCCCCTTGTTTCGCGCACTCCTCCTCCGCCCCCTAATAATATGGTGTCACGTTTTTTTCCACCCTTGCTTGACGCTTCTGTTCCACCAAACTCTCTAGCTTGCTGCTTCTACATATATAGCTTAGTCGTCACCCAAAAAAGAAACACCGAAGTTCAAAAACGAGGAATGATGCAATATTATGTAATATTTTTCTCGGTAGGAAATAATCGCACATTTTTAGCCAAAAAAAAAGCGCCCCCCAAAAAAAGACCAAATGAAATTAAATAAATATCTCCCCTCCCCCCCTGCTCTGCTCCACCATAATACTGACATAGCTGTGGCACCGGCATCGATTTCGGCGACGACGACGACGATGATGACTGTACACAAAATTCTCAAGTAAAATACGTTGTTTCTAATTTGCTTGTCGTTTTTTGTTTTATTAATTTTTTTTTAATTTTTGGTATAATTTTTATCATTTTTTCGGAGCTTTCGGAGCTATTTTTTTTTTGTAATAATGCGTTTCAAAAACGGAATTTTTGAGAAATGAAACAACGAAAAAAAATTGTTTACTAAAACTACTAACACCTTTACAAAAAAATCAGTTGCATTTTTCATCTCAAAACACCCCCTAAAATTCCCCGACATTATTATTGACTGTTTTTTCCCCACCAAATTAATACGTTGCATGACGAGAAAATTTTTACCTTGAAGAGAAAGCTTTCTTCATCTTTAGACATTTTAATTTTTCTTAATTTCTTTTTTAATTTTTATTTAATTTCTCATAAATATTCGACTGATTATGATATGTGAAAAGGTAGGGCGCGAGTTAAACAATAAGGGGCCCCTGAAAGGGGGTGGGGGGAGAAGGAGCAAATATTTTGGCGCACAATCTTACTTAATATTAGTTAACGGCGCAGTTTCTAAAATAAAATTTCAATTAATATATAGCAGAGAGCGATGAATGACGCCGCGTTTTATACTGAACCCTGTGCTACCGCCACGTGGACGCGTGTAGATTTTGTTTTTATATAATATATATATAAATAAATAAATAATACTTTCTTTTCAATTTGAAACAACAAATAAATATATATGTATAACTGCATATAATAAGATATTAATAGCTTTTCTTAATAAAATTTTTAACTTAGTATTTAATTTTTGCAACAATTTAACTTAAAGAAAAATTCAAATATGTCTCATGAAATTTTAATGGGGGTGGGGGGGGGGGGTAATTGTGATTTGAATGTGTTTAATTCACAACCAGGCGTTGATATAAGTGAGAATGAAAACAATAATTGTATAAAAGAATTAAAAAAAGGTTATGTTCGAGTGGCCATATTTCGGCCAATTTTTAACCAAAAATTTTTTTCGACCCGGCATTTTGTCCTTTCTTTTTTTAAAAGCAATACGTATACCTATCTCTGACCCAAAAATAGATATAGTCAAAAAAGCAAAAAACAAAAAAAATATCCAAATTTTCGCTTTTTTCTCTTTTAGTTTCAACATAACATAAAAAAAATTTTCTAATTTTTTTTAGATAAGCCATTTCCATGGGAAATTTAATTCTCTACAAAAAATTTCCTATCGCTCGTTTGCGAGATATATTGCAAAAACTAAAAAGGTTCCATTTTGACCCCTATCTCCAATTTCCACCCTCTAATTTAATAGCACTCCGCGGTTTTTTCTTCTTAAATGACCCATTGAACGATTCCTGCAATAAAACCCCGTGAACGTCTTAGTTCCTTAATGTCCTGTTTAGAAAGACATAATCAATAGACTATTAATACAAACAATATTTTTCTGGCTAATTACTAAAAACACGTACTTCTACCAACTTCTCACCCTTTCTTGTCCCTTAACTTTACTTCGTATTACATACCAAAATTTCCCACAACTCCTGCCATCGATCAGTCGAAAAGTGCCTATCAATTGCAGTGTTTTTATGTATGCCTTTTCCCTTTTTAGCAAAAAAAGCCTTTTTTACGATTTCGATAAAAAAAACCCCGCCCCTTATTTTTTTCTTCAAAAATCTACCTTGTAAAACGAAGTGTTTCTAAAATAAAATAATTTCTAACAAAATTGCATTATGCTTCTTACTAAATACGAACAATGCGTGCTTCTACCAGCTTCTCACCCTTTCTTGTCTCTTAACTTTACTTCGTATTACTTATTAAAATTTCCCACAACTCCTGCCTTCGATCACTCGAAAAGTGCCTATCAATTGCAGTGTTTTTATTTATGTCTTTTCCTTTTTTAGCAAATAAAAAAAAAACATTTTTTACGATTTCGATAAAAAAACCTCCCGTCCCTTAATTTTTTCTCCAAAAATCTACTTTGTAAATTTTTTTAACAAAATTGCTTTATGCTTCTTACTAAATACGAACAATACGTGCTTCTACTAACTTCTCACACTTTCTTGTCCCTTAACTGTACTTAAATTTCCTATCAATCGCCTAGACTATAAATGCAGTGCACGTAATGTTGTTTCAATCATTTGTGAAGTGATCGTCGTGGGTGGTGGGTGAAAAGTTCTTGTGAAGTGAAGTGTTAGGGGTAGGGGAATTGTGCAAAATCTTTTTTCTAAGTTGAAGTTTAATAAAATTAGTGGTACAAAAAACGAAAAAATATATCCAATTTTAATTAATGATGATTTTTTCAATATCAACTCTTCGTTTAAGCTGTGCCAAAGCCTGAATGTAGTAAAATTACTCGAGTATATCTAGATATTTATGGTAGCTTACAATTAAATTCAAAATATATTAAAACAAACTTTTTAGCTAAGGGGTAATATACATATTACGTAGAGGAAAGTGGGGAAAGAGGGATGTTTTTTTGGGACTTCATAATTTGATCAAAACTAATTATTTTTAAATATTTCAAATATGTATCATAAAGAGAATTTCATAAGCTTCTTTTTCGTGAAATGAATAATCAAAAATATTGATTCCCTGTCGACTTGTAGCTTGTTTGAAATGACATATACAAAATGGACAAAAATTAAAATCGTTCAAAACCTATTCAAAAGTAACACAAATGATGTAAAGTTTGCATATATTTATTTTAAGTTGAAAAAGGTTCAAAGAATACATCTAGAAACCGCTTTGTTCAGTATGTCGTCCATACCAGGGGCCTTATTGGTAGCTTCCTTTTTCGCGGCCTTTAGAATCTCAAGATGACTTCACTAATCATCCTAAAGATCAGGGGGATCTGAGCTCTCTTAAGAGGTGCAAGTTCAACCTGCAGCCATCTAGATAATTGGGGTGGGGTTTCCAAAAAACACCTTGGCGTAAAAGTGCATCAAATTTATGGGTAATAACCCGATTTGTTCCACCATATACCCTTTGAGTCATCGTGTCATAGCCCTGACAAAATGTTATCAACCTCCACCCGAAATAAATGCTTTGTGGTGTCCACAGTTTTCCTATATCCGCAACTCGGATCATTCCCTTTGCTTACAGACAGACAAAGAATTCGTTCATAAATAGAACAGCTCGAATTTAGAACCCCCCTTAGAGCTAAGCTTACTACTAGGGACGATAACGTGACCAACGCCATGCGGACTGATAGCAGCAGGTGATTCCTGAGCTTAAAACAGTTAGTATGGGTGAGGTCGAGAATGCCTCACTGCAGTATTCAGCTACAAACTTCCAATTGCTGATACCTCAGTGATGCTTTTTCGAACTCACCCGGTCGTTTGAGTACGGGAATACTGACTGTGGGAGATTGTTCCGTAGTAGTAATGGGCGGAGGGAGAACGACCTTTTTTCAAGTTTATTTCAAAAATAATTTCTTTTTTTTTTGTGTAGATACAATTCTATTCACTTTTCTTTTTATTGTAATCTAATATTAAAAGTAACTCCATTAAATTTAGTTGTAAATTTACAAAATATATACATATATGTACAATCTACGACTAACTTAAAAATCTGGGGTCTTTCCTAATATAACGATTGAATTTTTAATTAAAAAAAAGCAAATAAATAAATGTAAAATATTTCACTCTGTTAATTATAATTGTTCTCATTATATTTTTTTTTCTCTCTTTACTTTAGAAATTCAAAAATCAAACCAGAAACACAACTTTTAGGTATGTAGACATACCTTCAAGGTATTTCCTGTCGCCTTTATATTTTTCCTATCAATTATTATAGAAAGCTCTTAGAAAGCTCTCTTGGGTTTTTGTTTGTTATTTTCTTTTTTTAATTTATGTTTTTATGTTTTAAAACAACAACAAGCACCAACCAACCAAGCAAGCAACTTTTAATTTCCTAATTGTAATCGACTAAAATAGCAGCAATTCTTCCCCCACCACCACCACAATATGCCCCACACAAAATAAGAGAGGAAATGCATAACTATATTTTAATATATGCTTCTATACTTGACAACGACGCGTGGCGCGCGCTAGCAACAAATGCATACAATTTACGGCAATGCAATTCTCAATGCACGAAAACATAAAAGATTTGCAGCCAATCTATGCAATTCTTTATAGATCTAATAAAACAGAGTTTTATCCATATTTTTTGTTTTTGTTGTTTTTATTAGTTGATACAATACACATTGTAAAATTTCCCCGAGCTAGGGGGGCGGGGGGTACAATTTTAACAAACAAAACTGAATTTCGAAATATAGTTGCTGGTTGGCGGTGGTGGTGGTGTCACTTGGTAACTTTTTCACAAAAACTGGTCGTTCGATATCAAAATTAAAAATAAAAACTAAAAAAAAAACAAAATTTAAAAAAAAAGTAAAATAAAAACAAAACACACACACCCGATAAAAATATTGCAACGATCATAAACGTCTCTAGTAACGTAATAGCGCGCAAGGTTAAGTAGAATAAAAACTGGATTTATGCGGTTTGGAATTTTGTAATTTATCTATATAGTTATGTATGTGCTGCATTCGATTTATATACATATGGCTATGAGCATGTGCAAGCTGATCAGAACGTATCCAAATTAACCAAAAACAACAATAAACCTACAAATTTCCCGGGGGCAACTTTTTTTCTTTATTTTTTTTTTTCTAGTATAATTAGAAAAAACCCAAATTTTTTTTTATCTTAATTTCATTTTGTTACGGAATTTTTGTGTCGAGAAAAATTATTCTTGCTTAATACAAACACAATATTTTTCTGGCTAATTATGATTAGATAAAAAAAATATAATTATTCAGAAAGAAATTCTTAGGAAAAAGAAAATTTTAATTTTTTATCATAAACAAAAAATTATCTTCAAAATTTTTGTAACTTTCTTAGTCATCCCCCCAAAAAATGATGATATTTAAAATTAATGAATCATATTTCTCTATAATATTTGGATTATTATTTAGTACACAAAATATCCGAAAATTGTAAGGAGATGGGTCACCAGCCCATACAAAATTACCCCAGGCCCGGCGCGCAAAAGAAAAGTATCTCAGATTATCGGCTAACGAGAGTATTGAAATTCTGTATAGTTGGTATATCCCATAACTGGTGGCCAAGGTGCGCTAATAATGCTATTTCTTTTTATTCGGGCAAATTAACCAATATAACAAGTGGCCCTTATTTTGTTTTGACGAATGTATGATGTGCAGAAAATTTTTTATTTATGTTATTTTTTTCTTTTAGCCTAGAAAACTGCAATTTTCATATGATTTCGAAAAAAAAAGTCAGTTTCTTAATTATTTGTCCCAAAAATAAACTTTGTACCAGCTCATACTTTCAAAATCAATCAATTTCTAACAAACTGCACACCTCTACTAGATTCTCACATTTTGTTACCCCTTAACTATAATTCATATATCAAAAGTTTCCCCTCAATTTCACAGCCCACGACAGAGCAGATTGTACCCTTCGCAAAATATCTGTCAATGGCAGGCATTGCTGGCCATTAAATCTCACAGGGTGTCATAAAAAGACTGTCCTGGATTGTCTTCAATTTCTGAAATTCCTCAGCAGGAACAACAGTGTCACGCTGATGTGGATTCCGGGCCACGAAGGTCACATTGGTAATGAAATTGCCGAAAGTAGGCGCAAACTCATCACCTATCGGTCCGGAACCTTTCTATAGCTTAGCAAGCTGCCACGTTAGAACGGCCATCAAAAATTGGGTCGACCAGCTGTTTCTTCATAGCTGTACAAAGATCCAGGGTGCTCGTCAAGCTAAAAGAAAAGCGGGCAAACTTTTACATCTCAACAGATAGAAGCTAAAAATAATAACAGAGCTCTTGACGGGCCACTGTTCGCTACCATCTAAACAAAATAGGTCTGGTGGCCGATTGTAGCTCTCGGTTCTGCGGAGCAGCTGCCGAAACTGCGGAGCACTTGCTGTGCGATTGTAAGGCTACAGCAAGGAAGACATTGAGCCTCCTCCATCGTGACTTCCCTACCGCCAGGGAGATTTGGGACAAAAATCCTAAATCAGTTTTAGGCTATATTAGAAGCCTTAACCTTGATGGTTTTTAAAGACGGGGATGGCACAATAGACCAAAGAAATAGGTCGCAGTGCCGGCAAAGGCCACCCCTCAACAAGAAATAGACTATCACATAAATAAACCCTTTTAGAAATCTTGTGTTAATGTGAAGGAAATCCACCTCTATGGAAATAGTTTATACCCCCACAACCTCAGATTAGTCTAGTCCACTGGATAAGCTTTTCATAGCTATATGTCTTCTCACGCGCACACACTATGTTTATGGATCAGAAAAACTCAACTATGGAACAATCTTACACAATCTGTATTTCCGAATTCCTGTAATATCCAAAAAGCTCAATCGCCACGTCTTTAACACTAAACGTACCAAGCGGGGTCAAATGACCCCTTTTGAAAATTTACTTTAAATTCGTACATTTGTTGTTATATCTGTCGGTCATTTGACTTTCTGTAAATTCTTATATCATCCGATTATTCAATTTCCCACTTTCCGTTTTTCTCGTCGCTTATTTTTTACCGACAAAAATTCTTTACCTACCTTACGTACCACGGAGGGTCATTTGACCCCGTACGAAGTTTACATATTTTTTAGCAGCTTTCCAACTGGAACCTTAGTTCTAAATTCAGATACGCTTCTCAAGTTACTCTTTCAGGCGTAAGCACTTGGGTGACCCAACCGGGTCCATATGACCTAACGCATAAACAAACCCGACTCTTGTCGGAGATTCACAAGCGACACTCCCTCCAATGAGTTCTCTGTAGCTAAAAAAATGCAATCGTATATTGAGAGTCGGAGAGTAAAGATCAGAGCCTACAAGAAATAAAGTTCGACAAGCAGTTACAATACACGACAGTTTTAGTTGCATTTTGACAATTTCTGTTACATTCAATTGGACTTGTGTTTCTCTGACACCCTGAATACATATGTCCGCACGGTCACTGATAAAGTTGAAGAGAATTCGACAAATAAGTGAAGTGAATTCAGGTGAAGAAGATACAATTTCTGAAGATGATCAAAGCGAAAGTCAAAATGATTTTCGAGACAATAAGGAAACTGAGGGTGATAATGTAATTTTATACGAAATCAGAAATGATGATGCAGCTTATTTCCTTTAATAAATAAAGAATTTTTCTCGAAAAATTTACGTTTATTTCATAAGGGGTCAAATGACCCCCTATGGTAAGATTAGGTATAGAAAAATGCCGGTACGTTTAGTGTTAAACATCCTTCTGACTTCTCCAACATCTCTTCAAATATATTTTATACCTCCAAAAATACAGGCTTTCACTGCGGGATGAGACTTGTGTGACCAAAAATACGACATACAGGGTTTAAAATTTGATGTAGTACGCATGCGCAACTTAGTATAGATTAAATTACAAAACAAAAGGTAAATTTATCTCAATTTCAACTAAAAAGAAAAGCAAAAAAAATAAAGAAAAATTAAAATCAATTTTCTTATCAGAAATAAAATTAGTTCAGGGTTACACAGTTAATCTTGTTCACAACAATTATTAAACAAAACATTTCTGAATACTTAAATTTATCCATACACAAATTATAATATCCTTGCGTATTTATTTATATAGTATATATTTTTTTATTTTTAACTTATGTTGTTGATGGCTTTTGTTCTCTATCTATTTAAAGAATGGATTTACACAATATTATTTTTTTTTTGCTTTTTTTTTTTGAAAAAAAATGAGTAAATATAAAAATAAAAATAAAAAAAATACAAAAAAAAATTGAAGAGGAAACAACGCGACTACAAAGAAGCTTTCAATGACCCCAAATTGTTAAGATATTTTCCCTTCAATGTTTCTTCTTTTTTCTTACTTATATTTATATTTTTATCACACTTTCAAGGAAAGCAAACTCTGATAAGAAAATATGAATTAAAAAAAAAATTTCTCGTTAAGAGATTTTGAAAAAAAAAAAAAATTATTGAAGATAAGAACGGCATAGAGAAAACACTTTTGCATATACATATAAACACAATACTCATTATTACTTGTCATGTTGCATATTTAGGATTTTTATTTATTTATTTATTTTATTTTTGTTTTATTTTTATTTTTTTTTTAGATACAAAAAATTCGAAATTTTTTATATTTAAGTCTCGCGAGTAAGACGCATTTATAAAAATTTTATTTTTATGTGTATATACCAATTTATAAAATTAATCACCCGCACTCAATACTATCTCAAAATTCGAAATAAAAAATTAAAAAAGAGACAAACAAACAAGCAAATTAAAAAAAAAAACAAAATTCAAAAAAAAAACCTCCCGGAAAGTTCATTGGCATTACGAAATCCGAAGTTTCGTTATATATGCTAGATAATTTTTGCGTTGTGCGTTGTGTGGTGGTGACATGACGACAGGGAAATCTTTTTTAAATATTTTTAATCTCGCTCAAACATTTATTACACAATTGCTAATGAAATAATATTATATAGAAACTAAAGTTGTTGGTCACCCTCGTGTCTAACGAAGAAGAAGCTTTTAGTGTGGTGATGATTATATTTAGTATAGTGACGATTATATATAGTATAGTCCCTATATGGGATGAAAGATTATGCCTATTCGGAAAAAATATTATATTATACTAGAAAACAGCAATTTTCATATGATTTCGAAAAAAACCGTCACTTTCTTAATTATTTGTCCCAAAAATAAACTTTGTACAAGCTCATACTTTCAAAATCGAGCAATTTTTAACAAACTGCACACTTCTACCAGATTCTCACATTTTGTTACCCCTTAACTATAATTCATACATTAAAAGTTTCCCCTCAAATCCACAGCGCCCATGACAGAGTAGATTGTACCTATTCGGAAAAATATTATTCAATATAATGTTCTATATAGTCATTTAAGGTGTGGGTATACAACCTGGTTATCATATTAAAAAAGCAAGCTAAAAACACCCATTTCGTCTTCATTCATTAATTTCTTCTGAAGCAGCATACCTATAAATTGTTCTTCTACGTTTAAAATCTTCAGTAGTAAAGTTAGAACTTTTCACTTAAAAACTCTACAAGCTCAAGTGTTTATTTTTTAACCAGTTAAAGTGTTTAAACCGGTATAGTCGAATTTTAAACTTTTGAAAGCAAAACACTTACACTCTTTCTCTAGTAAACATTTGCCGTGTGTTTTTTATGTAGAAAAAAATATAAGCCATGTCAAAATTTTATACGTAGCTTATTTTGATAAAAGTGTTTATTATAACTAAATTTAATGACTGAATAAGTGTTTTACTTCTTCTATCGTTTTAAAGTTAGGTTAAAACCTTGAGTTTCGAATTTCTATTAAACACTTTAAGTGATTGAAACAATAAAACACTTTAGTGTTCCGATATTATGCATTAATTACTTCGTCTATTTAAAGAAAACACTTCCTACTATTAAACACTTTAAGTGTGCGGAAAAAAAACACTAGGCTATTTTATTTTTAAACACGTGTCTGCACATGCTTTTTCTGTTATGTCTTTCCTTGGGGGTGTACCCAGAAAAATTATAGTTGTATAGCACTTAATGTTTTTTCACCTCTTCAACAAATATTGGCCCCTGTGTTGGATGTCGAGTCGTCACGACACGACAAGTCGTTTCAGTTGAAGAAAGTGACGTTTCAGTTGAATTACAATTTTCAGCACTGGGGCCTAGAGTGGAAACGCTAAGTTAAGTGTAGGCCCCTGTACTACAAGTCGTGATTCGACTTAAACGTCACTTTATTCAACTAAAACGACACGACAAGTCGTACAATTGGGACTGCAATTCAATCGACCGCGAAGGGATTGCCTCATTTTGAAGGAGTGCGTTTCGATTTGAGGGTGACTCATGTTGCCCTTTCTGGTCAGCCGACTGTTTTCATTTCATATTGTACCATCGTAGTATTTTATTTCATTTTCGTTTCACCCGCAATATGAGAGCATAATAAGCATGTGTCATAAAAACGACTGGACTAAAAGCGAAACGACGTCTCTCTAAACAAAACGATCACTTTAAGGCGACAAAAGGACCGATAAAGTCTAACAAGATACTTCCTTAAAAATAAATAAACCTGAGTTACATGACAGGCTGGTTGGTATAGTACAAAAGGTGATTCCGATCTTAGGATTTCTTTCCGCTTAAAATACTGTGCACCACCAACCACCGCAGTTCCACAAACCGCAAATGGCGCGCGCAAGTTCGACAGAACGTATTCAGACTCGGAACAGATTTTTACATGGATCTAAATTAGATTTTTATGCAGCGTCGTTGAATTACCCTTTTATTACCACCGCCACCACCTTTAGGGTAGTTTTAAATTACTGTAAATATGACTTCGCGGGTTTATTTAATTGCATTTTCAAGGAGTGCATGCAGCCATACTTAAAAAAAACGGCAATTTCTATAGAAGTTGTAAGTAAAACACTTTTATGTTATTGAACCACGTATGCTGATGCGTCACTAAGCTGGAACTGTGTGCCGTGAAATTAGTTCCAAGAACCCTATTGTTTATTTTATATATGCTCGTGTGTGCAGCCAATATCAATGGTTTTACTTTTTTTAAACTCGGTTTTTATTTTTATTTTTTTATTTATTTAAGATTAGCCCAGGGTTGAAGGTTATAGTATAAAATATATAATATGAACCTCTACCTTCTACCATCCAACCAAGTTCAACAATTTTTGTGCAAAGTATAGTTTTTTTTAATAAGGAAATCACAATTTATTTATTATTAATTTTACCCTGAAATTGAAATGACACAAAATAAATCGCATAAATACACAGTGTATTTGCATGCATACCTATACACATATATGTACATATATATATAAAACGATCATAAGGCCTTGTTTGTTCTATAAAGATACAAGTTCAAATTTTTCTTGAGCTTTCTCGGTATGTCCAAGATGAAATCAAAAAGCTTCTTAAAGCTACATATGTATATATATATATTAATAGTATGTCTCATCTTCACAGCACTAGAAAATAACGTTTTATTTATGTGGAGAGGATTTATTTAGATAAAAAAAAAACAAGTCTCTACTATCACTCTCTGTCTCTACTCGCGACCCCCTCTACTACTTAAAAAAGAATACAAGAATGTATACCGCCACATATGCTCCCCGTTCCCACCCGCACTGCCATACCTCCAAAGAGTCAACAACCACCAAATAGATAACGAACTCCGCGAGGCAAGAATATTTTTGATTCATGCCTTCTTTTTTTGTTGTTGTATTCAGATATTACGCAATTTACGCACCGAACGAAATATTTTTACGCGCTTGTTTGGCCTTTCTGATATTTGTAGCTTTTCTATGGATTTTTTTTATTTTTATTTTTTGTGCACACTCACAGGTTGTTCTATGGTGAATTTTTGGGGGGTTTTATTCAAGAAACTGAAACTCACACTCGTTCTTATCAACAAATTCGTCATAGAGCTTTCTTTTTTCTCTAATAGACTTTTATAAAAAAGCACAAATCCAGAACACGATCGTGTCTGATGTAAGATTATTGCCTTATAAATATTTTTAGTGATATTGTTTAGGGGATTTTTTTCATAAAAATAATAAAATTCGCTCAACCTGGTATTTTTCTGTATATTGGGAAATTTGTTTTTTAATTCTCTATCTAAAAAAAACATTCTATCTCTCTCTCGTGTATGTATATCATAAGAATGCTGTTAACTATAAAACACAAATTGATAAAAACAGACACAAATTGATAAAAAAAAAACAAATCAAACAAGAAACAATTATTATTACTATTAATATTATTTACAAAACAACAACTCATGTTACACAATTATTATGTGATAATAGGCGCGGCGATAACATGTGGTAATCACTCGCGCCGCGTTCATTTATTTTGTATTATGGGTATTAAATCATTTTGTGTGATAAGCCAGAGAGGACCGTGTTATTTTTTTGTTTTCTTTTTTTTTTGCTTTTAAATTGCGCGTTTTTGAATATTTCTTTTTTAAGTTAACTTTAAAATTAAATCACATAAAATCTTATAAGAAAAACAAAAAAAATGCCAAATTAAACTTGATCTTAATAAATAAAAACTGCATTATCGACATTGACTGTATTATCGAAGGCTGTTGCGCTTCTGCACATCAAAAAACTGTTTCGCTCTAGTGCCAAATAATTACTGTTTTTTGGTTGTGGATTCTACACGTTTCTGTATTTTTTCCGCGCTGTATTATCGACCGAAATCTGCATTCCTCTAATTATGTTGCATTAGTTTTATATAGTTTTTGTTTATACACATTCCGATATTTATTTTAGTAATAATCTTCAGGTGATATTTACAGCTCGCGGCAAAAAAAGTGAGTCTCAAAATCGCAGTTTCGATGCGCGCATCGAGAGTCTCTAGCCCCAAACCCTCACAAACGAGCAACGTCACACCGTTTTGTGTTAAAAAAAAAACTCAAATATTCCGGCTAATTTATATTCTCAATATACGCGTTCTCAATTCCCTTTGGATTTGGCGCGGCCTCTAAAAAAGTTAAGTCTTGTGAGATAACTTATTAAGACTTGAAAACTATTCGGTGTTAGTTACCCTGTAAATGGTTTTAAGTCAGAATTAAGAACTTCGCCGGCTACAATTTATCACACAGCCCAAAATCGAATCTTGACCTCCTCCAGAGTATTTCTCTCCAAGTTTGACAATCCCCTTGCAGCATGTCTCCAGTTCCGAATGCTGAGCATTGCCTCAATATCTGTTACCATGAGCTGTTTTTGCAATAGGGTTACTCTCCACCCTGATAACATGGCCAGCTGGTCTTAGTGTGTCTGATTTTTATAAAAGTTGAGACTTCTGGATCTGGCCGCTATATAGAATTGAACCATGAACCTCTGTGATGGTAGGCAAGTGCTACAGAGCCCTCAGGGGTATAAAAACTGCGAAATTTTATTGTTCAAAAAAAAACTGCGCTTGATTTTTTTCCTTTTTTTAAATCTTCCCTCTACTAGAAGTTTCTGACTGTTATACATTACTCTCCAGATACAAATGATCGTATCGATCATCTTTTTGTCTACAAAGCAAGGGCGCTTATCACAGTCTTTTACATAAAAAAATATCGCTTTTTTTATAAAAAAAAATAATTCCATTAATATCGAGGATAAAGTAACGTTTTGACACACACTTTGTGATTTTCGCATTTTCCCCGAGCAAAAAAAACAAATAAAACCAAAAATCCATCCGCCGTTCACATATGGGCTCTCACAATTCGCCAAGCTTTGTTATAGCTGCTTGAAGAAACTGCAATTCGCAATTAGAACTTATCTTTAACCATTTTATCTTAGGGATCTCTTTTTCGGAATCCCTTTTTTAGTGGTTCTTAATTTGAATTTTATGATGCATTGATTTTATTACCCTTTTATTACCTCTGGGGGGTAATTACATTTCCAAAGAATATTTGCAATTCTTAAAAAAAAAGGTTAATTTCTAGAATTTTCCAATAAAAATGCACATTTCATATTATTGGAACACACACGTGAATTGATTCGTCTTTGATTAAGATGGAATTATACCATGGCAAATTAGTTGCAGGAACGGCAGTTGTTTATTTTAAGCAGCAATTTTCCAATATTTAAGACAAGTCCCGATGAATAGAAAGACCATTGTTGTGTCGACAGTAGTCTAATGTAGAGTAAAGAGGTGGTTAAGTTATTTATTAAAAAATTTTTGTGCGTAGTGTCGGTAATGCAGTTTTTTTAAAAAAAAATTATTTAAAGTATTATTATTACCGTTTATTTTGGTTTTTTTTTTTTTTGAAAAAATGGAGCAAATGTGTGTGTTTTTAAGTAAGTTTGATGGGTTTGTACCTTAGGAAAAATTAATATATAAAAATTTTGATAGGTGATACTTGATCCATTTAAGTTTATGGTATTTTATTAATTTCATTTTATGGGGTATGTTTTGTATTTTACGTTTTTTCAATGCGCGTTTTAATATTTCTATTTAGGAATGTTCTAGCAAAGAATTACATAATTTTAGCTAGATTTTTATTACAATGACAAAAGTATGACAATTGTTCTCATTGCAAAATCAACAACAACGTCAATTCAACGTATCTAAAATATATCTGTTAATAATTTTTTTTGGAAAATACCACCACCAAAACGGAAAACAAGTTCTTTCATCAAAAAAGCGTTTCGTCATATTTTTTTTATCAATGTTTACGCAAAATTTTGTTTATGGGAAAAACTACGTCGTGTGCTCTAGAGATGACTTAATTCATTCTGTCGAAAAAGCTTTCTTCTATATCAACAATAATAACAATAAAAACGATCAAAAATTTTCTGCGATTTTGTTTGTGTTTTTTCTGTTTTTTTTTATTGATATGTTTTTTTTTTGATTACATAGAAAAAAGCTGGAATTCTCCGACAGAAAAAGCTCCTATACTAATAAAAGAAATTGACGGTTATCAGTTCGTTGACCGAGTTTGTGTTATTTTTATATATTTCGATTTTTTTCGCGATATTATTGACTGAATGAATATTTTTAAAGTCAATATATATTAATGTTATATTATAAATTAAGAGGAGACGATGAAGATACACAAATCCTTAATTAGTTTCTGTAATATTCCTTTAACTTTATCCTTCAATAATTGAAAAAACAATTGCTTAGGGGAAGGGGGAGATGAAATATATTGATTGTACACAACAAACGATAAAATAAAATTACGACATGATAGCCGCGTAAACGTTTGGATATCACACGTAATATTATTATTATTATATTTAATCCAATTTCGTAACAATGAAAAATTATTATTAAATGCGCAAAAAGTTTATTTTCATGAAATAATAAAAAAAAAATTAAATGAAAAACACAAAAACAAACATCGTGTGCACGCGATAACATTTCTTAGAATTGCTGCAAGTTTGTGAAAAGAATATTGACTTTTGTTGTTGTTGTTGGTTAAAAAGTGGTGAATAAACAACTTTAAAAAATATATACGTAATATACAATTTTATTGTAAAAGATAAAAATTAGCTAAAACATATAGCTTACAATATATGTGTCAATTCCCCCCCCCCCCTTTCTGGAATACTTTCTCATATATGCGCGAGAGTAAATTTTCTCTATTTATCTTCCATGCGCGCGCGGCTATTTATAATATGATTTTTAATCAATTCTCGTCGACACTTTTGTGTGAAAATATATGACGCAATTCTTTTATAATGAAATGAAATTTACTATTTAATTTTTTGGTTTTTTTTTGGAGAATTTATTTATAGAGAAAGTAAGAAGAAGAAATAAAATAAATTCGAAATTCTGAAGGTTTTTTAGTTGCTATTGTCCGTTATCAATGGACCGATATAACTAGATCTACACTTAATTAATAAAGGAACATGCTCCAAACCGAACTTTTTAGTTTTGAATATTGCAATCACATTATGCTTCAAGTGGAATGCAATGGAAAGTATCTACCTATCTATGGATCCCACAGATACTGGAAGACTTTAACGAAGGGCGACTAAGGCAAGCCTACGTAGGAACACGCCATATCAGAAATAAGTTTCAGCCAAGAACGGATATATGCAACATCTGGGAGGAAGAAGTTATACCAGATGACTGGAAGAAAGCGATTATATGTCCAATCTGCGTTGGAAGGCCTCGGTAGCCTAGTAAGCCATCTGGCTACCATCCCAAAGGTCCCGGGTTCGAATCCGGCCAGCCCCGCGGTCCTTCGCCTTTTCCAGTTTCCCACCTACATAACTTTCCTTCTTTCTTCGTCCCTCCTTTCATTCCTGATTCCTCCTTTCATAGCCTTTCTTACCCCTTCCCCGCTCCACCTAAGCACATGTCATCGGTTGGTTGATGAGATTCAACTCGTTTCAGGAGGCATAACACTCCAACGAGTTGTTTCTCGATGCCCCGATGTCCAAGTCGCGACAGTACTAGTTGGGAGTAGGTGAACTAAAAAAACATCGCGGGTAGGTTGTGGCAGTTCCTTCCTTCCCCGGCTAGAGCTGCTGTTCGACATTGCACTCTATATGAATAAAATATATTGTCGATACAATACAAAGGACTTTCCTGAGACTCTAGTCTTTCACATAAAAAAATAATACTTTAAAAAAGTCCGGGAACCTAATATCATTTTTTTTTTCAAACTTTAAATTATTTAAAAATCCTTTTTTCTGAAATTGCGCCCGGTGCAAGTGCACCATTTACACCTATAAAAGCGCCGCCCCTGGCCGGCTGCACAGGATCCTATTGGAATTAGGAGTCTCCTCAAAGCTGGTACGACTGATAAAATGCGCAACGAATAGCTCCCTGGCGAAAATAAGGATTCAAAACAGAAAAGTTCGAAGTGAGTGAGTGAGGAACCTGTCCCTAGAATGGATGATAAGAAAAACGGCCGCACAGAGAAGTGCATCCATAGCGTGTGCATTACCGGCATCTTCAGACGGAACTATAAAATACTGAAAATATCCCGATTTAATATAAATGATTTCGATTACAATTAAATGCGTAATATTAAAAAAAAAATCCTTAAATGCTTCCTTGAAAAATGTGAATAAATATTGTAGATGAGAATAATTAAATATTAGCCAAATTAATAATATTAGTAGCTTTCATACCTTTGTACATTTTTACTTTTCCACCTGAGACACTGCACAATAACAATTAAATTATTTAAAGCACAAAGGATGCGTGTGTGGTCCTTAAGGGAAACTTTAAGTAATTGAAAATGAAAACATAATTGTAACTTGAACAATTGCACTTAATATTATTAAATAAAATTCGCGACAAAAGGTGAAAATTAATTATTTTAATCGCGCAGGAGCCACGCACAACACACGTCCACCTTCATCAGATACACTTCAAGAAATGCGCCAAATTAAACTGTATTATTTATTCATAAGTATTTTAATGAACTTCAAACATAACATATAAAAACGTGCAAACATATAATCTCCTTTAAAACATATAATCAGTCATATAACACAAATTTTGCCTCAGATTTATCTAACTGACCCCCTAATTCTATTAGTATCCTTGCTTAGCTGGAGATGTAATATGATTGTTTTTTTTTAAATTGTACCATCAATATCCCTATGGTCCTATATCACGCACTCCTCTCCACTGTTTCAAGTGTAACCAACCCAATAACCATATAATAATACCCCCTATAGATTGTTCTTTACCCTCAGCTGCACATCTATGCAGAATTTTTATTATCATCTCGTAATCTACTCATCTGTTGTCAACCCCATACCCTGCCAAAAAAAATCAAGATGCAAACAATATTGTTCTAAATATACCACAACCACAACTCGGATATAAAATGAAATATCTTATTTAACCTCTACAATTCTATTTCTATATATATATACAATTTTTTTTAATTTCAGTTTCCTTCTGTAGTAGATATCCTTGACACGCATTCCAAACAACCAAAATACCATTTCCTTCCTTGTTACAATTTTTTCCATCTTCACGTTTTTATATTTTGAGTCAATGCTCCTGTGTTTTTTTTTTACTTTTATTTTTTTTTTACCTAAATCAGTCATGAATGAAATATTGACAAAAATATGGTGTAGTATATAAGGCGTATTCCCCCAAAACACGTGACAAGTTCAAATGGGGACAAAAGTTACGCGAACGTATTTTTTGCTCTGTTTTTATATAAGATGAAAATGCCCACACGGGTTACATTCACCTTTCTTACGTGATTGTTGTTAGTTTTGATTTTATATAAATTCTGTATTTACACAAATAATACTAAATACAAAATTAAAATATCTCAACTTCTATTTAAGTTTGTGCATGAGTGCACTTTTCTCACCTGAGTTTATTTTAATTATAGTGTGACTGACCATAGTGAAATGACTCCAAGGCCATAGCTAGAAAAATATATTGGGGGGAAAGATTTGTGGCTTGCCGCCATGGGTACAAATAGTTCATTGCTCCCCTATCGTACAATCGTTCAAGCAAAAAAAAATCCCTCCTCCAATGGGTCGAGCAGAAGACCCAATTTGTTTTATCATAACAAAACTTTTCACTATTAACAAAACCAGTACCAGAGGATCGCTTTGTTCTTCATAAGTTTTTTGACCACTCTCACCCCAAACTAAAATGGGGGCAGGTGAAACCCTAGTGAAAGGGTGAATTCCAAAATGCATTACTGCCTTATCACTGCAGAATTCAGCAATTGGAAGACTTTAGCTGAATTCTCCTCTGCAGAATTCAGCAATTGGAAGACTGTAGCTGAATTCTCCACTGCAGAATTCAGCAATTGGAAGACTGTAGCTGAATTCTGCAGTGAGATACCGCAGTGATGCATTTCGGAATTCACCCATACTACATACAAAGCCTAGTGGTATCACCTATAATCTTCCATGAAACATATTGAAATATTATGGTAAAAATAGACCGTAGTGGTAAAAAAAATATAAGTTACGCAAAAACAGATATGATTGTTTGATCAAGCGCATTCACGCAGATGTGATATTTTTAGTCCTTGCAAAAAATAACAGAAATTTCCCTTTGACAATTTTTTTTGCTAGTGACACACCTGAAATCTGATATTGATATGTTCAAGGGTGGTGCTTTCATAGATGCAAATGATGCACATGCACCGGGCGCATGCATGTTCGGGGGATGCCATTTCAGAAATTAAGATTTGAAAAGAGAATTGAAAACATCTTCCCGTGCCTTCTTTTTAATATATTAAAGGAACTCCACAAAGTGTTTGTATCTTTTTTCTTTATCGTTCACTGCCATCAAAAAATGTGCAGCTGATGGGGGCGCAATATGTCATACTATCATCATAATAGCCTCTGTATCTCCATTGGATTCTCTGAGCCACCTTAGGAATGTAACAGCCTTGTTAAAGTTGCACTGCTTTTACATAGCGACTGTTCACTGAAATTTTCGCCCTCTTGCCCGCACGGCAGTATTTCTCACGAAACACAAGACTAGCCCCCACTCGGCTCATTCTCATACCCGCAATCACCTTTTGCTTGCTCCCTAACTCTAACGTTGTTTATAAATAGAACAATTTGGCTCTCCCACAATAATCATTTTTCCCAAATTCGTATAACACCCAAGAGTTCTAACCTTACGTTTATCGCCACCTGCTCCATCACCCCCAGATCTCCCCTCATCATATTCTCTTATATCTTTCGAACAACCTTGCTACTATACATTACCCCATAACCTGAACGACACCACCAATGCTTATTATTATTCTCCTTAAAATACCAAAACCAAACACTTTTCAAGACAAATCAATAATATTTCTTAATAATTTTAAAGTAACATCGACAACCCTTTAAAAAAATGGGCGGATAAGTAAAACCCCCAAGGATGCCCCCCAAAAGAGCATTTATTTCGTAGCTGCATGTCACAACAAAAACGTGCCAAAAAAACAAACTGAAATATTGATTCCAGCATCAGCAGCAAAAGAGTGTATTTTTTTGTTGTTGTATAATCTCGTTATGACGCACCGAATTTTTGTGACGCTCATATGCATGCCTGGAGATTCTTCGGAAATTGACGAAACTGTCATACAAACACATTCAGAGTTAAAAATATAAAAAAAGACTTTTGATAAATTCCAAAGAATTACGAGAGAGTACGATGGTGTTTACCTACTTAAAATTATATCACAATACTATTGCCACGTTGTACTTCTCCCTCCGACTTGTTTTACTCGTTGTTAATGCTTTTCATAATAAATTAATTTCATATACAAAATTTAATGATAATGTAATGTCAATTACAAAATCCCTCAATAATTTATTAAAGCTGACAACCTCTCATTTTAATACCCTTAAAATATTTAACATGAAAATAACACCATAATATACTCAAACCACCTTAATATGTTTCGTGAAAACCTGATGAAAAAAGAATCACCTGTCCGTTATAATAAAAAAAATCCCCGAAATTGCATTTAAGCATTTATTTATTCAACAAACAAGGTGCACTTTAGGTGTATACAATAAGCTGTTATTACATTACTACATATATACTCTACTCTATTTAATCCTATTTATCCATGAGGCCGCGATTTTCCTTTTAATTACAGCTCCACGATGTTACAGCTCCGCCAGAAGCGAATACATTGCCTTTAGTACTGAAGTATTCAAATCCCTTACTATGTCGATAATATAGATGCTTTACATATATCTTTTTCTGAAAAAAAAAAAAACATTCCAATATATTTTTGCAAGTCCAATATATGTTTAAAAATACATATCCTCCATTAAGCCACAAAATCACGGTCTCCTTCTCTTAACCATAGTCAAATCGTCGATAATGCAGCTCCTTATATATATACTATTTTTTCTCACTCCAGCAGGGTGTTTTGTACTTTGTTCAGGTCCATCATATCAAAAATAATTACAATTATAATTCAGACCATACTTCTAAAAACACATTACATATTTTCAAATTATTACACAGTCGATAATGTAGTGTGTTTCCTTTTTCAGAGCTTCTTGCACATTGCTTTGCTGAATATGCTATAATTATAAATAACATTCATTTCTGTTACATCATTTTGTTACATACTTTCAATCTTTCAATAATCTCAATCTATAGTTTAAGTGATAAATAAATTGTATTTCAGCTCAGCTCACTTCGAAGCTAACTTTTAGTGCGAAATTGATTAAAAGTCTGATAATGCAGTGTTTTAATATTTGCTTAAAAAATATTTCTGTGCATTAGTTGAATACCATATAACAATATACTAATAAAATAATCTAAACTATCCTTAGAACTCCTTAACTAATTATCATCAAAAATTACAAGTCGATAATGCAGTGCTATTAGTGTTGTTAAAACTTTGTCTAAATATTAGTTAAAACTCATAAGTTGCAAAGTTTAATACCATATAACAATATACTAATAAAATAATTTAAAATAACCTTAAAACTCCTCACTCATTAAAATTTACAGATCGATAATGTAGTATTATTATTTTTTTGCTAAAACGTGTGTGTGTGTTTAATAATAATATAAATCTCTTCATTCAGCATATACTTCTAACATAGGGTTAATTTCTAAATGCATAACTGCAGAATTCAGCAATTGGAGGTCACAAAATAAGTATTTTAGTTTTGTTAATGGTGGTATCCAAATGTTTGGGTATAAACATCTCCAATCTCTCATAGCATCAAAGTTTCTTTTTAATATTCTTTGACAATTTAGAATTTTGTTCGAATCTTTATTTTATTATATCTAGATATTTTTCTATTAAACCGTCACTACTTCACTCTGAAAATTGCTTACAAATTTTTTTTGTTTTAACTAAGATTTTCTATATAGGGTGTTGCGATCACAGCTTGTCAAACGGCTAATAGCAGATAGTAAATAAAAAATTATTGGACAAAAAAACACACAAAAAATAGGCACAAGCTATCGCAGAACATTCTGTATACTATTGAACCGTCGAGTAAATTTAAAAACTGAATTCAGCAGAATTCAGCTACAAACTTCCAATTGCTAAATTCTGCAGTGTATTCACCCCCATATTCTCTGTTATGTTAGTATAGCAACAATTTACTTTAGTGAGTATTTTCGGAGATTTAAACATAATAATACTGGTAGTGGTAATTGCTAAATCTATAATCAAACATTGTAAGCCGTGATTATATGTTATTCAGCACATATTTTTTATGACTAATTGATTACATTGTTATTATATATTATAATTAAATCAATGCTGAATAGCTATTATATTATATATTCGCAACTATCTTATATCTTAATACAAAAAAAAACAAAAACTTAAACAAAATTTACTACATTATCGTCATCGAGATAGAGTTGTTTAATAGTTTCATTAACCTTTGTTTTTAAAGCTTTGCTTACCAGTTATTACCTTTTTCACGTCTTTAGTTACAAGTAACGTTTACATTTTTTTTTTTAAATTAATACTACACACACAAAAACAATTTATAAAATAATTTTGCAATTAAAAATCACATCCAATATATATGTGCATACAATTTTATCCCATTAATATTTCTAACAACTAATTTACAATATGATTTATTATTATCACTTATTAATTTTCCCATTAAATAAAACACAAAATAAAAAATAAAAAAATAAAACAAAATAAAACACATGTGCTCACTTGCTACGTGCCAATTAAGTAATGTGACAATAATCCAAACGTGACTGAATTGTCATTGGATGATATAATGATGTTAGGTTAACATAATTGAGGCTTGGAGAGTTTCTTTTTTGTCCCTTTTTACTTCTTCTAGGTACATATATATATACATATATATGTATGCATTTCTTCTTACTAGAATTACACCACACAAAAAAAACAACAACAAAAAAACAACGAAAACATGTGCGGTGTAAATGAGGGGTTTGACGTACTTTCTTATCTGCTAATTAAATAAGTCATGGTCACAGATGTTATAGATTAAAACTAAACATATTTTCCATTAAAATTTTCTGTTCTTTTTGTTCTTATATAAAATATATAAAGTCGCAGAGTCAATATTACAAAACAAAAAAATGTATAATTTAAAATAAATAAAAGAAATCCAACACGTGCACCAACCATATTCAACAATTTAGTTATGCAAAATAAAAAATTAATAGTTGCACTATTAATCCCATTATTAACACCTGTAAAATGCAAACTTCTATTATATAATTACGTAAGTGTGCTTAAGCTTGTTACATGTAGTAATAAAATTTATTTTTATTAAATGGGGTTGAATGTTCTCTGTACATTTTATAATTGGAATAAAACTTCGACTTTAATTATATGCAAGTAAAAATATTATAGAATATTATAGATTATTATTAGAATATCAGAGTATTAATGTTTGAGACAGGCATAGATTATTTTATTTTAGCAGGAAATCATATTTTATTATTTATTAATATATTAAAATGTTTAACTATCAAATTCAGCTCTATTAAGCACAATTCAGCGCGTGTTTTTCTTGTCGATAGGTGAATTTTTATAATTTTTTTTTTATATTTTATATATTTTTTATCTATAATCACTCAGGGTATTCGTAATAATTTTGGATAAGCGTACACAGTGCATAAATTATTCTTTTAATATAGAAAATATCATATTTTATTATTAATTAATATACTGTAGTGTTTAGATATCAAATTCAGCTGTATTAAGCACCATTCAATTCAGCTCACATTTTTCGTGTCGATACGTGAATTTTATTATTTTTTTTGCATTTTTTTAATTTTTTTTTTATGTAAAATCACTCAGTGCATTCGTAATAATTTTAGATGCATAGTGCATAAAATATTCTTTTATAATAGAAAATCATCTTTTATTATTTATTTATATACTATACTTCTTAAATATCCAATTCAGCTCTACTAAGCACAATTCAGCGCGTGTTTTTCTTGTTATTACGTAATTTTAATGATTTTTTTTATAAAAATCAATCAATATATTTCGCAATGATGTTGAACAAACACATGCAAAATGCAAAAAAAAAATATATATTATTAAAGAAAATTACTTCTTCTTTTTATTTATTTTGTTTACTAATTTACTATAGTGCTTAGTTTTGAATTTCAGCTTTATTAAGCATACGTCAATTTGCATTTTTTTTGATGTTATATGAATATGAATGATTTTTATTTTATAATGTGTTATATTTGTTATGTAACACCAATCACAGCTTCTATAATAATTATGTTCAGCAAACCTGCAAAATACATAGAATATATTCTTATATAAATGAAAATCATCTTTTATTATTATTATAAATATACTAAACTGCTGAAATATGCAATGAAACTCTATTAAGCAGAATTCAGCACGCATTTTCGTGGTGAATAATTAATTTTTTTTATATATATTTTTACTTTCACACTTTCTAAGAACAGAATTATAAACTTTTTTTGGATAATATTATCGTGTTTGAATAATGTTAAGGTATCTTTTGTATGATATTAACGTAAATATACAATATATGTATATATGTATATTAAATTAATAAGACAAAAAAATGTCCAAACATTCGCGTCGTCCTTTCATCCGGGGAGAATAGAATCTGTCATGTAAGAAAAATTAAAAGGCTCGTTTACCCTCCTATTACGATCGTTATGATTATATCAGGTCATATGTGTTAGTAACAACGCGCAATTAAAATGCAATAAAATCAATTATTCCCGCTAATGTCCCAGCAAAATATTGGCTTATTGACACAAATGTCTTGTAAACATGTCTTTTATATATGAGTCGCTGAAATTCTCAAATGCAGTTGTTCATTATCATTATCAACGAGGAGCTGGCTTTCTATATATACATATATATATAGATACAACTTTCTATGTTATATTAACTATCACTAACACAATATGCGCAGTTCTTGACGTATGAAATGATACATAATAAATTGTAAAATTAGAATTCTAAATTGTAGACACAACTTTAATGGCGGGGGGGGGGAAATATCTAGTAGGGTGGAGCGGGCAACTGGTTAGCAAATAAACGATGATGATAATGCAGGCAATGTGCAGCAAAATGAACGTGTGTCTCTGCAATAGTGTAGCAACAAAAAATTGGTTTTTGTTTCCCTGAAAGTGTAAATAGATTGATCGAAGGAAAATCCCGCATTTAGAAGCTTGAAAAAGCTTCAGGCTGGTTTGTTTTTATTTTTTTGCAACTATTATGAAAGAATTGCACTTGAATGCGACACAAGTCAGGTGGCAATGACTGATGCCGTAAGTGGCGTAAGTGGCCTAAGTGCATCCACTGCTAGTCGACGTCTGGCTGCATAGAATAGTTTATCCACGTGAGAAATTCAATTGGTTTTCTTTGTTATTTTATAGATAGACACACGTTAACAAAAAAAAATATTGTCTATTACACCTTGCTGCTGTCTCATCGCGGGCTTTGTTTCATGTTTTATTAATTTTATTTTTTCCATTTTGTTCCTCTTGTAATCTAGTTCTTTAAACATTTTTATATACACATAGATTTTACTTTTAAAACCTGTCTTTTATTAAACATTATTGAATTGTTTTTTTTTTTTAATAATATTATTACTAAAACTGTTAATGCCACTTGCGTATCTATGTAACTAGGAAATTTCATTTAATTCAGTAGATTTATCTTAGTACCGGGGTATGTTGTTGTAGTCAATTGTCAAGGTCTATCGTATTACTTTCAAGTGTAATAATAAATTTAAGAGTGGGTGGCTACACACATATTCATGAATATTTTATTAACCTTCTTATAGTTAATGCAATTTTTTATTTATATATATATTTTTCTTTCCTTATCGCAGTAATTCTAATTTTACTCTCTTATGATGATGACATATTTCAAAAAAAAAAAACCTAATTAAATAATCAAGGTCCATCGATCCAGATTGATCGATACTAATTTCTTTTTTAACTAAATTTTTTTTATTTTTAAATTTTTTTTATTTTTCTCATTATTATTTTTATGCGCAATTTTAAAATAAAAATTAAATATATTTATATACATATTTATCCACAAATAATTTAAATTCGCGCCCTCCCCAGCTTTCACCGCATGATTTTTTCCCGGATAGGTAGATACGTAAAAGTACACGTTTTCTCTGCACGTGATGCGAACTTGGCTGTATGTAACTCTGGCTAGTTATATTTGTTAGGAGATACTGTATGCATATTAGAGGATTATTTAGATTTCAAATTACAAATGCGATTTTTTGTGTGTTTTAAACTATTTTGTTTTTTTTTTTTTGTTATTTTTTTTTTAAAAAACGTGAGAACGTGTTTACTTAATCATGAAAAATGACGTTGTTAGTGTTTTAATATTAAAAAAACCGAGTAAGATGGATTTGCTGCACAAATTAATTCTTTAATTCAGCTCAATTTAATATAATTCAGCGCAATTCAGCTCAGTAATGTTTTTTTTTTATTATTTTTTTTTTATTTCAAAATAATAAAATTTTTTACTTTACTACAATTCTTTAATCATAAACATTATTTTAAAAAAATTTTTATTTCGTATTCGTTTAACAAAAGCTAATACATATGACTGTCATCTTTTTTTTTTGTTCTTTTGCTTATAACTTCTAAAGTATTAGTGTTAGGTGCTTTAATGTGAATATTTAATGCAGGTTATACTAAAAGATATTTTTTTCTTTCTTATTCAGCTCGAAAAAACTCAATTCAGCGCGCATTTTATTTTGATCGAAAATTTATTTTAGTATACACAATTTAAAATATTTTCAACGGATTGCTAGACATTCTCGCGTCTAACTTTGCCTAAAATACATCAGTATACATGCATAGTAAAATATAAGCGGATTAAGGGTTTTCTAACCATGGTAAAATGTCCAATAATGAAATCAAACCCCATATAACCCCATATTGTCTCATGACTGTTTATGTGTTTCGCATGCAATTTTTATTGGTACTTAATCTTTTATGTTTGCATGTCTCAGCTGAGCCACAGCAGTGGTAAATATTTCTCAGCCCTGCTGGGAAGTGCACCTTCTGTATTAGAAGGGAAACTCTATATATGTATATATATATACATATATATATTTATATATGTATGTGTGTGTATATATATATAGATTTTCATGCTTAGCTGTAAAGTGCGCCTTCTGTGCTAGAAGGGTTAACTCTTGCATGAAAAAAATAACCTTTTATAAATTTATCCATAAACATTTTCACATTCTCACCATTATCCAAAAGTGACCTGGACATGCTGGAAATTCTATGGAAATGGACTGGCAGGCGATTGAACCCATTTATCGGTCGTTTGACTTTCTGT
Source organism: Thereva unica (assembly GCA_949987705.1). Lineage (NCBI taxonomy): Eukaryota > Metazoa > Arthropoda > Insecta > Diptera > Therevidae > Thereva > Thereva unica. The sequence continues at coordinate 3,742,896 of OX465286.1, forward strand.
ATGGCATCCAGACTGTTCCAAGAAATTTTTGCAAAGTTTTAATAGACTTTTTCACACAAGGAAATTTTGCTGCTATATACATATATCACCTGAATTCCGATCCCCCATTTACCTTGCTTTCGTAGATTATGAGAAAGCGTTCGACTTGGTCAATAGGAGCTTTATATGGCAGGTACTACGGCGACGTGGACTGCCTGATAAAATAATAGAATTGATAAAAGCCCTATATAACAATTCCAAATGCAGAGTTCTCCATAATTGAAAATGATCCGACAGCTTCGAGGTGAGCTCAGGAGTACGACAAGGATGCCTACTCTCGCCTTTACTATTTCTTATAGTAATAAATGACATCCTTGTCGACGCTCTAGATAGTAGAACAGGCGGCATACAATGGGGTTTGTTAGACCGCCTTAAGGATCTCGACTACGCAGATGATATCTGTTTGCTGGCCCACAGACACCAGGACCTCAAAAACATGATTAACAATTTGGCAACAGAAAGTAGTCCAGTCCAGAAATGGAATTGGGTTGGCCACACCTTGCGACGCGAAAACGAAAATCTAGCCAAACAGGCCCTCGACTGGAATCCGCAAGGATCCCGTCGAGTCGGAAGACCTAGAACAACGTCGAGGAGAACCCTACTAGCAGAAGCCGCAACAACTGGGAGATCCTGGTCGGAGCTGAGAGCTGTCGCGCAAAACAGAGTCCGCTGGAGGGCAACTGTTTCCGCCCTAAAAAATGATGATGAATATTATGGGAAAACTTTATACCTACACGTGTAGATACTGGCCAAGTAAAAAGGTGTATTCGTGCCATTGCAAATAAATACTTTTAGCCATTGTTCTATTGCTATATGAGTAGTCTGGATAGTGCGCATTTTGTTAACTGAGTTTTTCTTATATTAATCTGAATTTTATTATGATAAGTTAAGTGATTTAAAATCGTTTAAATTTAGATTTAACTCAGAGAAATTAAACCCACAAAGAGAGAATAGCAGAAACTGTTGCACGGCAACGCTATCAATATAAATTGTCAAACAAACAAACAAACAGAGTACTAAAACCCAATAGTTCATGCATAGTGAAATTTAATCTTGCAAAGGGATGCATTAAAACATTCTCTCGTATTTACCATTGGCCCCGTGTAAAAGCCTTTTCATTTCAGGCATTGTGTGGTAATTTAATAAAGAGTTAGCCTTCTCTACACATTCACCACATTTTAACCCTAAAGGCCCCCCCAAATAGTTAACCAAATTGAAATGGTGAGATTTTAACTTTATAAACGGATTGTAAACCATTATCAGTAGAAACCGTTATAGTGTATGCGTTTTGAAATCACAGGTTATAAACCCATCGCATCCATATAAGCATTCTCCCATTCAGCATTGCCCTGAAGTAGATAAATCCCCACAGAACATGCGAAACTTCAATGGAAATGGACAGGCTGGTATCTACATTAATTTATCGGTTCGTTGTACGAGTTTCTATAGGGCATCGAATATTTCGAGAAAGTTTTAATAGGTTTTCTCATAGGACATGCATTTGCTATCACCTGGATATTATGAGGGGCAGGTTCAAAATTGATACTGACACGTATAGATAGTGTTCAGGTGACACACTAGAATTCAACCGCTGCACTAGAAAAGCCGTATAGTGTGCTATTATAGATGATACATAAAAGGGATTTAGTAAATCCTTCAAAATAAATAGATTTTAATTTGTATTTTGAAGGATTTAGTAAATCCGTTTTGTGCATCGCCTGCAATACTACACCCTTCAGTTTTTCTAGTGCAGCACAATACAAATCTCTAGTGCAAATTTCCTATATTTTATTATCACAATCTGTTTACTCTATTACCATACCCATTTATTTTATAATTCATTTCAATCCTTTTATTTATTTATTTATTTTTTTTTTTTTTTTTTTTTTTTCAAAAGGCGTATATGACGTTATCTATGACATAAAAATCCATTTCATAACAACGGAAAAACAAAAAATACGTCATCGTTCAATCTATTTTACTTTATTTTTCTCGTTCTATTTATATTTTTATTTTTTTCCTTATTGTCATTGTTATATCCCAAACATACAACAGACAGGCAGCATATTACAAAATTCATTCATAATATATCAAGCCCAGTATCCAGAATACAGACCGCGCGCTAACATAATGTCTACATACCCACACATATACTATACACACAATCTTCTTATCTCCCCGCATTCTGTTATCATATTTCGTCATTTGTTAACCCAATAATAGAAACAAAAACTAAAAAGGTGATTGTTGCATGTGTCATATTCAAAACTAATATAGAATATTCCTTAAAGAGATCAAGAATCAATTTTGGATATATTAGATAATATGTGTATATCGTGAAAATGCATAACGATACAACAAACACACCATCCCCCAAAACAGCCAAACACTTTCGTCATTCGAGGTTTTTATTTTTTATTTATTTTTTCCTAAATTGCACACATATCGTATTCAAAATATCTGTGATTCTCTGAATAGTAATTTACTATATTTTATTCAATTCTTTTTTTATATATATGTATATATATATTTATTTATTAACTCTCTTATTATATAAGAGTGCTGCGACAAATAAACGTGCTCACGTGTATGACGTCGAACTTAGTTCATATGTCTTTTCGTCTTTTGCGAATTTTTTTTTCCGTTGAAGTCATCATCCCCTTCGATATATGTAACTATAATATTAGCAACAATAATTGCAATATTTAAGAATACACACAAAAACAGCCCGAAGAATGTTGTTTCATAATACAAAGGAATATTTTTATTAATAATATAAAAATAATTATAATTTTTTATTTCCTACAAGTGGTGGCGCTTAATTTAGATGGCCACAATTCTATTAAAACAACATCCCCTTGGTAAAAAAAAAATAAATCTGCCCCGTTTCCCCTTCTCACGTGTATTGAAACATATCCTGATTTTTTTTTTTATAATCAATGAAGAATTTTTTATTGTAATGACAAAAATTATTCAATTAAAGCTTTTTTGTTTATAGTTCACGTGAAGGTTTTGTAATCTTGATTTTTGATCTGACTTAGGCCACCTCTCTGTAGTCTGTAGTCGGGGTTAATATACCCCGTACCATGCCCTCCCTCCCCATCTCGATACATCCGCTGCTCCATTTCCTCCCACCCTTGTGTTTGCACTAATTTTCTTGGTACACAAAACACACGTTCGACCCCCTTTAAATGAGAGCTTTCACCTGTGGCACGTTGATCGAAAGCTCTTCGCAATAATTGATATATTCTTAGTTGTTATTGTTGCTTTTTTTCCTAATACCACGTCACACCGGTGCGTATGGTCTCCGGCATCTGCTGTGCAACTAGGAAAGAGATGCCATTGTACCTTTCTATTATCTAAGACAAGGATGTCGTCACTGGGGGCGGCCTACTCGATTGGGGCAAGGGGTTGGGAGGGGCGTGTATGATGGTGGCAGCGGTTTGAAGGAGATTGCTGAAATCACGGTTTTTTTTTTTTCAAAAACATCGACTAGAAAAACGTGGTAAAGTTACGTCGTCTATAACAAATGAAAGCAACAAAAGCCTACCATTTCAACAACACACAAATCTAATCTAGAAGGCAAAAGCTCTGTGTGTTGTACACTATATAATACTGACTAGGTCACGTGTAACAGCCTCGAGACTTTTTACGTCTGATTACTTAATAGCGTTCTGTATATCGAAAAACAACAATAAAAAACAACTGGGGGGGGGGGAAGAAAGGTGGAGAAGCGCGCACACGGTTGTTTTCTGCTAATACTGATATTTCCCCAAAAACACATCCACCCCCACCATACCCCTCATCCAACCCAATACGTCATCCCCACTCCATTACTCTCTTCTGAGTTGCTCTTTCTCCTCCGACAATTCCACCCTCTCTCCTCCAAAAAAAAACTAAAAACAAATTACTAGCACCTACTTCTTCTATGTCGTTTTATTCTATATTGGAAAAAGCTTTTTATTAGGCAAAAGAAGTAGAGAAAAAGTACATGCATACTATCTATATATACATATATATACAACGACAACGATGACGACGAGTTGAAAGTTCTTGATGAAGTTCTTTTTCCTGAGAGATGATATATAGTACTAAGCTTTGTTTTTCAATGTTTACAATTCATTCAGACTTTGCGCGGCATACCGAGCGGTCGATGGTGCACCTTACGAGTCACTATCAATAAAATAATAACGTTTTTTTTTTAAATAATAATTTTAAAACAAAAAATATAGTGTGAAATTACAACAACAACAAAAACTACTTACTTATTTCGTAATCGATTATCGTCGTATAGTTTTCTGTTGAAAAAAAAAATTTAGTTGATTACGAATAATTTAAAAAAATAAATAAATAAATAAATATCATTTATAGTTATTTTGTGTGAGTTGTTCTTTATTTTTTTTTTACAAATTACTGCTAAACAGCTTTTATAAAATAATTCAAAACAAAAATATAATTAAAATTTTAATAAAACTACGTTGTAAATTTTTTAGTGCTTAGATCTTTTTTATCAAAAATTCCAGGAATTCCTAAAACCTTGCAACAGTGATAAAAATTTACCTCATAATTGTATTGTTTCATGTTCTATTTTTAAATATTTTATAATAATTATAATAATAATACTAATACCAGTAATAATAATAATAATAATAAAAACAAGTGAAATTGGGTATATTTTTATTTTTTTTTAAATTTCAAAAAAACAAACTTTTAGTTTAATCTAACGGTGCGCACATTTGAATATACATACAACTCTATATTCAAAAACAATAATAATTATTATCATCACGCAATAACACTCATTTTATAGTTCTTATAAAAATCAGTTGCGGTTTTGTGAATCATATACACTCAGAAGAATAACAAAAAAACAGAAAATATGTTTAACACTTTCTCTTCTGCATTCTGGATGATCGGTGATTGTTGTTTTATTTAAAAAAAAATTTTTTTTTTTTTTTTCAAAAAAAATAATGCTAAATATTCTGCAATACTCTTATAAAACAAAACAAACCCTTTCTATTCCCTCTACAAAAACGCTTAATTTCTGTTGGATTTTCTTTATTTTCTTTTAAGGAAAATCTCAATCAGAAAAAATGTATAGTGTGTGTGATAGTGCATAAAAAATAAACACTCTGAATCCAAAAAAAAAAATTGCATCTATACATCAGGCATATAGTGTGTGTCTGGCCATAATATAAATAATAGTAAAATATAAATAAAAAAATTAATAAATATATTCAAAATTATAAAAAAAACAAGCCAGATTATAATGCAATTTTTCTTTTTGCAATATATACTCTTTATTCTGTAGTTAAATATATAGTTTATCATAAATATCGCTTTGAAAGTGTGTTTTTTTTTCATTTAAGTTCTGTTTCCTGATATTTTGTTTCAAAAAAAAAATGAGAAAAAAAAGACAAAAACAATAACAACAACAACAAAAATATACCAAAACTAAAAAGTGAATCAACAAAATATTTAAAATAAAATAACAAAAAAACAAAAAATTACAATTACAATTGTATTTTGTGTTTAAATGAATCACAGTATTTTAAATTGAGATATATATATATATATATATATATATATATATATACATACTTAAAAGTTCTTTGTCTTTTTATTAATAAGTCTTATCATTTCATCGCAATTAAGGAGATAATAGTTGGTTATTGTTGTTTTTTTTTTTAATTTTAAGTTATATATGTTACATACTTAATTGCAGTTAATTGTGCAATATGTTGTAAGGTTTATGATCCATTTTTTGATTATGTTTCTACATTTAAAATTAACTTACTAACTATTTCATACAATGATTCTAGTTCTCTGCTGTAGATTTGAAATTCTCTTCAAATTATTTTTTTGTTCTCTAGTTTTTCATTGGACGAGAAATACCCAAAAACAATATAACGAGTTCTCAAATAATATAGAAAATTTATTTATAATACTAATAATGCGAAATTCTTTCTCGTTTTTATTTGTAATTCTCTAAAGTAACCTATTTTTTTACTAGAATTATACAATATTATGCAATATGATTAAACCTACATCTTGATTATATTTTTTTTTAGTTTTTTTTTGAATTTTTTTTTTTGAGAAATCTGTTTAAATTCTCTACTCTAAATTTAAAGTTCTTAGTCAAAAACATACCTAAGAACTTCGAATTCACAGTAGAGAACTAATAAACTAATTAGAATTTCTTTAAAAGATTTTAAAATCTATTATAGTTCTCTCTTCTACATTTGAATTTTTTTTTTTGAATTTTAAGTTCTTAGTTTTTTTTTTTATTTTATTTAAAATTCTTCTCAATATATATTTTAAAATTCATTGTAGTTCTCTACTCTGCATTTGTAGTTCTCTACTCTGCAATTTGTAAAAAAAATGATTCTAGTTCTCTGTTGTAGATTTGAAATTCTCTTCAAATTATTTTGTAAATTATTGCAGTTTTCTACTATCGATTTAAAAATTTTTAGCTTTGGTTTAAATTCTCCAAAATAATTGAAGTTCTTTTTTTTTTTGTAAATTTGAAATTCTTCGTTTATTTATTGGAAACTCTTTCTCTTCTGCATCTGAATTTTTTTTTTTGTAATTTGTAAAAAAATATTGTAGTTCTCTAATGTAGATTTGAAACTTTTCAAAATATTTGAATAATTATTGAAGTTCTCTACTGTCGATTTAAAAAATCTTTTGAAGTTCTTTATTATGAATTTGAAATTATTCATTTATTTATTTGAAATTCTCCAAAAAATATTTAAAAAATTATTGAAGTTCTCTACTAGTGAACTTAAAGTTTCCAGTAAAGTAGAGAACTTCTAGAGAACTTAAGTTTTCATTTAAAGATCTTCAAAATATTTGGAAAATTATTGCAGTTCTCTAGTTGATATAAAAAAAATCTAAGTTCTTTTTGCAAATTCTTCAAAATATTTTGTAGTTCTTTGTTGTGAATTTGAATTTTTTAGGCTATTTATTTTAAATTCTTGTAGTTCTCTATTATAGATTTGAAATTCTTGTAGTTCTCTACTATAGATTTGAAGTTCTTCTAAAAAATATTTTGAAAATTATTGATCTCTTCGCGGAGTTCATTTATAATATTCTTAAAAATATTTCAAATATTATTGAAGCTTTTATGAATTTGAAACTTTTTGAAATTCTTCATTTCTTTTTCGCATGGAATTTTTTCGCTATTATTTCTCGTAAGATTTTTAATTTGTGATAGAAAAAAACATTATTAAATTTGAATTTTTTTCTTCTTTATATTTACAGATGTTTTAAGACAACAAATAATGGTGGCGGAATTCGTCGCCCGACAACAAACTGGCTCACCAGCCAACGGTGAAACACCAAATCAAAATCATTTAACATCAAATATGCCATCAACACACGGTACAACAAATAATACAGCAGCGATGCGTATGTCATCGGCATCACCAGCCCTATCAATAAATGGCAATTCAAATGGACCAACATCAGCTGGTGGTAATAATAATAATAATAACAATCATGGAATATTAAGTGTTAGCAATCATTGCAACACGAACAGCAATCAATTTATGCACGACAATTCTGGATCGCATGGATCAATAATGCTGTCACAGTCACCGATGAGCCCCAGGTCACCAAGCAGTGATCCCTATTCGCCTGGATATGAATTGGCGCAGCTAAAGCGCAAGGAGCTATTTACACAGCGTAAACAGAGAGAATTTATACCAGATAATAAGAAGGATGATAGCTATTGGGACAGAAGAAGGCGCAATAATGAGGCTGCAAAGAGATCAAGAGAGAAGCGACGCTACAACGATATGGTACTTGAGCAGACTGTTGTTGAATTGACAAAGGAGAATCATGTTTTGAAGGCGCAACTTGAAGCTATTAAGGATAAGTTTAATATATCTGGTGAGAATTTAGTTAATGTTGATCAAATAATGGCTACATTACCAACAACTGAACAAGTCCTAAGTATTACAAAGCGTGCTAAACTCACAAACACTGTACCGGCCTCAATAATATATCCGCAGTCGCCCAGTCCTGTACCAACATCTGTTATACATCAATCGATTGGATTAGATTCGCCGGCATCACCGCCGCAGCTACATCAGCAGAATCAACAGAATAAACCATTACCACAGCAGTCCCCGCAGCTTCATCAGCATATCAACACCAGCCATCATCATTTTCGCCCCTGTCAGACATCCCCACACCGGAATGAGACCAGCTACCGTGATACAGATAACAGCTATTCACCTGGCAGTGTTGCTGGCCTACATCAACAGCATCCGCATCACAGTTCTCCACCAGCTAGTAATGGCCATCCACACCTTCATCATCATCATCATCATCATCCACCACATCTTAACTTTTCACCATCATCAGCTGTAGCTGCTGCCGCTGCTGCTGCTGCCGCTGCTGTAGCCAGTGTTAATACTGGTGCAATATTACCTCAAAGGCAGACAACAACAACACCAACACCACAGCTGACAGCTACAGCAGCTGTTGCATTAACGTCAAACATTTGCTATAGTTCAAATGGTGCAATCAGTGTTATTGGACCGAATGGCAATGGCGGCGGGATCGGTCCTGTTGGACTATCGGAAATTGGACAATATGATCAGGCTAGCTGTAATGGGAATGTATTAAATTTATCACGGCGAGCAACATCACCATATGAAATGTCAAGTGGTACAGGATCTGGTGCAGCATCTGGGGATGATGAACAATGCGATAGTCAGCCACCAATTGATATCAATAACAGCTTACCACTAAAGCTGCGACATAAATCGCATTTAGGTGATAAGGATGCTGCTACTGCACTGCTTGCCCTGCAGCATATTAAGCAGGAGCCAAGTGCTAGGGCATCACCACCATGGGACGGCGAGGGATCTAGTGATGAAAGGGATTCGGGCATATCAATTGGCACAACTGAATGGACATTACAGAGAAAAATTATCGGAACAGTTGGCAATGATAAGGAAGAGAATATACATCTTAAATCACAGCTAGCCAGATTAGAGTCGGAAGTTGCTAATATTAAGAATATGATGATCCTTAATACAGCTGGTCCTGGTGCTACTGCAGCTGCACAGTAAATACAAATGGGAGTCTGTTTTAAAACAACAAAAATGAATGATATATTACAAAAAAAAACTGGAAACAACAAGCATAAATTTAAAAAAAAAATCGCTGTTTCCAAAAATTTACCTAATTATTATTATGTTTTACATGTAATATATAATTGTTCCTCAAGAAAATTTAAACAAAGAATATACAATAAACATTAATGTTCTTAGTGAAAAAGCAAAAAAATAAAAAACAATTACGAAAAAATAAAATATAAACAAAAAACAATTTTTCGTTAGATATGTGCAGTGTCTTTCAGCGTATGATTCTTCGTAATCAAATTCGTGTATCATGTTAATTTATATTTAAAATAAATACTTCTATATATATATATAAATATATTTACATAAAAAAAAAACAAAAAAAAATTGATAAAAATAATATAGTAAAAGATGCATCCTAAAATATAATAATTAAAAAAAAAAGAAGAGAAAAATAAAAGAAGAAAAACCACAAAAATTTAAACATATTTTTTTTTGTACACTTATTATTAAGATTTAGTGAAATAAGATTATACAGACACACTTTTTCCTTATTTTTCTACTTTATTTTTACTTATTTTATTTTTTTTATATATATACAATATATATACATGCATATATATTACTAAGATATATTTTTATTATTTATTTAATTAAAAATACGGTTAAAATATATATTTTATTTTAATATTAAAAAAAACACAAACAAAAAGAAAAAATAATTAAATAGATGGTCTTTATAAAACAAAATCAAAGTATTACAACAAATCTAACAATCAACAATAAAAAAATAAATAAATAAATCATATTAAATGTGAAAATATAAATTTCTTTATTTTATTCAATTGTTTTTTTTTTTCATTTTAACTTCTGTTTTTAAATCATAATTCTATTTGTTTTAATAATATTATGTTCAATTAAAATCATCATGTCCCAACAAAAAATAATAAACATTGCCTTTTTTCTGATTGCATTAAAGGCATTCCCCAAAAACTATTAACATATGTTCCAAATTTCCCAAAATTAGAAACATCTTATATATTGGCGCAAAATGGCGAGCGCATCTCAAAAAGAATTTTTTTTTTCATATAATTAAATATTCAGAGAATCATATTCGAGTGTCCCAAAATTATTTTTTCAGAATATAAAGTTTTACTACTGTCCCACAAAAATGGGACACATTTACAAGTATTTTTTTTTTTGTAAATTTATTATTCCTAATCATTTCGGTTTCTTTACTAAATAATATTCATTATTTATTTCATTTATAAACTACTTAAAGTAAAATATTAAGTGTCCCAAAAAAATATTAAGTGTCCCAAATCTTAAAAATATCCTTGCGCTCATTTCTTAATTGTTTTTTTTAAAATTATTAAAAACTTAGTAACAAAAATTAAACTTTACTTCACATCATCATCATAGGTGGCACTACAGTCTTTTCTACGAGCATGGGTCTTTACAATAATTCTCTTTCGCACATTTTGCGGTCTGGGAATTAATTTATAACACTAGAATCGGGAACCAACTTCCACAATTAATATTCCCGATCGCATGCAAAATCCAAGAGTTGAAACTATTTCTATGTCGTCTTTATAGGTCTATCTTGTGACCTTCTTGTCTCTGGCGCTTGGACGAACAGGATCCAAACTATTCGTCCAATTTTCATTGATAGTTAGTACATCTTTTCAAGTTCTTTTTCTACCACCACTCACGGCTTCTTTAATGGCTGTAATCATTTGCATGTACTATTAGCTGAACAGACTTATTTAGAATAGTCCCTCTGGTATCGACACATGCCCCTCTCGGATCACTTTTTCTAAACCCTATGTTAAATAGTCAGCAAAGATTGTGAATCTCCTTTTCTGAGACCTCTGTTCGTTTCAAAGAGCACCGATACGTTGTTCTGAATTCCTACTCTCGACTCAGTGAGTTTATATTAACTGATCTGGAAATTTCAGCTCGATCAGTGTGCTTCGTAGATTTTGGATTGTAGCGCATAGAACATATGCTATTTTAAAATCAATGAAAGAAAAATTGGCCACTGAATCCGCTATGATTACTCTTTCGTACTGCAGTACGAGAAAATTGTATATCCTAGGTTTAGTATCGTTATGCCTCGGTAGATTGAACAGTCAAACTGGTTGCCTTTTTGTTGACGTGCACAGAGAAAATAATTCCTAGGTAATTCTTGAATAATTCATATTTTGGGACAGCTTTTTTACACATACGTCCATGTATTACCTACCTTATTATATTTTCCACTCATCTTACTCTTATTAAAATATGTATAACTTCACTATTTTTATTTTATTAATTTTTCATTGCTATATAAAAATGTCCCAAAAAAAGTGTTGATCCGATATCACAAAAATCAAGGTTTTTCCCTGGCACACAATTTCATTTTTTTCTATTATTTTTATTTATATTTTTATGAGTGAATCAGGGACAATTTAATTTTTATTTTATGAAGGATAAGGAATTTAACTAAGAAACCAAAAAAATATAGTATCAAACAAGTTATATGACTTTTGGGACACTTTGGGACACAAAATTGTGACTTTTGGGACACTTTGGGACACAAGATTGTGACTTTTGGGACACAATATTGTAACTTTTGGGACACTGATATTTTCAAATCTGACTTATTCCCCATCATTCATGATGTTCTTATTGCAAAAAAATTTTTAAATTGAACAAAAAAATTATTAAACAAAATTATGAAACAACAACAAAAAGATTAATAATAATATAATAAAATATATATTTTTTTATAAATACTTGTACATATATAAATTAAAAAAAAACATGTTTTTGAATGTAATTAAAAAAAAAAATAAATAAATATATTTGTAACTACTAAAAAAACAACAACAAAAACTATTTTTTAAAAACAATTAAATTGTTTAAAATTCCTTTTTTTATTATTATTATTAATTATTATAATTACTATTCTTGTTTCTCTTCTCTTTTATTGTTTGTTTGTTTTTATTTTTTAATAATAATAAAATGTGTATGTGTAAAGAAATAAATGTGAAGATGTGAATAAAAAAAATACAAAAAAATATATATATATGAAACATATTCGTGATATAAATGTAATTTTAAAAAGAAACAAAAAAAATAATAATAAATTTAAAAAAAACAAAAATATGAAGAAATATATTTAAAAATAAAAAATAATTGATGATGAATGGCACACCAAGTAACACACACACACACAACAAAAACACAAAATAGAAAAGAATAGCAACAAAATTTGGGGGTGTATGTGTGGGTTCTGCAAAAGAAAATTCACCCCTATTTTGTTTGTGTGTGTGTGTGTAAATCTCGTCTTATTAACAAAAAATTGAAAAAATAAAAATAAAATTTATTTTTTTAAGCAAATTATTAATTATAAAAAAATATATTTGTAAGGTAAAAACTGCATTGAATTTTTTTAACTGATTTTTTAAATATTTTTTTGTTTTAAGTAAAAATTAAAAAAAAAACAAAAGAAAAATTTTGTTTTTTTTATTATTTAAAAGAAAAACAAAAAGAAATTTGGTTATACATATTTTTTTTTGTCATTATTTATTATTACTCTAAATTAATTATTAAAGCAAAAAGCTTAAAAATAAGAAAAGAAAAAAATATACTGAAGAAAAAATGAAAAAAAAAACAAATATTTATTTATTTATTTATTATCGGGATATATTTTTGTGATTAAGGTTGGATTATTTATTATTTATTATTTTATTTTTTATTTTTTTGTTACATTCTTTTAAATTAAAAACAAATTTTAGTGAAAAAAAAAACAGAATAAAAAAAAAAGAAATTTAATGCAGTTTTCTTCCTCCTCTCCCCCATTTTTTTGTTTCTTTCTTTATTTTTATTCTCAAAAATCAAAATTTAATTAAAAATTTTGTGAATGTATTTTTGTAAAAAAAACAAAATAATAAAAAGGAAATAAAAGAAGATTAAAAAAACAAAAATAAAAAGCTATGAGTAAATGGATATAAGAATGAAAAACAAAAAAAATATAAATAAATAAAAGCGGAAAAAGGATGTTGTAATAATATTAATAATATGTTTTTTTTTCTATATTTTTTTATGTTTGTTTATGATGACCTGTTTTTTATTATTATTATTATTATAAAGTATAAATACATTTTTTTACTTACTTTATAGTTATTTTTTTATTGCCTATGATTATAATTATTATTATATTATTATTATTATTATTATATTTTTGTATTAATTGAAAAGAATATATCTATTTAAATTTTTTTTATTGTTTGTTTTTTCTATCGTGTTATTGATATCTTTACATCTTCAATGATGGCTTGGGGGATATATGTATGCTTGACCGGCTATAAGCCATGGCTAAAACAAGAGGCACCGTCAGGGAAGCACACTCAGATGGTAGTATGCCTAAACTTACCAAACCATTTTCCATGACGTTTGAGCTCTGCTTTTTCTTTGATACGTTAGCTGGCGGTACAAGGGGGACGTCCCCGCAACGGACCGTGGGTGTCGATGTTGTACCATGGCAGGTCGATCACCCTCCTCCTTTCACACCCTGGACCAGATGACGGCGGTGTTTCTTTTGAGCTTAGGCCGCATGCTTGGCGTCCTCTTTATCTTTTGGACACTCAAGACAGAACGATGATTCATCCAACCTGAAACGATGAAGGTGTGCCCTATAATAACACCTCCATATCCGCTCGGGAACTGGCTGAAGTTGTAAAACCGCTTCCTATGTTAACTCATAACCCACTTTTCCACATTTGGCATGATTCTATGTGTACGCTTGTCCCACTTCCTCTGTCATGCTGTAATGGACATGAAAGCGCGCCTCTTGCATATTCCGCGTCGTACAAACTTTTACAATTCGCCGCCAGAATATCATTGGGAGTCAATCACCCTTGCTGTTTTATAGAACCAAGTACTGAATGGTCAAAGGGCACTTAACCGACACCCAGAGTATATTTTCCTCCTATTTTCCGTCCAGTCCAAAGTTGCTGATCACAATAATGGCCGAACTAGCCACGGCTCAGAAATCTGTTTAAGATCTTTCCCTCAGACCTGTTTTAGCAACTAAGGATTCATCAGACAATGGCCCCCGTGCTGAAAGTCGAGTCGTCACGACACGACAAGTCGTTTGAGTTGAAGAAAGCGACGTTTCAGTCAAATTTCGACCCTCAGCATAGGGTCCTAGATCGGAAATGCAAAGTTGAGTTTAGACCGATGTACTGAAAGTCGTGATTCGACTGAAGCGCCAGTTTAATCAATTCACACGACTGTCGTGACGACTAGACTTTCAGCACAGGGGCCTATTGCAGTACAGTGACAGTCGTCCTCCTTAAAGCCAGGATTGCAATGCATCAGCTTCTTTCCGTAGCATTCCGAAAAAGTTGAAAGACCATTGGAACCTTTCCGAACTGCCATATAAATTCTAAGCAAATTTCGAATCATCGGAACGGATACATTGATATATCGGCTTAAGACACGGCCATCCGGTCATGCGTTTTTGGCCAAAAAATTAGGGCGTCTGACTTTCATCCACCCTGACTGGCACCGCGCCGATAGAACAGTCGATCTCTTTAACGTCCTGGGTGGATACTAATAATTTTTTTTGTTCTGGTAGTTAAATAATCAAATCAAACTATGACGCAAGTTTAAGAAATCATGTCAGCAACTTGTAAGCGTGAGCTGAATACCTTAATATCGTGCATCTGTGTAAGTGCAATATTAAAATAAATGATTTCTTATGTTCATTTTCTTTATTATACTTTGCTTTATATTTTAAAAAAACATCTTTTTTTCCTCTTAATATCTATATATATATATATATATATATATATATATATATTTCTATATCTCCCAGTCTCACACAAAACTTTTACTAATCCTAAATGAAACATCACTACATATAAATTTATTTTTTATTAAAAGAATATATTTATATTTAAGAAGCTTATCAGAAGACATATATAATATCGTATTTTTGCAAATTTTTTAACGGGAAATTTAATATAACAAGATACAAAAAAAATATATAATAATAATAATATTAATAATACTACATTTTTTAAGCAAACAACAAAAAAAACAGTGTGGTTATTATTCTTGCTAGAAGAAAATACAAAACGAAATATGGAAAAAATATTTATACATGAAAATATATTATTAAAAAAAAATATAACTATATTAAAAAAGTACTATATAAAAAATATATACATATATATATTTGTAAGATTTATGGAAAACTGAATGTGATATGAAAATGGTTCTAATTTCTTTACCCCTCCCCCAAAAAAAGATATGAAAAAGGACAAAAGAAGTTTTACTTGAAACAATAAATTATAAAAATGGAAATTTTTGTCATTTATATTTTTCTGAATTATTTTCTAATTCAAAAAAAAAACAAATTTATAATAAAAAAAATTAAAATAAAAAATATACGATAAAAATCCTTCCCTCCCGCTATATATATTTTTTAAAATGCACATTTTAATAACGACAAGAGTTTTCACAAAATAAAATATAAAATAAATAAGAAAACAAAATGAAGTGATTACAAATATTTGGCATGGGAAAAGGAACAACATTTTTTGTTTTAGTTTTTATACGTTTAGTAAAACATATATACAGAAACTTCTTCGTGTCTTTATGATGTACTCTCTATTATATTGTTAAACAACCGAAAAAATTGTAGCCAGAAGTTTCTGTACAAAATGAAAATTATTTAAGAAAAAAGTGGCAATGAATAAAAAATTTAAAACACAAAGAACAAATTTGTTTCGATTTGATGAATTGTCATATCCAAATTAAAGTATCTAGATAGTTTTTATTAGAAGACGTCGGCCAGGACGATCGATGCATCAACAACACCAATTACAGTATATTGGTTAATTGTTCTAAGATTTATACATAGTATATCGAAATTCAACGCTGCCGAAATGAAGGGTCACTTTAATCAACTCAAACGACTGTCGTGACGACTAGACTTTCAGCACAGGGGCCTATTGCAGTAGAGTGACAGTCGTCCTACTTAAAACCGGGATTGTAATGCATCAGCTCCTTTCCGTAGCATTTCGAAAAAGTTGAAAGACCATTGGAACCTTTTCGAACTGCCATATAAGTGCACTTTACAAATTTTTTATATTAATTTCTCCAGAATTGTCATATCCAAATTAAAGATATTTTTGATTAGA
The DNA here is from genome assembly GCA_949987705.1 of Thereva unica. Taxonomy (NCBI): domain Eukaryota; kingdom Metazoa; phylum Arthropoda; class Insecta; order Diptera; family Therevidae; genus Thereva; species Thereva unica. The sequence goes on from OX465286.1 coordinate 3,759,226, forward strand.
AGACGTCGGCCAGGACGATCGATGCATCAACAACGCCAATTACAGTATATTGGCTAATTGCTGTAAGATTTCTACATAGTACATATATCGAAATTCAGCGCTGCCGAACCATACGATTATAAAGAAATAAGTATGAATATCAGGACCACCATATCTGATGGGACTAATATCATTTAGTCGACCATTCTGCTGAGTAGTATATCTAGAGCTCTACTGACCTATCTATTTCATCATATTGCGTAGCGCAGCGTTTGGTTTGGGCCTTGGGCTAAAGCTTGCCTTGGAGTGAAGGCAAATAATCCAAACGGCTCCCAAACTCTTCACCACGTGGATCAAATAACGCCATAGGAACAATAATACAAGTTGTGGATTGATTTGTGAAATCTTGATTGGTTTTCTCGGACGCGGAAGACAATAGATTTCAAATATTTTGGAGAGGTCCGGTCATCGAAAATGAAGCTCATCTTTGCTCTGCTCAATTAGTTTAATGTTCCCAATAGTTTGTTGAACATCGACATCAGTCAAGACAAAGTTCGACCTTACGTTCCTGAACCACTTAGACAATAAGTCATTAAAAACTACACTGTATAACTTATCCGGGAAGAAGACAACGACCAGGTTAGTAAAAGACTGAATGATTGAACAACTCGAGCAGGACGTCCCCGCAACGGATACGCAAAAATCAAGGCATCCGTCAATGGCTTTACTCACGGACTGAAATCCGATGACTGATGAACAAATTTAAGTCGAATTCGCATTGGGGGATACCATTTTCTTATTTCCGAATTTTTTGACTTTCGAATCGCTTTCCAGGATAACCCCCCTGTTCTCGTACTTTTACTGTAGCCGGCCACCATACTCATTTCCCCACCCTGCAGTAAGATACAGAAACTTGCAGTAGCTACGAGCTGCTATAACCTACTGCATCTTAGTTTTTTTGAAATATAGAACTATTAAAACTGCGACTCCCGTGTTAAAACTGCAGAAACACGTACAATCTACAACTACAATCTTGTCCTCACCTCTAAAGTAGAGAATTATTTTGCTATGCAGCTATTAAGCATGCGTTTATGCCACCACACTAAAGCTTCCTGTGTTTTGATGCTTAGAAATCACTTTGCTCATCAAATTAGCCAATAAAAATATTTGAAATAATTGATCTATTGTGGCTATGTAAAAACATACATTTTCTTACAAAAAACTGGAATTTAAAAAAACGAAATTCCATGCATAAAACACTTTGCGCACTTCTACCAACTTCTCATAGTTTGTTTTGCCTTAATTCTTCAAATAATGCCGTATTGAAAAACCCATCTAAAATACGTGCACTTAGTTGAAATAATTGATCTACAGCGGCGTTATAAAACAGTTATTTTCTTACAAAAATCAGGAATTTAAAAAAAAAATTCCAAAATTCAGAACACTTCGCGAACTACTGATAGTTTTCACCCCTTAATTCCTCACTAATGCCGTATTAAAACAAAACCAACTGAAATACGCGCTCTTCTACCAACTTCTCATAGTTGGTTTTACCTTAATTCCTATTTCTCAAGTAAAATCGTATCTAACTAAAATTGGGATTTCCCCTCATTCGCGGAACTATTTAAGCCAAGCACACCAAATTCCCGTTGTCATTCGCGTGGTGGCTGTCGTGTGTGTTGTGTCATGTTCAGTGGCAGTGAAAGGGCTTTAGTGAAGTGATCGTTGAGGGGAAGTGCTTAGAGGCAGTTTCAATGATGTTCACTTGGGGATGAGGGGAAAATTATGCTTCGTTTTAGCTGTTTGCAGGTTTGTTACAGAAAATTAACAAATAAATATTTTGAAAAGAGACGAAACAAAAAAAAAATGTACGAAAATAAATAAATAAAACAACAAATATTAAAATAAAAAACAGGTATATTTATAAAATCAAACGAAGAAAAAAATAATAAAATAAAACATCCGTCTTTAACACTTAAATAAAAAAAAATAACTCAAATTGGAGTAAAAATCATTAAATATAATGGTATTTGGTTTTTTGACGAAATTTAATATTATTAATAAATTTTGTTTTAAATTCGATTGCATCACCTGGTGATCTTGCTAGTGGGGCATTCAAGTATATATAACGTGGTGGAGGGGTTACATTTTTTCTTAATTTTACTGACAGAAGGAGGGGAAGACCATAAATCTTATGTAAGATAAAAAAATACTACAAAAAATTAAAATTATTAATTTCGAATTATATTTGGGTAAAATGAAGTAAAATATCAGTCGTATTTGAACATATGTATGGTATCTCCGTTTACTAGCTAGGAATATTAGAACTATTGAATGAAAACCTGTTCTCAGTGGGTATGGGGAAAAGCACAACTGAATCGAAGAACAGGTAGTGTCACAAACTTATACTTTCTTTATAGGCTTGTATTTCTATAAATTCAAAAGGTGTAAGTTACTCTGGACCAATATTTATTGCCACTAGAAGCAAACGCCTTCAGTTCGTCAACAACTCTCAAATATTATTTAGCATTTTTGAATACTGATTACTAGAATTGGTCAAACCTGTCGTAATTTTCACCCTGTAGATGAAAATACAGATACGAATCCTCGGTATAAAAAAGTTATATCATATGCTATCAAACAAAAGACTGTTAAGATTGGGAACAGCAATTAAGCCAGACAACCGAAAAACCGTTGCAGAAATGGCTCTTGAAAAATCATTGGGACTAAGGTTGGAAATTATCCGAAGATGGAAAATTTCTCAGAGGCTTGTGCTACACAATGTAGGCTGCGAAGGCGACATCCACCGGCAAGTACAAAAGTTAATTTTTGTTATACATTATATCATCAGAACACGCTAGTTCACCGGACGAAAAATGGGGCTCTTGTTTCAGTTTGCAAAAAGCGAGTCAATAGACACAAAGTCACCTTAAAAAGCTTTAAAACCTCTGCACAATAATATAGTAGTAGAGTTACAGGTAACCATAGCAGCCAATTATGGGTTTAAGTCTTGGCATAACCATTTTTGGCCTCAAATATAATATTTATTCAAGACAAAAACCTGTATGTGGTGACTTTACAAAGTTTGGGTGAGCTTTGCTGTAACTAACCCACCCAGTGAGAAAAATTGGGAGCGCTACTCAGGGGGACTTATTGTTAGCGCTGTTAAATATGCTCCCGAGGGAGAATTACTGGACTTCTCATAAATTTGATAGGCGACCATAAAGGGTAACATTAGCATATTCAATGCACCCCGGCTCTCATTTGACACAGAGGACAAGCCGCTTTTGGAAGTCGTTATAATTTATTTGGGGAATCTCTTTGGTAAAACCACGCTTGCTCATGGAGAAAGCAAAAGGCAACTGCAACAGGTGAACAAAGTAAAAGCTTTTAGATACTGGATCACATATCCACAGGCCTCTATCCACACTCCGCTTTTTTTTATATTGCTCCCAGAATTCTTTTAAGGAACATACAAAGGTATCTTCCCCTGCAATGTTAAAAAGTATATGGAATGGGAACGGGAGCGCTGTAAGCCTTTTAAGGAGTGCTGGAACATGGCTATTGGAGGACTGGGTAGCTTTTGGGTGGGCCTTATATTGGGTGGTGAGTGGGCCTCATCCGACAGAGGATATTGAACAAATAGGTTTGTACAAATAAATATGTAAGCTTGTATACATTCTATTTGGAAAGTATTTTTGCTTATAATAGTTTTAAACCCGCAATTCTTTCCTAATTCTTTCTAAGTGCAGATTTTATCTTATTTGTCTCAAATTTTAATTTGAAGTGTAAAGTTCGCAACAGCACATAGCGCACTCCTTGCCTTATATAAACTCCGAGTGAAACTCACACCCGCGGCCGTTGCCATATACCAGAAAATCTTTAGCTAAGACACAACCCCAGATTGCAGTTAGTTTCAACCGGTTACATCAACCTCATCACTTCGGGGGTTGAGAAATGGATATGGATTGTAGGCCTAAGAATTGTTATAGCTTTACTACTAATAGCTTCCACTATGTGATACTAGTTGGTGCTCTTCTACCATATAGGTAATACGTGTAAATTCACATGCGTGTAAATTTCCGACAAGCTGCCTTCCTTCTCTCAGCGCTTGGGGATATAACCTGTTAGATATTATCTGTTCGAAAAGCTTGCCCATGGTGTATAGGAGACGTATTAACCTATATACGTCGACCCGTTCACCTGGGGCTACAGAAACTGATAGGAATATTACCATGCAGTGCTGAGGTGGTATTCGAGAGCGCCTAGGTTTGCCCTTTTCACCACCCAGCTCTCACAGTTTATCTCTTGAATAAGCGCAGCTATTTTCTTAGGGTCAAGGTGAAGGTAGGCCTAAATAGATTACTAAAAAGAAGAAACCAAACTCTACAATGATCAAATATCTCTATATTATTTAACTCTCGTATAAATGTTAACAAAATTTTTCGATTAACACATATAATATGATTTTTAACATTTTTTTAATTTGTTTGCTTTTTTTAAATATTTATTTTTTTTAATTTTAACATTACACTATATTTTCTTAGTGAATATTTTCCTTTGTTCATATAGTTTTTCAAACTTCTCAAAATTCATAAGAATACATTTTGTTTTTAGTCCGTTAATTATTAATCGCTTATTTTCAATACAATTTCGTTTAATTTAAAATCTTACTCTTTTAATGATTGCTTTTTGTTTTATGTTTTTACTAATATTAGTAACATTTTGGAACTGTTTTTTGAAATTGTTGTTTTTAAATATTTTCACTTTTTCCAAAGTTTCAATTTAAAACAAAATTTTTGTATGTGTGTTTTAGGCCTTTTGGTGTCTCCTCCAATTATATTGCACTTAATAATTGTAAATATGGAAGCATTCATAAAAAAAATATTTTGTTTATACAAATTCTCTATTAGTTTTTTTTATTATAAAAGTGTTTTATTTTTCTACAATGCTTGTTGTGCGTTGTGTTATCTTCTTCATCTAATATTGTTATTTTAAATTGTATTGTATGTATAGTATATAAAAAAAGCAAGCAATATATTTTTAACAATTCTCTTTCAAGTTCTCTAGATTAACCAAAAATTCAAAGTATTTTTCAAAAAAGAAATAAGATTTTGTTTTCTTTTCTTTTTAAATATAATTCAGGCAACCCTCTCAATAATTCTCTATATTATAAAATTATTATAACATAAAATTTCCGTGTATTAACAAAAAATTTTCGCAATTTTTAATTAAGGCATAAAGTAGTGTGCGTGTTAACTATCTCAAAAATAAAAAAAAAAATAAATAATTTTCAGATTGCGTTTAAATTATAAATTTTGTGCTTAGGTATAAACAAATTTCTAAAATAATAAATATAGATAAGAGTGAAAAAACGCAATATTAATTAACATTAAATTCATTAAAACTCTCTTTTTTCAGGCCTTATGGAAACTTCTTTTTTCTTTTAACAACAAAAAATAAAAATTAATTTTTTTTAAGCCTAAGCCTAGTCGCAGTTTTTTTTAGTTACATAAATATTTATTAATTTTTAATTTTCATATTATGTTTGTTGGCGTCCGCTTATGTCACCACCAAACACAAGTATCCGGAAAGTTCCTCAATACGATTGATTACGAAGACAGCGTTTGGAGAGGTTAACCCATACAGAAATGATGCTCTTCACCAATAGGGCACTAAAATACCCAGTTTTGGTCTACCCTCAGTCGTTGTTGAGTTCTGAACCTATATCCCGGGCAGCTATAAGTCCTAGGATCTCACTCTGCACCTAGAGCAGTAGTGGAGGTTCAATATCGCGAAGAAAGGGCAAGGAAGGCCAATATATCTTTCTATTCCTATAAGCAGACCTTCGGCAAGAGATAGGGTTTGACTGGGGCTAAGCACGTCAATGATCGGACCAGTGCTGCCTTATGGTGACCCGCTCTTACCAAAGAGTATAACAGATCCAGACTGGATCAAGTCTAAAGAATGTCTTGCTTCGGAATAATGGGCGCCATAACTCCGGCCGTCGCCTGGTCCCAAGTCCAGGGTGTGAAAGGAGGAGGGTGGTGACCTGCCGAAGCCGAAGAAACTACGTAAGAAACCGCATTTTTAAAGCACCAGCTAAAGAGAGGTACTTTTTCTCATTAGCAGGCTCCAGATGAAGGAGCCTATCATCATCCGTTAAGGCTATGTAGACAGCCTTGTTATAGCAGTCAGATTATAGAATAGCCTTGTAAGAATATCCGCCAGAATCGTGTTGATAATTACGGAACACCATGCCAATTGGGCATCATGCAGCCAGATCGAGAAAAGTTTCGAAACCCAAAAAAGGACATTATTTGATCCGGTACCTTGGCTAGACTGCCTTTCTTACACAAACACACGAATCCATCTACAAAACGGCCCACTTCAGCGCTAATTGTGTCCTAGTCCCCGGCGATTTTGCATATCCTATCAGTAGTCTGTCCCGCAGAACTTGTAGATCCACAGGGTCACCATATGAAAGCCAAGTTTTTGGCACACACTGCCACGGCAACGCCTATGATGCAACATGCGAGGCTTTAATGTAATGGCATGTATCCAAGCTTTAATAGCTTAATAGCCAAATTAATCAAGGTTGGAAGAATGGCCTGTATTTTTATGAAGGAATAGGTATTAGCTAGTTCACTGACTACTGGATACCCTTCCTACACAATGTGGTACCCCTGAGGTAAGGTTGAGGTTCAGATTGTATGGCCACGCGGACTATTTTTTTTATATGAAAAAACCAAGCTTAGGTGTAACCCTTTATACTACCAGTCCGTCATGTCGTTCAGTTCATGGTGCAATGTCTAGTAGTAAGCTCGGTTTGAAGAACATAGGAGAATAGGAAAGGTTAGAGGGAGTCTGGAGGGTGTAGAAGAAAATGACGATGAACCTCACGTTTGAACTCTAAGGTGTACGTACGAGTTCGGAAATACTGACTGCGGGAGATTATTCCAAAGTCGAGTTGTTCTATTCATAAACGAACTTCTAAACCGTATTGTGCGTGAACGGGGGGGGGGCTGTAGGGTATGGGCGTGAGCCGAGCGGGCTAGTCTTGTGTCCGTGCAGGCAGGAGGTCCTGAATTTCAGTGGAACAGTCGCCATGGTAATAGCGATGAAGTATGGAGAGGGCTGCTACATTCCTACGGTGGCGGCTTAAGGTGTCTATGGAGGCGCGAAAGGGGGGCCATCACCAATGAGTTTGAGGGCACAATTTTGCACCTTGTCGAGACAAGCCAAGGTGGTTTTTGGGGCGCCTGCCCAGTCTGGTCTTCAGAAAGGTCATTCTATAGTTTGAGTTGGGATCGTGGAACGCGGTAATGCTACCTAGTTAGGTCTCATATCTCTTTCACCTAGAATTTCCTGCATACGCCACTTTGGAGACCATTGCGCTATGCAATGACCTTCTCCCGAGGGTCCAGCTGTAGCAATATTATCTTGACAACAAGTTATTAAATCTTGTTGATCTTGAGTAGTAGATCTAGGTGCTGTCTTAGACAATAAATTAAACTTTAACCTACACTACGATAGTATTAATGCCAGAGACAACAAACTACTAGGATTTATAAAAGGAAGGGTTAAGGAATTTGGTGACATCTAGGTCACTAAAACACTTTTTTTCTGTTCACTGGTGGAATATGCATGCCCTGTCCAGGAGCCTATATTTCACGCCCAGTGCTCGCACTGAGAAATCTATATAACCCCCGGGTGATATTATCGAACGAAACCTTCCCCACTATTCAGACAGGATCAAAGAGTTAGATCTTGCACCGCTGCCCCATGCGGGAGAAAAATGCTTATCTATCCCATGCCTTACCTTGGACATTCTCTAAACGGCAATCTCAAGGTGAAGTTCTTGTCGGATAAGGTCTTATTCAATGATGAAGTTCGACGAACAAGACGTACGAGATGTGATGAGAGTCAAGGAACAAGCCCATTAATAGATGTTGCAAGTGATCATAGTCAATGCTGCCACCCCCGTCCCACTAACACACTGTCCTAAAAGAGGAAATTTATATTAACGATGAAACCCAATGGAGTTTAAGCCTCCATTGTAAAATAGGGGTAATATTGAATATTCTACAGGTGGGGGTAGTCCAATTACCTGTACCTGACTTAGCCTCCCAATATGATAATTTTACTTGATTCAATTAATTTTGTAATTTAAACTTTAGTGTGTGCCTTGTTTGGCTTGGCAAATAAATAAATAAACATTGGGGGCTCCAGACCCAGCCGACGAGTCTCCTGGTAGTGGTATATAAAGATTAGAGGGTTTTTTTTAATTGTAAACAATTAATTTAAATCAATTCCGATTTCATAGATATTAAATTCTCTTAAATTTGACAAAAAAAAAATCCAAATAAAAATAATTGCCGCGATCAGCACTCGAACTTAGAAATTTTGTATACGAGGACTGTAGCCTTGTCGATCGGCCACCAGCTTTAGTGGGAAGTGTGGAAGATTGCAAGTTCGCAATTGTTTGAACTTCGATCCAATGCAATCCAATGCATATCGATCGTAAGTTTCATAGTGGAACTCGATTTGCAAGCTCCAATTCGATCGTGCTTGCATACATGGAACTAGAACTCGATCGGAAGTTTCTAAGTGCTTGCGTTCCTCATACTAGGATGGAACTTAATTACAAGTTCCAAGCGATCGTGCTTTTGAAAATTTCTCTTGCGATATAATTCACAAGATCCCTTTTTTGGAGATTGTGCACTATATAATAGCATTTCAAACATATCTCTTCGGGACATTCCCGTCTCTAGCGATAGAGCGGGAAGCTGGTGTGTGGTCCCCTGTGTGGTGTGCGGGGCATACTCCGGCCCCCCCGCACAGACACCAGGCTTTTTTGCTAGTTGGAAGTAAGGAAGGGGCAATAATATAATAAGGATAGGGAATAGGAAACCATAATAAATAAAGAATAGGAAACAAAAATAAATCAGCTAATAAAGAGAAATGTTAATAATGGGAAGCAAGGAAGGGGGAAACACGCCATCAAAATATGAGAGTGCTAAAACTGGACTTTGCAAGAATCCAGTTAATTTATCATTAATCTTGCAGATTTCAGTGAACGTGGTCATGTCGTCGGTGGTTGCTGCGATAATTATAAAAATAATTTTTCCTTTTTAAAAACGTATTATTAAATATTTTCACGGTTTTAATATCTTAAAAATCTTTTTTGTTCAATTTCCAGGTGACAGTGGCTGCCCTTAATTGCATAAAACGTGGTGATAGTGGCTGCTGCTAGGTTGACATCATTAAGCGGCGTGGGCCCCTTCAATTCAAGGTTTGCGCACGATTTTCTTCATCATTATTTTACAATAATAATTTTTCATTATTTTACAATAATCAATCGCCATATTTTAAACTGCAATTAGTTTTCATATTCTTTAATTTGTTATGTGAAAGGTATAGAAACCCTTTGTTCTTCCCAGTGCCGCTATTTTTTATATTTTTATATTCATTCTAGAAACTAATAGAAGGCAAGGTGGAATTGTCTTCATAATTTCGCAATATTATTCTTCCAAAAAAAGTGCAATTGCGTGTAATTTATAATTTAATGTTTTCCGCGGTGGAAAGTTTTTTTTTTTTTCAATTTACACATAAATCTAGTGATGATAGTGGCTGCTGTCTGATATCATTAAGGTGGATGGCAGGCAATTCAAGGGCAGTTCAAGGTTAGATGCAAGATTTTCAATCATTACTTCACAATCCTTATTATTTTACAATAGTCAATCGCCAAATTCTCAACTCGGTCTTCCAATTAGTTATCAATTTCTTTAGTTAATTTTGTCAAGGTGTTCAGGTGTCGCCCAGGTATAACAACCACCCACTGGCTGTAGCTTTGTTTTTCCAACTTTTGGTGTGCTAATTGTTTTTTATCCAGTCTTGAAAATAATAGAGGGAAAGGTGTAATAGTTTTCATTATTTCGCATTATACAACTTCCGAAAAATGCAATTAGCATATTGCGTAGTGCGCTAATTTAAATGGTGGAACAAAAATTTTTTTTTGCTTTTCATTTCGCATGCATCCAGTGGGTGGTGGTAGCAGCTGCGGCTGAAAGCTCTAGCTTTGATACACGTGTTCCTCATTATTTTACAATATAATCAATATACGATATTTTCAGCTCGTCCTTGCAATTAGTTTTCATTGTCTTCAATTTGTTTTGTGTAAAGCGGTACAGGTATAAAGGTGAAGGTGGTCGGCGTCGTCGGTGTTTGCACGCGCGTTTAAAAATTCCTAAATTAATTAATTTCCTTTAAAATCGCATTATTTAAACTCTCAATTGTAGTGTAATTAAATATTTTTCGCGGTTATTGTGTCAATTTACACCTTTCCTTTTCGCATAAATCGTATCGTGGTGATCTGCTGCTTGAATCAAATCATTAAGGTGTGGGTGGCCGCTTCGGTTCAAGGTGAAAAGGTTAGATGTGCACGATATTATTTATAATTATTTTACAATAATCCTTTCTCTCATTATTTTACAATATTTTAAACTCCAATTTTAGTTTTCATATTCTTTAATTTGTTAGTGTTCAGGTATCAGGTAGAAAAACCCTAGGCTGTTCTTTCCAGTTCTTCATTAGTGCAGTATTGTCTTCATTATTTCGCCGTTTCCATTATTATACCTATTAAAAAGTGCAATTGAGCGTCGTAATTGATAATTTAATATTTTTGCCGGTGAAAAAATCATGTTTTGCACCAATTTACGCATAAATCTAGTGATGATAGTGGCATGGCATTAAGTGTGGGTGGCGGGCAGTTCAAGGTTAAATTTTCTCAACTCGGTCTTCCTTTTTCCACGTTTTGGTGTGCTGATTGTTTTTTTTTTTTTATTAATTCTTTACAATTGTTTTCGTTATTTCGAATTATTAAACTTGTATGACTTCGGGGCTTTTATTGTGTAGTGGCGCTAATTTTAATGTGGAATCGCGTTGGGAAAAAATCATTTTTGTTCTTCATTTCGCTGCGGCGCCGCCGTGAGTTAAAGTTTTGATACCCGAGACTCTGCTTTTGTTCACTCAAGGTTTTTTCCTAATAGTTTTAAAATGATTATGTGTTTTTGTCTTCAATTTGCTTTGTCAAAGAGTTCAGGTGTTCAGGTATAAAAACCACGATAGTTTGGGGCTGCAATATTTATTCTTTGTGTCTCCCAGTTTTGGTTTGTGCTAATTTTTCTTTTATTCATTTTTGAAAATAATTGTTTTTTTATTGTTTTACATATTGCATATTATTTTTAGTGCTTTATAGCTACGGTGTCTGATGTTGCTGGGTAATGCATACTGCGGTACCTGATGCATTTTTTTTATCGAGTTATTTAAAGTGAATTTTCAAGGTAATTTTGTTTATGCTGTTTTATAATATCGGAGGGTTTTGATTTTCGAGGTTTCCGCATTCTCCACTTGCAGCCAGCATAATGTGATTGAACTTCGACGCATAGAGCATGTTCGTTTATTAATTAAGTGTAGATCTAGTATATCGTCGGTCATTCCATACTTTCGTACGATTTTTTTCGTCTACTATTTTCTAATAAAGTAATTGTGCATATAAACGTCAGTTAACGAATTTTCTGAGCCGCGATAATAAATATTAATTTGTCTAGAAGAAGCCTTTGTACGGTCAATCTATACAATTGTACGTACCAGTTACTTAGGGGTGGTGCCGTATGCCTTTGCAGATCTGTAGCGGGCGCGTGCATACCTGTCGTGTGGCAGGCATGAATATTTGTAATTTGTCCCAGCCGAAAAGTTTTACATATTTTGGGAAGGGAAGGAAATAGGATGAAGCATCATTACCTATATATGTGTGAAATAAATAAATAAACTGCGCTGAATAAATGGTGGTGCTAAACTAACGCGTCTTACATTAATCGAAATCACACAAATTGGAAAAGAATTTCAGACAAACCTAAAAAATATTCTCAATGTTTTTCCCCAATAGCGCGTACCTTAATTCCTTTGGATGTTTTTAAATTGGCACAATTTTGTTTTAAAACAATATTATATCTATATAGTATCTTAGTAACATTGTTGATATTAAAAATTCATATATATGCAATATTATCTCAGAAATGTTTTTAAATAGCTACAGTTCATCATGGCGGCGTTAAATACATATTCTATAAGGAGGACGTTTCTGTGTTATTTAAAAACAAAAAAAAAACATTATCAAACGACTACACCAAAAAAAAACATACATTAAACGAGATTATAAACAATTTTATACGCAAAATTAAAATAATTATTGTTATATAACTTTCAATATTTTTTTTTCTAAAGACTAAACTGCGATTTTTAAAATATCTCCTCTTTTTTTTTGTTTGTTGGTTTTCACTAAATTAGGGTTTTGTTTCAGTACATACGGTTTTAAATTAGTAAATTCTTAATTAAAAAAGAAAATATGAGAAAAAAAAATAATAATAATACAATTTAATATTGATACCACGGCTGACGTCTAACCCATCGTAATCGGTTGTTAGTTTGATCTGATCGTATCTTAATACTTGCACCTTCGGCAGCCCTAACAGTTTCTTTTACCTGAAAGATAATTGATTGTTAATTGAATTCAAAATTTTGAATATTAAATAAAAATTTAAAAAAAACACTTACACTTTGCATAAGATTTTGTGCATTTCCAACAAGCATCTCAGTTGCCTCACGATCCTCATCGGATCCCTGTGCCCCCAACATTGTTGCCTTAACTGTTGATAGTATCTTCAATTGTGTACCAATTGTCGGTATACGCTCGCACACTTGCAACAAATTGGTTCTTATCCTTCTATCTGTACATTGTCTAGCCAATTCTTTAGCTAATCTAGTTACATCTTCAGATGCTTCGGCTATTAGTTTGGCAGTTGCAATTAGCTCACGCTTGCTGCCCTTTGAATCGGCACGAACCAATTCCGACAATCTGGCCATTAGTACAGCCATACGTTTGGCAGCTGCTATTATTTCGTTATCTTTCGATGACCATTGTCGTACTTCTTGATGTAATCCCCTAGCAGCGATCTAGAATTGATTTTTGAGTATTTCTCGTTAAGAAATTAAAGGAATGTTACCAAAATTGGTTGATTCGCATGCGGCATGGCACGGAAAACTTCATCTTCATCATCAGTTTCTGGTGGTGGTGGACGACTAGGCGCAAGAGTTTCTCTAGGTAGTGGTGGACGTGGTGGTGCATATTCTGCAATATAGAAAAAATATTGTGGGATTATTGATCGTCATTTGTGTTACTACTGGCTAGGTGCAATCAGTTTCTGTCTATCAACTAATATAGAAATAAGCTCGAGGATCAGTCACGAACTCATTGAGACCCGTGCTAGGCTCAACATAAAAATCACCTGCCTAAAACCCCATTCGCGCACTTCTACCAACTTCGCATAGTTTGTTACCCCTTAATTCATTCGCAGCAACGATTTAATGTAACTTAGCACTTGAGTAATAATTAAAGGACACCAAACTATGAGAAGTTGGTAGAAGTGCGCGGTGTTTTATTTCAGTTGGTTTCTTTAGTACGGTATTACTTGAGGCCTCGTTGGAAAGGGGTCACCCTCCTGAATTCAGGTCAGTTGAGTTTGCCAAAAAATATCAACGGGCTCGGGAGTTATGCCCTCTTTTATGATTTAAAGGCCCTGAAGAGGCTAGACTGTCTCTGACTTATATTGAGGCACCTTCCAGCTTGTTGAAGAGTCCCCTTGTCTGATCTTGACTTGCTCACTTAACTAATCCAACTCAATAATTCATTTTAACAAATACCACACATACCTGTATGAAGATTCAGCGCGGATAGATCTGGTGGCGATGGAATCTCTGGTGTTTGCACAATAGCACCGCGCACATCCCGAACGGCAGCCAGAAGCTATAAGGACACAAAAATATCACAAATCATACCACCAAAAACATAAAAATAAATACGAACATGCTTATTAGTCTCCCTCCAAGCTGATGCTGCCTGTGGATCATGTATATACGTAGCAACCGCCTTGGCATCCTGCACCATCGCTGGCAAAATCCGTTCTAGGCGATTCGCTGCATTTGTTAGATTCGCGGTAAATTCCGGATCCTCACTATTGTCGGCCTCTTGTTTGGCAACGAGCAGAACCCGATTGACTAAGCGTGCAATATTCGAAGTATTATCAACCATTTTCTGCGGCTGCCTATTCCTGATCGCCTCGTCGCACAGGAAGGTGTATTTCTGCATTTGCTCTTCGGACGTCTTGATAAAGTCAGCTGGATCGGTGGCCTGATCGCATAACGTGCGCATTCTCAACACCGTATCAGCATACTGCTGCTTCAGGTTGTTCAAGTGCTCCTCGGCTGCCTTGCTGGTTGGGTAGGTCATGCGTATTCGGCCAGCTGATACTAGTTGAGGTGTCAGGCTGTCCACCTGTGCTGCAGATGATAGCAATACTTCGGCAATTTTCTTATTACCGCCAGATCCACCGGCAGCAACCATTCGACTAGTTTTTGATGCACGATCACTAAATGCTTGGAGATTATTTGATTTTTGATTGAAATTCTGTTCCCGGCCAGGTGTTCCTTCAAGTACACTAACCGCTTCAGAGAATTGCTTCAACGGCGTCGACACATCCATGAAGTCCTCCACAACCCGATTAACTAGAGCATTTTGGATGCGCTGCTTAAGCTCGTGCAGTTTCTGATTCAATTGTCTGGCAATCTCTTGACCCTGCGGATTGTGACCAAGACCGGATGCGCACAGCTTGGAGAATCGATCTGACAGGCCTTCGACTTCGTTGCATAGTTCTAGTATTTCAGTTTTTTGATGTCCCGGGCAGCCTTCAGCAACTTTGCGTCCCTCATCAACAATAAGCGCGATCGCTCGCTTACCAAGACCCTTGTCCTCTATTCCGGGATTTTGGAGCCATCTGCATGCCTGCTCTAGTCTGCCTTGCACTGTATGAGCAGCTTGCTGTACACCAGCCTTGTCTACACCCATAACAGCACTCAAGACAGCTTGTTCCAAATTGCCAAGCTTATCGCGTATCTCGCGGGCAAGCGACTCAGACTGCGGCGTTTGTCCCTTACCATCGTGACGTAGCTCGCATAAGGCATTTGCCATTGTTGTTATATCATCCGCCATCCGTCTGATTGGCTGAGCATCTTGTGGCAGACATCTATCGGCGACTCGATGAGCATTCTCGATTATCTGCCGAAGGGCCTTCTCTCCGACGCCACCCTTAAGCGCGTACGGATTGGCCAGCCAGTCTGTGGCTGATTCCATTTTGTTACGGATGGCATTACTGATTTTCTTTAGCACTGTTAAGTTGTCCAATTCGCTGGTATCTTCATCGTAGGTAGTAAGCTGAAGGACGCGGATTATTTCCTGTATTTCATCGCTCATTCTCGATGCTAAATAGTTTCGGTTCTCTGCTGCTTCGTCGGCACCCTTTCCGCCTTGTTCCATAATGTGTATATAGACCTTCATGCTGCATATTAGTATTGGTGCTAGAATCTTCACTTGCTCTAAACATCGCACGAGAATTTCGCTGTGCACTTGATGTGTTAGCTCCTTCTCGCGTGCTCCGACTTCTCGGGAGACCTTACTCAGGCATGGACTTAAATCCTTCAGGAATTGTATCAAGTCTTCCATAGTGTCTATGACTTCGGCTATTGCTAAGTAATCGAGGACTCTTTTACATTCTTGTATTATTTTCCGTACTTCCGATTCATCGAAGCACAGCAGGAGCGCCGATGTGCCTTGAAGGATGCCGCGACTGCCTTCGATTAATTTTTTTCGAGCTGGTCCCGAATATGGGTCGCCTCTAAGCATCCCAGACGCCTCCTCCAGCAGCTGTGATGCATTTTCGACTCTAGTCAATGCCGATGGCATATCTTGTCGAAGAATCTTATCATCGGAACTGTTTATTGTTTCTTTGCCCACTTTCACCAGATTTGTAACAGCCATCGAGACTGCCTGCACTGGCCGGCAAAGATCTGGCATGGCGTTGCCATCTTCGGCTTCTTCATGGAGGATAACTAGACGGGAAACCTGCAATTGAAATTTGAGTTAGTTTTTTCTTAATTAATTAAAGTCGACCTATTTCTAAGGGATAACAATTCGGCATAGTTGAGGTCGTTTTTTGAATTGTGGGGCTCGGAACCATATTCTGGCATAGTCTGAGAAGGAGCTCACATTAAGGAAGGGCACCAGCTTCTCTGGACACTCCACCGTTTTGTTCCTTTTGCCTATTTTAGCCCCATTTGCTTAAATCGTGCTCCCATATTGATGAGCGAAGCCTCGTTGCAAAGAACTCGCCCTTCTGACTCTAGCCGGGGTGAAATTTAATTCACAGAAGGTCCCTAACAGTCCATTCAAAAAAGGCGCTCCAGCAATTTTCACTTTTACTATAGGGCTTAACGAATGGGGCTCACTGACATATAGATGGATCCTTGTTGGAAGGGGTCGCCCCCTTGGACTCAGACTAGCCAAACAATTTCAATAAAATTAATTCAAATTTTGAATCATAGGAATGCAGTCTTGCATTGGTGCAGATATTAGTTACTACATCAACCATATTTAAGCAAAGACAACCAATCTCAAATCTAGAAAGGTTCATGTATACACTTATCATTAAAATAATCGAATTTCCACTAAAACTAAAATAATTAAATAAATTCCACCCTTCGCCGCATTATCAAAAAAATTATTTCAATTAATTTTTTTAATAATTCCTCTTACAGGTGCAAAAGAATATTTTAAAACAATATTTTTTTATGAGACCACCGAAAATAACGAAAAAACCCGTTACTGAACGAACTGTCATATTTTAGAACATGGACAGGAATTATCTTGTTCAACTCGTTTTTCGTGGAGCAAAATTCTATTTTAATTAATAAAAACTGTGAGTTAATATAAATCAATAATGAATATTAGTGAAATAATAATTTTTCTTTAAAATTAGGTAGAAAAATTCATGTGAACAAGGTGTTAAATGAGGTGAAATGATGAAAAAAAATTCTACTACTATGCAAATGTGACGCCATTTTGTATGATGAAGGAAATTAATTTTAATTGTAAGTTTTTCCTTTTATTTTATATTATTTCTTACATTGTTTAAATGTTTTCTAATTAAAATATTACCGGGATTTATTACTATGTAATCTTACTGTGGCAAAAACAGGGTCAAAGCCTGGGGTCTAGTTTTAATAAATATCGAAGTCGCGAAAACTTCTATATGGGGCTCTTAGCCAGTAATTTTTATAATTTACTTTCTTACAGGAAATACATATGTATATTCTCGGTGGATAAGAAGACAATGTGAATCTGGAGGAATATGTATATTATCGGTGGATAAGAAGACAATGGGAATCTGGAGGATTTTCCAGCAGCATCTAATAAGAAAATCAAATCGTCTACGGTAAGTTACTTGGCTAGAAGTAGGGTAGAGGGTGGCAGGTTGATACAATACAAATATTTTTATGTATTTTTAATAGTTTAAACTACCCTGGATGAAGTCCTTTGACAACCAACACTGCAGCTAGACGGATCAGCAGCCTTTAACATCATGGAGAGGAGCTAGACGGATCAGTAGCATTTAACATCATTGAGAGGAGCTAGACGGATCAGCAGCTTTAAACATCATGGAGAGGAGCTAGACGGATTAGCAGCTTTAAACATCATGGAGAGGAGCTAGACGGATCAGCAGCTTTAAACATCATGGAGAGGAGCTAGACGGATCAGCAGCTTTAAACATCATGGAGAGGAGCTAGACGGATTAGCAGCCTTAAACATCATGGAGAAGAGCTAGACGGATCAGCAGCTTTAAACATCATGGAGAGGAGCTAGACGAATCAGTAGATTTCAACATCATGGAGAGGAGATTTGGAGGATATGGAAATTTAACGAAAATTTTCCGAAAAATTATTTTGGTGGTAAGTACCCTCTTTTTGTAGTTTGCCCCTTCTTCAAACTAATTGAGATTCTCCAATAGCTAACTATTTTTTTTTTTCTTTTTTACAGATAACCACCTTGTGCTGTGTAGTGAAAAAGTGCTAGTGCTTGTGTTTAAGTGTAGGTAGGGGTATTGGATTTGGGAAAGGCGGTGAGTACCATTATTTCTACACCTAGACATTTAGATCGCGAGAATAGATTTAAGTTTTTTGCATCATATAATAGTTTAACTTAGATTCAGGACTTATCGTTTTTAGCAAGTAAGCTATATAAACATTTCTTTCAGGGTAGTAGTAGCTTTGGCCAACATTAGCGGACAGCTGCTTAGCTGCAGTTGCCAGGCGGCTCAAGTCACGGGTCTCCCCCGATTTTTAGCAATCTCTTTAGTGGGTATGAAAGCTGCCATCTGTTTATCGAGTGGCGCGATATTCGGGTGTCACTTATCTGCCTGATACTGGATGGTCACACCATCGTTTCATTGTCCCGGGGCTTTGACTCGTTTGTGAGGGGTCGAGCTTAGTGGAGTTCAGCCTGGTTCGCAACTTGCAGGCAACTGTGAGTGCTAGGGGCCGAAGTGAAGTCATAGGATCGGAGTCCCCTTCGGGAGCGGACACCTTTTCTTATGCAAGGCTTATTAGTTTAGATAAGATTGATGCTGACATATCGTCTACCTCGCACTAACAGATCAAATTTGTGGGGACACAGGCAACTGTGGTAGGGTTGTGGGCTAGCCAACTGTGAGCTGGCACAGAAACGGGGAAATCAAACTAGCGAAGGGTCGTCTTTATGAAGTGTCAATCTTGTTAGGATGTCACTGGGTGATCTTCTAGATATTTAAGTAGGTTTATTCATGGAAATTTGTCTGATCAAATTGTGAAAACTAATTTGCTACAGGCAACACTTTCAATGAACCGATGCTATTCTTCCCCGATCATGGGACGAACCGCACATTCAATATTTTTATTAGGTATTGAATGGGTCCAGGCAGTGTCAGCTTATGGACTTTCGGCCACATTGAGGGTGTAGCCTGAAGCGGCGCTTGCTTCGAATGCCTAGCGAAACATTATGTGGAGCTACGCTAGATGTATTTACATGTTATTTTCACCCTTTGACTTAGGTATTAGATTTAATTTAAGAAAATGAAGATGGAGGAGAGTCAATTGAAGAAATAAACACAAGAGAATCCCCAAAGTAAATAAAATGGACATCATTGCAGCGACATCATCAACTAAAGGAAGATAAAGAAATGCAGAAAATGAATAACAACGTTAGAATTATCACACCACATTTTAGGTAGATTAGTAAAATGGACATCATTACAAAGACATCATCAACTAAAGAAAAAAAAAGAAATACAGAAAATGAATAAAAACGAAACATTAGAATTATCATACCACATTTTAGGTAGATTAGCTCTAAAGCCGGTATCCCAATGCATCCGCTCCGATTGAAACCACCTTTCCTCACTCCATATAAGTTCTAACCAAAGTTCGAATTTCAACGGAGCGAATGCATTGGGAGCCCGCCTTAATTTTTAAGTGACTTAAATAACATTTGCCAATATTAAACAGTTTAAAGCGAATTGTTTTACTCTGTTTAGGCACACTCAGACCCTCCCCTGAAAAATATATTGGCTCATCTTGTTGTGTCTTCTCTCGTAATACCTAGGGCTTAGCTTATTTATTTAGTTTAATTATAGGTGCATATCCTGTCCTCGTTGTTTTTAGATTCGATTTTTAGGATTTGTGAGTCTTCCCCCCTTTTTACTTTTTTACATAAAATTTATTTAACTACAAGATTATCTTTAATAAATTAAACTATAAAATAGAAAACGAACAACAATTTAAACAATGATATTAAAGAAGGTGAAAACGTAAAAAGCAAAAGGATCAACAAAACGAAAAAATTAAAGTGGCAAAACAAAGTGAACCGATTAGACATTATTTTTTTTATATATTTTTTTGCTTTTGTTATGATACCGCTTTCAGATTTTCTTCAAGCTACTTCCTTTCCCGTCCAATACCCCCCATCATTCAAGAATGTACAATCAACAATATCCAATCAACAATCTTCAATCAACAATCTACTATTGACCAAAGTTTGTTTCGGGTTTGAATCTTTTTTAAATTTTTAATTTTTTTAAATTTAAATATTTTCGATTAATTATTAATTTAGCTTATATTATTAATAATTTTATTAATTTTAGTTTATATAAAATGAAATTCGACACAGTATATATCTTATTAAACCGTCGTGTACGGTAGCCGGTTACTCTTTCCTGTACGGGAGTTATTCGTGTAGTTTGAGTCGAGCTTGATAAATAAAGACGCAGCTAGATTAGACAAGAAGGCGACCAACATACAACAAGCAGCCCCACGCCAAGTGACACGATATAATTGACTCTTAAACAAAACCTGCACTCAACAATATATTAATAAAATAAACAATTTTCAATCAACAATCAAGAAATCAAAAAATATATAGTGATCCTAGTGTAATTGTGATTGAGATTTCATTTCATTTATTTATTATAGTTAGAGATAAGCGTGATTCGCGAGTGAAATATGTAATTATTAATGTGCCACGTTGTCACTTGGCTTGGCTTATGAGGAACTTTCTAAGAATATATTTCTGCATACTACTACTACCTGGAACGCATTTACCAAAAGGTGAGTCGAACAAAATATTATGTTGTCAGACGGATGAAAGGGGAAACACACGTTCACTGCACTGCAGGTAGATGCCCTGTTATAGCCAAATCCATGCAGTAACACACTAGGCAGTTACGTTATAGAAGACTTAAGGGCTCCTCAGTCCGCTTAACAACAACCTAACTCTAGGTACACGGGTTTGTTGAATCAAAAGATAGGGTGCAATACTTTGTCAGAACTGAAAATATCCAGAATGACCGAGCTTATCAAAGCGACATATACTTGGGTTGCAGTAATTTATTATATACACAAGAAGTTCGCCGGTAGATGTTCTTGCTCTAAAGCCGCATTGCTTGTCGCGTAGAATTTCGATTAGATACAAGATTGATTCTGTCTCCAATAGATGGAATAGAAGTAATTTATATTGGCCAATTCTTTAGATTGATGCAATCCATAATCTTTAGACCTGTCCAAGCTCTACCACCCTATTCTATATTGTGACCATTCACAAGTCACAAGCTTGTGACTGCTTTTATGATATACTACCCATATTTCTGTGGTAACGAATTAGTCATTCTTTATTCTTGCCAGTGTCTACTATTGAATTCGTAAACCCTTTCTCGATTTTTTGTTATTTTATCGAAGTTTATGTATTGTGTTTTACATTTAATCACAACAGGACCTTCATCTATGACATAGCCTTAATAGACTATATTTATATCTGACTGTAGCTAATAGACATTCTCTTGATATCTTTTTGTTTGAACCTATCCAATACCATTTAAGTGGTGATAAATAACTTCTCTATCGCTCTCTCCTTCAAAAGGAAAGAAAAATGGTAGCCATAAATCCCTCGAAACAGCCCCAGAGATTATAGCATCAAAGCCAGATTGGAGCCAATGACAACATTCAACAAAATTTTTGTTCCATTCGCAACTTATATATGACTCACACCAACCACTCGTAATCTTGTTTGGTCTAACTTCATGATTGCATTTAATCAAGCATGAAGTAGCCACCAGTAATGTCTAAAGATACTCGCAAAATGGGGTGTGAAAATTGCGTGACTTATTGTGATTTTCTGCAAATCAAGAGCCCGCACACACGCTCCGTCACGAGTCAGACATTCACTGGGCCATATACGACCGGATATATAGTGTACATGATACGTTTTTTTTCCTGCTTAATTGGAAGTTGCTTTTTATTCCCCTTTCTCTATTTTTAGTATCAGCGGCATTAGGTTGCCGGCTGACGTTCCTTTGGCAGCATGTCTGCTTTCTTTTAACTTGCACTTTCGAACAGACCTGTGATTTTTCCTTAAGGCGGTGTAAACATCTTGGAGCACTTCTTGCTGCTAGTCTGCGCACTTAGTTGTTTTAGTTGTCTCTTCTGTGATGCCTTAAAATAGAAACGAACAGACCAAGTCCACTATTCACAACTACTTAGTCTTGGTTCGGATAGCACATGCATTAAAGTGGGGGCTTGGAATAGGTCAAAGTAATTTACTCTCAGGGTGGCGTAGTTGCTTTTTTTATCAATCACCAATCAATGGTCCCTGCACACTCGTGGTGTCCATGTGGAGCTTCTGTTTTCTTATAGATCCATCTCTCCACCCGCTGATCGTTCTATTATATCACACGTCTATCTTTGTTCATATTGGATATGTCTGGAATCAAGTTATCGCGATATAATAGCGGCTCTTATTAGGCCTCCTCCAGTGGAGAGACGCGTGACCATAACGAGCCCGGCGACTACTCTGGAACTTGTGATTGAGTCAATCTACCACGACAATATCTCACTCTGCCAATTAAGGCGTCTGTTACAGTTATGGAAATCCAAATGTGGAAATCTCTCATGGAAATGTCTTCATATACTCGTAATCTTAGAGATTGCTACCGATGCCTTTTTCAGAGGGGGCAAATATTGTGCACTAATTAATGGAGAAGCAACGATTTTATTTTGTCGGGTCGGGCTCGACGCTCTAGCACCAAGTCTTGATGAATCTTTTAAGAGATTCTTCGTTTTTCTGGTTGATTGGATTTAATAAAGACCAAACTGAACCGAGCTAGAGCAGTTGTTCAGACATTTGGTAAACATTATCTATGACACAAAAACAAACACAAAATTCCCCTCTATACACCCGCCCGGTCCAGTTGGTCTATCAGACACGGAGACTTAACATAAACCAAAAATTTACAAATTCATGCGTGTAGGCTTCCTTCTAGTGGAATAGCAGCAATTTGGCAAATTGCCGGAAAGGTGCTTTTAAGATGGTCAGAATTCATTCTCAAAAAGAAAAAATCCATCAAGAAGACGAAAAACAATCTTTTCACTTCAATCCTCACTGAGGCTTAACGAAATCGCCTACATTTCAGCGGTCGTGCTTTTAATTTTTATTGTTTTTTTTTGTTCTTAATTTATTTTGAAAAACAAGAAACAGAAATAAAATAAAATTATGAACGCTAAGATTTCACACAGGTGGATTTTTTGGTCCAAGGTCAATCCACATGTTTTCGTCTCAGATCTTTTTTTTTAAATACTAGATTTTCTTTATTGACAACCACCAGTATTCATTGGACTGTCTATTAAAGTTGCTTCTGTGTATCAATATCGGAGAATATTGAATTATGCGACTTCGGTTCGTCATTAATGCAACCGGAAACCCAAATGCCAGGCCATATGGTTGATATTATCGTCGATCGGTTGATAAATATACACCTACCTACACCTGGTTGCGGGGAATTCATTTATGGGGAATTTTTTGGAATACTTTAAAGCCTACAGATGTTTTCTTTACTGCTAATATAAAATCAATTTTTTTTTTTGTTGGTTTTGCTGTCTCCATTTATAACATTTTGGTCAAGTCCACAAGTATTGTATTACTAGGATTACCCTGACGATATTAATTTTGTTTTTTGCTTATGTATTGAATGTTGCGTGGAAGCGAGATATTAGAAATATAGAATGTCTTACTTTTTGTTCAATCTATTAATTATTAAAATTCATATTTTATGATATACTCAAACGCTATCCAAGTCCCTGTTGGACTCTGTCCTCCCGAACTCTCTTTTTCCAGTCGGTTCTCTTTCGTGTATCTTCTATCATATCATTCATGTACCTATGTCTTGGTCGATCTACGCTACTTGGTCCCAATAGTTTATCATTGAAAATCCGTACTAGCCTGAACTAGAACTTCTGCCAAAGATTGTGCCACGTGACGATCACAAATGGCGTTAAGGTGCCTTCGTACGGCGTTAGGTACTTTCGAGAAAATCTTTTGCGTAAGAAAGACAGTAAGCTAGGAAAATTTTTAGATTCAACCAATCATATCTGTTTTGAGCTTTAAAGTCTTCCCCAAAAACCCTATAAAAAGAGGTTTCCAAATACAAGGTGTCGGATGTCTGAGGTCAGATCCGGACATTGTCGGGTTGGAAATCATCCAATTTCAAACGAAATTTAATTTTGCGCCCATGTATTCGATAGGCCCTTCTACCATTTGCTGTGAGCGTAGTATATTATTGTGCCCTTAGCTCTTCTCGATCGAGAAACCTACATGACGCCAGTAAGTAAACCCATGAGGAGATGGATAGAGTCTTGAACGGTTGAGCCAAGGCTCGAGCGCCATTGAATGGATGGAAATAATTATACTTATAGCCGTAAAGCATAAAAATAAGAACTGAACATTACCTTTTTGTTTATTACTCTTTTATGTGGCCTTATTCTCACCATCCGTAAATGCTTTAACCTGGACAACATCGAAATTAATAACCGACACTTATTGCTCAATTACCGAACCCCCGGACGACAATATTAAAACAAATAACAAAAACGTTATTTCACAGTTACTGAATTTGGGGAGTATATTTAAAACAACCGCAGATCCGCAGAGTAAAAGTACTCAGTCTCAACAATAGAGGTGATGCCCGTCAACTAATATGTTCTGCTAATTCCGCCTCTTGAATTAGCGTGACTTTTCTGCAGCACGTCTACGGAACGTCGTCCAGATCAATCTTATCATAGAATGACATATGTATGTACCAAAAAACACGTTCAAGAACAAAGAGCATGGTAACTACTCCCCGGTAAGCGCGCGCGATAACGACTTGCATGGAGATTTATAAATCTCTTTCGTTATAGATGAAATTAAAAAATATACGGCAAAGCTGGTCTCCTTAATAATGCCCCCTGTTCCTGCTTGTTCAACTCTGATAAGTCCTCTTGTGTCGGCGCGACATTACGTCTAAAGCAGAGCTATAAACTTTCCCAGATCAGCGTTAACATAAAATTAATGGTTGCACCTTCTGACCAGTTTTAATTAAAACATGGCTGGTGTTTCAGCCTGCGAAGGCTAGTATCGGAATGTTTCTTGTAGGGATCCTATTTCATCCATTAAGTTTTACTTTTCTCATTATTGCTGCCTCATGTTGAAACTTTGTCACAGAACTCATTCATCACGGAAGTTTATTGTATTGCACCCTCGTAGACCCCTACTTGTGTTCTACACTATTCTATCGTCATATTGAACTATTATATCTACTTTTCTGCATGCCCTTTTATCGCCTTTGGTAGTTGGGACTGAATAAGGTGTTTTGTCCTGTCCCAAAGGAGGAAATTATTGTTTTTATGGGTGATGTCAAGAGAATAAGTACTTAGACTACCCTTTCATAATCTGGTCCTCAAATTGGAAGGTACAATAAACAGATTGTGCTTGCAGATTTCTTCGATTTTCTGAGGGTCTTCGATAATACTTTATTTGACGTCACAGAAAGGGCTCCACAAGAGAAGCTGCTAGTGCGAGTGCTATCCAGCACCTACGCCCTACTAGCAGTGACAAAAGTTGGTTTTCATCCCCTATTTGCAAGCTTAGTCATAACAAGAAATTCTAGGGGTTTATATCGGTACTACCGCAAATAGAGTGGTGACCATTTGCATCATAACCCATGACCAATTGCTAGTTTGTCTTGCGACAAAGCCAGTTCTTGAACCTCCTGGTGTGACACTATTGCTACATCCCCAGACGTAAGGAGAATTTCCTGGCAACCACTACCGGTCGTTCAAACTTACGGTTCAACCCCATCTATTCCAACCCTCCCTGACTTCGGCTAATCTATACTACCTTTCTTGCTGTCCTTCAAGCTAAGCTTATTACTACCTATATGACATGACGGACTGGTAATACAAAGAGTAACACCTGAGCTTAGACTAGATTTAGAATTTGATGTAAATTATTTAAAAGAAAAAGCTCGGCATTTGGATAGTTTAGCTAGTTTACATTGTGAACGTTGAAACTACCCTCAAATAATGATGTCACACTCCGGCTGGGAAGATAAAAATCCGGAGATCCATTCGGAAATAGCTTCGAAGGCTGAAGTGGAAGCTTCATTACTAATATTAGGACTTCGCAAGAATATGACATGTATGCAAAGAAATGTTATTAAAATCAGTAGATGTACTATTGTACAACTTCTGAACGGCCACGTCATTTCTAATATATACATGACTACTCACCTATGGTGGAAGAAGTTGAGCACTAAGGTATTCCCAATCACCTAAATCAGAATCAGATGTGTTTTGGGTATCACTTAGTGCAAGTAAGATAAGACTAATAATTTCCAAAAAAGCTGCAAAACTCGATATGCAAAAATCATCCGTCTTTATTGTGCTCTAATTTATTGATAGTGATAATAATCAATTATTATTCACGTTTCATATACACATATATATAAATATGTATACATATATTATTATCTCATCCATGCTGTAAGCTTTTCTATCTTTAAAATTTTAGCTAGCAGCAAGCAAGCACCATTTTTGTTGCCTTGTTGAAAAACTGAAAATCGGAATGAGTCATGGGACTACTTCTTCTCTGTCTCTAATATAATAATCACATTTAAGAAAACTAAAAATATCTACCACGAAACATATAGGCAAAGGCAACCAGCAAGAAACTATGGGACATAAATAATTATAACAAACAGAAATATGGGATTAAGTAATGTGGTTTCAAGGTGTAATTTATTATATTTATTAATTAATAAATTTTCTTTAATAAACTTACCTGTTGAGCTACAGGCTCTAGAATACTTTCTATCGTCTTGGTGTGAAAAACTGGCATTTTGAATTTGTTTCAAAAAGTTCTTTATCTTTCACTTTAAAAAAAATTTAATATTTTTTTTATTAATTTCTATTTCTTTTCCTTCTTATTTGTTAATTTTAGTGAGTATAGAGGAGCAGGAGGGGTGTAGGTATCTTGTTTTTTGTTGTTGAGAGGGAATTTGAGTTTATTTTTATTTTTTGTTAATAGTTGTGTTGTGTAAACAACAGAATTTCATTATAAATATTTAGAAAAAATTGAAAACCTATAAAATTGTTTAGAATTATCACGAAAATCTTAGTCATCCATATATCTCATTATTAATATTAATGTTTGTTTAGAGGGAGAGAATGAAAGGATCCATTATTTATTACTCATCCTTGATTAATCAGAAAACGAATCACTTTACCCGTCCTCTTTTAGTAAAAACCCCGAAATGTAAACAAATTTTGCAAACTAAAAAACAAAAAGACAAATTTACAACGATTTGTAAATATGTTTTTAAATATAAATAATATTATGTAAATTTACTTCCAATCTTTTCAAAAACATACAAGTATTAGATAATATTTCGCGCAAACAAATTAAAAATCAAATTAAGCATAAATAAATAATCCTTTTCCCTCAATTTAATTGTAGTTTATTTCATTTTTTTTTTTAATTTTTATTAATTGTTTATTATTATTATCATCATCACACTAGTTGCACTATTTAAATAGTTATATTAAATAGTTCTTTATCCACATAATATTATAACCAAAAAAACAGTTGAATTACAACTCTGCAACGTTCTAGTAGTAACAATAATTCTACAATCAAAAACAAAAAAACGAAACACATAAAAAACGATCTTTTTACGAAAGAAACTGTTGTAAGATTTATTTTAAAATCTGACTTCATGGAAATCCATAAACAAACATTAAGAAAATATGGACAAACTTTTATTTACTTTGCTTTTGGTTTTTTTTTATTTTGGTTTTCTTATTTTTCTGTTGGTTTCTAAAAATTTATACACGAAACAAACCAAACTATACACCACACGGACGGTGTTGTTCTCGTCAACTTTGAAACTAAACAACAAACTGAAATTTTTTCAACATGTTACTACACCTTCGCCGTCCATAGAGAAGACAAGCGACCAAGTCTTCTTCTTCTTACTATAGTCTATATACACTATAACGAAATTCTTGTTCTCTACTCCAATCTTCTTAAAGATATAATACACCATACTCTGTTTTCTATGGTGTAGATGTAGAGAGTTTATCGTTATGGTTATATTATACAGTACCGTAGCAAAAGCTTTTATAAAGAGCTTTTCTTTTTCTTAGTCTATATACTATCATTTTTATATATGAAACTTTTCTTAAACCAACAATATATATAATCCCACAAATTCCACACAAATCTCATATTATGAAAAGAGCGCTAGTATACTATATGGGTAAGCTTATATCCAGAATAACTAGAACACGACGGGGCACACGTGTCACAATTTAAATATCAAAACTAATATCACACAAGACCCTCTATATTTATTATCAACAAGCATTACCTATGATGCAAAAAAAAGGTGTTCACAATTTGTTCTATTTACATTAGATTTGAGAAATTTATTCACCTATGATAACAAGGAACTTAGGTGATAACAATAACAACAACAATAAAAAAATAAAACAATAAAACAACAACAATATCGACGCGCAGCTAACCAACGCACCACAACGGAATCAGACATTGAACTGAATATGAAAAAGCTTAGAAAGCAGATAAAAATGGACAGAAGAAAACTTGAACCAAGTAGAAGACTCCCCATATAGGAGCTCCATAAGAGCTGGACATATTATATCCGGCTTCGTGTTCGTAACTTAGTATAGCGAGAGGCAGGCAGGCGGTACAGTATTCCTCCGCTGCCCCATGTTTCAGTGGTGCCAGCTCTAGTATGGAAACTTCAACTTTAGGTGGAGCAAAATATGGTGCAAGTCTAAAAAAATAGCGTAGAAACAAAAGTAGAGCCCTATCTCGTTAGGAATTTATTTTATTTTCTAATACTTACTTCTCTACTTTAAATTTTTATTAACTTTTTTTCATCTCCATCCATTTTCACATCCAAAGCCCCTTTCTGACCATCTCTTACACTGAGGGAATCTGGGGCCTGGACCTCAAAACCCTACAGTCATAGAAACATCTTGAATTACAGACTACCTTTCTTCCTAGATTGATAATCAGGAAGGCCTTTTTCGCAGGGTCACCCTCAAGAAGAGTGTAGAGAACGGGAGACGTCCTGCAATAATTTGATCTATGGATATCCACTGTCGACTGCAAGACATCAGAGGATGTTGGAGCAGGGATCTATCTAGAGAACAGTAACAGTTCACTTACCTGGCACCTTCTGGTGCAAGCTAGTATCTACGGAGGTACTGAAAGTCTGCCTGCCTCCTACTCAAGAATATTGGGGATTTCCATAAATAGGCAAACCTCTATAAGAGCTCTAGATTCAGTAATAATGCGCTTCAAGCTAGTGGAGCGATGCAGATCTGAGCTAGATCGGCGCCGTAAATTTGTCCTTTGCCGCCTCTCTTAATTCGACGTAGACTTCTTTTGCTGCCAAAGGACCTTCCCACGATGTTCACGTCATCCGCATATCTAAGTAGTTGTACAGACTGTGTTGCCTTGGATGTACTTCTCTGTATTGACGTTTTCCTTATCACCCATTCTAGGGCCAGGTTGAAAAGCATGGGGCTAGTCCATTTCCTTCTCTAAGACCTTCTCGCACTTCGAACCATTCTCTTACTGCATTTTAGATCCTTACGCTTGCCAGTGAGCTATTCATTACGCATTTGATCTGTCGTACTAGCTTTGAGGGGACTCCTAATTCCAATAAGATCCTGTCTCTCTGTTTATCGAGTCATATGCCTGTTATCCTTTATTATAACACACAGAAAATCCAAGGCCCTTTGACCACCATCTCATTTCATCATCTCGAATTCTTTTCTGGTTGACTCTGCTATGTCAGCTTCTACCGCTAAGTATTCCATTCCAAAGTCAAAGAACAGGGTCTTCTTCAAGACATCGCGAAGTATATATCGGACTTCAATGTGGAAATCCACTGGACCCGACAATATACGTTTCCAGAGTTTGTCTAGACTCTTAGAAATATACCTATTTATATTCAGCCCATGCCGTAAAAGGATGGCTCAAACAAACCCACCAAATATCACCCAATAGCAATTACTTCTACTCTATCCAAAACCATGGAACCGATGATAATCAACAGAGCGTTTACATAGTATCTATAGAATCAGCCTAATCATAAATGACCAAACAATTCGGCTTCAAAAAAGCATCCACTGGCAATCTTTTAGTATGCTTTAAAGCTTCACACAATGTTCAATCGCCCAGGCACCTCTGCTCCATTTATAATCTTTATAATAAACATACTCTAGGTAAACTCCCGCCAGCTTCACCGCTTTGCGTTACTCGTACGCATTTCATAAAAACTGGCGACACATATTACAGTAGTATACTTGCTCAAAATCCCAAGAAGATTATGTAGTTTTGAATTCGCCTACAAAATAATTAAAAAAACTAATTTTTATTTTGAAAAATCCTTTTATTTCAAATAGCATTAGGTCTATACTGGCGTTATTTATACTTTCACAAAATAAAAACTAAAAATTTGAGCCTCCATCGAATGAATCTCAACTAGATTTTAATTAATGACTCTTTCATCTTCTGCTTGTTGGTTATTTGTACTTGCGAATTATAAATAGGGTGTTCTCGTTGCATTGTATTATTATTTATCTAATCTATATAAAGCTAGCAAATTTGTATTCTTTTTAAACAAAATATATTTTGATAATCATTATACACATTTAATTCAACAAAATTATTAATATTATTCATTTTTCTCAGTTCGGAAAAAAACAAACAAATCGAAACAAAAATATTCAGGAAAGTATTGAACAAAACATAAAACTGTTTAGGATTTCTGAAATAATATAATAATTAAGAAAAAATAACTGAAATGAATATTTGAAATTTGTTGTGTGTGACTACAGGGAATCTAATAACTAATAATTTATAAAGAGATACACAAATGAACTACTACAAGTGTTATAGAAATTCATAGCCGATTCCAAATTGAAATCCTCTCTGTACTTGATCGCCTCTTTGTCGCTGCATTGGGAAGCAATAATTGAATTCGATGCGTGCTCTTTCACCAAAGCGATATGCAACACCTAATCCAGCGGCTGATCTCATGTTGTCTGAAAATTATATTTTAGTTGATATTTTTTATGTGATCTAGACAGAAGGGAGGGGATGGTTTACCTATACTAAATGAGTTGCAGTTACCAAAATTGTAAAAGAAATGCGATCTTAAATTATTCCCAATTCGTCCTAGATAACTGTGGAAGGGTAAAGGGGTCCATAAATGCATTCCGATGGCCCAGTAGGACTGTAAACAGATTGTAAATTAGTCTTTATTTATTTTGAATAAATTAAACTTACATGTATACCACACGCATAGCCATCAGTGTGTGGACCAACACCGCCATGCTTAAATCCTCTTATTGTGAGCGGTCCACCGAGTGTGAATAGACTGCTTAATGGTACCTCCTTTGCTTGCTTTTCTACCTGTATCAATCCAAGTTTTGCAGATATTTGTCCAACAAATCCAGCAAATAGTGGTATGCTTAGCTCGGCATGCGTGTTGTTCATCTTGTATGCTATATTGCCACCATATCCACTAAATTCATTTGTTGTTTTCACATGCAATCCTTGAGTTGGAAACATGGTACTATCGCGTTGATCATAGGCTGTTACTATTCGGAATAGGGATATCATTCTGGGCCCGCAATGTTCACGGACAAAGAATGGAGTTCGTTTGCTGGCAGTGAATATTTCTCTAAATGACATTTCATATTGAAGGGAATGGGAGAGCTGTAATTATTAATAAAATTGTAAAGGATGTCGGAAGATAAAAAATACAAAACAACTTACCTCAAACGGAGCAAACGTTAAGAAGGAAAAATCTGTTAAAAGCCCAGTATTAAGAGTTCTGTATGCACTAACAGGGAAGGTAGCGGCATGCCGGAATACGCCCAAGGACACTCTAAACAAATAATCAGAATAAAATTTAATTATATTAAAAAGAATATAATTATCTATATGAAATATACTCAGGTCTATAGTTCTTCAATATCGTATGATAGTATGGTTTTGTTAATTTAACATTAACATCCGTTGTTTTGCAATTGCTATAACTAAATTGCACGCTAACACGTTCACCACGTCCCCATATGTTCGGTGATGCTAGCTCTGATGTTAAAGCACCCTCATTCTGGCCAATCTCTGTTCCAATAGCACCAACAATTCTCGATAGCTCATTACCTTCGAAAGTAATTTCATAACCATTATCGGTCGCTTTTTCGCCCCTACTTACGTCGATATTTATCCTAATATCCTTAAATATTCCTAATTCATTTAAGTACTGCCGCGCACTAAAAGATAAAAGCTAAATCTAATTAAAAATATCAAAGAAGAAATTAATTAATCCACAATTGTGTGGGGGAATTTACTTGTTGCATTCAACAATAACCTCCTGAAAGTTGGTGGCTTTGAAGAGATCCTCGGCGGCCCTTCGAACATAGTCATCGTATGTCCGTCCTAGTCCAGATATATTAACGCTGTCCACGCGTGCCTTTGAAGGAGTAAATTGTTACGTATAAATATAACCAGCGTAAAAAAGTAAAAAGTACCCGAAGTGTAAATGTTGTTAACTATTTTCTTTTGTCGTACGCGACATTTTAGCGCCATCTGCAACAAAGTATGTTCACAGCAGTTCTAATACGATCTAAAATCGGTAGCCCTAGAAGA
This sequence comes from Thereva unica, assembly GCA_949987705.1. Lineage (NCBI taxonomy): Eukaryota > Metazoa > Arthropoda > Insecta > Diptera > Therevidae > Thereva > Thereva unica. The sequence goes on from OX465286.1 coordinate 3,791,747, forward strand.
CATCCGCCGGTTTAACCGGTTGATAATAGGGTACCAAATTTCTGCTTAGGTCAAGTGTACTACTAGACATTGCACCATGAGTTGAACGACATGGCGGACTAGTGGTACAAAGGGTGATTCCTGAACTTGACCATACCACACCACCAGCTTCAAAACTTTCCCATCGCAGAAAGCCTTATAGGAGAATATCAAGCTGGTTTTAGGACAAACAAGTCAACATCGGACCAGCTGATGACCTTTAAGCAAATTCTGAAGAAAACCTGCCAAAGGAATGTAGATGTCTTTGTCAAGTTCCAATAGGCATATGACTCCATAAAAAGATAGAGACTGTACAAGATCTTATCGGAATTAGAAGTCCGAATAAAGCTGGCACGATTGATCAAATGTGCAACGAATAGCAGCTCACTGGTGAAAGTAAGCATCCAAAATGCAGTAGCAGAAGGGTTCGAAGTACCTCAAGGTCTTAGGTAAGAGGGAGGTTGGACTGGTCCCAATGCTTTTCCAACCTCGTCCTAGAATGGGTGATAGGAAAACGCGTGTCCAGATAAGTACGTCAGTAGAAGCACAGTCTGTACAATTATAGACAATTTCCTACAATTTCGAGAAAGGCGCTTCGAAGCCTTAAAAGAAGTTTCGCTGACGAAGCTGAAGGCCGTGCCTCAATCAGCACATGCTGGAATGGTCGTATTGCACTCAGATGGGGCTACTTTGAAGGCGACAAAATTCATTTAACATTCGGGTACTTTTTCACAGAAACAAGTAAGCCACTTCTAGCATATGCTTCAGGAAGGAGAGTGCTCCTTGTTTTAAATGTTTTTGGAGCCCGTTCATCCTGTTTTTTATGCAATTAAACACTAGAAAGAAAAAAAAACTCACTGGAAATGTTGCAAAGTCCACATCACGTTTTGTTGTTGTTTTGTTTGCGGTATGCTGATGCTGCGTTGGCGGTGCCTCCTAAAAATAATATCATAAACAGTGATGAGCTCATTCTTCTCGTCTATATTTCATAGAGGCCAAGAGCAAATCAAGCAAATTCAGGCAATTTCATTTTATTTTCGTGCAACTCTCGCTAAGGTTACGCAAACATCACATCGATATACTCACCCTTGACTTTCGAGCACCCATTTCTCTTTTGGTTAATAATTTTCCTGCGGTTTCACCTTAATAATTACTGAGAATCTTTAGATTGTATATGGTGTGTTATTGCACGGAAATTGTTATTTAATTGAATAGTTATTTGTCCATTGTCACATTTCCCGGTGTTTAGGGTCTAACCTGCAGCCACTTTCTCCACTAGCGAACGCGGTCACGATTTTTACACAATTTGACAGTTCTAATTTTGTTGATGATTGACGTGAGGTTGCCTTTTCGTTATAAATGAATATTTTCGGTCACAAGCTTTCGTTATGTTTGCGCATTTGATATTTTCAGGTTCATGCAGTCGCTGTGACACTTGATAGTGAACGGTTTGTTTGTTTGCTATGTACAGGAGCGTATCTAAGATTCTAATTTTTCTAATTCTAGAACCTAATTTTGAAATTGTTCTGTGTTTCCTCCATTTAGAACTAGATGTCACCTTTAGTATGATTTTTGTGTGGGATTCTGTCCATACTGAAGAACTCTACTTCTCTACCTAGATCATGCAGAAGATCTTCCCTTGTTGAGCTTAGGTTTTGCTGATAGTTAACACACTTTTTCTATTTACTTTATGGCGGAAAAGCCAGGCTTAGTACCCTTAGAACTACAAGCGTCTTTTATAATTCAAATTTTGAGCAATGTCTAGTAGAAAACTTAGTTTCAGGATAGAAAGGAATGGGATCGGTATAGGGAGGCGCGTTTGTTAAGATCTCTCCAATGCTCCTCTGCTAGTTTTTAAAGATAGACCAAGGCATTCCAACCCTTTCCTTTCCAGCAAGGAAGGTGGCGGTCGTGCCCTTCCTAGCCAGTTCGACAGCTTTACAGTTTCCCTTTATATTTCGGTGACCAGCCACCGCTATGAGGAGGGTCCTGAGCTGCTGAGCCATCTCGTTAAGAGATCTGCGGCATTCAGAGATAGTTCTGGAGTTGTTAGTGAAAGAGTGCAGGGCCTTCAGAGCCACCTGAGAAGATGTAGACAGTTCGATTCCTGTCGCCTTGCAGGTTGATTAGGGCATGCGTAGGTGTGCAGCGAAGTGCCCCTGTTATGCATAACTCTGCCCATCTTTGCACTTTGTGTAGTTTGTTTAGCACAGTGGACTTACTCAAGGTTGGCCCCCGTATAGGAGGCGGACAATCGCGATGTAGATCCATCGTACTATGATGGGAAAGAAGTCCCGTTTCTTCCCTATGGATTTTTGCAAGCGAGTCTTCGCTTTCTTAATGCGCTCTTCTGTGTTTTCACTCCTGAGGAGCTTCAAGCCTTGGCTCCCAGAGATTTGGCACTGTTGCTAAATTTGAGACTAACATTGTTAAGCCGAGGAGGAGTTAGGGGTGGGGTTTTATACTTCCTCGTGAAGAGGACTAATTCTGTTTTTTCTGGGTTAAAGTTGAGTCCGCGGGTGGCAGCCCAGTTTGAAAGGGTTCGTAACGCCGCCTCTATGTCATGCCATGATTCACAGTCAGTGGGGGAAGTACTCCTCCTTACGGGGTACCTCTGTTGACGGCCCTTCAGACCGAGCAGTCGCCAAGGCTTGAGCTCACCATCCTGCCGGTAAGCATTTGATGGATGAGAGAAACCAACGACGCCTTGATCCTCAGTTTCGCCAAGGGCAGAGGTAAACGCTCCCTTTATGTCAAGGAAAGCTACTAATGTTAGTACTTTACGTAACCCTGAGGCTTCCGACATAGAGTCCACATGTTGCTGCTAAACCTATCGCAGGAGGTAGTTTTGTCCTTCCTTATTGCCATTTTTTATCTATCAGCTTCGACTTATAGCAGCCCCCGGGAGGTTGTGCTGTTGCTGCCTACCACCTATGTATGATGGAAACGATTTTAAAATATTATATTAAAAAAAAACTCATAAGACAAACTTGCAAGGATTGGATATAAACCAAAGAAATTATCCGATCTTCAATGATTTGATCAAGCAAAATTCGAGGTGATCAAGTCATCTGCCATAAAGAATTAAAATTGTTAAATAATTCACACGTCCCAGCCTTAATGTACTATCCCCCATTAGAACCCACTCACCATGATAAGTGACCACGAGCGAGAACACGAGAAAAAACCCCTCATAAACTCACCATAAAAAGAACCACAATAAATTAACTAAAAGGGCACGCGACTCACATTTTCCTGACAAGAATTTAGGTAAATCCCTTATCGGCGGCATGCCACTAGCCAGCAGAGTCATGATTACACTCCACATAGTCTCACCCAAGAAGCCCAGAAAGAGAGTGATTATGCCCATATATTGTGTGTTGCATGTCCCTATATATTCCCTAGCACAGAGAAGATGCGATGATGATGATGGTGGTGGTGGTGGTGGTAGGTAGATGTGGTAGACACCTGGTCACTACTTTACCTGATACTGGACCTATGGACGCGCAACAGGGACCTCAACAAACAGGTAGGAACCATCGAAGACGCACGAGAATGTAATAATAAAGCAGAGAAGGGCAAACAGTAGTTAACAGTTTCTTAACGTTCAGTTGCTAGTACGTGACTCTGTAGGAGCTACTGGCTACCGTCTTACGGCATAGCGTTGTTACCCAAAGGAAAGAATTAGCGTGTGTGGAAAAATGTCCGTTTGTGTTTTCCTCTTCCGTGGGGGATCTTTTTAGAATAATTTTGAATATTTCTCAACAAAAACAAAAACTAATCTTTAATACATTTCTGCCTTGTGTTTAATCAATACTAAAAAATGCAAGCCACAACAATAGAAACGATCGATCAGCAATTCCGATGACTCAATATGAACCTGCAAAAATCAGTTATGTCCAAATTGAGGCCCCGTTCGACTTCAATTAATTTCACAAATTTGGCTCGCAGTGTCACATTGCCAAAAGCGTTCATATATTCGCCCAGGTAACAGCCCATCATCGATCCAATCAATCGGGCAATCAGTACTGCAATTCTCCGACTGCAGCAACCAGAATCGAGCGCTATTCTGTGCTGTTGCCTCGCTTATGGCTTATCGATTCATTTAATTACTAACTTTGAATAGCCTAAGTGCAGTCGCACATAGAGACAGACACAGAGAAAGAGAGAGAGGCTGATCGCAGAGAGACAGAGAGGGTGTATACTTCATTTCTTAAATAAAAAATAAGGCTAACTTCTGCCATATAGCAGCACACAATGAAAAACAAAATCAAAACAAAAATTATTGAAAAAAAAATAAACAAAACCAAAAAATTTTAACATTCAAAAGCTGCGCGCGCAGTAATGAATAAACGATCGGCCATAAAACCTGAACGCAACAAACCGATCAAATCCAGCGATCGGTTTGCGTTTCTGTTTAATTGATATAATGCGCATGAATTGTTTTGTTAATAAAGGTATCTCTCTATCGTTGTCCATTCGCACTCTGTCTACCTGTGCCTGTGTGCGATCTTTTGTGGTGTGTGCTGACACATCCACCTGAGCCACATCGCAGAAACGATGCGGTTCGTCAATGAGGAGAGCGCAAAATATCCTCGAAACCGCAACCCCAGGCGAAATCGCCATCATGGCTATGTTGTGGCAGCTTAACGATGGGACTTTATTGAGATTCCCAAGCCCCCATCATTAGCCGCATTGGCGCAGAAATGGTGAGATTCTGTCCCTTTGTTTCTTTTAGTTAAGGATAGTGTGCTGTGCATTGATTTTGATGAGATGTCGTAAACTTGAATTAATTCTGTCCTCTACCCCAACTCTTCGATCTCGGTGCACATCGACACAATTGGCCTGTAGGGGCTCTTTCGAGTGACATCCAACCAAGCTCAAGATTCGCACTAATGGTGAGAAAGACGACTTCCAGTTGTCGAGGTCGGTGGTTTCGAGACAATTAAGGTGGCAAACAAACAAACAAACATCTAGAAACGAAATGGAAGCATCTACCTCAACATTTAATTACCTCCGCGTCCATTGCGAGGAGTGAGGACCTGCATCTACCAGCCTAGTACCTCTCTCCTCACTCTATACAAACCCCGACAGTACTGCTAGAAATCCAATTGAATTTTGATGTTGATCCTATGAAAATAATAATGGAACCACGGAAAAAAACAATTGTCAGAGCCGAGTAGGACCAGCGAGAGCCAGAAGAACCAGACCCACAATACCGATCATGTACACACACACGAAAAAATTACTTCCTTCAAAGATTCCAACAACCGAAGAAAATTTTTTGATATCTTTTCGAAACAACAATAGAAGTTCGAGTCACGATTCTCAATTTGATGTTAGATATGAGGCATACTAGGAGATTTCTCTACTTTTTTATCAAGTTTTTATCTCGGCTCAGGTCCGCCAGAGCTTCGGCAACTGATATGCTTCATTTGAATATGTGTTCATTTACATGGGGTCGCCGTGGTGCTTCAATTCGTTATACTAACAAAACAACGGGGAAAAAATACGAAATATTAAAGGAAGACAGGAAAAAAACTAAAAAACAAAAAACAAAACAAGGTAGAAGAAATTTATTGCGGCCACGAATATTTCTTCCCCCGCCCGCTCCTTTCGACCCTAGGCTGGGGGAGGAATATTAAGTTTGTTTGATTTTTATGCACTGATAAGATAACCACTCTCGATGGATTGCAATGGGCTTGCGGGTTGAGCACCAGTGCGATCTTCGATGATTTCTTTAGAGTAAAGTCGTAGAATCTTGCCCAATTACCCAGGACCTTACTAAACCTCGGCTAAACCAAACCTAAAATCATTCACAAGAACCCCTTTTGAAAGATGATTCGGGGTATCCCAGAAGAAGAAAAGAGGGAGTCAAGGACCTTCGTACCAGGGAGAAGTTGGCAGAAGTTAGCCGGGATCGCCGTGGCAGTGGTTTCGAAGTTGTCCGACAAATTGTGACTCCATCCTGACAAATTGTGACGCAAATTGTGACTTGTGACAAGTGGGGATTGTTCACTTCTGTTTTTAGGTGCAAAGTTAGAAGGGGGTCCCCTGTGTCAACAAACCCGCTACCCTGAAGTGGATGTGGCTGTGGCCTGAGCGCGACGTCTCATTTGACGTCTCATAGACCCGCCAGTGACCCGGTTATTAGGGCACCCACAAGCTTGCTGAAAAGGGGGACTCTTGCCGATCGATTTTTTTTTGTGAAACACACCGAACGCAGGAGGCCCGGGGCTTAGCGTGGCAAACTCTTACTGTGCCATCTCATTGAGTCCACCGCGGTAGCTGCCGAACATTCAAATCTAATCGACAAGCCATTAGGCAGACTGCTGAACCTGTTCAAATGGTATGGCCTGAAATATAGGTGTTTTACAACAACCTTATCTTCACCGCACCTCTCAAAGCACCTAATCCCCATACTTCCGGGGCACCAAAGTGCGAAAAATACTACGAGGGGGAGGATTTTAGCTGAGTCGACAACAACGATGCTTTTGAGATAACATAAACCATTTCGCAAGTCGTGAAATACCTAGCTGACATACTGGACGTCTCTAAACACGCTTTCATCCTAGCGAAGACTCGCACCTTATTCTTATTCTGATGTTGCGAAATTCCTAAAGCTTGAACCATATACATATACGGCACATACACGCGTGTATATAAACTGATCCACGCATACGCAGCAAGGTGATCTAGAACCTGTCTTGCTATACTAAGCTCTGTTTTTCTCCGTTGTCGCGTGGACGTATTCTTCTTCATTAAACTAGTCTACACTTCGTCCTTGCTGCACGAAACTTAGAACATGCTCTGCTATTCTTGGCCTTAAGTTTCGTTCCTAATTAGGAAATGGTCAAATATCGTTGAGAAGGCATGGTGTGGCGACACAAGCGTCCGAAAAGCTAGAATTGACGTCGAAAAAGGTGATGCTGTATGTGTGGCGGGACTGGAAGGGAATCGTTAACCATGAGATACTTTCAGCTATCTGTACTGCAGCTACTGTAGACAGCTAGAAATTATACCAGATGAGAGCTAGCCCAAATTTTGAAATTCATCTTAAACCACTTCCGCTTGCGCAATTGCCCTTTTCGTAGTCCCAATACTGTAGCTTGATCTGATGACCATGGCCTGACGCTGTAGCCGCGATAATCTGCTCAATGTGGAATTCCACAACAGTCAATGGTAGATATGAGTGTCGTCTTTGGCTCTTTTGATTATTTTTAGTGATAGCCCCTACCCATGGTCGTGGTGTGACGCTGAAGACAGGACAGTCGGCTCGGCTGTAGCTCCCAAAATCTGCGCTCACCACCCACCCGCCATTGCAGGTGTCACTGATGAAGGTAATTTCTATGATATATCCCCTTTTGCCTTGTTCGAAAATGTCTTTGCCTTTCTCTCCTTTGGTGACCTTCCCCGGAGTTGCGCCTCGCCGGAGTACTGAGGGCCTCTTCGAATCGCGACGTCCTTTTTAGGATTTTTGTTATTGGACTCCTCTAAAGGGACCGTTTATGTAGCTGGTGTTGCCATTTTCCATGCCCCTTTTTCCGTTCTCCTTGCTTCCTGCGCCTTATGATAGATCGATCTCACCTTTCTCATCCTGTCTAGGACAGTATGTGTAGTGCGGGGGTGGAGGGCTGCTGCATCACTCTATCTTAATCCTTGCAACTGTCCAAGGTAAGGTCCCATTTTTGGAGCTCTTCCTGCCCTGCTTTGCCACTCTTACGCTCCTTTTAAAAGGGTCACCGTCCTCTCAGCTCCCTCTCCATTGAGTATGGACCTCCACTTCTTGCGTCCTCATCTTTCGATTTGTTTGTTTTTTGTGTATTAATCTCCACTCTTCGCTCCAACGACTATTGTCGGAGAACAAGTTCATCCTGGCAGACCAGGTTACTCTAACCACAGAGCTAAATGGGCTATAGCCTCGAGGCATTCCGCATTCGGTACAGTGCCTTGACACCTTTCGCTTGAAAGTGGCACCCATGAAAGGCCAGGATAGCCAGCAGGGATGGTATTGAGGAAGGAGTGCCAAGGTTAGGAGGGTTCTTGTTATCAAACTTAAAGCCGCGTTTACATCCCAAAGTCAACGCGAAAGTTCACTTTGAAGCGCTGAGAGAGAAGCATACAAATTTCTGTGCGGTAGAAGAGCTTCAAAGTGCACTTTCGCTTTGACTTTGGGATGTAAACGCGGCTTTAAGTTGCTCGCAAAATTACTAAATCGCACTGCAATAACTTAATAAATCCACACTCGGTGGTAATGCAGTTTTATTTAATATAGAAAGGACCCTTAAAGTGGCTCTTCATAATCTCTCGCAATTGACAATTGCTGATCTTTTCAAGGGCCTTTCAATAGCATAAATCCTTTACCACACATCACTGAGATAACGTCCTGCTGTATACCCAATATGTTGTTATTCGTAAGTGCGCAGCCGCAGATGGCTTGAAGAATAAAATTCGCGCAGTCGTGATTCGCTCGATTAAATCCCTTTTTCTGATCAGGACTCAGGTTTCTACCGAAATATTTTTGAAAAATATAATTTTTTTTTTTTGAAAATCGCATAACTTTTTTCCTGATTTGCATTTTTACTTTTTCATCCCTTGAAGCGGTTTATTATCACTCGCCGTGAATGGGCCATGAAAAAGGGCTATTCCAGGACCCTGATCAGTTTGGTCCTAGTAATTTATAGTCGATATCAATCCCATCACACACAGCCACAGCCACACACGGGAAAGAGCCGCCGCCAGGACATTTTTAAGGGCTGAAGAATGACAAGCGCGCTTGTTCTCTCTACTTTAGCCGGGCTGATTGTTATGCAAATGCGCATTGACGATCAGATTTTATCCTTTTTCTCTGGATGAGTTTTTTCGATACAAATTTGCATAATATATGTGGATATATGTGGACCCATAAGGACTTGCGTGTCGCATAGTGCAAAAATTATGTTTTTCCCCTGCTCCTGTGCTCTATTACCTATTTGGAAACTAAAGGGAGAGATTTGAATTTCGCGCAGATTTATGCTCGGCTGTGTATAAATTGATTTTATTTTCTCGAAAAACAAAACCCCGAAAGATTGAATGAAGCGGAAGAGGAGCGGCATTGAAGGGGTACACTAGGAGTAGGGTCTTTAATCATCATCGTTGGGTGCGCGCGCAAGCTGTAGACGCCGTGGCAGCCACACATAAAAATTTCGTTATTTCCGAGCCGAGTGGCATAAATTAGGACCCTGTCAAATCAGGATCACGTATAAAACTAATTAACGAAACGGCTTAAGGAGCGCGCGCAGCGCGTATATTCCTCAAGAGTTGCGCGCGGCGCCCATTAAAGAACGCCGTTCTCCGCCAGCTCCGCACAAATATTTCTTCTTTCTACTCTGCTCCTTGCGAACAAAAATCTTATTGTGAAGTTATTAGCTTTGTCGAACAAAGAAATTTAACACACCGCGTTCTCGGGTTGTGTTGTTGCGACATAAAAAGGAAATACTAAGTGGTCCCCAAAAAAATCACTGTTCACCACTGAAATCGTTGGGAACTGATTTATTTTGTCCCCAAGCGCTCCCTCGCCCACCCCCGGGGCACATTAAGAAAACACAGCAAAGTCTTAAGCTTTCTTTATTCTTGGTGGAGATTTGTGCTGTTGTTGCTGTTATTGTTGTTGCTGAGGAAATAAACAAAATCTTGTGGCTGATCGTTTTTTCCTAGTGACCGAAAAGCAGCGGCGAATCCACGATCGGTGCTGATCGAGGCTAACACAGCTCGCGGCTTGCCCCGCGCGGTATTGAGTTTCACTTAAATGTAGCTTTAATGGGAATCGGCTGGCTGGTCATTCCCGGTCCGATTCGGTATGGATTTTTATATATTATTGACTGTGACGACAATGTTGATCGTTTACGATCGTCAACGTCATTCGAAGCCTTCCAGCCAAACAAGACACGTACACAAAATCGCCGCTATACCACCCACACAAAAAATATTATATTTTATATAAACACTCTTTCCTTCCATCACGAAAAAGACCCTTTAACGCGCGGCTCTTAAGCGCATTTCACAAGTGGAACGTGGAACAAAGGGGGGAAATATGTTATTCTTGAAAAGATTCTGCGAGGTTACATTTTAAGAAACGACCGCCGTGCTACCCCCGTGCGCGCTTCGTTCTTTCGTTCATTCTGGGGATTCTCGTTTGATTATATTACGGTTGACAAACAACAAAGATGAGATTTCCGCAAGTGAATAATCAGCCATTATGTGGAATTAATTCCTTGTGCGGTCTTGATTAGTTGAAATTGATGCACACCTGAGTAAACAGTCGCTACAAACTTGATACCAATTCCTTTATACGATTCTAGCTACTCCACTGTTCGATTTCAGCAGAAGTATCTCTTTGGGCGGGCGGGAAGCTGCTTAAGTGGAAGATCACAAGTCTCGATCATCATCTGTGTCGTCTAGGATATCGGAGAAGACAATTCCACTTTAAATTTAATTCGAGAAGTTGAGAGAAAATTGTTTGTCTTTGGAAGCACCCTTTTGCACGTCTTCTCTGCTTTTGGTGAAGTATTCCAAAAATACCGCCTAGTGGGTTGTATCTTAGACTTGACTGTTTCGACAGGGTCTTGTTAAACAACGGTCAAAACGCACTCACAGAAAACATGAAGGGAAATCCTCCTCAAGGAAAGTCTTCCGCTCTTCCTATCTTCCATAAGTGGTAATTCTGAGCGCCGGGTCCTGTTGTCAAGCCAACAAGTGTCCTGGCTGCATGATGCCTAATTGGCCAGTGTCCTGCTATCGACACGATTCTGGCGATATCCTTCTGTGGCATCATCGAGAGGTCTCAAGATCTCTGTGGTTGTTATAACTAGGCCTAGTCTTCCTAGCCTTGGCACGTAATGATAGGCTCTCCTCCATGTGGACCCAGCTACTGAGAGATAGTACATGCAGATGTCTCCCTTTAGCATACACAGTGTACATTCTTTGTCGCAATACCCGCAAGAGTTGTCCCTACTCTGTCCAATTCATCTGCTTTCTCTTTGCCCTCGATGTTCCTGTGTCCCGATAGCCCGGTTTCACACGATCGTACACATGACACGACAAAAGTCGGCTGAAAAGGTTGTTTATGGAGAAAAGGGTGAGAGAGGACGATGGAATGGACACAATCACCCTCTTCTCCATAAACCACTTTTGCAGCCGACTCCCGTCGTGTCGTGTGTAGGCTCGAGTGGAGTAAAAATAAGATCCATTGACTGATTCCAGTGTCGATCGCAGGTACCGCCAGGAATGTTGATGTTGTTAAAAGTGCCTTCCATATTTAGGAAAGCTGACAGGGTAAACTTGTTCTATTCTAGGGAGTCCTGCACAAGAACTACATCGAAGCCCCTCTCGCGGAGACAGATCGGCAGATTCTCCGAATCACAGCGGCAGTGCTTAACATTGATCTGCAGGCTTTTGTCTCCTACTAGAAATGGTGCCACTGATGCTGTTACTTGGGATGCCCTTGGTTGTCGCTACCACCACAGCCTATACAGCTGCTTGCATTGTCAGTTGTTGCTGCGGCTGCTGCTTAGGTCGCGGAGTTTCCGATCACTTTACTGCTTCTGAACTTGCAGAGGCTAGCACCTTCTCGACCTCGATGGCTGTTAGGTCACTCGGAATCCTCTAAATACTTGTGAGGAATACATGAACGGCTCCGATGTTTGTGACTGCTCGGTCCGGGAGTCTGTCGGTCCTAGAGTTGGTATCAGTTAATTCAACTAGAAAGTGCCGCCCAACGCTCCGTTCCATACTCACTCATTGCCGTGTTACTGAACTCCTAAGCTTCCCCGACTATGGCCCCTGTGGTTTTTGTACGCCGCCCTGTTATGAAATTGTTAAGCACATCTCCTGTAACGCCTACCTGTGGACATACTGTTGATATAGTGCTCTCCAGAAACTCCTCAATAGAGATTGTTAGCTTGCCATATTCTCTGCGGTAAGACTTATGGGGTGCGACAGCGAGGGAGACCCAACCTTCGCTGGAAGGATGGCGTAGACTAGGACGCTCAGAGCTTAGGGATGCCAAACTGGAGGCGAGAGGCCAGGACCGGATCCCGGTTGTAAAGCCATTAAAGAAGAAGAAGAAGTCACCATAGAGTGGATCTAGTCGCAGAAAGAGCTTATTGATTTCGGCTCAGGCTTCCTCAATATCGAGGACGACTCCTTTTCTTAGTGCTGCCCATTCCAGCCTGAGCCCAGATTGTGAAGGACTGTCTCAGTGGGCTTGCCCTGCTGGTACCCATGCTGACAGGAGCTCAGCGGTTGGCGTTTTTCCTTTGTCACTTTGTTGACAATTTTCTTATTGTCTTCAAGATCTAGCCAAGGTGTAATCCGAACGTCCTGGCTTGGGTATAAAAGTAATGTTGGCATTCCTCCAGACAGAGGATGTAACATGTGCGAAGGAAGCCCTAAATATATTGTATATTAAGGGAGTGTTTAGGCTGCAGCCTTCCTGTAGTACAATGTGGTAAATGCCGTCTGATCCAGGGGACATGTATGGTTTGAACGAATGGTTGGAACCTACCGGAGTTATTAGGGGTTGAGCACGGTGTTCGCTTCTGCTCAGGCGCCTTTGATCGCTCTAGAAAATTTGTGCTGCAAACTCTAAAATGTAATAAACTGGTCCTTCGTCCCAAGGCCGTACCCAGGAAAAAATTTCGGGGGGGGTTAAAACACCGGGGGGTCTGGGATGTATGGAATACCCCCTAGTAAGGCGGTGGTCCAGGAAAATTGACAAAATTTAAGTGTAAAATGACGCATTTTTAGGACGAGTTTAACTCTTAATTAACCAGAGTTTAGAGGCAAAAAAAACTATGGTTTGACTCGAGAATTTTGACTAAAAAATTTATTTATTTATTTATTAATTCGCCAAACAAGGCACACTTAAACTAGGTATAATACTTAGATTAAAACATAGTGTACAGTCTTTTATAATATAATATAATATTACTACAACTACTGATAGCTACTAAAAACCTACTATTGTCAGAGGGGTTGTGTTAGTAGGGATCTGAGTATTTTTTTATAGGATGCCTTGTTGAGTGAAGGGGAGAAAGAGGAGCTATGGCTATTAAAAACCATACAGCATCAGTTGACGGGCTCGTTCCTTGCGTAATCGGTGCGGTGTGGATATTCCCTAAGTAGTTTAGTGTGTCGTGTGTGTCGAACTACATCATTGAATTTGATTCTGTCCGTCAGAAACTGCACTTTAAGCTTTCCACTTAGGACGTCAAAGGCAACGCAAGATATGAGCAGTTTCCTCCTGCTAGACAACGGCATGAGATCAAGCACTTTGAGCCTATCCAAGTAGTGCGGAAGGGTTTGGTAGTCATGGGGGTTGTGTAGATGTCTCAGGGCAAAAAGAAGAAATCTCTTTTGAATGAATTCGATCCTCCTGCTGCTCACTTGGAATATAGGATCCCAGATAGGACACGCATATTTCAGGATACGGCGGACTAAAGAACAGAAGAGTGTTTTGTGACCCATACATTACCAAATTCTTTGGCTCTCCTCTTAATGAAACCAAGAAGTTTGTTGGCTCTTGCAGTTATATTATCGTAGTGCAGGTTGAAATTGAGTTTTTTGTCTAGGACGACGCCTAGATCTACGATATGATCAACCTGATTCAACATTATGCCATTGAGATAATAGTTATGGTTCTATGTGTTTTTTAAGCGGGAGAAAGTAATTGCATGATATTTGCTGGTGTTAAGTTGCAGTTTGTTCATGGTGCACCAGTCGTGTAGGGCATTGAGCTTTGTCTGCAAGAAGGAAGCATCAGTTTGGGTCTCAATGACACTATAAATTTTGAGATCATCAGCGTAAAAGAGATGTGGAATATTTGCTAATTTATCGGAAAGATCGGAGATGAAAATATTGAAGAGAAAGGGGCCGAGATGACTACCCTGAAGAACGCCAGAGGTTACTTCGATCTCATTAGATAAAAATCCTTGGAATCTGATAACCTGTGTTTTTCCGTTCAGGTATGATTTTAACCATTCCAGGGCAGAACCTGATATACCAAACTTTAATAGTTTTGCGATTGGGATGGCGTGGTCCACTCGATCGAAGGCCTTGCTGAAATCAGTGTACACAGCATCCAATTGATGGCCGCTCTCCATACCGCATAGCAATTCGGAAATAAGAACCATAAGGTTAGAAGTTGTTGAACGTCCTTTCCGAAACCCATGTTGTTGTTCGTTTAGGTATGGATCGATAAGAGGAGCAATCCTGTCATAAACAAGTTTTTCAAAAAGCTTAGGACTTGATGATAAAATGGCAATGCCCCTATAGTTGTCTACCGAGAGCTTGACACCGGATTTATAGATTGGCGTTAGGTAGGATTTCTTCTACAGCTTGGGAAACTTTCCTAACGATAAAGATTTGTTGAAGATGAGATAAAGAGGAAATGCGATGTGTTGTGAGCAGCACTGCAGGGAAATAGGAGGGAGATTGTCGGGACCATTACCTTTTTTGATATCAAGATTGTTCAAGAATGTTAACGTAATCAAAGAATTTTTTAGGATCACTTATGATACTATCACCAACAGAATTAATATATATGCAGAGTAGGCCTCGCGAGACCTGTTGGCCAGGCCAGTTGCCAGTTCAATTCATAAACACCATTAATTAATTAAATTATGAAATACTTTACTTACAGATAGCAAAATATCAAGAAAATATCATTCTCTTTAATTCAGGAAAACTTGTGTTTGAAAATACTTATTTCTGGAAAATTTCGGGGGGGGGGGGGTTTCAACCCCTCTGACCCCCCTCTGGGTACGGCCTTGTTCGTCCTTATTAAAAATAGGCAGAGTAAATCACTTAGTTTAATTCCCCGACGACTCTCGCAGCATTCATCGTCTGTTCATTGATCGGCAACTCGCGCAATCCCTTTACACCATTTTGTTCGTTTCGTTAACTCGGCACTCGATCACAACAGGAAACATACCAGCGATCCACTCTGCATTTCCTTGTGGCATACCTTCGCGCAATCCTCCCATAGCTCATAGGTAGTAGAGACGCACTACCATCGATCGTCACATTGCACCAAAAGACTCGGCGGTCGTCGTCGAAATCGTCATAGTTGTCACACAGATGGTCAGGCAAGTCACGTTGGTCAACCTGGAAGATAAATTTATTATTCCTGATATTTCATATGCAATAGAGCGCAATTATCTTGCGCGGCCATAGGACTGCATCTCGGACACAAGTACGAGAAAAAAGAATGACGAAAAAAATACTATTCAGGGAGGGAAACTAGTTAAAATTCACTCCATGCAGGCCGCTGCGCACGCGCACGCTTTATGACTTTTTTATTTTATTTTATTTGTTCGGCTCGATATGCCCCCCTGGGCCCTGCCCTGTGTATTTCTAGTACAAATCGCTGGATGTGTGTCTTTTTCTTATTATTTATTGTCTTCTGTTTCTAGTAACTTTTAACGATTTTCTTATTATTTCCTGAATCCCAACAAGTAAGTCTCCCGATCGATGCATGTGGTAATGCAGAAGAAGAAGCATGGAGACTCCTCAACGCCCATCAAAGAATTCTGTCGCATTTTACCAAAGAATGATCGATTGCCACTCTAGAAAAGAGGTGGTAGGGCCCAGGTGAGGCCGGGGGGGCTCGGGCGGCAGCTCGCAGGTAAGATCGGACTGCCGGGCCGCGAAGGGAGGCGGGGGTGACATGAATCAGTGTGTAAAAGCCGAAAGCGGGGCAAAATCGAGGGGGGCAAGCGTGCGGGGGGGTATTAATAGATAGATGAACGGAATATGAAGAATGTGCGGCAATTACTTTCTCAATTTGTTTCTTATACCGTTTTAAGAATGAATTGTAAAGATATGACACAAAAGTGCGTACCGCTTATGAATACGTGTGGGTGGAATATTTCAGGGAAGGGAAACTGCAATACCGTCGTTGTCGATCGCCCGATCGGTCGGCTGGGCTGGCGATGGTTGATCGCTCGTCTGTGTCTCTTGAATCGAATGTATCCAATATATACGAGTGGAGGAAGGTAAAGTGAAAAACAAAAAAAAAAACAAAAAACAGAAAAGAAAAACGGTTTTTAATAACTAAAGGTATTTTGTATGAAATAAACGAAACGCGCGTCTGGGAACGGACGTCGACAATATGTTACGGTATGTACTTATAAACTGCACACACTATTTAAAGGTATAAATGCCTGAGAGCAGGAAGTTAGCGTTTGTCGCTTTCGAGAATTATGAGGAAAATATGATAATTAAAATATCATCGAATACCAAATTATTATTAATGATGGATATATGTTTAAGCACAAAGGCAGGCACAATAGCACAAGGCAAGAAGAGGGGCATACATAGTGCGGTGTGTTGTGATCGTGATTGTAATATTTCGATTCAGGTTAAATATGTACTACAAGAGGTGCCACTACCACCCGTAATCTCCCTCCTCTCTCCCTCTCTCTCTAGCCTAAGCCAGATAGTCACAATTTGAATAGAAAATAATTTCCTCGTCTTGAAGATCTAAAACATTTTGTCTTTTTGCTTGCTAGAAAAGTGTGAAGTAAATTAGCATTTAGTTGGATAGAATTTCCATCAAATCACACCCCGACGCGCAAATATACACACAATAATCGCAAGAAAGTGTTATTTGCATCAAACGTTGTCTTTGCCGTCGTAAATTTTGTGTGCTGGTTTTTATTTTTGGTTTTTTCGTTGTTGTTGTTGTTTTTGTGCTCTGTTAAACCTTTTGAGGTGTGCGCGAACTGTGCAAATTGCTTGCGTGAGCATCTAGTTAACACCTTACATTTCCAGCCAGCCATCATATATTGATGAACTGTTGTAGTAAGTGTGTGTATATGGCTTTTATGCAATTCTGATAGTGCGCGCGCTTGATTGCATGCACTTCATTTAAATAAAGGAGCAGGGGAGGTAAAGATCTATCTCTCTAACTCTGCTGAATTGACCTTATGTGGAGCAAATTGCTTTTTTGATTCAAAAAAAAAAAATAATTACAGATCGAGATGGAATTTAAAACAGAGCCAAGAGGTGATTATGTTTCTGACTTTTCTTATTGAGCTGACATAGTTTCTTCTTTTTTTTTGATCTTGAAAAAG
Source organism: Thereva unica (assembly GCA_949987705.1). Lineage (NCBI taxonomy): Eukaryota > Metazoa > Arthropoda > Insecta > Diptera > Therevidae > Thereva > Thereva unica. The sequence continues at coordinate 3,808,879 of OX465286.1, forward strand.
GTGGCTTGAGGACTGAATTGAATAATGAGAGTGTATGTAAAATACTTATGCTGCTTGGTTAGACAGGCAAAGTTAATAGGCAACTTTTGTTTAAGCATTCTTGTTACCATCCAACAAAATGCAGTTTGGTTCAGGTTAGATCAGGTGTAAGGCTGCCTCCAGTACCACCCGGCGCGACGTATTCATGTCACAACAACCTCGCTTTTTATATGCAAAAAACCACCATAATTAGAAATCAAGTGAAGTGTATAGGTGTCTCAAAGAGCTCCAATGAGAAGCCACTGACAAAATTCCCCCTGGTATTGACTCTGCTCTAAAGAATTGGATTGAAAGCTTCCTTTCTGGCCGTTCAATCAAGGTAGTATTGGATGGCGTCGAATCCAACCCCCACATCTCACATCCCCGCAGGTGCTCCCCAGAGCTCAATTCTATCACCAGCTCTCTTCATAGTTTTTTTTTATAAATGACCTCCTCCCAACCCTCCCCCCCAATTCACTCCATAGCTTTGTTGACGACGGTACTCTACGTTACTCCTATGGTGTCGATAATGTAACACAAGCACGCGCCAGACCTAGTCTGAACTCTTGTCCAATTCAATCAACAGGGACATCAAACGGGACGAAGTACTGTCTCATCTCTAATACAGCTTGCACCGACCCTCATTCTATTTCAGTGGGCAATAAAATAAGACGGCAGAACCGTCTCTAAACATCGTAGGTATAACGTTAGCCGAAGATATGCGCTGGAATAACCACATATTCCAAATTGCTAAACAATCATCCCAGTGCCTAGGATTCCTCAAAAGGTGCAAATTCCTCCTTCAGCTGTCCGCTGGAGCTATAATCTACAAGTCCTACATTCGTCCTCGTCTCGAATACCAGTCCTATAATTAGACCGGGCCCCAAGAACCATCTTAGCTTGGCTGGACAAGGTGCAAAACCGCGCTCTTCAAGATATTCATTAAGCTATCGTAGGAATGCAGCAGCTCTTGCAAAATTTTATCACAATGACTGCTCCATTGAAATAAGTAACGTCATGCCTCCACGGCAACATTTCTCCCGCAACACAAGACTTGCCCGCTCGGCTCACCATCACAGCTTCCAGCTCTTATCTTCGCGCACACTCCAATCTAGAAATTCGTTTATAACAAGAACAACTCGTCTGCGGAACAACCTTCCGAAATCAGTATTCCCGAACTCATACAGCACCAAAGATTTAAAACGCAAGGTTTGTCGCCATTTCCTCCAACACCCCCCCCCCCCCTGACTCCCTTTCTATCCTTCGAGCTACGCATACTACTGGACATTGCACCATGACTTATAGGACATGGCGAACTAGTAGTACAAAGGGTGACACCTGAGCTTAGACAACTTTAGGTGATTGCTCGATCGCACTTCCTTCGATTGCTCTACAGCCCAAATCGATCATTGGCCTCCATCAGCTTCTTACTTCAGACGTTTCTCTGTTCGACAGATTGTATCCAGTTTCTTGCATCGAGCAGTTTTGCTGCATCGGCCTTAACATTGTCTTCGCAACTTAGCCGTGGTTTGCCATCTAGTAGTAGTTACAGGACTTTTTTTGGTATCTTTGAGTCATCCATTATTTGGACATGACCAGCCCGTCTTTGAATAAGTTGTTCAATTCATGATTGTAGTATATTATCCATGCCCCGTCTTCATTGATTGGGCCGTATATCCTTCGGGAACCTTCCTCTCAAATATATCCACCTTGTCCGCGGATTTCTGGGAGATACACCTTAGTTTCCAGAGTTGAATTTGTCCCCCTTTCTTGTGTATTGGGCAGATAATATTTTGTTCCCAATCTTCAGGCAGATCCTTCTTCCTGCAAATGTTTTTTGCTGTTCTTCTTGTATTGCAATTGCTCTTCGTCGGTCTTTCTATGTATATATTTCTATCTTAAGGTCTCCATCCATCCAAGTGCGCTACAGCCCAAATCGAGCCTTGGCCTCCTCTAGGGCATTTCTCCAAGTTTGACAGTCCCTTGCAGCATGTCTCCAGTTCCGGATGTTGAGCATTGCCTCTGCGTCAGCCGTCACAGAGTCTATCCATCTCCTCCTGGGTCTACCTACTGGCCTACTTCCCGAAATTTCTGAGGCTATAAGCCGTTTTGGGATACGATTGTCCTCCATCCTGATTACGTGGCCGGCTAGTCTCAGTCTGTTAATTTTTCTTTAAGTCTAGCCTCTTGCATTCTTCGTCGTACCATTAACTGGCTCTGTATGTGTTTGTAACCTACAGCTTCCTTCGTGACATCTGTCAGTATCGTCCTCAGTCTCATCCATTTTCCTTGTTTGGACCTATCCTTTCTACTAGAGTTGACTGATATCTCTCCAATACAGTCTGTTGTTGGAGGCGATCAACGTCGAATTTCTTTTGATCGTTGTTTCGGGTTTCTGACTGATTTGTTTTTACAGGGTCCGGTGGTTAGCCCAACGCCAAACCCCACTACCCGGAAAGAGGACCGGATCTGTGAATTATACCCCATCGAATATAGGGTGGCCCAGGTATACCCCCAGGGACTAGGTACGCCCGTTGGTGTTTGGTTGTCCAGGAGGCACCAGCGAGGAGCTGACGGTACGATTCTACCCCCCCCCCCCCCTCCAATGCTTATTTTGGTGAGAAAGAAGTTTCAATTCACCGAAATCTATCGATGAAAATAACGTCGAACTTCTGTCTATTGGTTAAGAACTGATGACTTACCCGAGACGATAATAATCCTCCCCTAAAGCAATGGTCTACTGTGCTAATGCTGATCCTTAACTCATCCAGGCAAAAGGACTAGGCAGTTATTTTGGAGTCGAATAAACAGGCTTGAATGTTCCATCCCATTTCGAGGAGAGATCGCTATATTTTAACAAAACCAACAAAAAAACTCTGTAAAATGTAAGTTTCACGTCATTAACGGGATAGACAAAAACTAATCTACATACAAGCGAGCCACATTCAACGTCGTCCAAAAAAAAATGTTTCCTCATCTTCGAAACCAAACCAAAATTTGGTAAAAAATTTAATCCGTTCATCAAAAATGATTTCGTAGTTTTTGCTGCCCTCCCATGATTGACACTTTTTACTCGAATCATTAACACACAAATCCGTGGGCTCCGGACCGGAGGAAAAAATGTTATTAACCAGCTCCGGAGATCTCCGCCGATCTCCTAATAAAGTCACGGTAAAAGAGAAAAGCATCGCTCGTTGCTAGAAAGAAGAAATTCAAGATGCTGAAAAAAACACACACCCAAAACCGTATCCAAATAAGAAGCAAGCGGCGAACAGCAGAAGCAGCGGCCGCAGAGGTGCTCGAATAAGAAAAATTTCCAATTTAATGATTTTTAGTAAAAATTTGACAGGTGAACAAAAAGTGAGCCCCCCACAATTCAAATTCATCACAAATCAAGTCCAGTTGACTGACATTTGAAAATTTCATTAAAAAGCGACTGAACTTGAGCCGGGGGGGAAACAGGGTTTTTTGTGGGGTACTAGCATGTGGACCGAGGGGGTCTCCTCGGGCCTTGTTTGGAAAGTATGTGGAAATGGTCCATTGGTCCAGCGGGCGGCGCATAGTCCAGGTGCGCGGAGGGGACTCTTCCAAATTAGAGAAAGATGCTCGCTGGAGAAAAAACTCGACCGTTTCGAACCAAATAGATGAGAGATAAAGAAGCGATTTACAAAACAAAAAAAACAAAAAAAAAATGGAAGAACAAACCTAAACGAGGGAATTAAGAAATTTATTTGAGCAGCGGGTGCTGCGGGTGTTGCTGCGGCTGCGCCCGCGACTAGAGCTGGCCCGACCAAGTTCTAAGTCTGGTTAAACCATCAACGGCGATTTTCAAGAAATATCGAGAGAGAAAAAACTTTTCCTAAGAATTTGAAAGGTAGCCGACTTACGTGGAAGCTCTCTCGTCTTAAGAAAAGGCCAAGTACGTCGCTTCGTGTTCATCTATCCGTCGTCAATCCGCGCGAGCACAGCTCTAGATAGCGCTGAGGAAAAAATCCGAATGTTTTTTTTCCTTGTTGCTGCAACTTCTCTCCTAGCTTGTTTCTTGCTAGGCGCATGTTTTGGGCATTAGTAGGTAGGTACCAGGCTGAATCGGTCTCAGGTGACAGATATAGAACTCATTTAGCCTAAGGCGGTTTCGTGGCTCTTAGCCGAAAAGGCGGGAGGGGGCCGAGCCCCACCACCGGGCTGTTGCGCGCAGACTCCGCACACTGCCTTTTACCATACTAGAGAGATACAATTAGCGCCCGTGTTATCGTTCGATTAATCGCTGAAAATTTTTGATTGAAAGCCCCCGATGCTATCGCGGAATGGGACTGGTAATTGGGAAAGAGGATAAGAGAGGAATTTTGCTAATTATTGAAAATGTTAATTTTTTAGTGGATTCTGACGTTTTTCTTACCTTTTTGTTTTTGGCATGATTTCATACAAAATTCAACAAGATGTTCGAGGTGCGCTCGAAGGTAAATGGTTTTCGGTATGACGAACTTTTGCCGAAGGTACACAATTTAAATGTCAATTAGTATGAAAAAGCCATTTTTTCTGATTTCCTGACGAATCATTTTCACAAATTCATTTGACAGTTTGTGTAGCATTCCAGTTATCAAGTCAAGTCAAGACCAATAACGGAAATTTACGGGGTCACGCGCGCGCACAATAAGAGGTGTCATTTTAGAGAATTCGCGCCATTTTTGAAATGTCTACATGCAACTGTCATTACGATGACATTTGACAAGTAAAAACTAGGTGATTTCCAGATATGGACCGCGGCGATACACAATTTATTGTCATCTGTGTCTGGGGGTACGTAAATAAGCAAAACTGTCGCGTACCTGGGGGGATGGAGATAAAACAAGATAAATAATCAAATAACCCCTCCAAACACCCCACCAGTGACCAGTTTATTGCACAGGCCGTACTTTTTTTTTGAAAATGCTGCTGGCTCGAACGTTACAGTGGATGGATTGCGTTACTGAACTGATTTTTTAAGCCCAAAATCTTTACTGCGTGACACATGTGATTTTCGCGCAATAGAAACTTTAATTGGGCGTCGAGATCGTGTGTGATATAGCGCCATTAGACACCACCATATAGAGCTCACGCCAATGTTCCAGCAACGATTCAAGTATTCACAAGTAAAGCCCCGCCCATAAAAGAAGGGAAATGAGTGCGCGCATGTAGAATTGTTATTGAGAATATGGCCCCTGTGCTGAAAGTCGAGTCGTCACAATACGACAAGTCGTTTGAGCCGAAGAAAGTGACATTTCAGTCGTATCACGACTAGAAGCCTAAACTCAACCTAGTATCTCCACTTTTGGCCTCTCTGCTGAAAGTCTTAATTCGACTGAATCGTCGCTTTTTTCAACTCAAACTTGACTTGTCACGAAGCATGACTCGACTTTCAGCACAGAGGCCTATAAGTGAGCCCCGGTTATTTGAGTTTTTAAGCAGAGTGACTGGACTCTCATTGCGCATGGAAACAGGCATTCTAAGATTAATATTTTCTGGCGTTCGTTAGCTACGTTGTCGCCCAGATTTTACTACATCTCACAAGAAAAAAAATTCACCATCGTATGTCAATTATTTAAGATTTTTCTTGTGACTGATAATGACAAGAATAGTCACAAACTCTCAATGAGGGTATGTACATATCTACATAGGTATTCCTTCTACTGTTGCCGAACCTGCTTCTTAGACGAGTGGTATTGGAAGGACAAGATGGAAGTTTAGTAACATCTTCTTTTTTACTAACCCCCCTCCGCCCCCCCCCCCCCCAACTGAGAGAAAAATATAAAAACACAGAACTTGGCTCGCTTTTCCCAGATTATAAATCTCTCGATAATTTCCTTCATACTGTGATAATAAACACGCGAATTAGAAATTATTCAGGACAAGGATAAGGCGTTCCCAGGGATTTTTGGTGTTTGAGAGATTGGTGATGATACCCTAAAGAGCAGCCCGAAAAGAACCCCAGAAGGGGGAAAAAACGACCAAACATCTTTTACACCACACACAAGAAAACCGCTTTTCCCCAAACTTCTTCTTCTGCTAAAATCTTTCGCAAGAAACTAAGAAGAAATGGCGAGCGACGAGCAGGGCGGGGGTGGCTGTGTTAAGGGTGCTTTTCCTGAAAGATATCGGTCGGTAGTGGAAGGACAAAATCTGCAACATTGTCACCAGAACCTTTTTTCCGTGTACAATTTAGCCAGAGCGGCGCTGTGGTGTGTATGCTCTCTACTAGGACTAATGGAAAGCGCATTCAAATGAATTTTTTCGGCGTATCCTTGCGAGCATCTGAACTTCTTGTAGCTGGATGGAGATTTTGCAAAATATTAAGAGGGAATTTTCCAAGTTTTTGACAGGACGGAATTTTGATAACGCGCGGAGAAGGGGGAGTAATTACATTCCCGAGCTCTAGAGTACACACACTATGTAGGAGTGTGCCGTTCTTGAGGGCTGCCCCGTTGTGGCTTGTGTGTGCTGTTGACAGCGGCAATCGCTTGTAATTATTACCATGAAAAAAAAAAAACAAAAAAATAATAACAAAAAAAAGACAAATGAAGTGCTGCTGCTCCAGGGGCGGGGGTTGAGGCTGTGTGAGGGTGGATTAAAGGGTATTTGGTACTTTGGTTGAATTTAATTTATTACCTCATAAGTGTGCTGCTTTTCAGGTGATTTTTTCGACCTCAAACCGCAGCCTAGAAAGGGTAAGGATGTTAGACTGCCATCTAAGAGATTGCAGGTTCGATTCCTGGCTGCAGTGCATGGCACTTCATATTTGAATTAAAAAAATGTGGTCGGTATTAAGCCGGCTCTACACGATGCTATGAACATTCTCCAACGTTGGAGGCTTGATGTTAGGACGCATCGTGTGGCAGATGCTCGAACTTCGAGTGTCCAATGTCGGGCTGATGTGGGTATTGACTCAATCGTTGGAAGCTAACATTCGAATCAAAAGTTCACCGCATCGTGTGGAGCCGGCTTTAGATTCTTTGTGGGGTGAAATGACGACGACCTCCACGTATGCGTGACGAGTCCATCACGCTGGTTCACCCTGGGCAATGCGTTCTTGTATTGTCGAACGTAGCAGACAGTCGTCCTCCCAACCTTGCGTTCCTCTCCCTGCTGCCCATCCTGAACCCCAATTCTCTGGGTCGGATCAAAGTGTAAGGTGCTTACCGATGATCAGCTTGGCTGGGGAGCCAGCTTAAAAAAATAGCTCAGTCGTAAATGGCGTGCTCCGGATTAGTGTTGAGCAAACGCAAGAACAAGACAAAACTGATATAGTCTTGGTCTTGCGAGCATGGCTAAGCTTGGTCTTGTTCTTGCTTTTGCTAAATGTGCAGGACCAAGACAGGACTGCAAGAACAAGACCTTTTTTGCTCATCACTACCCCGGATACCTGGCGACCTCCAGTTCTAACAAGTCTTATCCGTCGTCTACTGCTAATCTCTGCTCGTGGTCAGTCATCAACGGAATAGGGGGAATAACATGTAGCATAGCATGCACGTGCCGCAACTATTCCGGACTGATGAAAGTGCGATCATAACCTCCTAGCGGTGGCCACTGGTAACTATCCTATGAGAGAGGATAGGCTAATATGATCGGGCTAGTCCATTCCAAGTGAGGCGTGAGGATAATAACCTATATAACGGAACGATCAACATGCCTCGGATCTTCTTCTTTATGCTCCTTTAATCTCTCATGGGACATAGGTCGGAAACAGTTGCTCTCCAGCGGAGATTCTGTTTTGTGCGACCAGGATCTCCCGGTTGTAGGGTTCTTGTAAGGTAGGGTTCGGCGTAGGGTTCTCCTCCAGGTTGTTCTAAGTCTTCCGACTCGACGGGATCCTTGCGGATTCCAGTCAAGAGCCTCTTTGGCTAGATTTTCGTTTTCGCTTCGCGGTACATCGGAACTGAAATAAAAACGACGACGACTACGACAACGACAAACGCATAGGAATTCGAAGCTGTAGGTAGAGCCATCGAAGAAGAAGAATACATTTTTACATGCTATGATCGTTGTGAGAATAAACCGAAAACAGATCAAACAAAACCCCCAAAACATCAGATCCTATAGTAGCTGCTTCTTTTTACAATCTTAAGTGTCATAAGCGCAAAACTACCACGAATGATGAAAATTTTGTCCCACAGATCTCTCAATTTCAATTTTCCACTCAAACCATAAATTGGTTTCGCCTAATCAACACTGATGAAGCAAATTCATCTCTCGCGATTCCCATGGGATACACTTTAAGTTCATGTAGTATGTTGTTACTTACTTACTTTATAATATATACATATGTATCAGGGGGGATCGGACGAGCAGCATAGTGTGACGGGGGACAAGACTCTTGAAAGAAAGAAAGACATCTTTGCTGTGATCCTCTTCAAAGTAATCATCATCCGCACTATGTGACAAGTGTGATATAGATAGAAAGAGAATGGAGGATGGGGAGAGTAAGAATATCATTTACGGCAATATCAAGCGAAAGGGGGGCCAACCCCACAAGACAATATACGTCCACTTTATGGTGACAGTAATTTCACTGTTTTCCATTGCTGCATGTAGGGATTTCTCCCAACCCACCCCCCCTTTCGTTCGGCCCGTCCGCCGCCCAGGAACATAACACTCTAATCAAGATCAGTGGAGAAGCACCCAGTCTAATACACCACAAATGCATTTAATGTGCACTTGAAGGCGCTGTGCATTATGTATGCGCTATATATCAATCAGTCGCCTTGATGCCGCCCTCTTGTCCCCCAATTGTTACTAGCGTCCGATCCAGAAATTGTTGAGATATATAAATTGATTCACAGAACACACGCCATTCCTCCACCAAACACAGTAAGTGAATAATGCGGGCTCCATTTCCTTGATTTTTCCCGAATCAACTTATACGCGACAAATTCTATAATGATTCATGTGAACACGACGACGCCAAGAGATGGCGCAGAGGGGCATCTACTGCTCCCCCCTGCCGTGTCTCCAAAGGGGCATGCTGCTAGGGTGCGGGGAGGACACCTCCATTAACACATGCTATACACGATCACCACTATCGCCGCGCCGCGATCACTATATCACCAGCACCATCAACATCGTCAACATCACCTCTGAACCGGAGCTCCCCTGCCGCCAACCCCAAATCCGCGATCGCTTTTAGTGAATCCAACAACCTCGCCCGTTCGCAATTGATGCGCTTTTATTATTATTATTATTATTTTAACTTTTGCCGGGAAGAGGAGATCTCTCGCGAGGGACGAGGGATGTGCACGGAATAAAGCGAACGCACGTACGTACACAAGTGCAGCATAATGGAGCCAGCAGTGCGCCCTGCGTCTAGGTGCAGAGTCAGAGGCGAAAATAATGTTTATAAATGGTTCACTTAATTTTCTAAAATTAATTTGACTCAATTTCACTCTTATTACGAAACCGGCCAGAAATTACCGACCGGCCAATGGCACAGATATTCTGGGTTCGGTGTTGGTCTTTCTTTTGCTCTCTTCAGCTGTTTTCTTTTTGGTTTCCTTTATTTTTGCTTCATCTGCGCGTTGCTGTTGTTGTTGCTGCTGCTATTCCGATGGCGACTATTTATTTATTTATTTATTTTTTAAGGAGAATTTCCGATTTAGTCGCCGTTTATTTACATCGGAAAAATTTCTTGTTTATTTAGCAAAAAACAAAAAAACCTCACAATATTTCTTAAAAAAGAAAAACAATGCGCTTAGGTGTATTTTTTATGCCTTCGCAAGTTTATTCACTTTCGTACTTTTTTCGGAACAGTTTTGCAATGTAGAACCAATTCGGTGATGAGTAGAAGAAGGTTATTGGCTCTTGTAGAAATTTGTAAAATCATATTTAGGACCTTATCGAAGTTAATCCTTGATCGTAGATTTAGCACAAACATCATCCTAGGTTATCCCCCGCATGAAATTCAATCTCAGCCGAAATCCGTTACAGCCGAAGTCAAACCTTGGACCCCTATAGGGCATTTGTTCCAGCTTGATTGTGGTTTCTTTCAGCATGTCTCCATTCGCGTATGTTGAACATTGCCTCTGCGTCAGCCGCGCCACAAAGACACTATCCCGTCCTTCTGGGTCTCCCTGTCGGTCTATTTGCCCAAATTTATGTTACCATGAGACGTTTTAGAACTTGTTCGTTACTTTTTGTAATTGCAGACCCAAGCTAGACTCTTTTATCGACTTCTTCTAGATTTTGTTCGTCAGATGGAGTATGATTCGTCAACCCATATGGTGAACACTGCGGCTAAGTTAGGTCGGAAAGGGGTCCCTTAACCGAATCCTCTAGCAGAGATTTGAGGGTAGACTATGAGATACGACAAAAGGGTTCTGGGCCCCGGACCTACGTCTCAGACCCCTTCCTCGAGTCGGTCTGCAGCTTCGTTGCACTCAATACCCAGTGTCCGGGGGTCCAGCAGAGTGAGACCTTAAACATACAGATCGAGTGTCTTCCAAGCAGAAATGCTGGCAATTTGAAAGCCGTGTCAACTAGCGAGAGAAGACAACCCTAGAAGAGAGAATATCGCGATCGATCTGCTCTCTAGGCTCTCAACTCCACACTGATCGGCCGAATGTACTGTGTACTTGTATATTGCAGCACGGGCCGATGGCTGGAGGAGGAACTTGCATCTCTTGAGAAATCCCAAGCACTAGATGCTTGTTTGGCGATTTGGAATATATGTGGTCATTCCAACGCAAATCTTTGGCTAATGTCACGCGTAAGTTATTAAAGGATGGGTTGGCCATTAGTTCGACGCGATCCACTAACACAGATGGAGAGAGGTTGCACTTTTTATTGGAGATAAGACAGTACTTGGTTTCGGTATGGTTGATTTCGACACGATTCTTGCTACCCCAACCTAGATGAGTTCAATGTCTTTATTTATTTGTGGGGTTGGACATTCGTTCACGATCATCAAGACAGGATTTGGCGCGTGTTTTGTCTTGCTTTATCGAAGCCGTAAGAGTAACGTAGGGTACCGTCGTCAGCGAAACTAAGAAGTGGGTTGGAGGGAATTGAAAGTGGGTCATTTATAAAGATAAGAAATAAAGTAGGTGATAAAATTGATCCCTGGGGGCCCCCGCAGTGTTCGCGGGTGGGGTTCTAGTTTGACACCATACATTAATACTTTGATTGAACTGCCAGAAAGGAAACTCTCAATCCAATTCTGTCGAAGTGAGTCAACACCAATAGCTTTGAGTTTTGCTAGCAGGGCTGATTGCCATACTCTATCAAAAGCCTTGAAAATATCAAAAGCAACCAGACTAGATTCACCAAATCGATGCAAACTTCGCTTGAGGTGTTCTGTAAGTAGTTAGTTTGTCGGAAGTCGTACGGTTTGTCGTTTATAAGTCGGATGGATTCTAGATATCCCGTTGATTGTTGGTTACCGTCTCCATGGTTTTGGAGTGAATAGAAGTAATTTCTATTGGTCGGTAGTTGGAGGGAATGCTGCAGCCACTTTTTTTAGATATGGCCTAAACATGTGCAAGCTTCCAAGAGCCTGGACAAACTCCGGTGTGATAGGGAAAAAGTTTGCCAGAGGTTTAGCCAAAGGCGAGGTGCATTTTTTACGACGATAGGGGGTATATGATCGGGTCCAGTGGATTTGTAGCCGGAAGTGTCTTATCGGACGCAGAGTCGACGACAGAGTTGACGACTGAGTCGACCGTGTTGACGACAGAGTCGACCGAGTTGACGAGAGTCGACCGAGTTGACAACGGAGTCGACCGATTTGACGCAAGAGTCAGAGGGAGACTTGGCTGACTCTTTCGTCAACTCGGTCGACTCTGTCGTCAACTCGGTGAACTCTCGTCAACTCGGTCGACTCTGTCGTCAACACGGTCGACTCTCGTCAACTCTGTCGTCGACTCTCGTCAACTCTGTCGTCGACTCTCGTCAACTCTGTCGTCGACTCTCGTCAACTCTGTCGTCGACTCTCGTCAACTCTCGTCGACTCTGTGTCGTATAAGAAACTTCCTTTGTAGGCATCGACCTCTTTGAGGCACTTATAAAATTCGCGACTCCTAAAGACTATCCTGTCCATCGAATGGGCGTTGCGCTCGAGAACCGGGGGTAGCGTGACTAATTAGTTTGCTCCGACCACTGAGCTATTCTACCCGACACGACACACTACTAAGAGGTGCCCGGAATGCGTGACAAATAATTAGCTATCATCCAATCAAAAAGTTCAAAAGTGCACCCCCAATGACAAATCAAACTATCCAACAATAAGGAAACTTTAAAAAAAAATGTGTTTCAAGAAATAGTGTTTACTCATTTGAATGACGTGTGTGTGTGCACCTCATAATCAATCGCGAATTGAACTGAACAATGGATGAATCAGCAGCAGAAATTCTTTTTTTATTTTCTTTTTTCAAATATAATTTAATCAGAAAAAATGCCACGATTTCACGTATTTGAGACGATATGACGATATTTGTCATTTGCGCCCGCCATTCATATTCGTACGTACGCATACGAACAAACTAGCACACAGCAGCGTAATATGGAGTTGAATTTGTTTCTTCTGCCTTTTGTCGTTTTGCTTTTGTGTAAGTAAAGTGCCCCCGGAAGGTGAAGAAAGAATTGACAAATTGCACCTATGATGTACCACACTACGCCAACAACAACAACAATTCATTGGTCACAGTTGCAGCTTCGATGCATAACTCGGAATATCATTTCATATATGTGCGGGAAAAATACGAAGAATACACTGCAGAAGAGATGATAAAGATATCAACAAGAACAACAAAAAAACGAATAAAGGTGGGTGCACTCAACAGGTGACAACAGGTGACGAACAAAATGTGATTAATATAAATAAAGTGCACTTTGCACCCTCTCTTGTGGCGCATTCTCTTACCTCCACAAATTTCTTGGTTGCTCTTTCTGTGTCTACAATTAACACCTGATTTTTTTTTTGTTTAATGAATGTCATTGACACGATTTTTTTAATGCTAATTTGTTTCATTTTTTTTTGCGTTGTTTTAATAAAAAATAATAATGTATGATTTTCGATTACAGGTGAGCCGACGAGTCCATCACCGCGAAACGACCGAAAAATGGATGACTAATAATTGGGAACAATCATCAACGGCGGGACGATAACGAAAAATTCTTTTTGGGCGAACTTTCGATGCTGTAACCTGAGAATGGCCACCGATAAAATTTTCGTAAAGGTGAGAATATTTGTTAAGTTTCAAAGTAAACACAAAATTTAAAGAAAACAAAAAAAAATAAGCGCAGAGGAAAATTAATATTTTTTTTTGTGGTTTATTGCTTTATGAAGAAACCTGAGGAAGGTATGCTCGGCTGGTGGTGGTGTGGTGTTGGTAAACTGAATTTAAGTCTCAAATTTTGTAAATCTGCTTGGTCTGCGTTATATGAGGTAACTACATAAAATCAACCCCCCCCCTTCACACATGTTTCCCTACAGCACACTATTATCAAAAGAAAAGCAAAAAACAAAACTAAACCAAAAAAAAAATAAACAAATTTTGGAATGCAGATTTTTAATTAAAGATTTTTTTTTTTGGTTTTCGGCAAAAGATGAAAGTTTGTGAATATTTAAGTAAATTTACTTTAATTCATGTGTGTGTAACTAAGTGGGAAAAGATAACACAAAAATTTACAAAGATGAAAAAAAATTAAACACAGAAATTCTTCTTCATTTGCATCGAGATAAGATAAAAAAAAATCTGGGATAATTTCCTCAACACTGTAAAAATTACAAAATCAAAACAGAAATGCTTCTGAGGGTAAATAGTTTAAGGTCACACAAACATCTACAGATTAACAGATGTGAGAATCGAAGCGCCTTTCCAGTGTGCTGAGCCCGAATGATGTTAGCCTATAATCTCGGCTCATAGTACCAGACCCGCCACAAAGGCCCCCAAAGGCCCCAAGGAACTGGGACGAGTTGCCCCGGGCCCCAAGGCAAAGGGGGCCCCGAAAGTAGATTAAAACCCAAAATTCTAAAAAACCCCATATCCTTGCTGCTTTCTGAACGTCCAGAAGCTAAGGTCTGAAACCCAAGGATGCAGCGCTCTAGCAATATTTTTTTTTGGAATTTCAAATACCTTAAAGGGGTCACCAAGTAGGCTAGAGTTCTGTCGGGGTTATCGATTTATACGAGAGTGGTGGGAGTCTCCTAGAATTTCGGGTTACGAATAACATAGATCAAGACACAAACCCACCTTTTTTATTTGTAATAGGGAGGAGGTGCTGCACCTTACCCACATTAGCAGGCTACTCTTTGACAGTATCCAAAACTGGCGTACTCTAGATGAGGCATCACTATCGGACCATTTGCACATCGTTTACCTTCCACATATACGCGACTCTTTCTGGCTCCTAAAAAAACCAATCGTCGCGTAAAGTTTCCTGGTGGAACGGCAGATTGGCTGCATAGCCGAGGATAGCTAGGAGATTGTTAAATAGGGCACAGCTTGCTGGGTAAAGGGAAAAATACAGGTTCACTAAAACAGGTTATAGTAGGGTGTTGATACCTTAATTTTGAGAGCCTGCAGACTCTACCACAGGCAACTAGAAGCCAAAACCTCCTCTCGAAATACCTCCTTCAACAGAGTGGGCCTTCTCAAAAATCACAACTTTGCTTATACACCTCCAATCCCTTCACCTCTCTTAACCTTGAGGTGCCTGCTTTGTGAGGACTTTTCAGGGTCAATCCTCCAGACCGCTTATTCCCGGGTGCAGGTACAGGTACAGTCATAGAATCGTTCCAAACCGTTATTCTCGGAGTATTTCTTGAAACCCCTTGGACCTGGATAGGGTTAAATGAGCAGTTACCTCTTTCCAACCCGGAGAAGATGATGATGATTTCTAGAACTCCTTCAAAAGTTCTTTGATCTTTAGGTTAGGTAAGGCTGAAATGGCTGCCCCCACTAGGGAGCCCACTTAGGCATGCTATTGGGCCCATTGTGATGCCATTCCCGTGTTGGGACAAAGTCCAGGCCATTTCAAGGCATTTTGAGCTTTTCATAAAGCGACAGAGGTTAGGAGCATCAGTATTTTGCAGCTTGCTCAATCCATCAAGGAAGGGTGAGCCAAGGAAGGTCTCTTTTTTCCTTGCGAGGGCGGGACATGTACAGAGAAGATGGGAGACAGTTTCTTCCTTCCTTGATCTTATTTTCCACAATCTTTCCTGTCTCTTTAGAGCCAGCTTCAATTGGGAATACAGTCTAACCTTAGGCTGTTGGTTGGATATCTTTTCGGCCATGTAGCTACGGTATCATCTACACAACCTAGAGCTGTCCCAGAAGAGACAGAATGCCAACTCTACATGGAAGGCGAAAAGATCTGGCTTAGAAGAAGAACGGTTATCAGATAGCCCCGCCGAAGTTCGGTCTTATAAGACCTTCTAGCCTTCGTTCGAAGGGCAGACGGCTTTTCCGTTCCTGGAATATGTGGACAATATGCCTGACTTGGACGCGGTTTTCCAATCATATTTAAGCCCCGGGCCCGCAAAATGATGTGGCGGGCCTGCATAGTCCTTCGTGGTTTCGAGAGCCCTTTTTCTTGTCTTGGGTATAAGCTTGATCTCTAAGGGAGTCTGGGTGCACCACGGTAGCCTATGCTGATGATATTGTGCTGGTGGTGACCGGGAAGTACATCTCACAATAGGAGATACAATGCAACGAGCATTGGACGCTCTTCATCATTGGGCTACCACAAAGGGTCTAGGCGTTAACCCAGCCCCCTGTCTGGTCTGTCTATCTGGTCTCATTGTCTGGTCTGCCTGGTCTATCTAGACTATCTAGTTGAGCTGTGTGGGTTTTGTGTGCAAAACTATCATAAAAACTTTCTGGTTCGCCAACCCGGAAAAGCTTCCCAAGACATAAACCGAAGTTTCAGCCTAAGACAAAAGTGAAAAGGTGGCACCGGGCCAACATAGCTCTACCACTAAGCATGGCTCGATGGGCGGGGAGAATAGAACACAATGTTATGACGATAAAATGATGTATAGTATCTAAATATAATTTATGCGCCTCCACCTTCGCCTGCACGGCACAGTGTCTTATGTGGTGGACTTTATAAAATATTTTTGTATTTGGCGCGGACCCCTTTGTGGTGCGGGCCCTTAGGCGAACGCCTATGCTGCGTATACTTAAATCCCGCCCTGTTTCTTCCATTGGGTGCCTTCGGAAATACATCACTGCGGTGTCACTGCCAAATTCAATATTCAAACTCACCCGTAGATTACTTGAAAACCCTCAGGCCCCGCTTCTTAAATACCCCGCTTATGACTAGGTTCAACCTAGGTTCAACCCGGGTACAACCCAATCATTAACGGATGTCGAATTGAAACTGGGTCCACTCAACCCAACTCACCTTTCTTACCTGGATCGAGTTGATATGTCGCTTCATATACGCGGGTTGAGTTGAAATTGGGTTGAAGTGACATTTGCTTTGTTTGTTTACCATCCGTGAAGTCCGCTTTCGACGTTAGTTTTGTGTTCGGTGTTTTTTCTGACGCAGGAACAAAACAATATTTCGTTCTGAAATTTTTCTTATCTAGAGAAAATGAAAATGAGAATTTTACACAAAAACTTTGAGGTTATGTTTTGATATCAGTTCAACTCTATTTCAACCCAAAGTGAACTCAGTTCGACATCATATACGGTGGTCGAAATTTCAACTCAACCTGGACTCAACTGTTCAACCTAGTCATAAACGGGATAAAAAATAAGATAAACTCAAAATCGCGAGTCTATCCTTGCCAATGGTCGGTCTGTGCCAGTTCTTTCGTCCTTTTTGGTTTTGGAATTCAGGCGACCGGTGATACTACGGATGTCATTGAAAGAAACCAGTATCATATTCGTGTAGAAAGAATTAATATACTAAGTCAACCCTTTTCCAAGAATAAACTCCAGCAATCCATCTGGTCGATCCGCCGTGATCTCACCCCCTTCGCTCCCCCTCTGCATATATGATTCTCAAAACTGTCCTTGCAGCACACACGCACACACGATCGATTCCCTAAAAATAAAATTTATGCAAATTATTTTTTGCAATATTCATTTTCACACTGCTTGATCATTCATTTTCAATGGTGATCATGTGATTCCCTCTCTCCTTTCCAGAATGATCAACAGCCAATAAACCACCCCTAAAAAAGCGGAAAAGAGTTGGCAGTTCCGAAAATCATCACCCTTACACAATATCTCCTATTTTGGGTTCTCTTATCATGCAAATCAGGATTGAAGCCTTGGAGATGCAACAACAGAACACGCACAAAATCAAAGAGGGTACAGTTTTCATATTTAAAATTTGGGGATGGTTTTGTGTTTGTGTTAGTTTTTTAGTTTTATATTACTACCATATTTCCCTTAGTCAAACGAAATATTTCAGTTAATAAGGAAAAGTTTCAACAATGAAATCCCTTTTGGGTAAAATTATAATATATACAAGGATAGAAGGATTCAAACTAGTTTTTTTTTATTATTATTATTTTATGCGTGTGTGTGCGTGTGTAGTAGTAAAAAGTCCCTGGTCCTTATTCTCTCCTGTTTTATTTCGGTTGAAAATTTCGTTTTAAATGACAAAAATATGCAAATTTGTTAAATGCCAACTACACACTGACTTTTGAGCAGCTATTTGATATATTGAAGATCATATATCCATCCCCTTTTGCATACATATGACGGAGTTTTCAGTTTATAACAGAAAAAAATCAATGCAACATCATTTATCTTTTTGTTGACGTTTTGTTACTTTTACTTTTAGTTTCGCATTTTAGTGGTAATGCAGTGCGAGAAACTGTTTTTTTGATATTCAGTAATGCAGTTTGGTTAAGGTCTGGAAAACGAAGGCATGTCCAATAAACGAAGGCGTATATATATATATTTTTAGGTTAGGTTAGTTTAAGACCTCTGTGCTGAAAGTCGTGTTTCGTAACACGTCGTTTGAGTTTTAGAAAGTGACCTTTCAACCGAATTACGACTTTCAGCACAGGGGCCTAGAGTGGAAATACTAATTTGAGTTTAGACCCCCCATACTAAAAGTCGTAATTCGACTGGACGTCACTTCTTTCAACTCAAACGACTTGTCGGGTCGTGACGACTCGACTTTCGGCACAGGGGCCTAAGTGTATGGCTAGTATAGTGCTACTATCTAAAGTTAGGTGTAGCTGTTTGATCGATGATCTGATGCATTTCTAAAGCCATCCTGTGGAGCTTACGAAATTTATCCAGTGCTCTATCCTTAAATCCGTGAAAGTATATGTTCATAAGTAGCTCCTACGATTCTAGCTAAGCTCCAGTTCCCTTTTTTATCTATGATGGTCTGCAGTGTTCTTTGCGAAAAATCCGTCATAATCTGACAGGGTCTCCTAAACAAAGAAATTGGTAATACCCTTGCCAGGTATTTCTCTCCACTGGGGCAATGGCTTTCGTGTACAGCTCAGCAGTCCTTCCTAATTGGACTATTTCAAACGGAACTGATCCTTGTTGTATGCTAGACCAATCGCTCGCAGTAGGTTAAACTGCTAAACTCTATATTTCGTCTCCTTCTAAGTTATTAGATGGTGTTCCCCAAGGCTCGATACTTGGCCCGCTTCTATTTAGTTTATTTATAAATGATCATCCAGCGCTATCTCACAATGCCTAAAGATAAGCTTGAGGTTGGGACAAGTAAATTGACCGCAGAGCTGCAAAATATCCTTAATTGGTCTTCATCTAGTCTCCTGCTAAGCCATGTATCCCTGGCCAAACTGACAATGGACGTGTGAACAAAGTTCAAAACTTTGGAGTTACTCTAAATGACAGAACGACGTTACAGTCGAGACACTAGAGTCAAGTTGCAAATGGCTCGTTCACTTGAATTAGACCAATTGAGTATACCAAAAATATCCATGGGGCTCGGGAGTTATACCCTCTTTTGTGATTTCACCAAGGAGGGGGCTCTAAATACCCAATATCTCGGGAAATACTAGCCAGCCCGGGCTGGTACTACATTCACAAAATCCCTGGGAGGTCCCTAAAAAAACTGCTCCAGAAATTCCCGATAGGAGGAAAGTTAACTCTGTATATCTTGTATATAACTCTACCCTTCGAACATACGGTGCACACCGTAGCACGTCCTATTTATCTTCTGACGGTAACAACTTTTACGACCCGGAATACGTAAAGAGGAAGCCAAGGCACTGTAATAGGCTCTGGCGTGTGGCAAGTCCATTGCAGCATGGCAAGCGGAAGTGGGAGAGTCTGCAAAGAGCCGATAGGCTTATACCAGAGCAGCCCTGTTTAAATTTTAGCGCTATTCCATAGCTACTGCTCTACTATAATCAAGAAACTTGCCTACACGGCAACTCTTTCGGCCCGCAGCACAAGACTCACCCCTCACACTGCAGCCCTCATTACCGCTAAGAGGGTCATGCTTTTTTTTTTTTTTTTTTTTTTTATGTGGCAGTGCTAAGCTCAGGAGTCACCCTTTGTACTACCAGTCCGTCATGTCATTTGTCACGTCATGGTGCAATGTCTAGCAGTAAGCTTAGTACGGGGAGGGGAGGGGGGTATAGGTTAAGGGTTAAAAGGAACGGGGGGGTATTGAAGAAGGTGGTGATGAACCCTGCGTTTGAACTCTTGGATGTTGTAGGAGCTCGGAAATACTGACTGCGAGAGACTATTCCACAGTCGAGTTGTTCTATTAACAAACGAATTCATATCTTGTTGAGTGCGTGAAAGGGGGAGTTGCAGGTGAAGGGAATGAGACGAGTGGGCTAATCTGGTGTTGCGGTTATAAGATTGCCGTGGAGGCAGGAGAGCGTTTAACTCGGAGGAACAGTCATTATGATAGTAGCGATAAAATTTAGTCAATGCTGCTACATTCCTACGGTGGCTGAGGGGGTCGATGGTGGAGCCAGCGGTGTCGTCATCAATTAATTTAAGGGCCTTTTTTTGGACCTTATCTAACCATGCCAAGGTGGTTATTGGAGCGCCGCCCCAAACGAGGGAGTTATATTCGAGAAGAGGCCGTATGTAGGATTTATAAATAACAGCGCGGGCCGATGGCTGGAGGAGGAACTTGCACCTCTTAAGAAATCCCAAGCACTGGGATGCTTGTTTGGCGATTTGGAATATGTGATCATTCCAACGAAGGTCTTTGGCTAATGTCACGCCTAAGATGTGTAGGGATGGGTCGGCCTTTAGTTCAACGTCATCCACTGTCAAGGATGGTGAGGTGTTGAACTTCTTTTTTGAGATAAGACAGTACTTGGTTTTAGAGGGGTTGAATTTGACACGATTCTTCTCTCCCCAATCTAGAATTAGTTTGATGTCTTTTTTAATAGAGTTGAACATTAGTTCACGATCATCAAGACAGGATCTGGCATGTGTCCGTCTTGTATCGAAGCTGTACGAGTAACGTAGAGTACCGTCGTCAGCGAAGCTGAGAAGTGGGTTGGAGGGGATTGAAAGTAGGTCATTTATAAAGATGAGAAAAAGGGCCGGTGATAAAATTGACCCCTGAGGGACCCCCGCAGAGATGGGGTGAGATTCAGATTTGACGCCATCCAATAATACCTTAATTGAACGGCCGGAAAGGAAACTCTCAACCCACTTATACAGAAGTGAGTCAATTCCAATAGCTTGGAGTTTAGCTAACAAGGCTGAGTGCCATACTCTATCAAAAGCCTTGGAGATATCCAAAGCAACCAAACTAGATTCGCCAGATCCATGCAAACTTCGGCTGAGGTGTTCTGTAAGGCAAATTAAAAGATCACCAGTGGATCTTTTTTGACGGAAGCCGTATTGTTTGTCGCTGATAAGTTGGTTGGATTCTAGATATCCCATAAGCTTTTTGTTAATTATCGTCTCCATGGTTTTGGAGAGAATAGAAGTAATTGCTATTGGGCGGTAGTTGGAGGGATCGCTGGAGTCACCTTTTTTCGGTATTGGCTGAACATGGGCAAGTTTCCAAGAGTCTGGGTAAACTCCGGAAGAGTATGATAGGGCAAAAAGTTTGCGCAGAGGTCTAGCCAAAGGTGAGGCGCATTGTTTTAAGACGATAGGGGGTATATTATCGGGTCCAGTCGATTTGTTTACATCGAGCTCCTTGAGGCACCTGTACACCTCGCGAGTCCTGAAGAAAACCCTGTCCATTAGATGAGCGCTGAGCTCAAGAACCGGGGGTAGCATATCAGTTTGGGGTAAAGAAGAATTGGAAGCAAACAGAGATGCTAATAAATCGGCCTTGGATTTGCTGTCTGTTATCACCTTCTCATTGTGGATAAGTGAAGGAGTTGTGGATGAAGTGAAATTCTTCTTAATGGAGCTTACCAAGGACCAGAAGTTCTTGCTACCAGAGGTTGCATTAAGGAGTTTACTTCTCAACTTGCTGTCAAATGAATTTTTGACATTCCTGATGGTGACTTTACAGGAATTTCTTAGTTTTATATACTCTGCACGGAGCGATTCACTCGGGGAGCTCTTGTAAGCTCGAAAGGCGGCTTCTTTATTTCTGATTGCATTCATACACTCCTGATTAAACCATCTGTTGGGCCTAGCCTTCACAGATTTAGTAGTATGAGGAATGAACAAATGCATTCCTGCCTGTATGATCCTAGAAATACGGATAGCGGCAGAGTTGGCGTTTCTATTCCGGAAACACAGGTTCCAGTCTGTAGACTGGAAGAAATTAATAAG
This sequence comes from Thereva unica, assembly GCA_949987705.1. Taxonomy (NCBI): domain Eukaryota; kingdom Metazoa; phylum Arthropoda; class Insecta; order Diptera; family Therevidae; genus Thereva; species Thereva unica. The sequence continues at coordinate 3,830,583 of OX465286.1, forward strand.
CCCCAGCCAATTGGCCTTCCCATAATGCCATACAGTTCTTCGAACTGGTTTGGGAGGGGTGGGAAATTCGAATGGGAAGTTAGCACTGATTAGGCAGTGGTCTGAATTGCCGAGAGGTGAATCAACTTCGACGGAGTAACCCGCTGGATGAGAAGTTAGAAAAAGATCAAGGAGATATCCTCCTTGACCAGCAACATCAGGGACTCTTGTGGGATGATCCACAACTTGTTGCAAGTTATTGATGTCTGCAAAGAGCTCGACGTCCTTGCCAGAAATACTGGTGCCATTTGAGTAAGTCAGCCATTTAACGTTGTGAACATTGAAATCACCCGCAACGATGATTTCACACTCAGGATTGGACGACAAAAATCCCGAGATTTGTTCGGAAATAGTATCAAAAGATAAGGTGGAGGCTTCGTTACTTATGTTAGGGCTTCTGTATAGGAAGCAGAAGAATATGACGTGGCTTTGGAAAATGATTTTAATCCAAAGATAATTAAAATCTGAAGTTGTGCTTGAATGTATTTTACAATAAGCCACGTCGTCCCTAACATAAATGGCAATACCCCTATGGGGGGAGAGATTGTGCACTAAAGTGTACCCCGACACCTGGTAATAACCTAAGTCATTATCGGGTGATATTTGGGTTTCACTTAGTGCGAAGATTGGGGGTTTGTAACTAGATAAGTGGCACTCAACAAAAGAGAAATTCGCTTGAAGTCCACGAATGTTACAAAAGTCAATACCAAAACTTGACTTGTAACGGGACTTCGGTTGCGCGGGTTCAATCGCCACATTCTTTGGGATATTTTCCGGAATTACACTTGCCGCATCCATCAGAGGCAATAAAATTTGTCCGCGTCAAAGTGTTATGCCTTTTGAAACGGGGCAAATTTTATCGACCGACAGATTTTGGGCGCGGCACCTGCAAGTCCGGGGTCTGAGAGAGGGTAGGGAGCAAGGGTACTTACTTTTGCCGTTCGTCGGTCGTGTCTTTCGTTGATGTCGTCTAGTGAAGTGTGGTGAGCCTTCGCGTAGACTGCGAGTTTCTATTGTTTGTTTGTTTTTTATGGGTTCACTATGAATTTTTTTTTGTATGGAATTTAACTTTTTTTATTCGTTTTATTTTACTGCGAAATTTACTGACGAGAAATTTTACTGCGATTACTGCGAAATTAAGAGACCGGAACAGCAAACGTCCGAACACCTCGCTGTCCCAGATCAAACTCTCATGCTTAAATATAACAACGCGATTGTGGAACTGTCTTCCGCAGTCAGTGTTTCCGAGCTCATTTATAACATCTCAGAGTTCAAACGCAAGGTTCAACGACATCTACTCTAACTCCAGACTCCAGACATCTACTCTAACTCCAGACATCTACTCTAACTCTATATCCATATCAAGCTTAGGCATTGCACTATGACTTGAACGACATGGCGGACTGGCAAAACAAAGGGTTATTCCTAAGCTTGACATTACTAGATCAGAAACAGATGACGAAATAGTTAACAGAACAAACTTGGTTGCAGAAAGAAAGCCACGAGCCAACTCTGAAGTCTCCTAACTCCAAGGGGTTTTTTCTAGGTGGCTAGTTAGCTTGGACCCGAAATTTTGCTAGCTATGTTCTAGTTACTCAAGCCAGAAGTCGATTTTTACGAAGCATGGCAAAAGTAAATTAATCATAATCAGGCCTCTCCTGTCCGCTGCCATCAATAGTTGCTCGATTCATAAAAGTAGCTACGAAATCCACCTTCGAGCCGCGAGCACCTGAGTTTCACTCATTCAGTCTGCGGTGGTTACGAAACCCTCCTCGGAATTCTTTGGACGTCGGTAATTTATTTATTAATTTTTTGTTGTTGTTGTTGTTGTTGTTGTTTTTGTCTCAGCTCCCATCCAGGTAATTCATAACTGGAAACTAGCAACTACACAACTGCAAAAGACTTCAATGTTATTATTGACAATCCCATATCAGTCTTTTCCCCCTTCTCCTTCATCAGCACAATTTTTTTCTGTGTTTTTTTTTTGGTAGTTGGTAACTATGCATTCCGATTTTTTTGTTTCTAATTTTCTTCTTCCTTTTTTTTAATATGTACACCTTGTTTCAGCCCAGCGCTAATCAATTAACTGCGTATGAATCAATTGAAAGCGTGCGTGCAGCAGCAAAAGGTATTCTCATTCGAAAGAAGAAATAATGGTGCGCGCGCGAGCGGAGAACGCGGGCGGCAGGGGCGCACACTCGCGTCCACATATATCTATAAAAAAATATTGGACACGAAAATAATAATAATAAAGAATTTTGAATGCGCGCATAGCATAGCTCGACGTTCGATTAAGTATCGGAGAATTGAAGAAAAACGTAAAAATATTCTGGCCACGTATGACGGCCTTATTCCTCTCTCCATGCGACATTATTTCTTTTTAGCTGCGAAGTTCTTTTGTGTGGGGCTTGTGGGGTATTTGCTCGTTCCTTCCTCGATTTGTTCTTAATTTTTGTCCCTTTGTTGTTTTTCTTTTTTGGCTTCAGAGTGTAGAAAAGAATGCAGAAATTTCGAAAGAATTAATTGTGGTAATTAGAATGTAGTACGGAGAGGAATTCGATTGGGGACTTACTAGCAGCACTGTTTGGATGACTCAATAGATCCTGCACATACTAGACCAGCTGGAGATTCTGATGCGAGTAATAGTTGATCGCCATGCCAATGCTAACAATATGCTGCAACCAGCTGGCGAATCTAATCGAATGTCGGTGTTCCACAGGGCTCAATTCTATCACCAGTTCTTTTCCTAATTTTTGTAAATGACTTGAAAACGATCCCCACCAAGTTACATGAGTTCGGCCTAGGATGTTAAGAGATAGTTCTGTCGTTAATTCCACTACGTCTACAGAAACGAAAGGAAAATTTATTCAATCCTTAGTAGAAATAAGACAGTACTTCGTTTTGGAGGTATGGAACTCGACTTGATTGTTGCGGTCTCAGTCCAAAATGAACACGATACCCTCCCCTCCCACGTTTGTTGAGTGGGATATGAACTCCCGATTATAAACGGAAAGTTTGCCGCATGGTGCGTCTTACTTTTATTGAAGCCATATTGGGTAACGCAGAGAATCGTTATCAATAAAGTTAGATAGTGAGTTGGAGGTGATTGAGAGCAGGTCAGCGGTTTAAGACCAGCTAGCACGATGAGCCCTCTAGGGGCGATAGTAGTGGACGAGGCGAACAAAAGAGGCTTCTTTATTGACACACCGGTTTCACAAGGGACGCCTAATGCTAGTGACCAATAATTACCCAGAAGAAGCTAGAAGATATAGAAACTTTCGTATGAAGAATCGACGTTCCTTGGCTGGTCGCCACGACGGATCAGCGAACTGCTGTTGAAGCGCTGCGATTACAGCCAAAGGATAGGTGGACACAGCTCCATGGCGCACCCTACAATGGACTGCGATAACTGACTTTCTTCTATATCGTTATCATTCGGTATTGCGAGCGCCGCGTTGTCATTTGAAACTCTCGTCCAATGGTCAGGTCCTGTAGGCACTTTTCTTGGCATTGGTGACCCCGTTTTCTTCATTCTTTTTGTAATCGCATCTGTGTAATTTCGCTCGAACAAGATAATGGTCCGATCCGCAATCGAGCCCACGCATTGCCTTGTATGTCTTTGAGCGTTGATCGGAATCTCGTGCGTTGATCAAACCATAGACCCTTGTGCTGAAAGTCGAGTCGGGTTTCGTGACAAGTCGTTTCAGTTGAAGCAAGTGACGTTGCAGTCGAATTATGACTTTCAGCACAGGGGCCCCAAGTGGAAATGCTAAGCTGAGTTTAGGCCCCTGTACTGAAAGACGAGATTCGATTGAAACGTCACTTGCTTCAACTCAAACGACTTGTCACATTACACGACACGGCTTTCAGCACAGCGACCATAGTCCGTCTTTTTTTCGTAACTTCAAAATGAAATTTATAATCAATTATAACTTTATTGGTAGGATGGACCTGTGCCCTCTCTCCCCCTTCCCCACTCCATCGTCATCCTCCATTCACCAATCATAATTAATTGGGATTTAATACAGTTTTGTCTTGGAATTCCAAATGTTTCGTTTCCCCCCTAACTTTCAAATTTTACAAGCTGCGCTACATACTTTCCAGGGAGTCCCACATAAATTTCTCAGTTGGTTGTCGATCATACAATCATATAACACTACGAAAAACAATGATCAATTTCAATTTCCTGCTCGCGCGCTCCAGAAGGCCCTTACACCACACCACTAGACGATTTCCCTTCAGTTCGTCCGCTTCGTCCACTACATATGCACAAATAATATACCTTCACCCCGAAAAATATCATAACGAATCCAATTGACAAGTAAAATTTTTATTTAAAACAAAAAATTATTCAAATTCAATTTACACACCAAAAAAAAAACCACATATCAAGATCATTAAAAGTATCCATCAGAGAACCAGGTGAGTCAATCAATCAAGCGAGCTGCCCAGCTTACCTGGTTCACCTGAAGAGATACGCGCGTACTTACAAATTCGCATCACATTAACAAGCCTCGGAATGAGAAACACACAAAAAAAATTTAATATAGAAATAAGTCTCACTATCATAATAATAGTGGGTAACGGCAATTATATGCTTTTTATGTATTTTGCATTTCTTTTTCGGTATAAACGTGGTTAACCAAAAAAAAAAAATGGAAAGAAAAGAGTGAGGTGCGCATGCGCAGTGAGGGGTTGGTGCGTTGGTGGCTTAATAGAGTAGTGGACATACAGTTTCTGTTGGATTTTTTGATGTGGATGGTTTTAGGGGACACCACACTCACTACACACAAAATATACACCACCTCTCTCGCGGCCGAACCGCGGACTGATCGAGAGGCCGTGATCGAGAGGCCGGGACGGACGGGAGGCGGGGGTTTGACTTTTTAAGGCAAAACGAAACCATATCCAAAAACCAAAAACGAGACAAAAATTTTTTCCTTACTTTTAAGCTATAAAAATGCCAGCGGATACTAAGCCTTTTGCATTTTAATTAACACAAAAAAAATATAATAAAGAAAAGATAAAAATATAAGACAAAACGCAGCGCAATAAAAGAACCTCGTCAATTCCCCATAAAAATATGTTGGGGGGTCTCAGAGCGGTGTTTTGATGGAAAATTAATATTTCACACAAATCGACTCCATTTGGATAAAAAAAATTAATTTATTTTTTTTTCCATTTTTCATTTTAATATTTTTATAGGCACACCACACGGCGATCTCTAAACGTGGAATAGTTGCCAGAGCTGTGTGTATATACTGTGTCCAGGGGGATCTATTGTATTCACCTGGGTGGAATGTGTTCGGTGCTCCGCGATCGGGGTATGATCGATCGATGTGCGACTGACTTCTTGGCCAGTAGTAGTAGTAGTGTTTAGCCCTGCCTAACTAACGAAAAACACGTGATTTTTTTCTGTAATGAATTAATATGCAAAGTGGCACCGCACCGCTTTTTGTTGCTGGTTTCGTTTTTGTAAAAAAATTCTTTATAATAATTTCATGTATACGCGCGCACGCACCTAAGTTCCACATATTAAGAGAAACAAAGTAGCGCTGAATGCTTGGAGAAGGGCATACACCATTCAATTTCTGAGGGAAGATATATGTACTCGTATGTAGGTGAAACTTCATTTGATGATGTCACAGAAGCACGTAAGGTATTTAGCTAGTACATTTCTCCCTCCTTTCTTTGGGAGTATCCCAGTTGTTACCCGGGCCTACTGTATTCTTAGTAGCTGCTATACCTAAGACTGCGGGTACCGACTGCCCACAATGTATATTTATATTTTACAATCTCGTCTCATGCCTGTCGATGCACGCTCATACACCAGTAGGACATTATTTTCGAACCGAGAAATTTCATAAAATTGAGGCATCAGTACAATTTACCATCGTGTAAGGGAGAAATGTACTGCTTCGTTTGAATGTGGCTCAATTCAAGTTCTGGTTCATGGCCTTCTCCTTATACAGCCCCCAGACTGCCCTTCAAATATCCTATCCTCTTTGTATCCTTCCAGCTAAGCTTGCTACTACATGTTTAGTCATTAGTCATAGACGCGTCCACTGCATCGTGATGGAGGATTTGTTTTAGAATTGAGACAATACCCGCCATTCTTCTTCAATCTACAAGAGCCGTCTTCGTGCTCGTCTTTAGATCATTTACCCTATCCGATCTTTCGGTTTGGGCTTCCTGGATATCTACTGTCTTGCAAACAGAATTTCACGATATATAGGCATGAACCTATGAGAATTTAACGAGGACCTATGCTAGAAAGGAGATCTGTAGTACTATACTATCAGTAGTACTGCGTCCTGAAAAAGGTTTGGGAGCGCCAATGCGCCCCTTGATGATAACTGCGTACGTTACATGCGGTCAAACTTATGTTAATCCCAAACCATTAACCCTTCATGGGCAATGAAAAAGAGCACGCTACTCTGACACCCAGCTCGGTGGAAAGGGCTCTGGACGATCTGTTAGAATACACACCAACTTACTTGACCATAAACGGGATCTGAACGACAAATCTTTAGGCCCTTTCGAGACAAGTACAGGCAACAAATCTGAGATACAGGGGCTACTAAGAGTATAATTGGTTCCAGTAGTCCCTGGACCTTGTAGTTTACTGAAAAAGAAACTGTGGTGACCTCGTCCACTTGTGATATATGTACCTTATCGATTTAAGGATATCTTATCACCTAGATCAAAGCGATCAAGAATCGGAACACCTCCTCGATCACTGGACGAACGATTCAGTGATGAAGCTATCTTCGGGATCTCTGTCGACCTTCGTCGTCCGTTGCAGCATCTCTACTTTATCTAGGGTCCCTATATGGGATTCACATGATTGAATGCAATGCGGCAACTACCGTTCCTTTAATGCAGTAGCTGCGCCGTCGCTTCCTTCAACTCAAACGACTTGTCGTTACGACTCGCCCTTCAAGCGTCGCGTCTGGACTTTGTGCGTGTCTGTTTCAGGCTAAGAACGGGCGAGTTTGATTTTAACTCGGGAAACTAGTGCAGGCATTGGTAGGACTTGCATACCCAGTTCAGGCTGGTGTTAATTCCGACGAACATAGCCAAACTCACTCTGGCATTTGCGCTACAAGACGAGCCAATACCAAGAAATACTACTGAATATCGATCAATAAAGAATGCAACTAGTGGCAAAAAGATTCGACACCGAATTCGTTCCACAGTTCGGCAGGCTTTTTGGGGTCACAACCGATCAAAGTACGCAGTTCGAATTGAAACTGTTCAATGAAGTTGTCAAATTACTCGAGGCACTCATAGAATCTGGACAATCACCAAAGGCAAAAAGGGTGGTTGAACGGTTCCAGCCGCTACTAAAAGCAGCCTTAATAGCACAACACAACACTATACCCATTGGAATGAAGGCTTGCTCTTAGTCATGATAAATTAAACATGCACATTCGAGCTCGTATACGGGTCAAAACCTGAGACTTCCAAAGAACGAACGACAAATGCAAAACAGTTCAAAAGGAAAGTCCTCGATCAGCACCCAGTATCCGATTCCCACTAAATTCCTTTACTTTTTGCTAACCGTGCTACCAGGGCAGCTCGCCGTAACGTGTTGTCGTTAAACATAATAAATTGGTAGCAGTAAAACAGGGTATGTTTAGAACTACATCAGCCCTTGCTGAACGCGACTTTGAAATTCATATATTTACTTACGTTAAGGCCGACCAAGCGTTTTATTATGTCTCAAACATGCCACCTTAATGAAGTTTTCTTAATGCATCAAAGATCGATCGTTCTTTTTCTTTACCCATAACCCAGACAATACCGACGCTGTTACTTACATACACCAAACGACATAACAAAAAATAAACAAAAACGACAAAATCCACCTTTGGAACCAATGCAATTTTTCACACAAAGTTTGCAATTAAACTCGCACCTTTCAATACTTAAACTGATGCAAAGTGCCGAGAGTTTTTGTTGTTTTTTGAATTGCAATTATTTCCAACACCTTAGTTGGACCATGTATGGCAGCAGCCGTACGAGGTAGACATTAAAAAAATATCGCCGCTTTAAAAGCCCAATTTTATCACACATTCACTAAAATGCTTGACGCCCTCAAGTTTCTGATGCAGTAACAAATTAAAAATAACAAAATAAAAAAAAAACGTTTCGTCTGATTTATATATTTTTGTTTTTTTTTAATTTGGTATATATTTATATTTGTTCGGCTTGTTGCTCTCTCTCGAGACGGAGACGTTCTCAAACTCCCATCCCATAGCTGAGCCAATAGATCGGTGGATGTGACGGGGCTGTGTGGTAGCTGCAAGAAAATGTCACGAAATGTACAAGGAACGTTTTTTCATCTCATATATGTCTCCCCGGGGCTGCCAATACAAATCAGAGACACAATTGAGGAATCGATCTGATTGGCCAGGTTTAGCCGGTCGGTTTCTGTTTGAAAATTGAAAACCATTGGGAAAGACACGACGACACACAATGAAATAAAAAAGACACCGCGCTTGGGAATAGCCGCCGAAACACGCCAAATCACCCGAAGTCGTCTCAAAGAAAAAAAGAATAGACCGCGAGAAAAGGTGGAGAAAATAAAATGTTTACGATCGCGCCGTCGTCTCGATCGGTAGGTAGGCTTGTGCCTCATCTCGATCATCGCGCCTCTATACCATACATAGTCCCCCTGGTACTGCAGTAGCCCATCTCCAGCCAGCCAGGGAATCTGCTTTATTGTCTTCGGCAGGGATCTCTCTTGCCTCTCTCTTCTATATCACTCTCTCAGTAGATTGTGATGCTCTTTGAGGTCCATACGTTCCTTACGTAGCCGATCGTCGTCGTTTTCTCACTGCACGATCTTGTTGTGTTTATACAGTTCACACCTTAGCGCGATCAGCACTTAACGGCAGCAGCACTGGCAGGTCTTGTCGCTATAGTGTAGTTTACTATGTACGAGTACAACCTGTGGAATGCGCACGCCGCCGCCTTCATTGATTTCGGAGTTTCTTCCGAGAGAGAGCGAGCCTCTTGCGCCTGGTCCCACATTGTCATACAGCGGCGCGCGCAGCTATTTTGTTGCTGTTCAGCTGCTGCTGCTGCTGCAAATTTTTCATCTTTCTATTTCTTATTGTTTTTTTATTATTATTATTTTTTTTTCTAAAGCTGTTCCCTTCAAATAATATGGGCTACACTCGACTCGAGTCTTGAGCTTCAATCTGTATGAGGGGGTGTGACTTCAGATATTCAACATTTCTGTAATTTGTTTAAAAATTATTTACTTGCGCCTTTCGGTAGTAACATATACATATATATATATATATATAGATATATAACACTGTAGATAGTCTCTATAACAAACAAATAAACAAATAAAAATCGCGCTTTCCTCGAACTCATTGCTCACACTGCCGCGCGCTTTGGCGATACTCTTTTCGGACTTTGTGGGAGGTTTCATTCCCGCTTTTGCAAGTCTCGCTAGATATTTCATACATACATATATTTTTTTTGGTCTTCTTCTGTAGTAGTAGTAGTTTCTATCTAATGCTTTTACTAGAAAGATAAAAAAAAGCTTTCAACCGTGATACTTTAGGTTGGCCGGTGTTTTTTGCGTCTCTCCTATTGGTCGGTTTCGGTTTCTTTCTCTAATGGAATTCATATAATTTTGTAAAAATTGTAACAAAATGGAAGATATCAAGTCTGTTTGTGTTTTGGGGGCGAGTTCCTGTGTGTAATATTGCTGCTGCAGCCGCGCAATAATTGCTAAGCAAAAATTATTTTTATTTTATTTTCTTTGAAAATTAGTTTAATTTATTTTTTTTTAATAAAAAAAAAAACAAAAATAAAAAACACGAAGAATTTTAAAAAAAACCCTGAAGAAAATATAATTTACTTAATAAACAAACTGCATTATCGACATTGGCTATATTTTGTTTTCATATATCATCAAATATTTATATTGTGAAGCACAATTTGACACAGTAGAAAGTAGTTTTGCTTAAAAGTAAATTTAGAAGCATTTGCCGCTCTTTACTTAAACATAGTAATCCTGATATCAGACCGCAAAATTCTTCTAAAGAATTCGTTTTATAGTTAGTAGTTTTCCAAGTTAGTACTCCCAAAAATTTTAAAATGAATTGGTCCTCCAAGTAGTTCAAAATGAATTAGTTCTCCAGTTAGCTCAAGAGAATTAATTCTCGATGTAGCTCAGAATGGGTTAGTTCTCCAACTTCAGTTCAAAATGAATTAGTTCTCCAAGAACTTCAAAATGCATTAGTTCTCCTGTAAGCTCAAGAGAATTAATTCTCGATGTAGCTCAGAATGGGTTAGTTCTCCAAGAACTTCAACATGAACTTCAGTTCAAAATGAATTAGTTCTCCAAGAACTTCAAAATGCATTAGTTCTCCTGTAAGCTCAAGAGAATTAATTCTCGATGTAGCTCAGAATGGGTTAGTTCTCCAAGAACTTCAACATGAACTTCAGTTCAAAATGAATTAGTTCTCCAAGAACTTCAAAATGCATTAGTTCTCGAAGCAGTTCAAAATGAACTAGTTCTCCAGTAAGTTCAAGAGAATTAATTCTCGATGTAGTTCAGAATGAATTAGTTCTCCAAGAACTTCAAAATGAATTTCAGTTCAGAATGAATTAGCTCTCCAAGAACTTCAAAATGCATTAGTTCTCCAGTAAATTCAAGAGAATTAGCCTTATATTTTTTGATTCCAGGCTGTGTAATATATAATTTAAGGTGGTCCGACTACCAACCCAAAAATAGCAGGCTCGATTCTTCACAAGGTGAATGTTAAAATGAAATGTACAGTTGCCCAATAGCTCTCATGTCCGCCAAGCATCTCCCAATGGTTGCTGCCTCTACTAATAGGGCTTTCTTCTATATTTTTCTAGGGATGCGAATGCCTAACAAAGGCCTCGGAAGGGGGTATGACACCCGATTTGTCATTTTTATTAAAACCCGACAGGTGTCACTGTAGACGAGCATGTATCAGCTCTGTTCGTAAGCCCTGAACTTTCACTTCTGCAGAAGTAGCTAACGGAAGACGGTGGTCTAATGGCTATAAAACAGAGTTTTAAGTCGATTGAGCGGATCGGTATAAAAAATCTCTCTAAGCCCTAGCACCCGTGCGAATGTGTGAAAAACTGTTTCCAAGGGCGAGTGCCGATTATCCAAACGGTCCCCCCACTAAGTACTAACCACCTCCAATGCTGCTTGACTACCGTTATCGATTGAGAACTGGTCTATTGAGTGTGCTAAATAGCACCCTTTGCGTCCACCAACATAATTGCTTGAAATATATGAGCCGCGTCACATTTCTATACATAGCTTCCATTGGTGAACGGGATGGAAAAAGGATTAAAGTGTATATATTATGGTCATAAGTGTTTATTGTATTGTAACTAAGTGTTTACTATCCCAAATGTTTTTTTCTTAAATAATGAATAAGTGCTTTAATTTTCCGTTTCGTTCCAGGTTCAAGGGCAGATCGTCGGCGGGCGACTCAATGAACTTCCTCTTCTGGTATGTGATTGCGGCAAATGGCAGACAGGCAGAAGCACTCCAGTTACCAGTCAGCAACGTATTGAGTGGCCACCGTAACGTCTGTTTATCTTTGTCGAATTTAGGATGCTTACCGCGGCTTATTTAATCCAGGTGAGTACTTAAGAGATAAGCAAACGGGACCTCACACCCCAGATAGCATGATGGGCGTTACATCTCAGGCCGCTCTTGTTGGAATGATTCAGTAAATTCTTCTTAAATTCCCTGAATTCTCCTAGATCCGTGAAGGTATAGAAAAGCTATGCTGACTAGAATGATTTCTTTCTTTACCTCTGCCAGATCTCTAGATGTCATTGACCTTCGTAGAGCCTGGTCTGGTTTCCCCTTATGTCGTTATGAATTTGGAAAATGAGATCTTTTTAGGAGGTCCTGTTCATCAACTACTTACTTTGAGGCAAAAGTCTTTCCAACAGTGTCAACTGGTCGATAAATTTGTTGGCTCAACTGTAATCTTGCTAAGTCCAGAGTGCAGAGAACTGCAGATAGTCGCCGTTAGAGCTTTAGTCTCGTATCTCATCCACTCACAAATTAGGAAGGAAAGGGAACATAGGAATTTTATCAGTACAACTTCCATCGCGATACCAACCTTTTTATCGGTCTTGCGGGTTCTTATTCTTTCTCTTGATTGGGGTCCTGTGCTCCACTGGGGTGGCCTCTTATCACAAGAGCTACACTAATTGCTCGGCCAAGGATTGTCTTCTCTGTAAGGTACAAAGCTTGTGTTGCACGCCCTTTGTAAGTGCAGGAACTCTGACAGCAGGTACAGATTGCTTGAACCTACTCGTGCTCCAGACTGCCGTTCTCCATTACATCCGTAGAGGACCGGCTCTTTTACGTGAAAGTCAAAGCTTAGGAATCACTCTTTGCACAACAAGTCCATCATGTCGTACTCATAGTAAATATCGGGTAGTCAACTTTCATTTGCAAAGCCTACATCCTCAATACCAGCCGACTAATCCAGATGGGCAACCGTCAGGGTTAAAGGGCGATACAATCATCGAAGTGATATGCCGCCTGAAACAAGCGAATCCCCCTCACCAGCCGGCAGAGGAACTAGTACAAAACTAGCAGATGAAGAAAGAGCCGCACCATTCGTTAGGTGAAGCCCCAATCCAAGCGAAACTTTGGTACCCTATTATTAATCGGTTAAGCCAACCAGATACCTTATTAGGGCTACTTGAAATTTGTCGCGGAATCAGTTCTTTACGATGTCCTTGCGACAGTTATTTTCTGCTTCATAGTATGGTCAAACCGACAACCTTGGCAATCAGTACTTTAACATTTCCTTCAGTTACCTGGAATATGTGAGGGCGGAGCTTGAATGCTGGACTTCTCTCCTCTCCTCCTCCTCTTAGCTGTACCGTCACAATCGCACACCAAGTGCTCCGCTGTTTCAGGAGCTGCTTCACATAATCGACACCTGCAACAAACTACCAGTCCTATTCTTCTTAAATATGAGTCTCTGTAGATCTGCTCCAACCGATAGGCGGAATTGCAAACGGTGGAGCAGGCTCGTTGTAATATGCTTGTCTAAAACTTTCTCCATCGTTTTCAGGAGAAAGGAAGAGACGCTCGTGATAGGATTTTGCTTCCTTGTTATGATAGTGCCCCACTTTGGGAACACGAGACCATCCTAGACCCTTTCGAGCACCCTTGAATATGAATCAATACTGACCCCACGAGTTGCGCGGGAAAGGAAGATCACTCATGGCAGATCCGTACTAAGTTAAACCGGAGGTCACCTGATATCCGGAGTCCATCGTTGGTATTACATGCGCAGTGCCATTCATTCATTCATCTTGGGATTGAGGGATTTGTCAAGAATTTCCTTTCTAGATCCATCAGAATCACTCTGTTCCATCTTCACGCAGGCGCAGCTAGATGAGGCCTCAGCCATCCACGCAGCAGTACAGGGACACCTCGTACGGTCGGTTCTGGAGCGAAAGCTTGAAAAATTGTGCCCGTGGTTATAAATAAGATCGTATTATTCCCATCGCTTCCCAATAGGAAGAACAGGCCTCCTCGAGTAATGTTGGATCTCTCCTAGGAGAGGTATTTGTACCTCCAAAATGTCTCCCTTTGCCTTGATTTTAACATTAGCATGTCATTGGAAGAGAGGGCTCCTTCTGACCTCCAAAAAAAGCCTAAAGGCAGTACTCCTCTAGTGCTCCCAATAGAGTTGAGTTGGAGTACTCCCGTAAAACTATCTGTAGACTGAAATTAGAGATCTTATATCGTCGTCGTCGATCTAACGTAATCACGGTATAAACTCTCTAATCAATAACTGAAAACCTTTTTGGCATGGCTCCTTTATTCATCCTCGAGGGAGGTCTCCCAAATTTCCTGCTGGGTTGGTTGACTGACCACGGCCAAAACTGTTAATTAGTTTAGATTATCTCTTTCGTCGCACCTCCCTCCTCCGGGTTTCTAGATCATTGAGAGTGCTGCAAGGCTATTTGTTTGAATTCTTTCAATTTTTAAAAATATTTTTTTTTGTCATTTTCTGCATTCATCAAAACTTCCAAATTTTGAAGTTGCAATTTTCGCGCCTTTTTCGCTGATCCATTTCACGGCGAAATTAAATGGCTCTGGCGCGCATGCAAATGCTGCGCATTGCACTTCGACTTATCTTCGATGATAATATTCTCTCTTTCACCCTTTCGCTCTCTTAAGCTATTCTCTTTTAATCGAATGCCCATGAAAAAACTCAACCGCAGCCAAAATCTTGGGAAAGACATGGTAAAGGAGAGAGAATTCGATTGAGAGAGAGCGCGCGAATAACCCACCCCAAAGAGCAAGAGTTAACAAGAGAACAATTATCCTAATCGCTGTTGCTGCAGCATTCCAGCATTGTGTGCCGGATTATAGTGGACGCGTCACTGCCAACCTCGACTATGATTGTTATACCCTCCGCCAGGAGGGGGTGGAAAAGGCGGCCACAATAGCAGCAGCAGAGCAGCGACAGCAACAGCAGAACCATTCAGAGCTCTCTTCGCCGTTGGTTGGGCGCCCAGTTAATGAGATGCGACGCGTCGCGTGTGTTCGTCGTCGGTGCTGGTGATGTGCCGCGCCGCGCAGCAGCGAATATAGCCGAGGCCCGCGAGCACAGACACTCGTGCGTCGAACGGGTTGCCCGGTGCCTCCTCCGTTCAACCCATGTTCAAACTTCGCCTAAACACTGAGCCGAGCACCAGGTTTGTTCGGTCTTCGCTCTGATTTTTGTCGGTAAACTGCTGAGTGTTGTGCGCCCCTTTCAAAAAGGGTTCCAACCACCCAAAATACAAATAATTTTTTTTGTTAAATAATTATAAATATTCACCCCCGCGCTCGTGGATTTTTTTTATTTATTATAATTTCTTATCGGGGGGATTGTTGTTTTGAAAAATCCTTCAGTGCTTCAGTTTTTCCAAAAAAAAAATTAAATAGGGTGGTTTTATACCCTTAACAGAAATCACCTTTTGAAAATTGTTAACGTTTATTTTTTTCAATATTTTTTTAATCTCTTATCATTTTGTTTTTAACTTATTATTATGAAACGGAAGTGTGCCCGCGGTTTTCAATAAAACAAAATAAAAAGAAAAATTCGCAAAATTGTGGTTGAGGAGATTTCAAAAATTGATTTTTTTTTTTCAAAAAAAAAGTGCAAAGTGTGAAAAATATATATGAAAAAAAAAATTTGTGAGTTGTGAAAAGAAATTTATACAAAAAAAATAATTATACTTAAAAAAATAGATAAAGATTTTTAAAGGAAAAATAAAACAAAAAAAAAATGTAAAAAAACGAAAGTAGAAAAATATTAAATTTTTGAAAAATTTGAAGGAAACGAATAATTTTTGTGTGGTTCTTTTTAGTGTATCAAAAAAAAAAATCGAAATAAAATTAATAATAATAATTAGTAAAAAAAAAATTGTGCATAATGAAAGTAATTTTATTCCCTGGCTCCTGAAGGGTTGACAGCAATTTTTTGTTAATGAACTGCGGATTTTCTACGCGATCAAATGTAATTTAACAAAATAAAAAACAAAATTTTGGTAACTACTAAATTTAAATATTTTTCTTAGTTTTTTTTTGTAGTTTTTTAAATATTATTAACAATGTCTGTTATTAACGTAAATATTTTGTAACATAAAAACAAAAAAATATTGAAAAAAATAATTAAAAGTAAAAAGTTTAGTTTTGGTGAAGGAAGTTTATGTATTTATATTTTTTTTTTGTTTAATTAGAGTCAAAATTTATTTTCGGAATATCTTTAAACTAAAAAAACGCTTGCATGATTATATTTCTTAATTATTTCTGTTATCACCAATCACATACCTTATGTTTAATACACAGATTTCTTTAAAACCAAAAACTAACTAAAAATAAACCTATAAAAAATTTCTACCCCCCTTTTTGCGATTATATATAGAAACAAATTAAAAAAAAAACAATTTGCACCTTTCACTTATTAAAATTGTAGCGACAATATAAGAAAATCAAATTTTTGGAGTTAGTTTTTACCATTCTGCAAAATTTGGTCTTTTTACCATTCTGCAAAATTTGGTCTTTTTACCGTTATGCAAAATTTGGCCCTTTTACCATTCCGCAAAATTTAGTCTTATCCTATATATTCCTGAATTTAGATTGGCACATTACAAGGGCCTGCTTATTTTGGGTTTTTTAAGTTAATTTAGTTTTTTAAATGGCATGTATTATGGATAGGAATAAATACTACAGGATCTACTATCTCTATCTCAGGACGTTTTTTGGTGATCTTGAGGTTATATGTATTTTAATTTTGTTTAATTGCGATAAGAGCGGTTATATGATTTTGTGTCTTCATCACTTCTCTTCACAATCAAAATTCTTCCAGAAATAATAATATATAATAATATTAAAAGAAGTCGAAAGAATCTCGCAGGAGTTTTTAATTGTAAAAGCGGAATTCTTCTAAGAATTTTACAAACCACTAAAATTTTTTGAGAATTCTTCCAGGAATTTTATTGAATACCTGAAGATATTTGAGAAGTAATTGTCAATGGTGGTTTTAATTAGGAAATAATGCTTAAGTTTATCCAGGATTCCTAGAAGAATTTACCAAAAAAAAAATAGTTTTTTTTAATTAATCAAAGATTTCCTTGCAAAATTCCAGGAATTTTCGAAAAACACTTAAAATTCCTGGAATTTTTCAAAATTAATTTTTGAAATACGGAAAAGCATTGAGAGATATCTCGGAATTCTTCCTGGAATTTTATGAAATACTGAATATATTTGAATTAGTTGTCCAATGATAAAGACTGTGTGATATTGTATTATGCAAAATTTGACACTTTTACACCAACTTGTATATTAATTATGTACCTAATTATTTTCTAGTGCATCCTAAACCCCCAAAAGATATTATTTAGTATATTTTGGGTACAATTTTTTTGTTTTCATTGTGATTTTGTTGTTTAATCCTGGAAAGGATTGTTCATGGGCATGAAACTAGTTACGATATATGGTTATTTTTTTTTTTGCTATTAGCATGTTCCTGAATATTTTATTAATAACGAATGGTCTTTGGTTTTTTGTTTTTCTTAAGAGTAATTTTTATATTAACAATATCCTGAAATACCATGATCTGTTTTCTTTTTCTAAATGTTAACAATTTCTAGTCTTTATTTAGTATTTTTCTTTCATTGAATTTTGTAATTTGTAGTTCTTGTGAATTTTTGGAACGATATTGAAAATTAACATTTTTTTTAAATATTTCTCCCTTCCTCGTCTTTTGTCAAAAGAGCTGGTATTATTAGTTAGTTTTTTATTTTATTCGAAAGTATTTTGAATCTTTTTACTAATCCTGTTTAGTTTGCTCTGAGGATCTATTTTTTTTTAACGTTACAAATATTTGGTGACCCTTATTTTTTTTTTTATGTCGAAGTCTAAGCTTAGGTTTCGCCTTTTGTCCGCTTAGCTGAAAGGGTAGAGAATGGATAAGATAGATTTAGGGAGTCTGCGGGTGGTTGCATGAGGAGATGGCGCTAAACCTTGCATTTGAACTCCTAGATACTGTATGAGTTCGGGAATACTGACTGTGGGAGCCAAAATAAAATATAAACGGCCTTACAACGGGGGAACACCGGCCGCTTGGCTCTTTTTAATGGGCCTATGATAGCCGTAGGGTTTTTAACTATTTTTAAGGAGAGCACATACGGCCTTACGACGATTAAACTTGATCAAAAAATTTAAATGCCCAAGTACTGTACAAACGGGAATGCGACGGCCAAAAAATAATCGGCACCAAATGTATTATTGAATGGGTTTTATAGGAATTTGATCATTCTTGTTATGTACAATGGTCCTGGGGTGTTTCTGTGCGACCCCTTCCTGGGACGAGCCCACTCTTCCACCACGCTAAATTCCATGATGCCCTTGAGATCATTGTCCAAATTTCAAAACTAAAATCTCAGATGCCATTGAACATTGAGTACTGATACGGAAAACGGCGGTGCTGCGTGAAAGTGTCAGTGAAAAATTCATCACGGAAGCCACTGACACGGAAAGCATCGACCTTTATCCATATTCGTCGGTTTTTCCTTAGGGATTTAGCCGCCTTTTGTTTTGCCGCACGCAATGAACGCTGGACAGACACGGCCCTGCATACAATAATGCCATGATTGAACTCTCAATCCAGTCTTTAGAACAAAACCATATACCATTAGCTTGGGGTTTAGTCAATATACCGGGGATGCCTATTCTATATAAAAAGCCTGAAATGTCGAGAGCAATCAAGCTGGATTCACCAAATCGATGAATGCTTTGGTAGAGGTGCTCCATTGGGCATATACAAGAAGGTCGCTAGCAGATAATTTCCATCTAAAGCCGCACTGCTTGTCGTCCAGTATTTGGCTGTATTATTGCCTCTGGGGGATATTAAGAGAGGTTGTTAGACCACCGTCGGGATCACATTTTACTGGGTATTTGTACATCAACTGTGTTATCCTAAAACCTTCTTTTATCTCAGGGCTTGGAATCGGCAGGATATCCTCGCAGAGTTACTTTAGGCTATTAACCAGAGTTTAACCAAATAGCAGGCATTGACTTGGGCTTTTTTTATGTGAAAGACTAGAGGCTCAGGGGAAACCCCTTTGTACTGTCGACGAATCTATTTTTCCCATATAGAGTGCAATCTCGAACAGCAGCTCTAGTCGGGGAGGAAGGAAATGTCACAACCTAGCCGCGATATTTTTATTCCACCTGCTCCCAACCATTACTATCGCGACCCTGACATCGGGGTATCAAGAAACACACCCGCTGGAGTGTTTGCCTCCTGAAACGAGTTGAATCTCATAAACCAACCGATGACATGCGTTTTGGTCGGGATTCGAACCCGGGACCTCTGGGATGGTAGCCAGACGCCTTACTCTCTAGGCTACCGAGGTCCCAGAGCTTGTTACTCCTCCTGCTGGGTACTACTGCTTTTTCTATAACTTTACAGGAAGCGTATTCTCTCAGCTAGGTAATCTATAAAGTTATCTGCGATTCCTTCGAGTGATATCCAAAAGAAAAGGCAAGTGCTAACCTGCGCGACAAACTTAGGTTGAGAGCGATGAAGAGCCAGTTACAAAACCTCAAATATCATAGAGCTGCAAATCCAAGTGGTATCGCATGTTGAGCTTCGAGATTATCGAGGAATCCAATAGCTCAAGCAACTCGCCGGTGGTATTAATGTGAAAGGTGGTGCGATTCAGCCTGGATTTGCTTAAGATCAAACGCTGCAACGATCAAGCACGCATATCCTTTGTCACATACTCACATATAGACGGTCCCTCGGGACGATTACAAAACTAAAAACACACATCTGCCATTGATCGCAAGGATACCTTCTGTCACATACCCTTAGAAGGGAAATCAAAGGAAGGGACTGCCTTCACCGTGCCAGAACCATGATGCCCTTATCAGTTCACCATGACGCCGCCATTCGAGCTGTGTAACGTCCTGCAGCGTACGTGCAGGCTCATGGAGAAGGACATACCTGGCACTTTACAAAAAAGAGTATTTGTCGACTTGCACGAACTATTACTAGTGCCCACTTCGATTTCGAGACGACACACCTCAAGACTCTGAAACAAGTCACTGACTAGCTTCGACCAGCGGGTTTGATTGTAAGCTTCAACAAAAGACGATTCTGCGTCAAGGAAGTGAAGTTTTTGGGCTTTATTATTGGTGACGGGTTACTAATGACAACAGTAAAGAGTCTGCAAATGCAGATTTCCCAGTTCTGAAGTCAGGCAAACAATACGGTCTAGAAGTTCGTTTATGAATATAGACCAACTCGACTATGGAATAATCTCTCGCAATCAGTATTTCCGAACTCCGAACAACCCATCAAACGTTAGATTCATCGACATTTCCTCGAGCATCCCCCAGACCCACTCTAACCTTTCCTATTATCCTCTATCATATCAATAGAGTTTGCACATTGACAGGCTGGTAGTACAAAGGGTGTTTTTGGGCTACTTTTGTCTGAATAAAAAATTACCTAGAGAGTATCTAATCGTCCATTTGCAAAAATGGTAATGATAATGTAGTACTAGTTGATCCTGCTGATGTATATAGCCTGTTTCAAAATATGGTAATGCAGTTTTTTATAATTTTACAGTATTTAGAGGTATACCTATATTTTTTTTGCTTGTGTCGTTGTTAACGTATTTTTACCAACAACAAATATGTACTTTTTTGTAGTAATTATTCTGGAAGCTTAAGTAAGATAATGCAGTTTCTTTGGGCAAATACTCTCATATATGTATGTGTGCGCATACAAATAGAAAATAATTGGGTAATAAAACACAAGAAATTCTTTAAATAAACAAAAATAAAATGGAAGAAAAACGAAAATGAACTGCTCTACTAGCGTTAATTGAGGCGTGCGATAATTTCCTACCTCTTAATAAATGTGTTTAAGCTAACGCGGCTTGAAATTTTGTGTGTTTTTCTTATTAAGATTTTTTTTCATTCGTTTTTTTTTTAATTGTTTTTTTTCTCTGCTTTTTCTCAATTACGTCTTTACGTTCATCTTCCTCTTTATTATTATTATTTTTGTTGCTTTCTTTCTTTTTTTTCTGGGCTGGGGTGGGGATAATTCAGAAGAAATTTTTCTCATTTCTCTTTTGTTTTTATTCATAAAAATGCCCTGTCACAAGTACAAAAAAAATTGGCTGCGCGCGCATCTTAGTCCTTTATCATAATTATGTTGCGGAAGCTGTATGAGGGGATGGTAAGGTAGTGTGCAGAGGAGCGAAAATAATAATAATAATAATAGTGTCGAGAGCTTGTCATGAAAAATCGATAATTTGACATATAATTTCCAATAAAATTCCGATTTGGACCAATTTCCTTAGTGGTGCATGCGCGTTAGCGGGAATAGCTTATTCTGTGCTGTTGTTGTTTTTTGGTAGTTGCGCTGCTGTGTTGTATTTAAAAAGAAAAATATAAGAGATGATCAAGAAATCTTTTAGCTTCTTCTTTCTCTGATTGAAGATTTTTTTTTGCTTCATGTCTTCATTAATGGAGAATCCACTTTACCCATTTCTGGTGGCCCCCTGAAAAATCATCGTTTGATTGATGAGGTGACAGAGAATCATGGCCATGGTTTTTTTCCCTTCCAATCTTCTTCTCCTTTTCACATTTTCTTTTTGTATGCTTGTTTATTGTGTGCAATTGAAGATTATAGGGTAATTGCAGAAATTTAGGTAAATAGTGAAATTGTGCGGTGAAATTTTTGTTATTTTTTTTTTTGGTTTTGTATCTTGTAACAAGATTGGAAGAAAATATGCGAAACTTATTAAGAAGAATTATTGCGTGGGAGAGAATATTTTGAGAGGTTCGAGTTTTGATCGAAAACTTTTTTTGGTGTAGTTTTTTTGATTATATTTGCTTTGTATGTAAAAATTAAAACAGTCAAGTTAAACTTCGTTTAAAAAATCGAATAGTATAGCTATATCGGTTCTGGCGCATTATCATTATCGATTGTTCGAAGCTAATGGCGACATTTCTATATAATATTAAAGCTCATCGAAAGCTTTTAAGCCCACCCAAAAAACTCACCACAAAAACCAAAACCTAAGCTTGAGTCCCTATGACGTCACTGCGCCAGAACCGACATAGCTACCCTACTAGCACTCGTAAATCTCGTCTTTGCGGTGTCTGAAGTCTATCGGAGGCTTTCTAGTTCGTCTGACAAAACCAAGTCAACCAAAGTATGCAAAGAATAACTTAACCAAAGAAACAATTCCTCAAGTAGGTCGCTTGCTTCATTCATATCATCAAGCTCGTCGTTATCCACCTGGGATATTTCGAGCTTGGCGTCACGGATGCCAAATCTTAGCTTGTACTCAAGCTTTTCGAGAAGCGCCAGCCTTTCCTCCTTAATTAAAAGGACGAAGGTCGAACTGCTCTTCTGCAGGTCCGTGGTATCCTCCACGCTGTAGCTCCTGACTATCTCGGAGCAGTAGAATCGTGGAAGAGGCCCTCTAGTCAAAAGCTTGACTTCTAGTAGGGCCCATAGCTTTGATAAGACTTCCTTGCTCTTCGTTTTTTAGGTCAATGACAGCTACGTTTAAGTGACTCTTGACTACTTCACTAAATTTCTTCGCTGCCACTTTATATATCTAGTATTGGTCTCCATTTTGGGCGTTCTCCATTGGTTGTAACTCTTAACGAGAAACGAGCTGCAGTTGCGGCGCCATCTCTGTGTGAACTTCGAATTCCATGTAGTAATTGTATGTACTATAGCATTCCGTAAATTTGCAGTGTTTTTTTTGGTTTGTTTTTCAAAAATATTGTTTGCATTTTACGACATAGAATTAAATAGAGGGTAGAAATTTATCTGTATTTTCCTCCCCCCCTCCCCCTCATAGAAAATATTAAAAGCACTATTAAACAAAAACATCATCCCATTTGTTTCATATTAACTTTCACGTGTGTATTATGTATAAATCTAGTAACCAACAAGGAAATTCTTAAAGGAAACGATTATTATATATTCTAGGACGTTCAGGAAGGTTTCCTTGGTAAAAAGAACACAGAAACAATTGCTCCATTGTATATGCAGTAGACAAAACAAAGAAGCCTCAAATCTAACAGCATGAATTCTCTTCTTTACATATAGTTATATATATATATATATAGTTGCGCTATTTTTATTCCTTTCATATTCTGCATTACTCTTTAGAAATTACTCTTTAGTATAACGAAGGTGCAGGGACTTTTAGTTTAGTAATAGATATGCTGCAAAATAAATTATATTCCAAACATTTGCACAAATATGACATACAATGACATAAAATTTGGCTAAGGGTAAGTTAAGTGCTTGTTTTGTTTAAACTTTTATTGTAGCTTACCGCTATTGCGCTGATGAAGAGGTCGATTGAAACAACTTACGTCTACCACCCCAGATTAGAAGCTGGATGACGTTCGTCCAGTCAATTGATTTGCATAATGACTCCTTACCAGCTTCTACATATAATAATATATGATATCTAATTACGAGAATCAATAGATTGTGATTTGCGTGTCCCAAAATTGTCCCAAAATATTTCATATTGTCTTAAAATGTCACAAAAATATACTGAAATGTTTTAGATAGTAAAACTGAACCGGGGGCAGCCTTTTAGGACATAAAAGGCGCGTTTAACAATGTACGTATTGAATCCACTCGAGAATCTCTCGTAGCTGTAAGGGTAGAAGCCAGCCTGGC
This sequence comes from Thereva unica, assembly GCA_949987705.1. NCBI lineage: Eukaryota > Metazoa > Arthropoda > Insecta > Diptera > Therevidae > Thereva > Thereva unica. The sequence goes on from OX465286.1 coordinate 3,853,901, forward strand.
AATAGCTGACGGCTCTGTTATGCACGAGAATAATTCAATGGAATTTTAAAAACAAGATGGTAATCAGTACACTGCGGTCTTCAACCCAGGAAAAACTAAGCTTCCCAAAGCTGGATGGGGTTACCCTAACTCTAACCTCGAGGGTGAAATTTCTGAATCTAATCCTAGACCCAAAACTCAACTAGAAGTCAAACAATGAGGAAAGGGTAGAGGAAGTCTGTATAGATTTATACGCCTGTACGAAAACGTTAACCAAGAGATGGGCTCCCAACCCAAAGATAGTCTTGTGCATGTACACAGCCGTAGTACGTCCAGTCCTTACATACGGCTCGTTGGCTCGTTGGTGTGGTGGGTAGCACTGATCTGGATCTATAATGTCATAAAGTAGCATGACGTCCGTTCTTCGTCTTCTTATTTTGACAAACCGCGCCACCCTGGACCATTCCTCGGGGCCTCGCAGCATTATTCCAACAATTGTGTCGGGGGTCATGTTTCCGAGCTCCTCCTCCATCGCGCCTCGTTTGACCTCCCACCTAATTCATTCGAAGAATGTATGATGGACGTCGTGCGTCCGAAGCGGAGTCCTGGACGGCATCCGCCACCTTATCCATTTTCTTCAGCTACGCATGGAGGAAACCATGCCCTGTCAAAACTTGGATCAGGTTAACCCCGCCGAACTCCCTGTTCACCTAGCTGATCAGTCGGACTGTCCACCTGCTCCTGGAATCACCCTCCCAGCGCCAGACCTCCCTCCATGGTGTTGGCCCTCCCCGCCCCGCGTTTACCCAGTCTGGTCCTCTCTTTGTGGACGAACTGTTTCTCCTGGATTTGGAAACGATTTGATTCGATTTAAACCGATTCCATTTGAACCGATGTGAGTTGACTTTGGTACGATTAGATCCGATTTGTTGCAATTTGGTCCGATATGAACATATTTGATCGGGTTTGATCCATGACAATAGCGATACCGTCAATCCCCGCCGATTTTTTATTATTCAACGTTTGGAAGATTCGCAGGAACTCGTCCCTCCTCATGAAAATTGAGTGTTCGGAGGTCTCTGAGTTGTCTGCTGGGCAATCTTCACTGAATTCGACTTAATGTCGATTCTCAGATCTCTACGTGGTCTGATTTCGCTTTGAAGGGCGGAGTAACTTAATAGTGCTTGGTTCTCCAGGCCCAATTAGCGTTTTGATGCACCGTTTCGTCGCCACAACTCGTGTATCTGGGTACAGTGGTTATTTGGACGGCTGTGACAATGACCAAAGCGACAATGCCTAGTCGTATAGTGCGATCTCTCGTCTGAATCAAACTCAAGGGTCCTCTACCTATAATTTTACTACAATACTACAAAGAGCATATAGGACTCTTTTAATCCCTCATGCGACGACATAGGACGGAAACAGGGGCCCTCGCATAGGGGCCTCTGGTTATAGCATAATTTTACCACAATGCTCACAATACATATTTTTTCAAGACTTCAAGCTCCGTGGATTGGAATGGCTTTAACTTTCAGTTTTAAATAACCCTACAGGAAGAAAGCCAGGCCAGCCAAGTCGGCCGATCGCAGTGAAAATCGGTATTTTTCGAATTTAGCCGATCGAGCAACAAGTTTTCAATAATATTGACCAAAATATTTATGTTTTCCTTCTCTGCAACACACGATCTTTCAACATTACCCACATACCGTCAATAATACTGCACGAATCAAAATATTGCACAATATTCAGTCTTATTCTCGTTGTCGAGTGACGTGACAGATGTGTCACTTCGACCTTAAATTGGTTCTCATTGTCAATTTAACAGACTTTTGACGAGTAAATCGACAAAATCCGTATTTAATTGTCGCAAGGTGGCGTGTTAAGTGACATTTTCCTCGATGCGTGTCTAGGTATCGACAGTTTCAGTCCCTCGTAGTCACGTCACGTCACTCGCCAACGAGAATACCACCGATTATTGATAGTCGGGGGGCCTCATTGCTTACATTTTGAAATATCAACAATTGATTCAAAGAAACTCATCATTAATGCTCTCAAATCTGGATAGTGTTTTACCCTCTGTTAAAAACCCCACAAAAAATGCAAAAGGAAACAGGAAATACCAAAAAAGCAGCAATAAAAGCAAAAAGGAAACATTTCTCCAAAACAGCAAAAAACGCGAAATCGGTTTCTTCCCCAACCAACTTACTTTACCCCATTTTTATTTACATTTCACCCTAATTACTGCTTCTTTCTACATACGCAAGCTTCACAGCCAGTTATTATGTTTTTGGCAGCATAAAACATAATTTTTTAAAAAATATGTTTCTCTTGTGTTTTTACGGAGAGGGGTGTAAAGGGTACATACACAACACACACACGTGCTGTACTTGATTTTGTCCAAATTAACACACAACACGCATGCGCGTAAAACTTAATCTAATCCATCCAGCCATAGCTGTGACAGGCCGTGTGCGCATGCGCGCATATGTATATATTATTAAGTGATTTTTTAAATTTTTCAACTTAACGAAAAAAAAATATACTATATTGTCGTCGACGATCGACGAGTTAAAAAAAAAAAAGAAGAAGAGAAGGAAAAATGTACAGAAAGGAAATCCGAAAAAAATTTCATGAATTGAATGGAAGTAAGACGCTCATGCGCACATACGACCGGGATTTTTTTTTTTGATTTTTTGTTTAATAAAGATTTTTAGATTTTTATATGTTAAAAAGTTGTTGCTGGCGCGCGGTTATGTGTATGGTAATGAATGGTTGTGCGCGTGTTTTTCCCTTTTTTACATGTTGTTTTGTCATTCTATATAAGTATGTCTACTCTTTTCCCTGAACGCAACATACATATATTCCCCCCACATTCCTTGTGTAACAACTTTTCCAATCCCCTCTCTCCTCCATCTTGTTATGTTTTTTTTTCGTCATTCATTTGCTTCATTCAAAACTGTTGTTAAAATATAACAATGGAAATTCAAATGAGGCTTTATTATTATTTGCGCACACGGAATACGAACCCCGGACCTTACCTCTGGCTGTGCCATAGAGCGCCCTTGACCAAACCCTTTTTATTTTGTGTTTTTACACTAATGTTATACAATATATACATACATATATTCTCCTCTCGCAGAGTGTGTATCGATCGTGTGTATCTTCGAAATTCTTTTCGTTATTGGGGTATCATCATCGTCATTATGATCATATCATTATCATCATTTCACAATGTAAGGAAGAATGATATGGAAGGTCGGAAGAAAGGATGTATTCGCAACTCTCGCGCTCGTTCCACTTTGTTTTATGTGTATGTATGTATGTTACAATAATTTTGATAAATATTTTTTAAGAAAAAGATATTTTTATCTTTTTTGGGAGGAAGTCTAACTTTTTTTTTATTTATTTTTTTATATATTTTTTCCATATTTTTCAACATTACCTCCCAACCCAATCGTTTCCCGCACGTCGTCATCGTCATCGTCGACTCGATCGCTTCCTTCCTCCTTCCTTTAATCTCGAGGCTTGTCTTCCTTTCCTTTTTTTATTTATTTTGTGTTGAAATATGGCAATGCTACATCCTAAGGGGAATAAAATGCGTACGAGAACGCGCCGACAACGCATTTGCATAATCATACACATCTGCGCAAATAATTTTTAAGCAAGTATAGAAAGAGGACCCTACCTTCCTATTATTATTTTCCGTATAGGTAGGAATGTTCTCATTTTTTTTTTAATAATAATTCTCTTCCCCTCTCTCCCTTTCTCTATTTATTATATCTACGTTTTCCATTTCCAAAGCAGCAAACATCTTCAATCTCAGCGAGAAGTTTATTAAGCGCTGCAAAAGTAGCAAGAATGTACTGCTTCCAGTTCATATGTTATGGAAGCTATTTGGAAGCACTAATTCTGTACTCCCATTTTTTGCTTTGTTTTTCTTAAGATTTTTCTTATTCCCCCTCAGCTCAGTTGGGGGAAATCTGTGGTTTTTGTAAAACCGCGTCAGTTGTGAAATACTCTTTCTGGTGAAAACAATAAATAATAATTTTATTATTGAATTAATTCTGTTATAAAAAACATTTTTAATAAATGTGTATTTCATTTCAATTAATTATTGAAACTGAAAAATTATTATGGGTTGGTTGATGCTATGGGTCACCAAAACTTTAAGAGCTTCCAAGGAGCTTAAATTTCCCAGCTTCAATTGCGCTTCTTCAATAACAAACTAAAAGCGCTTCGCTGTGATGACATGCCTGTGTTAGAAAGAAAGTAATTGGGATATGAATAAGAAGCTCGTTGGCTTTTCTTTTTAGTGCTTCAGAATCCGTTCCATTCCGTTTTTCCCTAGGCTAGTATTAGGCTAGTTTCTGTACTGCTAGTACAACTCTTGACCTTGTAGTTCTTTTTGTTACCTATACAGGAATTTTTTAACGACTGTATTTTTCCATCTTATCACATCTTCAATTCTGTATTCGCGTTTTGATTTCACATAATACGAGTAGCCCCTCACCCCTCCCTGCCTAGCTCTCGTTCGATTGCGAAAGTCAAGCAGCATTGGACGTGGTTAGTACTTAGTTTGGGGACCGCTTGGAGTAAAATGACACTCGCGTTTGGAATGTGGTATATGCCTGTTAGATGTTCATGCCTGTGTAGCGGGAGCGTGCATACCCACCCTCACCCTCTCCGAAGCGCCTGCAAACTTATGCAGTTTCCATACTGCTTCCAACAATCTCACTAGAGTAATCTCGTTTCGAAATTAACTAGCATTGGTTGCGAGAAGTCCCAATATAATGTTAACAACCACAGCGATTGAAGCATCCCCTTATTGGGCATGATGCCAGCCAACCAACAGGATTAAAAATTCTCGATACTTCTGACAATAAACTGCGTCCAGTTTCCAAATTCTCCCTTAATTCTCCCAATGCCATTTGAAGTTGATACACAAACCTAGCGTCTTTACGCGTTGTGCTGTACCTTAATTGCCATTGTTGACTTTAAATGAGACCCTTGGTTGGCTTGATGATTGCTGAGCGTATCAAGCATGAAAATATGTCATTAAAAACGGGTGAGATTACAGGTAATAATTTAAAAGCGTGTGTGTCTACTGCTCCTTTGGTTCAACTAATAAGGGGGCTGGTCACTCCATCACAAGGCGGTTCTGCTCAGTCAGTCTGCACCAGGTAAGACACAACACCATTTCTGCAAGGTAGACCCTCCTTTTCGCAATGCGTTCGCTAATGATGTTGCGTTGCCATGCGTGTCGCGGATGCTCCCCCAAGAAAGTCATATCCATGGAAAAATGGTTGAGTAGAGTTCCCTTTCGGTTTGTTTGCCATTTAACCCTCTTCATCCACTTGTAATTGTATGAGTAGCACTTATGGAAAGAAATGACAGGCAGATGACATTGCGCAGGTCGAAGCCAATAATTTGTACTCACAAACCGAATCTGCATAATTGAATTTTCCATATACTTCACCATATACCCTAAACTTGTAATCTTCTATCACCAAGCTCTCATCGTAATCACGCTACAACCTTCTTCGTCTTTCAAGCAATCAAAGAAAACTTCAGCTGTGACAAATGATTCAATTAGATTAGATTTATGGGAGTAAGGTTTAGTCGGCTGTGAAGGCTTAAAAATCTCGCGGTTAGCTTCATATAATCCGCCCGTCTCTCTTGGATCCGCCGCTGCATATAGTATTAAAGTGTACACTTCGTTCCTCGTGAGAAGTTTCATGCGGTAAGATGTCTACTTTTAGCTTTTTCGTATCCTTCGAAGACTGCTACGTATTTTGCATGATCTCCTCTCGTCCTTTTCTTTAAGAACACACCTGTCTTGCTTGATTTTTTATTTCAATTCTTCTCTTACATTTATATCATCAAACCAGTGCCTCGACGAGAGCCCTTCCTGTAGTTATCTATTCCAATGGGCTTTTCACGGGTCGCCATGGTCAAGTCGTGCGTTTGGCTGGCCGGTGGTGGCTACACAATCGAGAGGCTACTATGTTACTTTCTGGCGTTCGCATAAAAGGATTTAGTCATATTTTAAGGCAACCTTTCACACACAGGTCGACAGCAGGCCGTGGCCTGAAAGTTTTCGTCACACCTCCCCGGCCGCCAGTTGGATGGGGCCTGCAGTCCAAGAAAATTGAAAAAATCTTTATATGAGTGGGCAGTTGTCATCAGATTGTATCTGAAGATCTGGGGTGGTAGCACGTAAGTTGCTGCAATCGACCACTTCATACAAAAAATTTTGAAACACTTGTATGAAGAGGGCGACTGAAACAACTTACGTGCTACCACTCCAAAACTTCTATTCAGTCTCAAACCGCGAATTTACCGCACGAATTCCCGCCGTATCCAGTTGGACCTGAAAGCTAGGCGCGAAAACCATTAACACTCGCATTCACGCTTGTTCGCGGGTGTTCACGGTGTGAGTCTGGAGCCGCCTAAGGCACAAACATATTAGCGCAGTGACGGCGGCCGCCTGCGAAAGAATTTCCCATAGATTTTGTTTTCCTGCGCCGCGCCTGTTCATTATGTCAGCAAATATGGTAGTTCGTGTATTTTAAAGGTTTTTCGGGTCACCAATCTGTTTGTGCCTTTAAAGTTTTCGTTGAGGCCTTGTATTAACAACATGATATGCTAAACTGTCGTCTTCGCCTGTGTATCTGTAGGGAATCATGACGTTACCTGCACGCTACGGCCTGTCAGGCGGATACCTGAAGTCCTCATACCCCGGTCAGTCTGAGTATTGTATTGCCTTCATCGGGCCGTGCCTGCGGACCTTTCCTGGCGGCGGCCTGTAAGTGAATGCGGGTCGTTAGTAAAGAAACATGTTTTCACGTGAGATTTGGCGAGATTCGGGTCGCCTCCCCCCCCCCCTCCCTTATTAAACGCCTCTCGTAATTAATGGACGATTTCTGCTATTTTGTCTATATGTGCCAGCACTATATTTTGGCTGGTTGGCGCGCTGGTTTTTTTTGCATTCTCATGCTATTTATGTAATTTATTTTATAAATCTACAAAAATTCAGCCTCAAAATTCCCGTCCTCTCATATACAATCAGATATTTCTTCAATTTTTCACATTGATACAAATTTTATTTTTATTATAAACAAATAAAAAAATCTTAAAAATTTCTCATGAAAATTCCCCAAAAAATTTCTCAAGTCTGAGTCCCTCTTCTGATTGTCGCCGTCGTTGCCATCTCTCGCGTCATCGTCACCATACACCATCGTCGTCGTCATCATCATCATTATCATCAACTCTGATGAGATATCGGCAGAACCCGGAGTTATTCCATCATACAAAAATCGAACATTGAAAATTCTTCGACTTTGAAAAATTGAGAAACATCAGAAATTTCAGAACTGACATTTTAAGCATAAAACAAGAAGAAGAAAAGATACAAAAAAAACCGTCCACAAAGTCCGAATTGCACAAAATATTTGATGACATCAAAATTGACGACTGTGTGCATGTTCGAGAAGAAACATATTTCGACAGTTTTCGGGGTTTTTTGTCAAAAAAAAAAAAAAAAAACAAATCCGCGAAATAATTCGTCTTCGAAAAATAGCGCGCGCATCTTAAGCTCTTTTTGAGATCGAATCACGAAAATACTTTTATTTATTTTATTTTATTTATTTATTTATTTTTTTCTTCACAAAGCTGCGCGCGCAGATAAAACACACACGCACACGGTAAAGGAATTCTTTTAATTGCTTTAAAGACGACAGTTTTTGTTGTTATTATTGTTGTTGTTGTTGGACATCTTTAAGGAATCTTTCATGTTCCTTCTACATCCACTTGCATACATACATATATAACAAACAATGTAGAAAGAGTGAGAGTGAAAGAGCAGAGGATTTTTAGCCTACCCCCGGTCTCGCATTCACCCCTTTTATCCTACCCTATTATCTTTTATATTTCTTCGCCGTTTTTCTCTCTCCCTCCCTCTCTCTTATTATTTATTGCTGTAGTTGGTATGGTTTGAGGGACTTTTGATTCAACAACCAAAAACTCTTGCCACTTTTATTCCTCCCATCTGCCATCGGCAGTTGACGCAGTTTTGATGATCACACAAATTTCTGATTAAGTTGCTGTTCACGTATTTTTGTTCGATTTTTCGCTTATTTTATTTTTTGGTAATTTCATTTCTTCTGAAATTTGTGCATAAAAATAATTTTTACACGCTCTTTACACACATTACGGAGAATTTTTAACGAAATTTCACTATCATATTAACATACACAAAAAAACCTTAGTAAAATAAAATTAAACATCGTTTTGATTTGCATGTCTAGACTGCATTACCGACATATCGAGGGAAATGGGAAAATTTGAAACGTCGCCTGCGCGTAGCGCGCCCTGGATACAAACAAAACCAACGACGATAGTAGGAAGTGCTCTGTATTCCCGCCAATCATCGAAGGACTAAGAATACTTCCTAGCAGTACCTATTGGCTGTGAAACCGACAGCAGTGCCGCCTCGAACTGGACATGGAACGTGCGAACGCTATACGAACCTGGGCGTAGTTCACGCAATGCGACGTCGACTGAAAACGATCTAATCATAGTAAGGTTTTTGAATGCGCTCCGTGTCGTTTTCAGTCGACGTTGAATTGCATGAACTGGCACCTGGAACGGTAAAGGCACTACCGGACCAACTTGAAAAATACAAACCCGAGGTCAGTACTAAATTCCAACTCCGAAGGATACACAGAGTGACCTAGGCTAGAAATCTAGGTACTATTGACAGACTGATAAACAGGGATTTGCTCCTATCGGCCATAGAAGGCTTTAAGTCTAGTAAATCACCTGGATCGGACGGAATTTAACCTATTGAAATTCAGAAAGTCAGTGACCTAATTCTGTTACTGGTTTGCAACCATGTATAGGAGTTACCTTCACTTCGGCTAACACTGTTCTCCACTCGGGTGCTCCAAGTCCTTTATTGATCAGCTGCTGAGGTGCAAGGTCGTATAGTCTGGTCTGGGGCTTTCGGAAAAAGCCAACGGGTTGGAAGAGGCATACCGCAGGGTGGGATCCTATCGCCGTTCCTTTGGAATCTAACAGTCAACGAAGTTTGGACTATGGGAAATTGCAGGGCAGATGAGCTTGCTAGACAGGGAGCTAAGGTGGAAAGTACACCGCACTCAACCCACATGGGAATGCCCTTAGCCACCTATAAACTGGCTTTAAGAAAAATCAGCTTAGCTCGAGCCTGCCCAGTCTTATTTTTCCGGAGTCTAACCAGAGTCCTACAAACTAACCCGTGTTCAGCTCTTACCCAAAAACTGTACTGTTCTTTTTAGCCCCTCAAACTAGTCTGGCTTGGTTGCTATAGAGATCTCCAAGGCTTTTGACAGAGTACAGACAGAGTCTGTTGACTAAACTCTAAGCTATCGTCTCTGTTCTAACTGGATTGAGATAATTTCTTTATGCCGCTGGTTCAAAAAATCGCCCCGAATCTAAGCCTCTCACCATTTCTGCCGGTGTTCCTCAGGGGTCAATTCTAGCACCCGTAGTTTTTCTAATCTTTATTAATGATCTGGACTCAATCCCCTCAAACAAACTTCATAGCTTCGCCGGGGATACAGATTTTGGGTGAATTCCAAAATGCATCACTGCGGTATCACTGCAGAATTCAGCAATTGGAAGTCTGTAGCTGAATTCTACAGTGATACCGCAGTGATGCCGTTTGGAAACCAACCCTTGTCTTCATGATCATGAACTGATTTCCAATTCAATCTGGCCCCACCGCCTTGAGCACAACTCATTTATGTGGCCTGGCACTGCAAAATATTGTGGCTTGACAAAGTACATAACCCAGCGCTATAAAGCTCACTGGTGGTAGCAGCTTTTTCAGGAATGCAGCAGCCTTGACAAAATTTTATCGCTTTTACCATGTACCGACTATCCCACTGAAACTACCGCCTTCCGGGCTGCACGCCAATATTTTTGCTGCGACGCTCTCGGTATTCTAGGGAGTAAGGCGTCTGGCTACCATCCCAGAGGTCCCGGGTTCGAATCCCGGCTGCAAAACGGTCCTTCGCCTTTCTCACTTTCCTACATAAATATCCTTCTTTCTTCTTCCCTCTTTACATTCCTGATTGCTCCTGTCATAGCCCTTCCCGCTGCACCAAGTGCATGGCATCGGTTGGTTGATGAGATTCAACTCGTTCCAACTCCAGTTTCTCGATAAATAACGCAACTCGATGGTGGAATAACCTTACACAGTCCGTATTTCAACTCGTACAACAAATACATCGACTTTTACTCGAGCTCTCACCAGACCATCTCTAATCTGTCCTATACATTCCCTGAACGACATGACAGACTGTTGGTGCAAAGGGTGATTGCTAAGCTTGGTCCATCAGAGAAAAGAAGCCTAGGATTGCCAAGAAGTAACGTGCTAAAAGATAGAAAAAATTCTAATAAAGAAACTACACAGACGTAGAGACGATTGCAAGAAAATAGTCCAAGAGGCTCGAGCCCTACAAGGACTGTAGCGCCATTTAAGACGAAGAAGGAAACGTATTCTTCTATTGTTTTGCCCAAGAATGTACACCGCAACAGCATCGAGAAAATACCTTTAAAAATATCAAAAAAAAAAATCCTTTTTTTTATTGTTATATTTCAAGTCTGGCTGTGGAAGAACAAACATTTATTATGAATATGAGCCGAGCCGAATGATTAATCAAAATCATAAATCCATCATGTCGGTGTGATGGTTGCTCACACAGTTGCGCGGCATTCCCTTATGGCCATGGATGGATCGAGATCTTATTCTAATGAGTAGATCTCTTCTCCTTCTTTCCCTCCTCAGCGCCTTTGAGATAATTTTTTGTATAAAACAAAACAAAAAAATATGTATACATGTGTGTGTGTGTATACCTTTCGTCTTGCATCATTCGTCCTGGACCATGTTTTTTAACGAATCCACAATCTGGACTTTGTATAGAACTGGAGCTAGATCTCTTTTCCATTTTTTGTAGAGGAAAAATAGGCTAAGATGCAGTACAAATCGCGCTTTGCCTGTGAATTGCAAATAAATTAATAACTAAATCCACTGCGCATGCGCTTTGTACTTGCATCATTTTACATGAATTCTTAAAGTATACATTCTATTATAAAAAGGCCTAAGCAGACCTATCCCTGGCTGTTAATAATCTCTTCTCCATTTTTTTACTTGTATCTTACTTCCTTTACCACATATTTGATTTAAGATAGCTGCGCCGACGCGCACGCATACAGTATGTCGAATACTGCCTAGAGTATTGTTTGGTTGACGATTTCCCTTCTTTGTTCATTATACATTCGAATGATACTTCCACGTTTTTTCCTTAATAGTTAGATTAATGATAAATGAATGATGATTAACGATGGACGATGGAGATCTTTGTGCTAATTTTATATATGTTATCTTTGAGGGGGGAGGGCAGATAGATTTAGTTGTATGTGTGTATGTTGTTTTTTAAATAATATTTTGTAAAAGGTAAACACATAGCATTTGGGCATATCTTTTATTTTATTTTTCGATGAAAGTAGGCGTACTATTGATTTCGTTTTAAATGTAAAGACAGGCGATTTTTCGAGAAATAAAAAAGAACCATATTTGTCGAATTTGATTAACGCATACTCAGTAGCACCTGCAGAAACGTTTTTTAGCTTAAAGTATTCTCGAAGTTGTTCTAATATAGTTGTTTTTTGTGCGCACGTTGCTAGTTCATTGGAAACATCAAAAAAAGGCCGACAAATCGATGCTCCCCGCAGTCGTCCATTCAGGAAGAGATTCTGCGCATGGCCTGGCTGAGGAGCCTCTACGCGGCTTCGACGTCTCTTGCGGTGATGAACACCGCAACGTCGTCTGTGTACCCAACCAGGAAGACACCCTCAAGGATATCCAAACGTAGGAGCCTGTCGTAGAAAATGTTCCAAACATTTGGTCCCAGTATGGAGTCCTGCGCGGCCCCAGAGGTCACCTCTCTTCTCGTACGTTATGAAGCGCTCATTCAGGTAATCCCCCAGCATCCTTTGCAGATATAGAGGGAGTCTGAAGTCGCGCTCCGTCATGGCAAGCACCCTGTTCTACCTAACGGAATTGAAGGCGTTTTTCACGTCCAGAATGGCAAGCAGACACCCGTGACGGGAGCTATGGTTTCCTCGCTCCGTTGCGTTGGGTGCTTCTATTACCTCCTGGACTGCGCCTATAGTGGAGCGTCCCGACCGGAAGCCGAATTTCCGACGTTTCCAGCTTTACGTACAGCCTTATGGAGGCGCGCCGTAGCAGCCTCTCCAGGATCTTGCCCGCAGTGTCCAACATGCGCACATAGGTCTGTACGATGCTGCTGCGTCGGCTGGCCCTCTCCCCTTGCTGATGAAGAGTCTGGCTGTCCTCCAGTAGACGGGGAGCTTGCTTACCTTCAGGCGCGCATTGTATAACTCCAGTAGAAGAGAGGGTTGGCTGGAGGGTACTATCTTCAATATTTCTTCTGGAAGGCCGTTCGGACCTGGGGCCTTCTGGTTCCGCATTGAGCGGACGGCCTCTGCCAGTTCCTCCTCGTTGAAGGGGGGTCGTTCAAGGTCGGCGATCACTGATCGTTCGGTCAGCCGTCGCAGATGGGTGGAGAAGAGGGTACCTAGGATGTCGTCCATTGTGGTCGGATACCTGGGGCGAATGCTCCCAGTCTCTGCTTCACGATCCTGTACTCCAATCCCCATGAGGGCCCTCCAGCATTGCCATAGGCTGGATTTGATGGCTTGAGTCGCAGGTACCTACTGCGAAGTTCCGCAATTTCATCCGTTCACCAGTAAGCAGCCCGGCTTCGCCGGCTCGACCTGCATCTCGGCAATGCTTCTTCGCAAGCATTACGGATGATTCGCGTTGTACGTGCGTGCATCCGTTCCGCTCGTTCAGATGGCGATAGACCTTCAGAAATGGCGGGCAGGGATTTCTGGCCACGCTCCAGAGCCGCGGAGAACGCCACGGGGTTTGTTCCCCTGACGATTCATTCGGAGGGGTGGCGCAAATCAAGCAGTGGCAGCAAGCCGCACATCAGTTACCTGGAACATGGTGTACTGGTGATCGCTTCCCGTGTAGTCTTCGATCACCTTCTAGTGGACCACTTCCGCTGCCAGGCGTTCGTCAGCTAGGGAGATGTCTGGCTATGCCGGGGCTTTCTGAAGGTAGGCGTGGACCTGGTGTTGAGCACCACTAGCCCAAGCCGGGACAATATGCCCATTACCCTCCTTCCACTCGAATTAGGCCGGACAGCTCTGGCGTTGAAGTCCCCAACGACCACCAGGTCTCCCTGTGCCTTCCGAAGTGCGCCCTCCAGACCGTTTTTCCTGGAAGTCGTTTATCCGGTCGTTTGGAGTCAGATGAACACCTACATTCACTGCACCCGGATCCCTCTCCCTCGATACAAAACGTTCGCGGGTTTGGGAACCAGATGGCCGCAGTGCTGAGGTTATCGGCATGGCATCTCAAGCCAGCCCTTTCCCAGCACTGTTCGCTGATAATCACTATATCAGGGCCTTTCTCGGTGCTGGATGGGCCGTCCTACTCCCGTGAAGGTTGGCTTGTAGAATCAGGGTCGTCGTGGTATTCTGGTGGACACCTCCCTGGGGGCTCTGCATCTTCTCGACCCCGCCACGTGGTTCGTGTCCCCCATGTTCCCCGCGGAACATAGGAAACACGAAGGGTGAGCTGTGCAGCCCGCGCCCTTATGGTCCGCCGCACCACAGCGCCACACCTCTGGCCCCTTGTCGGATGGTACTATACGGGCACATATCCGAGGCAGCGGAAGCAGCGCTTCACATCTACCCCGCGTCTCACTTGGCATCTAGCGAAGCCAATGAGCACTCGCCCACTCTCCAGAATCCTTCAGGCGGCGACCTTTTAGGCCTTGTTAGAGATACCTGGACATCCCCCGCGTAGTCAGGGAGTGCTCTCAGCGCCTCCGTCTCCTCCACTTCCGCGAACGTATAGCCTTCGAAGGGGGTCAAAGTACCGCGTCGGGCTTTCTCTTCCTCTTTTTCGTCTTCTTGGCTTCAGTCGGCCTTCTCGTTCTGACTGGCTCAAATTGTTCGACTGAGTATGGGTCCCTTTACTCTGTGCTTCCTGGCTGCATCGCCAAAATTCAACATGGCCAGCTTTGCTCATATACGCGTATCCCGGTTTGGACTATTGCTTTGTCCACCTGAAGAAGAGCACACTTTCCAGAGGCCAGCACCGAATCCCGGTTTTAGAGCCGTTGAAGAAGAAGAAGAACTCTGACCAAATTTGGTCAGTTACAAATTTTGGAAGGCAGGAGTTAGTTTTGGGTAATTGTTACTAGCTTTAAGCTTGTGAAATTGCGATCGATACTTCAGTTAGACAATGAAGATTAAGTCGAAGCACGATAATACGCAAAGGCAGCGTTTCTGTTGAAATTGTTTCACAGCGAAATAAATTTGCATTTAAGAAGAAGAAAAATTATCCAATTTTAAACTTGAATAAGAGTCACATTAAGGCAGAGGGAACACGGACAAAACAAATTACAAGACTATCTTTAAACTGCATTAAACTTCTCATTTTACCATCAATTAAGAAAAAAAACCCTACCTGAGCACACAGAACAAAGCACAATTGCAAGTCAAGATTATAACCTCGGAATCAATACCTCATCCTCATCCTCCAGAACGAGATTCCTGCGCTGTGCAGAGAGTATCCAAAAACCAAAAAACGTAACAAGCAAAAGGCACAAAAAATATTGGAGAAGATTCTAATCTTCCGATGCAATCTCTCTCGTATTCGTCTGATTGCTATTATCCTATGAGAGTTACATTTTGTTCCTCTTCCTCTCTATCGATGGGGTTGTCTTCTGCTCGGGCAGGCATATCTACAGATATATCTATATCTGTGTGCATATATGTTTTTTTTATTATTATTATTCCTTTAAGATTTACTTTAATCTTGCAGGAATCAGAATGTTTCGTACGATTAAAAGCGTTGCCCCTTCCTCTATGCGCATTCTCATATATGTAAGTTGGGCTGCGCGCGCGGCTCATGACCACAATAATTCGTTAATATGCCCTTTTTGCTGAGAAGTATCTAGATACACAAACCAGTGTTGGGAGTGAATTTATTCATTTTTTCATTTGTTCATTTTTTTATTTATTTTTTAGTTCACTTATATCCATGTTTCTTATTTTACATATTTTCTTTAGCAAGAATATGTTTATTCCCTGGGAGATGTTGTGAAACTTTTGTTTGCCAGCGCTAGCCGCGCGCAGCTAGGATCTAGCGAATATTTATTAAGTCAGTAGGCAACAGGGAATGTGACTTAAATACTCGCTAGACATTGGCATTGTTTTATTGAAATCTCTTGAGCGCATGCGCGCATGGGAGAGCACCCAGAACGACCAATAGCAGAAATGAATTCGGTACCGGGATAAGATATTAAACAAATGTAATTGGATTTGGAATACACAATCCTTTAATAGCATGAAAAGTTGAAGTGCAGGCGATGCGCGATGTAGGGAAATTTGAATTTTTGAATAGTTTGGCTGTTATTGTTTTTATTTTTATTAAATTTTTTGTGTTTTCGTTTTTGTATATGAGAGGAAGAAAACAAAAAACACATTTACAAAACAGAAACTACAACAGCATGGGCTTAGGGAAGGAGCGCGATTCTTCTTCAACGGATTTAAAGCGAAGCTTATTATAATTTGCATGTTGAGATATCGATGCTAGTAATCAAATGGCAGAAATACTGCGCTATGTTTTAAGAGAAGTAATTTGCATTTCTTATTTTGTGTAAAATATTCACAACTTTAAGCATTGCCCACGAATGTCACAAAATGTAAGCGCCCTGTTCCCAGAATCTATCGCATATAGGCTCTTCCTTGCTTAGATGCCGCAAGGGGTGCTCGCAAGGCGCGCACGCAGAACGTTCAACATGCATACCCTAGTCACTGTCTTTCAAGCAGAACTTTTGAACGGACTATGCTAACAAAACCGGGTTTTATCCTCTTATTCTCTGTAAAACCCCCAAGGGGAGGGGCAAGACAGCGAGAAAGCCCCCTCGAAGAACGAAATCCAAACTATATTGGGACCACCAGTACGCCCTTGTGGTGGTAATTCTCATTCGGTTCACCCATGTTTGGATTCAGAGCTTGGAATGCAGTAAAAAGCCAAAGAAGACGCTGGGACCAAAGTCTAGAAATTAACAAGTCTTTCATCTTCATATGGTTAATGAGTGAAAGGCGAACAGCTGCATGCACAAGTTTTTCAAATGACGATGTCAGGCTATCAGAGAGAGAATGCAACATTTTTATACGCGCTGGAATACAACCATAAGTCGGAAAATTTTATGAGTTTATATGGGGATGTATTGGTGCATATTTGCTCGTTTGTTTTGATTTATGAAATAAAAAACTGATTCAATTTTCTTTCCTTTTCTGTTCTTCATACTTAATCGTAAAGAGAGAATCTGGCTTTGTCTGGCCGAGTTCACGAAGTATGCGTTGAGTTTTGCTCAGCAGTGATGTTCATATATGCACGCACACAATCAACGGGCGGAAATTTTTGTATGAAGATGAAAGACTTGTTATTACTAGACTTTGGCTGGGACTACATTCTGAGCTTCGAGGTGCCATGAAGGGGGCCATGGGGGATTCGGCAATATATATTCAGTAGGAAAAAATCGCTTCGTAAAGCCTTTTAAAACGATTTTTTGGGAGCAGTAAAGCGCTTACCCGCTCTGTAAAAACCTCCATAGCCTAGTTGCACACGAGTGTACAAACGACACAACAAAAGTCGACTGCAAAAATGGCTTAGGGAGAAGATGGTAAGAGACGACAATGGAATGGACGCAATTTCCTATTGTCGTGTAGTGTGTTCGCTCGTGTGGAATCACCCATGGTGTTCTAACATTGCATATTTGCAGAGCTGAGCACTTTTATTATGAAGCAGCTGTATAGGGAGTCTTGCCGAAAGTCGAGTCGTCACGACACGACAAGTCGTTTCAGTTGCAGAAAGTGACTTTCCAGTCGAATCAACTAAATTGAGTTTAGAACCCCTGTACTGAAAGTCGTGATTCGACTGAAAAGTAACTTTCTACAACTCAAACGACTTGTCGTGTCGTGACAATTCGACTTTCAGCACATGGACCATACCTGCAGAGATTGTGCTTTAATACCGTTGCTGTATGAAGCAGAAGGACTGCTCTTACTGCTTTATATTTGCTCCGCAGCAAAGCACTTGTATCTGATGACTAATTTTTTAACTGTTCACGATTAAACTCACTACCTAGACTATTATCCGAAATACACCATTATTGTGTATTTTATACTATTAACGCATTTTTCTGAAAAATATGAAGAAATCTGCTAGGTCAAGATTCACAGCATCGGTTTGAGCCCGAGTAAGAATAACAAATGTACTAACGGCGGGCGAACACCGGCCGCTTGGATTTTTAAGGGGGATACGACGGTCAAACTTGACTTGTATATGTGGTGTACGGCCGTACTGTCCTGCAACCAGCCTTCTGATGCCCTTCACATGGCCGAGAATTATGTTTTAATCACGGTCGATGTTCGCCCGTTGTAAGGCCATATTTTATTTTTACTCGTATCTTCTAACCGGAGCCACTCAAGTTTCTATTTTCTTAAATCAAATAAAAGAGTACACATTAACCTTAAAAATGAAGCACAAAGGGTCATTTCGGTGATTTCTGAGCTTAACACTGCCGACTCGACTTTCAGAACAAGGGTCAGAGATATCACAATGTACCTTCGGACCTGGTACTTCAAGAAGATTTCCTTCTAGCTTAAAAAAATTATATCTGCCTTGGTTTCGAATCTTCGATGCTCCTGTCACCCGATACCCAATGAAAAGTGCTCCTGCATAACCTAGCCAGGGATGAGATCACCTTTTCAGAGATTTCGACCAGCTTGGACGTTATAAAGACGGTACCTGCTGCATTAATGGCCGCGCTATCAGGCTACAATACAGTCTTCGCAAGATGAAACTGGTTTAGCAAGGTGGATCGTAGTTAACTGCTTACTTAAGCTGCCTTTAGACAGGACTATTAATGGCTCTCAGATCGGTAATAGGAATCTGGATCGATATCGTTCCCACCAATTCGGTATTTCTAAGCTCTACAGCAACTGTCCCACCCTAGCCGTGTCTAATAATTGTACACGAAGGACATTCCTTTCCAGCATGATCAAGACTAAGAGCTCTAATTGCTGGTGCATATGTAAGGACTGTCAAGAGCCTTCGCATACTGCAAGCTACATTCAAAGGTTCAGGTTCAACGATTTGAGTACAACGATCATAAACGATCAGCACATTTTTTAGATAGAAATTATTAATTTACTTCTCATATGTCACAACAATCAAGATAAACAACTTTGAATAACATAGATGCACTTTGACCTCCGCCCCCTCCCCATCGTATCTCTCCTCGCCTGTGGAGGTGTCCCACCAGTAATCCAATTATAAAACACACCAAAAAAAGTAACAAATCACGATAAAAATCTACTACAAAAAAAATGAAAAAGAAATTCCTACTACCATTTATGATGCCCCCTGACACAACTTCTGTTGGGCACCACCCATTTTCCAAACGATCAGCGAATGGGCGTGTCTCTCTACTATTGCGGCTCGACTTTTTCCCTGCTTTTTGAAGATATCTAAATTCCACAAAACCGCCAAATTCCACATGTATATATGTATATACATAAGACTATTTGCCGTGCACAAGAATCAGGTAAAAATTGTTCGGCTTGTCGTAGCGGGCCCAGTGCTGTGCTCCAAGCGCAAAATCCGCACCAACTGGGAGAGGAAAAAACTGATATAATAACGAAGGAATAAAAAACGTTGTTAACACCACATCCACTATGCAGGCTAACAAAGTGCCACTAATCAAGATGCAGATAGAAGCAAATTCCACTAGATATCACATCTAGACACAAGACACCACATCAGAAGATGAGAAGTGATCATCATCACTGATTTCTTTTTCCCCCGCCGCCGACAACGACGACGGCCGACCGATCGACGCTTTAACAACAAATGCTGGTGGTTGCTGCTGATGATGGTTTTGTTGCTGTTGCTTTTTATCCACGTCGATGGACGCTTTTCCCCCCGGTACAGGTAGTAAGCGCCAAGTTATTAATAGAGGCAGCCAAAGAGATCAGCTGGACGATGGGCCGAACGAGAGAGGCGTACAGCCGCACACAAGCCGCGCGATATGCGCACAGTAAAAAAACGAAGCAACAAAATCTCGCGAGCTCATTTTACTAATGGCTAGAGATCATGAGTTAATGATTTCTTCACAATTGACAGACAATTACCCGCTCAACAAGGCGGCGGCACCGGACCAGCCCGCACCGCGGGGCTGTTGTGGGGCATCATATGGCAGTGGACGCATCCAGTTTCAGAGCTTGGTTTACACTCAATTTTCGTTTGTAGTTCACACCTTCCTTGAACTGTGAATATTGAAAAATGGAAACCTGGAATGGCATGATCCTCGAGATCCTCGATCGGCCCACCTCGAATAGCCCCCACCACCACCAAGGGGGCGAGAGAAGATCATCAACCGCAGCAAAGAATTCCCTATTGCATATCCATCGGGGCAAGAGTGCACAGGGCACACACGGGTGTCTGAAGCAGCTAGCGGACAAGATCAGCAAGATCAGACAGCCGGGCGAGGTATACAGCCGCGCTAAATTGACGGAATATTAAGGAACCTATCCGTCTGCTGGTCGCTGTGCACACCTCTATCTCTACCCTTCGATCAATCAGAGATAAAGTGCAAGTTTCATCCACGAATTTGCATTCTATTCACCGATCTTCACTCGCAGGCAGTGGTTACTTTCTTGTGACTATGCCATATGTTGGATGCTCGATAGTAGTGCGATGCCATGCCGCTTGTGCATCTTACTAAATGAAATATTTCGTGGCATCTCCTGCTATCGACCGGCGAACGAATAACTATTGAAGCCACCACACAATACATAACAATGTCCAACATTGATCGACAGCTAATACTGAATGCGAGTGATAGGAAATGACGAACGGCACAAATTATGCTGGCGCAGAAAGATACGCGGAAAGATATAAATTTTTCGTTGTATAGAGTGCAAGCAGTTCCACATAGGGGGAATTATATAGGGTATAACCTATCCCGATTCTCTCTTGTACATTGGATAACAGAAGGAACATAGACAACACGTCAGTATTGATTTTTTTTCGCTCTCTCCGCGCGCGAGATCATTTGAATGATCTGCAAATTTTGACGTCTCATCATATTCCAGCAGATGATTGAGGCTTCTTTCATTTGACAGTAAATTATAAGAGTTATAAATTTTAACATTCAAATTAGCGCTTGCGAAGTGGCCATTGTGAGTAGCACAGTTTTGTTTCTTGCCCATGGTCGATCGGTGATCAGTCGATCCTGTATTGGGGGCCCTAAGTAGCGCAGCTGGAGCTGTGTGTGAATTGCTTTCAATATTTTTTCTCATTACTAATGATATACCATTCTGAAATGGGAGATTTAGTCATGACTTAACAAGGGTATCGATCACAAAAGGGTCTGTGATTGAAACAAAGGAGTATCAGAGGTGATGGGCTCGAGACTCAATAAAGTCAACGCTTAAAGTGGACTCCCTTGGCTGGGTGTAGATATTGGGGTTATGCGTTCTACCATCATGTATTGCAAAGGGGCATATCTGCTATATTATTTTAATGTGACAGAATTATATCGTTGCGATCAACCAGAGGCCGGGGACACACAATTGATGCTGAAAGGGCATCAATAGCCTGCCTGCTACCGGATCATATCCCCTTCGCCCGTTTTTGGCAGTGGTTGTTGTATGAAAACTCTCATTTTCCCGCAATCCTTCACAATTTCTAGTGATCGGGATCTGCACGATTCTGGCAATGTTCTTCTGCGGCAAGATCAAAAATTCGATTGATCTCTCTTTGCTGTAGCTCAGATGAGTGTCTCTAGGGTGCATTCTAGCATAAGGAAGCCCGATATTAGCCGGCACACTCAAAAGTTTGTCGGTGACTTCGTTCGGCTATCGTACTCGGATGATATATACTGAACTCTGGAGATCAAAACCTGGGAGGATCAGCTCCAAGCAGTTCCTTACTGTGCCGTCTTACAAAGCGATCAAAGAACTGTATGGGCACAGTTGAAATGATGCTAGGATATCGGTTGGTTTAATAACCAGGCCAGTAAGTCTTGCAGTACCATCTATAGAGGGCACTAAGGACAGTGAACCTCATTTTCTGGCCTTTTCTTGGTAGGGCAAGATCAGTATCCATGCCCTCTGTCACTGCCTCGATATAGCGAGGAGAAGGCTTCATTGCTTGGTTCAACATTGCTAAATTGAACAAGCCTAAGCGACAGGAACTGAACTGTCTACATCTTCTCAGATAGTCAGGTCTCTGAATGCCGCAGATCTCTTAACGAGATGGCTCAGCAGTTCAGAACCCTCCTCATATGGGTGCCCCTGGTCACCGAAATATAAAGGGAAACTGTAAAGCTGACGAACTGGCTAGGAAAGGCACGACCGCTACTCCCCTTCCTGGAAAGGAAAGGGTTGGTATCCTTGGGCCACCTTTAAACTCCAATGAAAACAGCACACAATGCAACTAGCAGAGAAGCATTGGAGAGATCTTAATAAATGCATCTTGGCCAAAATGATTTGTTCCTCCTACGATCTCAGGCAGACCACTTCACTTCTGAGCTTAGGTAGACGAGACCTCTCAACACAGTGGGAGTGCCGATCGGACATTTTGTGATAGGGACGCATGCAGCCCGCTTAAATCTCGAAACCTACGATTTCTACAGAAGCTGTAAGAATCTAGACGAGAAGGAAAGTGTAAAACACCTTCTCTATCAGCCCTAAACAGGAGACTAACCACTTTTGGTGACCCCTTCCTAAGCACGTTTGTGGAAACCTCGAATACTGGAATTTCGCAACTAAGAAAATTCCTTGCGTCCTCGAGGTGGTTTAGCGAAGAAACGACACTTGTAACATCGGGTTAAAGTGGGATCATTGTGGCATCACAGTGGGCCTATACCTTTGGCCCAAGTCTTTGAGCTGTGCACCAACAGCTCAGCCATATCTAATCTAACCTAAGCGATAAATCTCTGTCAATACTGCTGATCTTGTTTAAGGCCTACAAATCTATAGATAAGAAGTACATAGCGATCGCGATGGTTGTGTATCTTATATGTTATTAAAACAAAGGAAAGAAGAAGAATTGATGAGAAACACGAGATGAGGGACAAATTCTAGACGTCAGATCGATGAAAAATAGCATTTTGGTACAAGGATCGATTTGAGGGAGCATCATATGTGGGATTAATCTTGAACGAAATTTTGGTGAAGGATCTAAGAGAGACAAAATTGCTCTGTAGATCAGTAAGGGACAAACTTTTGATGTATGATCGATGAAGGATGAAAAATTTTGTTGTACGATCGCTAAGTGGCAATATTTAATTGCAAGATCCTTTTGGGCGTAAAATTTGCATAATCTTTACATAGAATCGAGCGTAATCTTTGCATAGAAAACAGAATTCTAAAAAGTTAACATCGAAACAAGCCCCTCAAAACGAACCCAGAGAAAATATTGACAAACAACACCCAAGTGGAAAAAAGACGATTGGCGGGGGGGGGGGGGGGGACACGGACATAATACTACAAAAAAAATCTCTTTGCTGAATCCGAATGGAAATGACAGAAAATACCTAGCGACAATATATTTTTTTTCGATATGTATCCATGGGTATAACTTAAAGTCTAGATGTGGCTTTTTAGTGGAGAGATCACTTTACCAAAATTCTTTGACCTTAAAATGTCAAAGTCTTTCATAGAATCCATTAATCAAAGCATAAATCCTAAAATTATAAAAAAAGTCACCCGAGAGATGGAAAAAAAACAGAGAGTTTGGGGGGTTCTTAAGGAAAACAAAACAAAAAAATAAAAAAACTAAAACCTTCAAAAAAATTATTATAACTAGAATAAGAGAAGTGGACTTCGACTGTGTCACCATCTATACATAATGGATGGTGATGGACGGACCCAAAATGAAAAAAAAAACGATTTAGATGAAGGAATGACCATTACAAATACTACTAAGGATCGTGCTACTCTATATTATTGAGAATTTATAGCAAAAATGAAATCATTTTCTTCGAGAGTAGTTGGATTGCGTCTTTGAGTATATACTCAAGTATTGAGTATATACTATATAGATGATCGGACGATCACGTCTCTACGTTTTTTTTTGTTTGTCTTGATGATTAGCTTCTCTTTATTTGGAAGAGATTTAAAATAATAAAAAAAAAACAAAAAAAATCTTTCTTACTTTCAGCTGTTGTCACCAAATTTTTCGATAATTGACTTTGATCTCCCCTTGTCGTCACCACACCACTCCTTGATCATGATCGTCATATGGGTTTGTGTCTCGAGAGACCAGCGGACGGATTACCAAACTGAAAAAAAAATAAAAAAAAATTAAAAAAAGCGAGATTTAAGAAGGGTTTTTTTCTTGGTTGATTGTTGATTTGAAAAAAAAAAAAAAGGCTATCCACAAAAACAACGATCGTGTCCCTTTCTTCTTTGGTACGTTTTTCTATTAATTTCACCTGAGATAAAAATTGGTTTTATCCATAAAGTAACTTGGGCCAAAAATAATCTCCCTAGCTTCTCGTCGTTCATCCCAAAGATCCCTCTGTCCCGATCTTTCAACGTCCCCTCGTCGATCGCTCGGATATCACTCTCCTCAAGACGTGTATTGGCCAGGGAGTGGGCGAAGGGAGGACAGGACAAGATCACTCTCAATGCTCAATGAACGAACAACTATAACCACTAACGGCGGTGGCGACTGGTCTCGACTTGGTCTAATCCTTTTATGTCTCTGATCTGCGCGCGCATATTTAAGAACATATTTAAGAAGAAGTAGAAGAAGAAGAAGAAACGAATCTCGGCCTTTTTTGGTGGTTTTTTTATCTTTATTATTTTTTTTTTTTTCAAGGAGAAATATTTCAAAATCTGTTGGAAATTAAGAATCATAATTGATGGTGTGTTGTGGCTCGTCATTCAAATCACCTGGTCATCGATTTTTTGTTGTTGTTGTTATTTCGAAGATATTTTTTTAACGGATAAGGAAAAAGGTGAACAGATTACGAAAAAAAGATGATGAAGGGAAAAATGTATTTTCTCGTTGTTGTTTTTGGTTTTTTGGTTGATGATGATAATGTGGAGTTTGAAAGATTGAAAGAAACAAGATCAGAAAAAAAAATTTGTATAATAAGGAGCAAATCCGTCAAAATAATAAAAACCACTAAATCTCAGTACGATATCTCTGGAAATAATAGTAATGAAAAAAGAAGATAGTCAGGAGGGGGGGGGATCACAGACGAGAAGAAAAAAACTGATAAAAATTCAAATTTTTCGTTGAATAATGGTTGATGTGCTTCATTGACGGACGGACGGCACTTGTTTCACCTTAATTTTTCTTTCATATCTCGATTTTGTTTTTCTGTGCCGTGTGTGTTTTTTTACCTGAGGTTTTTGATTATTTTTTTTTTATTCTTACCAAAAAACGAAAAAAAAAAACGTTTGAGGCAAGGATATACAATGTGATGGGTATAAGCCAAGCCAGCCAGCAGGGTTTCAACAAGAAATTTTCGGACTTATGGTGGAAATGACGGAAAGGATTTCTGTCAAGACACGTCACACACAAATATAAAATTATGAATAAATTTAAAAACAAAAAAAATTAACATTTTTAGAAAAATATTAATTTTTGATGAATATGCACAAATTTTTGTGTTTTTTTTTTTCAAAATCTTTTTTTCATATTCATCGTTCTTCATTTCATAATTTTGTATGATGAATATTTTGTGATGGCAACGAGAATCTCTTCGATTGATGGTTATGATGGAGATTTGGGTGCAGATCTGTATAATATATCAGAGAGACGTTTCTAGTCAGTTTCAAAATGTTTTCTTGTTATATCCAATTTTTTTTCGGGTTTGAATTTTTTTTTTCAATTTTTTTTCAAAGACCCAAGTAGAGTTTCTTCTCTCAAGTGGAGGAGCTTCACGTAACAATCCGAACCCGCCGAACCGAACTGCTTCAATGTGATATGGAGAGATGATTTCTTTCTTTTTTTTTACTTCATCTTCTTATATTATTACTTCTTTCTTCATTATTGTAATGCCCGTGTGCTGTTATCTGTGTTCTTCAGTGGGTATAGTGCTATGGTGGATGACTTGAAAGAAATATTTTCATTATAAATTGAAAGACACTATGAAGTGGGCTTTTAAAGAATGTTTTTTTCCCGGGTGTACTGTGGTGTGTTGTCATAGAGAATTTTTACTTGAAAGTAATTTTACATGTCATGATTCGTTACGTTTTTCGGGGTTTTTGTTTCTGGATATTTCGAAGAATTTTGAAAAAAAAAAGAGAGAATGAAAGAAAAACATTTTTTTACTAGGATTTTTCAGAAAAGTCGTCGACTTTTGATATGCAGTTTAAAGAAAATGAAGATTTTTCTTCTTCTTCTTCTTTAAGCTCCTTTAATCCCTCATGGGACATAGGGTGGAAACAGTTGCCCTCCAGCAGGCTCTGTTTTGCGAACAGTTCTGACCAGGATCTCCCAGTTGTTCCTCTCTGCTAATAGGGTTCCTCTCCACACGTTGTTCTAGGTCTACCGACTCGCCGGTTTACTTGCGGATTCCAGTCAAGGTGTGGGCAATCCAATTCCATGTCCTTTGCATGATTTGTTCGTTTATCCTATCCTCGTATCCGACCATATGGCTGGTGACCTGCGCTCAAAGAAAATTCAAGGCGTTTATTCCGGATTGCTCTGAGTACCAGGAGCTTATCCTTCCTGGGGGTCGCAGAAACATCTACTGACTGATCGATGTGTCAAAGATGGAATATGGTACAGAGGCTTGTGTCACTTGGCCCATTGGTATCAATTGCGAGTAGAATGTGGATCTTTGTTTTCCACACTGAGATGCTAGGAGACCCTTCTATTTCCTTTTGAGGGGCGCCTTGTCGGACACTGCGACCGATTTTATTTGGTCTTTTGTGCCATCCCCGTCTTCAAAAAGCATCTAGATTAAGGCTTCTAATATAGCCCAAAACTGATTTAGGGTTCCTGTCCCAAATCTTCCTGGGAGTAGGTCGCACTACATTGAGTCGGGATGGCGGACGCTGTAGCCTCACAGTCGCACAGCAAGTGGCTCGCAGTTTCGGGAGCTGCCCCACAGATCCGGCAGCTACAATCGGCTACTAGTCCTAGGCGAACAGTGGCCCCCTCAGGAGCTCTGTTATTATTTTTAGCTCCCACCTCCTGAGGTTTCAAAGTTTGACCGCTTTAGCTTTATCGATTTGAATGAATCTTTCAGCTTGGCGAGCACCCTTGTCCAGTTATGAAGAAGCAGCTGGTCGACTCGAGGCCTTTCTTAGGTGGCAGTTTGCTAAGCTGCAGAAAGGTTCCGGACCGACAAGTGAGGAATTTGTCCCTACTCTAGCCAGGCTGTCGGTAATTTCATTACCAAAGTGATCTTCATAGTCCAGGCTTATCTCTTTATCGGTTTTGGCCCCATCCTTATACCAAAAGGTTCTGCCATGTCGGGGACTGCCATGTTGCCACTCTGACCTACTTCGATTAGTCGTCGTAAACGGTTAGTCAAAGTCAAGAGTGGCAGGAATAGTATCGGACAGTGATACAATTGACTCCAGGTTCAGCTCCTTGAGGATCGATAAATAATCCAGAATGTGTCCTGGTATAAAGGAGAATAACTCCCGTAGACGCAGCGCCCCCGCCAGAGCCTCCTTTTCACTACTAGAGCCTCCTTTTCACTACTATCGTCTTAAAACAATGCGCCTCACCTTTGGCTAAACCTCTGCGCAAATTGTTTTCCCTGTCATATTTCTCCGGAGTTTATCCCGACTCTTGGAAACTTGCCCATGTTCAGCCCATACCGAAAAAAGGTGATTCCAGCGATCCCTCCAACTACCGCCCAATAGCAATTACTTCTATTCTCTCCAAAACCATGGAGACGATAATCAACAAAAAGCTTATGGGATATCTAGAATCCAATCTACTTATAAACGACAGACAGTATGGCTTCCGACGAAAAAGATCCACTGGCGATCTTTTAGTCTGTCTTACAGAACACCTCAGCCGTAGCCTGCATGGATCCGGTGAGTCTAGTCTGGTTGCTCTGGATATCTCCAAGGCTTTCGATAGAGTTTGGCACTCAGCCCTGTTAGCTAAACTCAAAGCTATTGGAGTTGACTCACTTCTACAGAAGTGGATTGAGAGTTTCCTTTCTGGCCGTTCAATCAAAGTGGTATTGGATGGCGTCAAATCCGCACCACACACGATCTCTGCGGGGGTACCCCAGGGGTCAATTTTATCACCGGCCCTATTTCTCATATTTATAAATGACCTTCTTTCAATCCCCTCCAACCCACTTCTCAGCTTCGCTGACGACGGTACTCTACGTTACTCGTACAGCTTCGATACAAGACAGACTCATGCCAGATCCTGTCTTGATGATCGCGAACTAGTGTTCAACTCTATTAATAACGACATTGAACTTATTATAGAGTGGGGAAAAAAGAATCGTGTCAAATTCAACCCCTCCAAAACCAAGTACTGTCTCATCTCCAAAAAGAAGCTCAACACCTCTTCACCCTTGAGAGTGGATGGAGTTCAACTAATGGCCGACCCATCCTTGCACATCTTAGGCGTGACATTAGCGAAAGACTTGCGATGGAATGACCACATATTCCAAATCGCCAAACAAGCATCCCAGTGCTTGGGATTTCTTAAGAGGTGCAAGTTCCTCCTCCAGCCATCGGCCCGTGCTGTTATCTATAAATCCTACATTCGGCCTCTTCTCGAATATAACTCCCTCGTTTGGGGCGGCGCCCCAATAACCACCTTGGCATGGTTAGATAAAGTGCAAAAAAGGGCGCTCAAATTAATTGACGACGACACCGCCTGCTCCACCATCGACCCCTTGAGCCACCGTAGGAATGTAGCAGCACTGACAAAATTTTATCGCTACTATCATAGTGACTGTTCCTCCGAGTTAAACGCTCTCCTGCCTCCACGGCAATCTTATACCCGCAACACCAGATTAGCCCACTCGTCTCATTCCTTTCACCTGCAACTACCCCTTTCACGCACTCAACAAGATATGAATTCGTTTGTTAATAGAACAACTCGACTGTGGAATAACCTCTCGCAGTCAGTATTTCCGAACTCCTACAACATCCAAGAGTTCAAACGCAGGGTTCATCACCACCTTCTTCAATACCCCCCCGTACCTTTTAATCCTTAACCTATACCCCCCCTCATCCCTCCCCCGTACTAAGCTTACTGCTAGACATTGCACCATGACGTGACAAATGACATGACGGACTAGTAGTACAAAGGGTGACTCCTAAGCTTAGCACTGCCACATAAAAAAAAAAAAAAAAAAAAAAGGTGGAGTGGAGCAAGGTTCAGTAGGGCCTCCATAGCTGCAATCGGACAGGTGCTTTTAGCCTCAGTCTGTGCACCCTGGCTAGCTTAATTACAGCATGGTTTTGTTTGGTCTTGGCCCACCATGCGCTTGTTCATGGGCCTTATTACCGTCATATATAGCCAAACCATCAACGTCGGTTTGAGGCCCCAGGTTTTCCCTACAAACGCACCCTCAATGTCTGCAAAGGCGCAGAGGGAGATTTCCTCGGCCCTGAGGGACTTCTCAATATCTCTCCCTAGCACATGAATGGCAGTCTCGGTAGATCTGCCTGGCCGGTAGGCAAATTGCAAGCAGTGAAGTGGGTTCGCTGTAAGACCCTCTCTATTATGCCTGGCTACTATTTAGGAGGCATATTGCTCTTCCTTTGTTTTAAGTAGACCAAGAAGTTCTAGAGATAATGCACTTTTGGCCGACTTTGCCTCTTGGAGTACTAACCATCTCAATACTCAACCCTCGGAAAGGGGCTATATACTTTCAGATGTGTTATATCGAAACAAAACCCAAAGCAAACCCAGAGAGAAGGATTAAAAATGGAGTCCCGTAAAGGTCCTCACTAGCAGGGGCGCAACAACCAAGGGTCCAAGGGTCTGGATCCCCCCTCATAGTAGTAGACCCAACATTAATTCAAAGTTTGTTGAGTCCATATGACTGCCAGAGCCGGTTTACACGGTGCGCTCCAGCACATGAGCCTCACGAAGTTTGTGAATAAAGGGAGAAGTGGGGTGGTACCTCACTTCATCCCCAAGCGTGCGCTCGTGAGGCAAATGCGTTAGGGAGCACCGTCTAAACCGGCTTTTAGGCTCATTTTACACGATGAAACACGAAACAAATAGTTCCTTGCAAGCTTGGAGGAAGGGTGCTACAAATATGAATGCGCGGGTGTCAATGTACCG
This sequence comes from Thereva unica, assembly GCA_949987705.1. Taxonomy (NCBI): domain Eukaryota; kingdom Metazoa; phylum Arthropoda; class Insecta; order Diptera; family Therevidae; genus Thereva; species Thereva unica. Next base: position 3,883,344 of record OX465286.1, read on the forward strand.
AACGGTCCCCCAACTAAGTTCTAACCACGTCCAATGCTGCTTAACCTATGCAATGCCATATAGGAGCTTTCTCGTTGACTTTGCGATGTAAACGCGGCTTTCTTATTGCAAATTAACGAGTTATTCTGTTTCCGTTCTGAAAATTCCACGGATGACTCAAAATATGGTCATGTTTTTTTTTTCTAAATGCGACAAACAAAAAACCAAGCCCAAAACTAAAAGTATTTAAACAATAACAACCCAAAAACCCTCCTCGTATCCTTTTTGCTTTATTTCTGTATTCAAATTTTCCCTGTTAAATCCTTACAAACTCCAGCCACAGAGTTGCAATTGATCAACTCTCTCTCTCTCGGGGATTTACAAGAATGGGGCTTAATAAATAAATTTTCGATCAAAAACTTCAAACGTCGTAACTCATTCCGGCTGTGCGCGCGCGCTGCTGCAATGAATGTGCCCCGATCAAAATGCAATATAATCTATAAATTTGAGGGAGAGCGAAATAACCGTGTACTCGCGCTGCCTGTTATTACAGTTTCGCGATATGCTATATGCGGCCAAGGATTAAGCCGAATGGTACGAAGGAATGAATAGTTGCTGTTTAGCAATTTATGTACATATATATGTATATAAAAAGAAGAAAAAATATAACAAAAAAAAACAATAAATATAAGAAAACTTCACCAATAACAGACGATTATTAAAGGCCGACTTATGGAGAGAACATTTCAAGACGGCAAGACGAGGTCGACCCATTAATCACTGGCATTTGCATACGTTCAAGATATGACGAAAGCATACGACATATGGGAAAGGTATAAATTTCAAATCAAGGGAAAATGCATGTGGAAGTATGTACAATATAAATATATCTATATATGTACATGCTTTCGTCTCCAGTGATCGGAGAGAATATACCTACATATATGTATGTACATATATCTCTACACAGAGGGGGTGCGCAGTGAAGAAAATCTCTACCAAAAAGATTTGTTTTCATGCGCAGAGTACTTAAGTCAAACCCACTCGAGACTTTTGAATAACGTCAGAGCAAAAGTATATTATCCTCTCATTCAGATGAAATCCGCAATATCGTGTATGGGGCATCCGAGCAGTCTCTTTTCTCTCTATCCTCATTCAGGGAATGCATTTTATAAATGTGCAGCAACGCAATGTTGTTTAAATGCACGTGGATCGTTCGTTTTGTGATGCTACACTAAATATATATACCTATGTACATATATATATGAAAATCCAGGAAATGAAGAAAAATGAAGTTCAGGTCTTGAGCCAGCCAACAGCTAGCCCATCCACCAAATCCCCGAGGTCTATGCAAGATGATAACTCATCTGATCTCGATAAATTTATCACTTAGAACGCAGTTGTCATGTCCAATTTGCCGTTTGGTTCGCCCTTTTTCTGCGATATCTCTTCTCCTTTATATATTTGCTTATATCTATATATGTATGTATGTATAATATGATCGTGCAGATCCCAGACGACGCAGGCAAACTTTCATTCATTTCATTGAAACTCTATTGAAAGATGGCCTTTGCAGCAATCATGCCCGAGCAACTAAGATATCTACTTCTGCGCACAAAATACCGCCCCGCGCTGGTGCTGCGTGAGTATATATGGTATGGTAAGATGCTGGCAATATTGTGGCCAAGTTGTCTTCTCTCTTAACATTCCTGCCGATTTGTGTGTGATCGTGTGATGGAGGGTGATCCTCCATATTCTGTACCACCGATGAGATCCTCCTAAACCGAAAACCGATCTGTCCGATGATCTGCTGCTGCTGCTTGTGGATATGCTGCTGCTGATGCTGCTGGCGGTTAACTGGACAGATGTGCGTAACTCACCTCTATTCGTCTTTTCAACTGTGCTTGCTTGGCTTCAAGACTTTTAAATTTAGTATCTTCGTGTGGTGAAGTTCTGTGTGACAAATGGAGACACGACGAAATTAAGTGAATAAGAAGCTATCAGAAACAAGAAAATTGCAACCGCGCGATCGCGCGCTCGTGCGCGCCTTCAAGAATGCATTCTTACCATATATAAACATACATACATATATATATATACCGAAAAGGGATTGTATAAAACAGCGGCCGCGGCGTGCGCATTTTCTACACTTGTGTGCCCAGTGCATGGGAGACATGTAAACGCCACCGCGCTTTAGATCAAAAGGAACAGATTGCGCTGCTGTACAAATTGCATTATAACTAGATTATACTAGATACGCGTGTATAGGTAACCTTACTAGAATATAGTCCTATGCACACGCATCAATCCTGGATTAGATTTTCTCTCTTACCCCATTATATCCCCATTATATATGTACGTGTATGTTTTTTGTAGGTATACATTCCCTAAAAAAACAAATTCCCATACAGGAAATTACTTAGTGACAGATATTTATCACAAAAAAAGCAGCAATCGATCCTCCCCCGCCTTTTCATACTTCTATCACTCTGATTGCTGTTCCTGTTTCTTCATATGGCAACTAACCAAGAAATTCATGCGCATATGCTTCTGGTGCTGCAAGTGTATATCCGTCATAATCTCGCAAACAAAATTGTTTTTTTTTTTTTCAAATATTTTTTAATATTTTAAGTCACATTAAAAATCCCCCGCGTGCTATAAGTAAGTATAGACACGGTGAAAAAATTCATATATACAAGAAACAAAATAAAAATGAAATTCGTGACACGAAAAAGCAAGTCACACCGACGAAGGACACCTACAACTCACAATGGTCCACGCCACGCCACCCCCCTCCGGGCCCGGCCGTAAAGGCCCCCATACACGGTCAAATTGGCTGTACAACCAGATTTTCATCAAACCTATAAGCGCAATGTATTTTGATCGGCCGACCGGCCCACAATCGATAGTTTTGGTTGTACAACCGCACTTCGCTGTACAACCAATTGGACCGTGTATGGGGGCCTTAAGGCAAAAATCGTATGAAATGCCGAACTGTCAAAAAATTTTAATCAACAAATAAAATGCTAATAGAAAGAATTGAGCAGGAGACGAAGGAAATGGAGAGAGAGAGAAAAAAGAGCACCGAAATTTATTATTATTCAAATCGTACAACCGCCGGAGATTTCTTCAATGCAATTAGATTCGATCCGTTTTCTTAAAACTTGAATTATTTTCCGCTTTGTCACGGCGCGGCGCGATCGGCGGGCCACGATCGTTTTTCGTTTTGTTGCTTCTGGCAGCCAAGTGGCTAAATGCCTATTTCGTTTGCGGCCCGTTTCTCTCCCACACCCTGCCAGCGAGATCTGTCGACCCCTTCATATGCGCATACACAATACCTGCCGGTAAGAAGCCCCCGCCCCAGCGCCCATGCGACCATCAAGGTACACAGCCCCACGACACCAGGTGTAATTGAAGTCTTATTGCCGTAATGGAAACGAACACAGCAAACACAACAGAAATAGCAACAAATGAGTAATAAAAGATACAAAGATTACAGCAACAAAAATCGTCTCAAATTACAAATCTGAAAAGTATTTTTGATTTATCCGAAACAACAACCGGTTTTTTAAAGGTAAATAAATCACACAACCGGGCGAAACTGAAAGCCTCTAAGTCTGATTCGGTTCGCATGCGCGAGTGTCTATCCCCCTTGGGCCGAAAAGAAGTGTGTTCCCAAGTGCCCGAGCATATCATGGCCAGAAGGTACCCAAATCGAGATTGAATTGCTGCAGCGCGGTGGTATCCCGAAGGGGTGGTGGGAGAGACAGTATTTTTTTTCTTCTGTTGCGGTTTCTCAGTATTTTTTGTTATGGTGAATGAGAGAGAGGGTGGTGGAGGTGGCCAACCAACGGGTAACAGCTATCTGTGCGCGGCTTTTCGGACACACCGCGCGCGCGCGAGACACACGGCACACGCGGCGGCTCGACTCTCTGAATTGTTCACCTTAAAAGCGTGCGCGCGCAGCTCTAAGTTCACCTGAAATATTCAATTCAATAACCAGTACAAAACGGTGCAGAAAAACGATCGGCCAGAAACGATCTGCAGAAAAACGATCGGATAGCCAGGAGGGAGGAAGGCAGTTTGGGACACCACAGAGAGCAGCTTTGACGTCTCACTTTTCTTCGAGAGGGGTCTCTCTTTTTCGGCAGCACGTGAGGTAGTCCTATACAGCAACATCTTAACTTTTCGTGTATGATCGATCGGTGATCGAGACATTGGCAGGATATATCTCAAGAAGGTGGCGCATATAAATAATAGAATTCTTCTTGCGCCCTCCTGCAACAACAACAACACGAAAAAGAAACATAACACTTATGTTCCTGCTATGGAAGAACTAACTTCCAAAGACCATGCATAATCCGCACTCAGCTCCTGTTTGCGATCTGGTGGCGATCTCGAACAATAAAATCGGAATTAGCCAACAGCGCGGATTGTTGCCTTTCAATTCATGCATTGATCCCTAAAATTGGCGATGTTCATGCTGGATATTTGCCTTTTGATCATTCCAATATCCTTTTGACTAAAACGTCTAGGCAAAATAAATTGAACAATTAACCCGATGAAAGAACAGACCGCTCTACCGTGTACGGAACATAGGCCAGAAAATTATTTGCTTATTGTTTTAATGCTGCGCGAATGGATTTCAGTTGAGAGCCAAACTTGAAGGTGAAGAGGTTTGTGCTATAGATCAAATTCATGCTAGCTTACCTTGATCCTGGCAGCTTGATTACCGGGATCAATAGGTTCGGCATGTTAGGTCTGCCATATATGAATATATTGTTCTGGGCGGTTTGGGAGTCATTGTCGATCTTGCTGTCACACTCATGTCTCAAGTTAAGTTACATTACATTCTATGAGGGCAGGCCGTCTATGCATGCACTGCCGATCTATTTGGTCTATTGTGCGAACTTCGTCAGTAAAAACCTTTGACTTTTGATATTGCTTAATATTGATCCAGGATTCATATCGTAAATCTTCCTGGCAAAGGCGCAAGGGAGGAGACTCGATCTGCTCCTCCTCACTGTAGCCTCACACTTGTACAGCAGGTGCTCCGCTATTTCGGTGCTACAATCAACTGCCAAGCCTATTCCGGTTCAATACCACATAAACGTAACATTTTTGTTCCTGCTGAGGAATTTTGAAGATAGCAGATAATCCAGGATAGTTTTTGACGTGTGGGATTTATTAGTAGCCTACAAGGCAGCTTGACCGTCCGAAAAAAAGTTATGCTACTGGAGCTCTATTAATATAACCCTGGCACCTGGATGGCGAATACCTTAGCTTGAAAAACAGTGGGGGTGCTGCCAAGGACCTTAAATATTTTGCACCTGGGGCCATATGCGGTCAGCCCTATCCCAATATTAGTTGTGGAACCATCCCCATACCAAAAGGGCACGTTTTCTCATGAGCCTGCCTCCTAAATTTTCATTCTCACGGACCTCTGATAATCGTATTTGCCGAAGTCGAAAGTGCCAGGAATGGTATCGGACAATGGGACCATAGGGTCCAGATTTAGTTCCTTGAAGATCGAAAGGTGATCGACACAAGCCTAATAGGACATCCCGCCGTCTTAACGGGTTAATAATAGGGCGTCAAAGGTCAGCTGGGTGCTGGGTTCGGATCTTCGCCTAGTGGGTGGTGGACCTTCTTCTTCATCTGGTAGTCTGGTACTGTGTGCGTTACAGCCTTTGTTGGCTGGTTAGCGTTAGCTTAAAAAAATGAACTTATGAACACGAGGCCTCCTCATGCATTCTCCAGACTATCCTTAACCTATCTATCCTTTTTCTATACCCGAGCTAAGCTTGCTGCTAGACATACACCATGACGTGAAAGGCATGACGCACTGGTAGTATAAAGGGTGACTCGTGAGATTGGACTTTCACATAAAAAACCTCTTCTGGTTTAAAGAAGAATAGGACCTAGAGCCCCTGTTAAAGCTTCCATGTTCACTACAAGGTAGAGCGGGCTTCCGCAGCCACACAGAGCTACTTTCAGATCGCGTAGTACCGAAACAGGCCAGCCTTTGCATCTGGGCGAGCTTAATCACAAAACCCTTTTGACCATGTGCCTTATTACTGTCGTGTATAGGCAGTCCGAGACCCAGATTTTGCCTACTCATTCACGACCGCAATGAAGAGATATAGTAGGGACACATCATCAAGGATTACCTTTACCCCAGGGGGGTTGAGGACTACCTTTACCCGATTAAAATTTAACACCAATCATTGTCTTAGCCTGAGTCCTAGATAAAAAAAATGTACAATTAAGGATGATAAAGCTACAATTAAGGGTTAACTTCGTCCATGTATATGGCCTGAGTCTCCTTGGGGCTGGGAATTTCCGTGACTTTTATGGAGGGAGTCTCGAGTTACTTTCCTCAACGCCTAGGGTTTGTTTGTTGCTCCTCACTATTATGGCTGTGGGGTTTGCATGGCGGTGTTAATCTGAGTTGAATGTTCCTCCTCGTCACTCGATCTGTGATGATCGACACAAGGCGTGATCATCAGGAGTTCGTGTGATCTATGTTTGCTACAGTTAGGCCAAGATATATCTCTACATTCACCCTTCCACCTTGATCCTGCTAGCTGAACCAGGTGTTCGCTGATCTCTTCAGAGGAGCTAGCCTCTTTGCTTGCTGCCTGTCTTAATTTCTTAATCTTATCGTGCCTTGAGCTAAAGTGGAGATTATCATCGACTCTTTCGTTCTCCAGCGTATATTGTTGCTTGCTTGGGCTCTTCGAAATTGGGATCCGAATAAAAATAAAACTCGCCCTCTGCGCTAGCCTGCAACAGGCATGACACGCCGAAGTAAAACGTCTACTTTTCCAAATATAGTCGCTAGGGATGTAGTTAGTAGACCTCTAGTAGTTACATGTGGTGTGCCCCAGGGCACCGTATTGGGTCCTCTACTTTTTTAATCTACGTTAATGATATCTGCAGTAAGAATAAAAATGGAATACGGGGTCATATAGTTGCCTATGCTGACGATGCAGTTCTTTTATTTAAAGCAAAAAACTGGATTGAGGCCACCTCTTTGGCTGACGATGGCCTAAAAACGGCCCACGATTGGCTTTGCCTAAATAAACTAGCCCTTAATCTAGAAAACCCCCAGTACATGCTTGAGATTAATTTGATTGCAATTACCATAATTGGGTAGTTTTTTCCCCGTGAACAATCACTAGATAAATCTTTCTGGTGTTTCTAAGCTGCAAGTGTGTATGTATGTATATATAACCAACAATTCCATCAACGTTTGAAAAGAAGAAAAAAACCGGGAAAAAGTCGATCAAAATAAAATAAAAACCTCAAATCGTATTCAACTTTCCACTCTCATCAATTCAACTAAAGCAAGCTTGCAGAAATTTCGATTATGATCTCCTCACTCGGTGTCTTCTGCTGCTTCATTTAAGAAGGTATTCTCTCCCGTCTCGGGGGCGCGCATGCAAGCAACATAAATTGAAGTCCTCATAAACATATGCAAAAACAAAGTGGAAAGGAACTCGCGAGACCTACCAAGAAACGCCGGATTCGCCTCCCCGAAACGAATTGTTGGTCCACAAATGAGGGAATCTCTCGAGTGGATCCAAATACCCTTTTTAGTTGAAACAGCGCGCGGCATCATAACCATCATCGTATCCCCACATCAAAGACAGTCATCAGGATTGTCTGTGCCACCTAGGTTCTTACGTTATAAGGAGCAGTATAAGAGGGTCCTGGATTTACTGTCTTCTGCTCTTGCTGCTGTTGTTGTTGTTGGCTGTTGCTGTTGGTATTGTCTTGCTGTGTGTTATGTTGGCTCACCTCAATCTGATTTACGGGAAGGTACCAAATCCCCCCAACTAGCAGCAGTCACTCTACGAGGGCACTTCAGCACCTCCAGGAGGAGTCGATCGAAATTGCTGTTTGTTTTGTTGTTATTGCTATAGATCGGGAGTAGCGCGCGCTTTCGAATGCTATATAGCAGCTAGGATGTCGCTTTGTTTTTCACATGAAACATCCAAGGGCATCATCCGTGCTGGGCTGTTACCTTCACCTCTTTCCATGGCCTGCTTCGATCTTTTTTCGAAATCAGAATTCAATTAAGAGCGAATTTAATTGAACCACGCATGCCTTATCCGTGCCCGTACCTACCGCAAGGCCCCGGACTTAAGGCAAAGCAGAAATCCCCTAAAAAGTCATATAAAAGCAACAACAACATCAGCAACAACGACGGAGAGACGTCGCCTCCATGCCCATAGAAAGGGAGAAGTGTGGAAACTTAAATCTCTTCTGGGTTGAATATTTTCCAATAATCTTTGATATCCTTGTGCTGGCCTCAAAGCAGATGCATGGGGGCGGGGGGACGCGCCTGGATGCTGCTTTATTATTATTTAATTTTTCCCTTTTTCTTCTTCTTCTGTTTTATTTATTTTTTTTTTCATTTTTTCTCTCCTTTATTTTTCATTCATTTTGTGTTTGGCTGAAGGTAGGGGATATACATGAACAACGGAGTGACCCTCTTGCGCAGGCGCAACGCTTCTCTATTACCTGACAATATTTTATCTTCACTACTTATTGGATATGTCAGAGCAGAAGTTGAAGTCATGCGAACTCCTGTGGGCCATGTCAGTAGTAGCGATTGAAGTTTTTATGCAAATTGCATTTTGGTTAAGTTAAGAAGTTAATAGAGAACACGCTGCTGCTGCTGCTGACGATGATGGCGATGATCATGATAGGAATAAGGTGGAAGAAAGTTCTTCGGTTAGGGCAGTTCGTATATCGAATGCAATAAAAAAGGTAGCGGATAGCTTTGACTTCCTTGCTGGATTGGCAACTTGTGAATTAGTGAAAGTGCTGTTTTCGTACTAGGATTGAGGTTGAGGCTTGAAGAGAAGATACGATCAATCAAAAATCAGTAAGATTGTCCACCTTAGTCCCCATACATTCTCCTACCTGTGTGAAGTACCATTGCCGCCTGATCCCGATCTCTATTCTTCAATGGGATGTTTCCCAGTTAGCTGCGAGTCCAGCTATAAACCCACAGATTTTTGATCATTCCAGTCACGTTGATCTTCAAAATGAAGATCGGCAAGGGTCACCCTCAACTCGCAAGCCTGTTTCTTCTATCTCCTTCACTTTGCTAATGAAGACAAAATGGAGTATAGATCTAGTCACTCTACGAGCCTACGGTAGTGCCACCCCAGGAGTTTCAACAACTGCTTGAGTTCTTTCACAAGACGAACCGGCAAATCGTCATCGGCTTTGATTGGACAGGGACAGGATCCCAAACTGGCGTGTTCTGAACGAAGCTTCGCTGTCGAATCATCTGCACATTAGATTCGGCATTGTGGTCCTCCCACATACCCGCGCCTGTTCTTTGGTTGCTAAGAAAACCAACTGGTCTAAGTTTCAGAGGCTTGTAACCTCGAAGTCAGACCTGGCAACGAAATCAGAACTGGAAAATGCGGCCACGCAGCTTACTGATGTGCTGATCTCTTCCTACGATGAATCTGTCACTGCAACACTGTCTCTTCCTTTCAGTTGTCGTGTAAAGTGCTCTGATGGAAGGACAGGTTAGCTACAAATCGTAGAGATGTTAGGAGATTGTTCAATAGGGTAAAACATACTGGGCATTGGGATAGATATAGGCTCACCCCAACAGCTTACAACAACAAGTTGAGACACTCCAAAAGAATTGCCTGTGGGAATCACTGTGCCTTAAGACTCTACCAGAGACGCCTAGAGTCCAAAAGCTACTTCCAAACTCCTTCAGTGGAGTGGGCCTTGAGGATCCTGCTCAGCGTACACTTTCCAGGGTCAATCCTCCATTGGATGCTGGATGTACTCATAGGACCATCTCAGACCGTTATTCCCGGAGTCTTTCTGGGAACACTTTCGATCATGACAAAGTCAAATGAGCAGTGGCCTCCGTTCAACCCAAGTTTCCGGGAATAGATGGATTTTTCCAGCACTCCTTCAGAAGTGCCTGAAGTGCCTCGATCTGATAACCGGGTCTGTCTCTTTAGGGCCAGCGGTGATACATTCCAGCCATTTCGAAGAAGCTGCCCAAATCGTACAGACCTATCAGCTTAACCCCTTTTTCTTTTGAAAACTATGGAAAGGCTGCTAGATCTTCATATAAGGTGAAAGCTGGAGCTCTACCTTCCTCTATGTAGCTCCCACTTCGCTTACTCGAAGGGTAAATCAACAGAGCTGACACCACCTGATCAGCAAAATCGATAAAATCCTTCCTCGTTCAGGCAACTGCTTAATGTGCGTTCCTTGACATCGAAGGTGCTTTCGGTAACACTGGGTACAATTCTATTTCCAGAGCACGGGCTCTCAGAAGCCTGGATCCTCACACGATTGAGTGGATAAATGCCATGCTTGTAGGTCGTGACATTTCTCCTAGCCTAGGTGTATCCACCATTGATATAAGGCTACTAAGGCTTGCCTCAAGCTGGAGTCTTGTGGATCCTCGCTACTCTGGTCACTAGTTGTGGGTGAACTTTTAACCAAACTATCTAAATCTAGTTTCGAGTCATATGCAGGTGATCTTGCCATCATTGTCTCTGGTAAGTTTGACTTGATCATTACAGAGATCATGAGAACAGTACTCAGAGAAGTTCAAAGATGGTGTACCACGGAGAGTCTGTCAATCAACCCAAATAATGCTGACCTTGTACCATTTTCCAAACGCTACAAAGCGGACCTAGGTTCTATCTGCATCCAGAGTATCACAGTTCAGACTCAGTCAAATGTTTAGGAGTAAAGTTAGACAAGAGGCTGAACTGGAACGCTCAACTGGACTACGCCAGCAAAGCCACTAGAGCCACATGGTCCTACAAAAGCCTTTTGGGTAAGACATGGGGTCTTGCACCACAAATGATGTACCGAATGTACAATACGATCGTTAAACCTGTGGTCACTTCTGCCACTATAGTTTGGTGACCCAAGACTAAACAGGTAACGTCTGCCTTGCCTCTCCATTACCCGAGCTATGGGGACCTGTCCCACGGCTGCGATGGAGGCAATCCTCAGCACCTAAGGCTGCTGGTAGGCTATCTAAACTGGCCATGTAGGAATGCGGTATCACCTCCACAACCTAGGACTGCCTCCAGAGACAGAGTGCCGACTCTGCCTGGAAAGTGGCTAGAATTCGACACATCTTTGCGAATGTCCTGCTCTGACCTGGGTTAGAAGAAGTTTATCAGAGAGTTTATGAGCTCCGCTCAAGGCCGGGATTCTTCAATAAATTACCTTCTTGCCTTTGTCCGAAAGGCTGATAGTCTGCTCTGCTAGTGGGGTACGTACACAATAGGCCTAATTTGGCCATATGGGTTGCCCCTTCATTGTTTAAAAAAAGGAGTAACTCGGGCTGGATCCCGGTTGTAGAGCCGCCAAAGAAGAAGAAGAAATTTCAGTGACGCCCCTCGCTTGTGTGGACTTGAGATTCCCTTCTTTTATGGCGCGGACTCTACTAGAACATGGCGCCTGATAAATTTTTCTGTGCAAAATGAGAAAGATATAAAAGAAAATAACAAGGGAAATTATATCGCATTCCAGGTATCTAAAAAAACGCCGTAGATACAGAACTATGTGACATTTATACATTTTCCCTTTTTGCTGTGGTCACCGCACAGTTCGATTTATGCCCTTTACAAATCTGTTAATTAATCCCCAGCAATTATTCTTATCTTTTTTTGTTTTTTTTCCTTATTTTTTATTTGAAATATCATAAACAATTCCTTCATTCCCATTCTGAGGCATGGCATGCACTACTTTATTGCAGCCCCGGAATCATCCTCCTCCTTCAAGGCATGTACCCACTATTTTCGCCTTTCAATTTAGATTCAATATCACTGCGCAGAAAAAGTAGATAAAAAATAAAAATAACAAAAAAATATAGAGTCGAGGGCATCAAAGGATTCTGTGTGTGTGTTGTTGTTGTTATTTTGTTGATCATGTTCCAGGTGACACATTTCATTAATTTTCGTTTCAAGGATGGGGATAGAAACCTGCGATTTGTGTGTTGTTGCTGTTATAATTGTAAGGAGTTTTTATTTTATGCTTACGGGACGGACAGGACAAGAAGACGACATACCCATTGCCGCCGCCAGGTTTGTGGAGGGGAGAGAGAGAATGAAAGAGTTCATTTCGGCCCTGGTTAAGTCCTTTACAATTGCCGGCATTTTAAGCATATTAAGAAATAGAAGAATCGTTATAAATGTATATCGGAAGATTGAAGACGCCTGGTTAACATATATAGATAGAAGGAGCAGCCGATGGGCGCACACTCACTAGTTTCGATTAACGATAAAAATAAAAATCCGCCCTCCTCCCACCGCCGCACCGTGTACACCTTACCGTCTCTATATCCATTCAATATCAGCTTTACCACTGTTTTTTATTTATTTATTTTTTTCCGTGTTTTACGACGGATAGAAACGATCGAGGATCGAGGATCGCGGAGAGGATCGGTAACAATTTTAACAAGGGGCATACACATATGCATATCTGCGCAGCTAAAGACTCATTTCTTTTGCTCTAGATCTAGATAAAATATCTTTGGATACATCGGACCGATTATGGACGTGAATATTCAATTTTTGCTGCCGAGGGGGTGGTGGGGCCAGATCGGAGGGTGGCGCACGGGATCGGCGCGGCAGAGTGGCAGTGCAATTTTGCTAAGAGGGATGCGGTAATATCGAGGAAGGGGACACGACGCATGTGGCGTTGTGGATATATATCTTAAGCCCGGGAAATTGCAGAGATGGAGAAGAGATTTTTACCTTTTTTTTATTTAACAAATACATAACACATACATAACACATAACATACATTTATAAAAAGAAATTCTCTTTAAGCTTTTTGAAAAGAATAAGATAATCTCGATGAATATATCTTTTTCTATCGAAGATCTTAGTCCTAATTTTTGTTTTGTTATATTTTGTATACGTGTGTGTGTGTGCTATTTCTGCACGCGATTCCCCCGCGCTTTATAAGAATTTCATTTTGTGGCCGCCCGCAATAAATGTTCTCTTTGCTCCTCCACACACACACGAACGCACAGATTTCCCCCCCTCCCACCGGCAACATTACCTGCTTTCATCCTGCCGCACATCTACACCAACAAAATTCAAGGCGGCACAAGTCCTTATTTCTTGTGTACTGTTATTTTATGTATGGTGACCCCATACCGATCGATAGATCGGTGCTATGCCAGCTTAGCTAGTACACAGGATAAACGAAGTGGGACTGAGGTGGTCAGGGAAATTACAAGTCTTAAGTCATTTGCGCATGCGTACATATATATTCCAATCAGAATGAAGTATCTATATGCATATACTGATTGCATTTTGTAAATACCGGTGCTGATTACGACGTCCGTATCGATCGATCGATGCAGAGTATATACCTTGTATTGACCAGTTAATTGAACCGACTTCGATTGCCACTACTGCCCAATGCTGCTGCTGGGTCCCGTCCCGTGTCCAAGGATTATGCCGGCTCCCAGACAAAAAATACAATGCATAACCTTCTCCTTCTGGCCAGGATTACATTTTCGGATAAAGGAGACGAAACGAACTAGACCAGCAGCAACAAGAATATGTGGAAGATGATGACGACGACGATGATGATGATGATGAAGATGATGATGATGGCCGATAGCCACAACAGCATAATACGCACAAGCACGTATAATACCAGCCGTGGACGCTCTTTACTCCGAGGTCTCCATTTTATTTGCTACGATTTTATTTAAATTGCTTTTAACATCTCTCCTCCGTCGATAAATCGATGGTGATGCGTGGCGTTACAGCTCGATTTTGAGATACTTCAGAAGAGATAAATTTCAAAGTTCATTAACATTCGAATATTAATTATTCCCCCGTGCGTCCAGGGGCCGGTCGCCACACCACATCTCCCCGGCCGGGTTGGGGGCAGCTCACAAGGCACACATAGTGTAACCCAGAGCAACAAGCGCGCGAAACATGGACATGTATACATCGGAGGTGGACTGGGGCATTTGGTGCCCTGTTTTCATTGCATTGAAAAGCGAAATTAAAAAATGAAAATAAATAAAAAATAAATCAATAAATCTGCTCGCGATATTCCCATGTGACGGGGTATGGTGTGTGTTGTTGAAAATTATGGCAAAAAGGGAGTCAGCGGCGGTGCTTTGGTTACCTGGATGCGAGGATAGACAGAGAGGAGGATTCCCTGCATTTTTATGTTGTTCAATTTTAATATATATCGAAGCAATCTGGTTGGCTTCGTTTTGTTCTTCTTGTAGGATATAGATTTATCGAGAATCGTAATCAAGGGAATTTTTCAGATTTATGGAAAGATTTTTTATTGATTTGTTTTGTTAAGTTTTTTTCAGTTTCTTCTGCAGAATCTTTGCCAGACACATTGCAGAGTTTTTGTTTTCGTCTTTTTATAAATGATGACATACTGCAGTATTTGAAGTTATAATTGTGCCCACTGAGTAAAATCGAATCAATTTTCCAAGTCTTTATAAAAAATGCTTGCGCCTCTCTTTTGCTAACTTCCTGAAAGAAAGATTTCATTCTACCACGGAGGAAAGGTTTCAGCACCGTCTCTCTTGGGTAGGGTATCTTATACGCCGAGCGCAAGTATTGGTCCTGACACCTGTTCGGAAAGTCGAGTCGTGTGTCGTGACAAGTCGTTTGAGCTGAAGAAAGTAGAATCACGACTTTCAACACGGAGGTCTAAACTCAAATTAGAACTTCTACAATAGGCCCCTGTGCTGAAAATCGTAATTTGACTGAAACGTCACTTTCTTCAGCTTAAGCGACTTGTCACGACACACGACTCGACTTCCAGCACAGAGGCTGCTATCTTCGGTTCTTTCTTGTAAGCACTCTCTAGAGAATTTCAATCTCAGGCCCAGACCGAAATTCTTCCAGTAAGTTCTCCTTTTGGTTTCTACGCTGTTAAGGAGCTTCAAGCCGCAGATTTATCCTGAAGCGTATCCACCGGGGATCCGAGAAGGACAGTTAATCTGTTACTTTCCAGCTTCCGAAGCCTTTGGTGTAGCTCAGGTTACACGCCGCGAATAGTAACTCTGCACGCTTGTTATTCTCGTAGCTTCCAGAAGGCGTATGCTTCACATTGGTGTCATATCTTCCGACTAGGCTGGTTATAGTCGATATTTATGATTTTGCCATCTGCATGACGTCTCCTGGGGTGCAGGGAGAGCCATATAGGCTGTGGCTAAGTAAAGACCCTTCCCCCAGAGCAAACTCCAATCTAACTACCGTTAAGCCTTTTAACCACAAATTCGTCATTTACGACCTTAAAACCCCCGAGGTACCAATTTTCATTGAAATCGGAACATATTCAACAATTTCGCACACCACGTGAAAACAGACAAAAAGTACTTGAAAAAGTATATCAAGTTAGACTCAAGTTAACTTGTCAAGTGCGACTTTAGTTCTATAAAAGGAATTGTCTAAGCACGTTTGTGGCGTTCAATTCGTTGAAGTGGTGCTCGCTCTCTAGTTTTCTGGTTCGAGAACGAGAGAGAAAACAGGAGAGAGTGAGCGGGATAAAGTAGAGAGACAGAGCGAGTGCGATAGAGAGAGCAAAAGAGAGAGTGAGCCTGAGAGAGCTGTGCCATTCAGAAGCACTCTGTGATAAACATTCTTCTTCAAGCCAAGATGTAAAGTCGAGGGCTGCATGACAGTGGGTAGGTTTTGCCCTATCGTTTAACGATCTCCTCTGGGCACCGGTTGTATTATGCCTTATTCTGATATGGAGGATCTGCCAGGATGGACTTTTGGGTCTTTTGTGGACCTATTAATCTGGAGAAGGCCAAAGTAAGTATGGCCCAAGGGGAATTGGGGAGCCTTACGGGGAACACTCTAGCCCTGCTTTCGCGAACTCCGCCCCTACAGACCAAAGACAGGATGGCGGTCTGGAAAGCAGGTAGTTAAGAAGCAGACCTAGACAATAAAGTTTATTCGCCTTGAGGCCAAGTATAATCACACACTCAAAAGCCGGCAACTGAATTGGGGCTGCAGTCCAGGAAAACTGATTTGTAGGTATTTATCATCAGTCCGGGCCTTAAGATCTGAACTTCTATTCGTCTGAAAATTTCATTGAGACTATGAATATTTTAGCACTTGAATTTACAACCTGCTATGCTAAACTGTCGTCTTCGCCTGTGTGCGTAGGGATTCATGGGGTCACCTGAAATCCACAGCTTGTCAGACAGATGCCTCAAATCCTTATCGCTCAGACAGAATGTATGGCCTTCTTCAGGTAGTACCTGCCAACCTGGCCTAAAAGCTACGGCCTGTGAGTAAATGAGGATCCTAGAATGTGGCCTTCATCGGGCCCTCTCGTCCGATCTGGCCTTTAAGGCCAGGGCCTGCCGGCGGCCTGTATGTAAATGGGGGCCTTTACCTTCCAAAATTGATCCCCATTAATTGTTGGTGGCACGCTTAATGTGCAGTACTTTCCAGGCCCTAGATTTACTTTCGTTAACCAGATGCGAGCTCTAGGTGTGCATTCCCCCCTAGGAAGTCCTTTGAGGCCAGCTCCTCGCATTGGATTACCCTAAAACCTCTAAGTGCATCCGAGGAAGGATTCATTGCAGCCCGTTGTTCCTCCCTTGCCTAAGACAATGTGATGGAACACCCTTGTTTGGCTTTCACCCCCACCCAGGTTTTGGGGCTGATGCGTCCCCCAAATCTCTTTCGTCCATCAACCCACTTGCAGGTGATCTCTGACCACCCTTCCTGGGCCTTCAGCTGCCTTATTAAATCAAAACGAACGAAACGTTGATGGATTTCTTGTGAAAAGGGGTGCGGGTCTCATTTTTCCAAATAGTTCTCTCCACGGAATACAAAAGACTTCGAGGTGAATAGAACTGGATCTATGCGCAACTCTCCTAATGTTGACATGCGTGACTTTGTTTTTGTATTTTATGTTTGGTCATTTATTATTACCAAAAATACAAAAACAGAAAATAGAAATTAGGAATATTACCGCGGTGCGCGTTACCACACGCCACACAGTCCGATGGCGCGTCTGAATAGATCTTTTGTGCGATCGCCCAAATGCTTAGGTGCAGATCGCCAGACCAATGACAGACAGTTCTAGAAAAAACCATTTTCCTCTTAAAATCCCTCAAAAATATATAAAGCCGATAATGAGCAGATTTTGTTCGTTCAAGAAAGTGCTGGCTGCCAATGAATGGGATTCTGCTATATAGGCCCTGGCGGCTGGTATGGGAAATCTTATGCGCATACCGCTCGCGCGCGCGGTGCGCACAGAGACACACGGCAATAATTTTTACCTGTTCAAAAAGAAGTCGTTTTTTTTCCATTTCGGTATATAATCGCACTTATATCTGCATCTCGCTCTGTCTGCCTGTGCTGCATGGCCGGGGCATACCCTGCGCCGCCGCCCTCATCCCAAAGTATATCGTATCGCCGCGGTACAAATATTTTCAATTCTATGTTAATAAACGACGACGAAACGTCGTTGGCATTTGGCGTAGTCGAAGTTGGGAATATTTCGTTATTCGTTTTATTACTTTTTTTCGCTTTATTATTATGTTTTTTTTTTCATTATTTTCGTCTTGTGTTTCGCCTTTTTTCCAGCTTCTTTTAGGCTGCGCGCGCGTTGATTTTGTATTTCAAGAGTTTTCTTGAATTGAATCAATTTTAAGGTGAGGCCACGGGCACACGAGAGGTATTTATTCAAATTTTTTCGTTAATAATAGATTTCATGATATGTAAGAGTTGGGCATGTACACACAATGTGGCCCACTTGAGATATCTTGGGTGCTCTGTGCGCAAGACGAGAGACGCGCGAACGATACTTCTGCTTGGTTAGCGCTCTAAAAATCCGTGGCTAAAGATCCCCGAGAGGCACCTTGGGCTTAGCACCGATTATAAGACGTCGAAGTCACGGGTAATAGCAATAATGGTGTCTTTTCAAGCAGGCATTAGACCCAAAAAAATTATTTCAATTTTCAATTTATGCTGATATCATTGTGGATTTAATTTTTTATGTTAATTTTTTTCTTCAAAATCTTTCGTTTTTTTTTTTTGATTTTTCATTACATTTTTGTTGGCCTGCAATTGTCTTCATTTGAACCGAAAGAATTTTTTTGTATGTGTGTATGTGTATCCACTTATGTGTTCTCACTGACAAGTCAACGAATTCGTAATTTTGTGATTTTATTTAGTGTTCATTTATTATGAACGCCCATAGAAGCATAGAGACTCGCATTGACTCATGTAAAATGAATTTTTGCTTTATGAAAAAACTCCCTCAATTGCTTGTTTCGTGCACACATTCCAAGGTACATTTATGCTAATTCATTTTATTGTTAGCGATTATAAAAATTCTCGTTAATACATGCACTATCTAAAAAGTAAAGGAGGCATTCCTAGATGGCCAAGGGCGAGGATCTGTCTCCCTCCTCAGATGGAGGAGAGACCGTACAAGCCGTACTGAAAAGTGTTAAACCTAGGGGAATCCTTGGGATACAACAGTACAGAGGGGAGGGGAAGCGCTAGTACTTCATCGTACATGATGATAAAAAAACAGGAAACGGCTTAGGACGGAGCCTTGTGGGACCTCACAGATTGTCCTGTACTCTCCTACTTCCTCATCTGACTCGTTGTGCCAGTTATGGACGACTTAAAAAAGGTCTCCAGAATAAACTTCAGAGTACTGAAAAGGCTTCGCAAAACTCCAAACAAGATACGCACTAGCCCGCAGCTAGCATGCACGCTTGAGTAAACGTAAGACTCGCCTGCACCTAGCATCTTAGCTTGACACTGGCGCCGATCGGACTAGTGCGTACCTGCTGCACGCGAGTTTCATTTTTAGTCGCGAATAAAACTCTCCCGCTCCTAGGATGCACTCTCCCGCCACAGGCATGCACCTTTTCTAGACTAAAGAGACCAAAACTGGGACTGGCCTTGTTGTGGTGGTGAGGCTTGTGTGGCCCCGCGCCCCTGACTGAATCCAAGGTGTAGACAATCGTGCTGAAGCACCTCTCAATCCAATTACTACTGGGGCTTCCATAGCCCCCAACAGGCCGACCTACAAGGCCGTTTGAATATTTCCTCCGAACACCCATGCAGCAGGGTGCCGATGATGGTCCCAGTGATCGGGATCCCTCTTCAATGAGGGCAGTCTGATCGCGCGAACCACCGTGGAGCGCGGTGAGGTCACTCGTTCAAAGAAAGAAGATCTCCTTAGAGGTCCACCTGCGGAAACGCGGACACCTTCTGCTCCATCGGAAAGACGACCGGAAAAAGTAGCTACTTCTTAAAATCGGAGTGGCGCAACCACCAAACGTTTTCAGCGACTTCGGGAAGGTGGCTACTCCCGTGAAAATGCTGCCAGGATTTGCGTGGCCCCCGAGGAAGAGAGGAATACCATTCTTCCTAATAGAATAGGGTAAGATCCTCTGGAGCCACAATACCCCGGCGAAAAGGGTGAAGGCTGCAGCCAACGTTCTGGAAAGCCTGCTGAAAAGCCTTCACCGATGCACCCATAATGAAGCCTACAGTAGCTTCAAGGCCGACCTTCTGCCAAATGGCAGAGAATATCAGAATAGGATACTCAGCCACGGCCTCATGGTTGATTGGTGTGATGGTCAGCCTTAGGCCCTAGGAAGGAGCTAGTTTCGTCGCTATGGACGAGGAAAAGCTACCGCGAAGCCATGTTGTGGTCAGGTACTTCATGGAAAGCCTTCTGCGAAGAAACAGACGCGCTTCCAACCTCCACGAGGTTACACAAAATTCTGTCTAAGGATCACTCCAATGGCATTGTCTCCCTCCAGACTCCTGAAGGGTCCTTTACGGCGGAGAACACCAGGGATACCATGGAGCTGTAACTAACCCTGGATTAGCCTTAGAACCTAACAATGGATCAGAAGTAATATTTGCCCACCGGTACTACAATAGGAACAAAGCCCTGGCAAACAGGATTTTCACTGCGGGTGAGATTGAGTGGGCCATTGGCACCTTCAAGGCTGCTGGAAAGGAGCATATCTTCCCGGCTCTCCTTGGCAGAAATCTTACCAATCCTGCTACCACTATTTCGGGGTAGTTTTGCGCTGGCCCATATTCCGAGGTATTGGAAAGAGGCTCGGGTAGTCTTTATCCCTAAATCGGGAAGAAGACCGTATAGGGAAGCAAAATCCTATCGACCTATCACCCTCTCCTCCTGGAGAGATATTGAGAAGTCCCTCTCTGCGCCTTGGCGGACATTGAGGGTGCGTTTGACAACGTTACCTTCGACGCGATCAGTGAAGCCACGGTAAAAAAAAGGCATGCATCCTCCACTTCGTCTCAGCCGCAGATTGATAACTGCTGAGATGAATAGTGAATCCTTTGCGGTATTGGCTGCTAAAGACTGTCCTCAAGGGGGAGGGGCGTCCTATCACCTATCGCAAACACAAAGTGGCAACGCAACTCTGGAGCTCCTTTTATCTCGCACAGAAATTTGCATGCTTTTTTCTATCTTATACGAAAGTTTCCACTTTGCGTTTCGGATATAAATGGGCCTTAATCCTTGCATATGCTTCTTTTTTTTTTAAAAGGACGTGTGACATGTCACATTAGTGAGGTCACATGACGTGGGTGTGACGTGTCACATTAGTGAGGTAACATTAGGAGCTTAGAGCAATTTTTTAGCTGATGATCAAACTCTCGGATTCATGTGATCGTGCTGGTTTAGGTGATATCAGTGATGATTCAAAAGGCCTGTCCAGACCAGGCAAGATCGGGGCGATATTGGTACGTGGGACTGATCGATTTCTATCGATCAAAAGTTTGCAATCACAATTTTCAAAAAATTTACAATCTCATGAATTGATTATACCTGCGATTTTTTGATTTTGTTGTTGTGACAATTACACACCAAACGACGGGGGAAAAAAGAGAAGAAGGTGAGATAAAGGAATTTACTATTAACACAAAAAAGCTAAGGAATGAAAGAGAAAGAGGAAAAGGCCTCCATAAACATGAAATGAACATTAGTCAAATGCACATGCGCCTGGTCGAAAATTGGACGAGAGTACCCGCGTTCAACGATCAATCTTACATCACTCCTATGCCCACCTTTAGGGATCTTACTTCATTTTAATTTTGAGAGATATCTTACCCCGTTTGGTGTTTTTTTTTTTTAGTTTTTTATTTCTTTTTTTTTTTTGTTATTCGTCTTTTGTAGGCATTAATGCGATGCCTTTAGAGTGTATGTATATCTAGAGAAGTGATCCGAGCAGCAAGACAGACCCACGAGAAAGGTAACCAGGCCACAACAATAGCATAATTCTGAAAGGATAGATGAAAAAAAACAACTAGTATTCTTGGGTCTTTTGGTATTTTCTTGAATACCGATGATTTTTTAATTTTTTAAAGATTTTTGTGAAGCGCATTTCACTGGATTTCTTGTGCGCATGCGCAAGGAGCTCGCTCGCGGTTGAACTCTTTTTTGGGGGTTTTGTTTTGTGCTATTTTGAAAAAATTATTTTATCCAAGAAACCCACCACCACCACCGATCGCCACTGTCCTTCACTCCTTCTCCGTCTAGTCTAACTATATATATTGTTAAATCCGAGTGCGGCGGCGTCTTGTCTTTATTTTTTTTTTTTTTTTAGATTAAAAGATCGTGTGTTTTTTTTTATTGTATTTAATGGAATAAAAAATTATGATTAATGAAAAAAATCAAGGAATATAACATTCTCATGATGAAAATCACATAACAGCGAAAACGAGGGAAGAGAAGAGATGTATAGAAAAAGTTTTTAGTGAGTTTTGTGTAATCTCGTCTCTACCTTTTCTTCATCTTGGATGTGGATTCTTTTTTTTTTTTTCTTAAGTAGTTGAAGGAGTAAATGCATGAGATTGTGATTTTGGGTATTTTGTATGTGTGTGTGTGTGGTTGTCTATTCAGTATGTTTTTTTCCGTATCATAGTTATTTTATTTAGGTAAAGAATTTATGAAGTGTTTGATACGACGACGACTGTCTGACGTTAATCAATCTACCCGCCGATCACTTGTCAACTATTTTTTTTTTTTGGTTCTTGTATTCTCGATGGATTTATTTTTTTTTTCTTAATGCATTTAAATTTGATTTTGTTGAATTGATTTGTTTTTGGTTATGTAAATTTCCAAAAAAAAAAAAAATAATACTTTACGTTAATAATGATTCTTTAATTTTGATTGGAATTTTTTTTTTGTTATTATTGTTTTATAATGAAGTCATACACACACAAATCCAGAACAATGCGAAAAAACTGCGCTGCAGGATCTCCCCAAAAAAATTCCATGAAAAAACACAACACATGTGGATTATAATCAAATTAATCCCATTAAAAAGAAAAACCTTATTCCCCCCCTCCACACCAAAAAAATAAATAAATATAAAACAAAATTTGAACTGACATTGAACTGAACAAAAATCGCGCGCTTCGTAATAATCAAATCGAGAAATATTTTATTTGAACAATTCTTAAAGCATTTCGTAATTATTTTTCTTGGTTTTTTGTTGTATGTGTGTGTTTAGTCTGTGAGGGAGGAACGGGATTGATGATATTTTTTTGGGTTTGTTTTTAGTTGAGAGGATTTAAAAGAACTTAAAAGTTGATGAAATGAGCTAAAAGGCAAGCCATCAACACTTGAGAGAGACCCTCTTAAGAATACTGTGTGTACAATGAGCACAAAGTAACAAAAAATATTAATTTCAGTACCATGTCAATTTTTAGCTGTTTTTAAAGTGCCACACCACATCGAATGCTTGAGAAAATTATTAGTGGTCGTCTGGGTTTTGTTTATTTCTTCATCTTGAAACGCACATTTCAATTGAATTTGGTTCAACGAGTCCGCGATTTATTTTTTTTTAGTTTATTTATTTTACTTAATTCTTTATAATTGGTCTTTCCGCGGGTCCTCTGGAAATTATCGAATGACGAAAATTTGGGTAGGCCGGGATTTTTGCTTTCATAAATTTAGGGATCATTCAATCTCGTGTTTTCAGATGTTAGTGACACCTCGGCCATTTCTTCAAGTTCCGCCCTTTCTCCCGGCGAATCTCGATCAGGTAAAGAAGACGTGCTCTGCGGCTTCTTCCAGTTGGCTATACCGGACACAACGGTGAATCATCGTGCCCAAAGCGGTGGAGGTATTTCCTATACCCCCATGTACATTCAGGATAAGTCTGTGGGTCCAACGACCCTTGAAGGACTCGTGCCACTTTCGTTGCCATTCCCTTACGGACTCGCAGCGCGTAACTTGCCGCCGTACCGTTCTTGGCTTCCCTCTACCATATTTTGAGTAATAGGGACGCATGCCTTCTCTCGCCATGTCTATGGGGATCATCCCCGCTATCACGCAGGACGTGGTCCTGTAGGCGCCGCAAGCGCGAAGTTCACTTAGGCTATATGCGGCCCTGCATTTCCTACTGCTTGTAGCCCTGTTTAACGCTGCTGCCCACACTGGCGCTGCGTAAAGAAAGATTGGGCTAACCATTCTCCCCAAAAGGGCGACGGAGTCTAGGGCCCCCAAAATTGGACAGATTCTTGCGAGTACTGCACAAATCGCTTTGTAGGCCGTTCCTCCAAGTGCACTTTGAAATTCAGCCTCCCATCGATCATCACTCCCGGGTAACTCAGAACGGGCTACGTGTGGATGATCAGTTCTTGATCCCTATGGACACTAGCTTTCTCCTTTCGCTGATCAACACCGCTACGTCTTGTGCTCAGCAAGCTTCGGCCCAGCCATGCTTTTATTTCCCAGATCGCTTCGTTCGCATATATGTAGTTCGATGTATCTGAGTGTTTACCTAGGACAACTACCCGATGTGATCCGCGAACCCGATCGCCACTACTTTCTTTGGAAGACGAGGCCCCTACACACCCTTGTACATTGCGATCCACAGGAGAGGGCTCAGGACACCACATGTTATACTGAACACTTTCTGACCATCTTCCGAATCACAATGAAGCGACCTACCCTGAAGGTATTTAGCTACTACTCGCTAGGGGATTTGGTGTGCCTAGCTGGATCAACGCCTCAACTATTTTGCTTTGCCTTGCTGAGTTGAAAGTATTTTTTACGTCGAGGGTTATCAGTGGACAACAGTGATTTTTCTCTATGATATGCCCACCATCATGTTGACTGTATCAGTCGTCGACCTTGCATTTCTGACCGACCCTTTCGACGCTAGGGAGTATCCTATTACAGATCACCCGCTCGAAAAGTGCCTATGCAGCTAAGTAGGCATATCGGTCTGTAGGGTGATGGGTCCCCTAACGGTTCGGTTTCTGCTGTTTCCATGGCTCCTGGAAGATTCAGCGAACCTATCTGCCGCTATCGTAGTGGGTAGATCTACAGTGCGTACGTCCTGTGAAAATAGGACGTACACTTTACTAGGAAGCAGCGCGGGGTAGGTGATCGACGGAGAGCGCTTGCCCTTGACCGCTGACATAACCATTTTATAGGCTCCTCCACATAAATATCGTCATCCGAAGGCAGATATTGTGCTCCTTTTTTAATATTAGAGCTTGTGCAGTGTAGATTAGGATTAAAATATCGATTTACACCTTTGCTCTTTTCTGTTGATTTAAAATGACGATCCGCCATACAACACAGTTGCGCGCGCTCATCAACATCATTAAGCAATAAAAACCAATTAATAAAAAAGCGATCCTTCGTCTCTCTATAAACTAATAAAGCCCTATTCTCCCCCCGTCGAGGAAATATTATGTGGGAATGCCCCGTTTTCCCCATCATTTCCCTCTCAGTCTATTAAAAATGTCAGTTCATAAATTTAACTTCTGTGCATAAAATCGGCGTGGAGCTCCTCTCCTTGCTCTCCTGCACCCCGATCGGAAACCGCACTTCTCAGACATCTCCTCTCGATGCAAATCGAAAATGAAATCGAAAAATATGTTGAGAAACACATCAACATATAAATTATGATGCGCTCCCATCCCCCATTCACAAAAGCATAAATAACTTAAAAAATAATTTAAAAAAATCCGCTCGTAATAAGTTGCGCCAAAAAATAACAACAACAACAAAAGAAAAAAGGACCAAACCCGAAATTGACGAGTGCTGGTCGTTCTCTCGCTCATTTGCAGAATTCTGTTTTGATCTGTTCGATTTTTGGGGGGTTTTTGCTTTTATTATTTTGGGTCCCTTTTTGCACAATTTTTAAGGGTTTTTAGCCATTGTCAGTTTTATTCTTATTTATTTATTGTTGCTCTGCAAAAGTTGCCAATTTCGTCTTGCGTTCGCGTTTCTTAATTTATGTGAATACACTTTTTCCGGTCTTTTTTCCCGGGGTTTTTGGTGGTGGCGGCGGGAGCGGGCAATATGCATGGTTACGAAGAAATCCCAAGTCAACCCAAGTTTTATGCCCCAAACTGGGAAGGATGAAATTGGTGTTGGGGTTGCACCCAATGCGGATTGAAACGAATCCTCGTAAAAAATCCATGCCGAATTTACGTAAAAACAATATCCGAAAAATAAAATAAAATAAAAACAATAAAAACTAAAGCCATGAAATGGAGAAACCGAGCTGAATCTTTTATTTTTGTAATTTTTAATTTTGCAGACACGAAATTTGCTAATTTCACACGCCTTGAGACTGGGTCTGGGATTTTTTGTTTAAATTTAATTTATTTTGTTTTATTTTTTTGCGGAAAACTGATGGACTTGATACCTGCAAAATCTTAACGAGTACAACGTATCATCCTGTAACACGGTATCTTAGCTTAGACGTTAGACGAAACCAAACCTAGTATAATGATAGCCGCCCGCTATTTCCTAAAAGAATTACTTTGGCAGTAGGTCTTGGACTGCGTCCTGTGTTCCATAAGGCTCTATTCTGGGCCCGCTGCTGTTTAGCATTTATGTTGATGGACATCCTCTTGTAATTAACAACACATCTGTTCTCATATATGCAGTTTTACAGACACGAGCGGTGTTGTTTGCTCATCCGCACTAGTATTGTTGCTAATCTGTAATATCTTGCTCTGGCCTTGCCTTCCCACCTTGACCGTGGGCTGCCAACTGGTCTTTTGCCACCTGGTAGTAGATACAGGGCCTTTTTAGTATCCTATTATTACTTATTATTATGTACCAATAAGAAGAGAAACATATAACTAGATAGAAAATTATATCTTCTGTTTTATTATTGTTTCAAACAGACCGATATGGATGCAACAGCAACACAAAATCCACATTCATCATCAGCAACAGCAGCAAATCGCCAAACAACATCCAGTCCAGCCGCACGAGATTTAATATTAACAGCATCAAATTTTATAAAGAATAAAAGAAAAAACTTTAGTCCAAGATGTTCATCAACACCAGAAGATGATAATGGTACAATACACCATCATCATGATCAGCAGCAGCAGCATCATCATCATCTACAGCAACATCAAGCCGCCGATCTATCATCAAAATCAATATCAACGCGATCGTCCTCATCATTATCATCATCATCACCATCGCCACTAGTATCAGCATCATCATCAACAGCAGCAACAACAATATCTGATCTATCTTCACATCACCACCCACCGTCAGAAGATAATCATCCTTTTATTATGAGTAAGTTTTTTTTATGTCATTTCTTATTATTTTATTCAGGGGCGGCGGAGCGGGTGGGGGATGGAAGGAAAATTACACACGCACTAAAAGGGAATTGCCTCAGGGGCATATCTAAAGAGGGATTTCCCCGTAGGTTCCCCATGAGGACCCCATGTAGCAAATGAGCACCATGCCGAAAGAGTTTCCTCATGAACACCGCCCAAAAAAATCAGCGACGATACTGAAGTGAGGTATGCCTCATCAGTTTTTCATGTTTGCCCTAGTAGCCAAACTTTATTTCAAATGAAATGGGGCAATATCTGTCTTTCGTATTCGGAAACCTATTTGAAGATCTTTACCGGCCGAACTGCGTAAGTTCAAGCAAATTGGCGAACTGGACTTTAATCGCATACAAATTCCACATATTCAACTGATTATAAACAAACCTCAGTTCGCCTAACTGGTCTCGAACTGAAGTTGAACGTAAAAGAAAGAGTTATCATCTGGAATAGTGGATTGCCATTCCAGTGGGCCTTTGCACATCTGACTTCTGTCGAAAACAACCCAATTTCAAGCACGAACTTTAGCCGGTGAAGCGTCACCTAAGTGGATTGAACTGAACATTATTGAACTGAGGGCCACCGTGAAGGGTATCATTTAGAATACTCAATAGACCGGGGTTCGATTGCAGATTTTAACCAGCTTTGGACGTAATTAGCACTCAGTTTGGAAACCGTACTGATAAAACGACACTCGCGTATAAAAATATGAAGTTTTCAACACATATTCAAATGCCGAAATTCTCCAATTTTCCCTCTTCCATTCGAAATCGAGGAGCAATGATTGAATGGAGCCAACTGGGACATTATGACGAGGCGCGAATGACGAAAGCGTTAGATCCAATCAGGGCAATCCACACGGGGTTCCCAGGGGGGATGGGCCCTATCTCCACTCCCTCTCATAATGCTAGTCGGGCATATCCCCATAACCAAAGACTAAGCTGGTAATCCAATTGACAGGTTAATTGTTTACATTTGAACTGTTACCTGTTCGCGTACTCCCCACCCGCAACGCTGCCGTTGATTTTATTTATATTTTTGTTTTTGTGTGTGTTTGTCCTCGCATTTTTTATGTGTTCTTTAAATTTGTGTATTTTATTCTATTCACAGGAAATCAACCATCTGATTTAGAGGCTATGTCAATGCATTGGCGACAATTAATCGCCAATCGTTGCCAAACAAATCCAATTAATACAACCGCAACAATCCCAGTTATTGATTCCTTAGAAAGTAACAATAGTTGTTTAGATACAAATCAATTATACAAAATTCCAAATACAAATTTCACAATAACAAAATCACAATTATCGAATAAAGCAGCACAATATCAAGCGGCAACTACGTATCCATCATCAACAATCGCCGGTGGCGGCAGTAGTAGCGTTGTTAAATCATCGTTATCAACAACAACAATTAGTCCAGATTATAATACGCCAAATAAAGTTGAGTTTGCATATAACGCTTTTACGGCTGTACAGGAGCTACTTAACGTGTATGGATTATCGATATCACCAGGGGATATTGTGGAGGCGTTTAAGAAACAGAATGTTGGTAAGTGAAAAATATCTCATTTTTAAATATTGCTTCTTTTTTTTAAATTCAATTTCTAAGGGAAATTTCTTCAACGAAACAAAAATAATAAAAAAATAAATGATCGTGTGAAAGTCTCATATTTCTAAATATCACCAAACTAAAAACACGAAGGGTTGCGCACCAACAGGAAAACAAACGCCGATGGTGAACACACACAGAAAAGGGTTTAAGACGATATCAAATATCATTATTTATCCACGGAAAAAATCATTATTTAACTGCAAAAAATTTCTATTTCATCATCACACGATCACCCTTATGTGCGTATGGCGTATGGGGTGGCTGGCACCTTTTTCTCCATTACAAATAATTTTTCTACCCAACCAAAAAAAAACATAAAAGTTTCGATCCGAGTTCTCAATCAATCACCAAAAAAAAATATCTTCAATTACGCGACAGTTTAAGGAAATATTTCTCGTCACGATCAAAGGGTGCAAAACGATCCGCGCGCGCAGGTAAAACACTCCGAAAGCAAGAAACAAGAAGTAAAATCAGAGAACTCTCTCCGTGCGCACCACTTTGGAACATCTCGAATTTCACAAAATCTCCTTCGATGCCAAAGGACAAAGCAGAAAAGGGTGAGAAATCCTTTACCGTCGTCGTCCATGGCAAGATCGTTTTTTTCGTCCTTCACTTTCTTAACGTCCTTATTCTTTTATTATTTAATTTTTTATTCCCAAAACCATAGAAGAAATCCGAGATCTTCAAAACATCATTTTTCATACAAAAACGCATTCTCGAGAATGGATCGATTAAATTTTGTCCATTTTTTATGTCCGCTTCGTTATTTTGTAACAGTAATGATCGATCTCCCCCCGGTGGCCGCCACACAAATGTCTGCACGATCTTCATCCCTTTTTTCCCTCTCTCTCTCCCCAATTTTATTTTAGTTAATAAAAAACGATTAAAAATTTCTCACGGAATTTTCTTAAAAATATGTAATCGATGATGGAAGAGAGAAATTCTTGAAGATCATTACTGGAAATGTCATCGACAGTGTTGAGGATGATTAATTGATGAATTTGTTTTCTAGCATTAATTTTTTTCATCCATCAACAACAACCGTCCACAGTATTTTTTTTATATAGTGTTGTAGATGGGGGAGAGCAGGAGATCTTATAGGTAACAAACAGCATGACGAAAAAATAAACCCGAACCATTTCAATTACGAAAGCGGAAGGGGAGATTTTAGTAGATTTTAGTAGTGAACTTTGACCGAGCAGCGTCTTTGCTTCTTTATAGCTTACCTAGAATCATATAATATAACTACTAGAACACCACTAGTAATTTAGCTTTGGGTTGGAAAACCCGTTATAGAACTACAAATTCAAATTTAGAAAAGTTCAGCCAAAATTTTACGCAATGAAGACGGCTTTGGTAACCTAGAAGTTATGGCGATCGACTACCATCCCAGAGGTATCTGGTTCGAATCCTCACACAGCGCGCGGCTTGTACTGTATCTCCATGCAAAGTTTACCTTGGATTAACTCAGAGTAAGCGCAGCGCGCCCATAAAAACGGCTGGTTGAGTAAAGTTTCGTTAAATCCAAGTAAACTTGACGAAACCCATTGAGTTTTACATATGTGTGTTTCAGTATCCTTCACATACAGGGTATGTTGCATACAATAAGCGAGGCGGCCGGCTCAATTCGCCCCATAGATACGATTTTTTGTTCGTCTATCCAAACCCTACCCTATCTAGAATGGTCATGAAAATCATCGCATCGAGTTTCTCTTGAGAAAAAAAGCTTTCTGTTTACTCAACAACAACTCTACCCCGTCCGTCGGCTCATAGAAACACAGTAGTAATGGTCGTTCGTTTCGTTCTGCTTCTCCTACTTCACCGAAAATTTTAAGTGGCTAGCTTCTTAACCCTGTAAGAGTTGAAACCGTTGCAGTCGAGTGTCGGTCCCCCTACTAAGTTCTAGCCAAGTCCAATACCACTTGACCTCTGTGGTCAAGCAAGAACCGGTCTTTTTTTAGTAATGTTAAATGGCACTCTTTGTGGCCTCCAACATAATTCTGGCATCTCTCCACATTGACGTAGAGAAGTTCGCCGTAAAGCGGTGCTGCGGCTAAAAGCGAATGATTACCTGGACACTGGTCTTGGGCGAGGACATTCTATAATAATGATCATAGAAGAGATTCCGGAAGCGGGGATGCTATCGGACTGCATGACATTCCTCAAAATTTGGGCAACCTTCTGTGGACATACAGTATAGGTTAACCTGGACTTTTCTTAAAGTATCGCCGTGCGGACTAGTATAGTACACGGATGGCTCGAAAGCAGAGACATGTGTGGGCGCCGGAATCTGGAGCGAAAACTCTATACTGTCTATGCACTCATGAGAACTTAAGAAGATCCTACCATAACAAACAGATGTTCGTAGGACCAAGTCGAAATTAGTTTGGAACTGCCAAGCTGCTCTTGGTGAGCTGGGCGTTCTCAATCAAGTTACCCTTATCTGGATCCCGGGTCAACAGGGCTTCAAAGGCAACGAAAGTGTGAATGACCTGGCTAAACAGGGCTCTGATATTGCATTCATCGGTCCAGAGCCGGCTATTAGGGCACCCGCTTGCTGCAAAGGGCCCTGACCAATCGGACTTTGATCAGACTCACTGAACGCTGGAGTTCCGCGCCTGGACTGGCCAATTCTAAGCGGTTCCTTCCTGTGCCGTCCCCTAAAATGGCCAAAGAAGTTAGGGCGCAGTAGAAATGATGTCAGGACAATTGTTGGCTTGATTCTTCTTTTCTCCTTCTTTGATCCGTTGCTGGCGGTCCGAGCGGGACGTCCCCGCAACGGATACGCTATCGCTCGGTACCGCTGGGTCTCGAACTCCATTCTCGATTTGTTTCCATTCTTGATTACCGGACACTGTGCCCTAAATTGCAACTTATGGGGTATAGGAAGGGCGGAGGACCCCACATGCAGACTTTGCCTGGAGGAGGATGAGTCTGCTCCCACGTTATCTGTAGTGCCCCGCAATAGCGAGGAGCAGGGTTTCTTTGTTGAGGAGTCCCAGCTCGAACATTCAGGTCTAAGCGGAAAGCCACTAGGCAGACTGCTGAACTTGTTCAAGCGGTCTGGCCTACAAATATAAGGTATAGGGGTGTAGTACAATAGGCCACATAAATAGCCGCAGCACCTATGGACTCTTTGGTGACACAGTCGGCATTCTGTCCCCTGAGAGAGGGTACTGGGTTGTGGAATTGGGTCCTGGGTTGTGGAATTGGTACCGCAGCACCACATAGCCAGTCAATTATTCCACAAACAGCCCTGTCTAGATTGATAACAATCCTGGGTGGGCCTATGGATATCATTGAGGATATACATTTATCCTTTGACGGTTCTATGAGATCTGAAGTCTTTAGCTAAATATATCGACGGAGAAATATCTAGCTGAGTTAGTCCTATGATAAGTAACAACAGGTTCAGCGATCGTGTTGTACATCCAGGACATCTTTTGTGACATAAGACCCCATGTCTTTGCCAAAACCTTTTAAAAGCCCGTTTAGTCATAGCGTCCTTAACTTAGACACTTTGTGGTTGCACCATTTTGGACTTCTTGATTTGTCCTGTTCTCATGAATCCTGTAACACGACGAAATGATTTGCCCCTATGCTGAAAGTCGAATCGTCACAATACGACAAGTCATTTGAGTTGAAGAAAGTGGTGTTTCAGTTGAATTACGACTTTCAGCACAGGGGCTTAAAATCGAAACACTAAGTTGAATGTAGGCCCCTGTACTAAGAGTCGTCGACTGAAACGTCATTTTTTTTCAACTCAAACGATTTGTCGTGTCGTGACGACTCGACTTTCAGCACAGGGGCCAATGATTTTGTCGACAACTAGTGACCACCAGAGTAGCGGGGATAAAACTCCACCTTCAGGGCAACCCTTAATAGACACTCATGACGGCGTCACCTTGTTTTAGTGTTGATTTAAATTTAATAGTCAGCCTTATTCCCGTCATGTCGGGTGACGTGACAGATGTGTCACTTCGACCTTAAATTATTATTCTCATTGTCAATCAAACAGATTTCTCTTGCAAGCAAATCGACTAAATTCGTATTTAATTGTCGTGTGAGGTGACATTTTCCTCAATACGTGTGTAGGCATCGACAGTTTCATTCCCTCGTAGTCACGTCACGTCGCCAACGATAATATCACCTACTAACTAAACTAATTCGAAGAAAACAGAACAAATAGTACAAAACTACAAAAAAAAAGAGTTTACAGGGTGACAAATGTCTGACTTATCAATAAAGCCAGAGAAGAATCTTCTTTTGTATCATGACGAGCATAAATCAACTTAAAAATTCAAAAATTTTACCCACAAACCAAACCAAAAAAGCGAAAAAAAAACTCCAAACAATTTAAGCTTACACAAAACGAGGGAAAAAACAAACCGCAGAGAGAGGGAAATAAAACGA
Organism: Thereva unica; assembly: GCA_949987705.1. Lineage (NCBI taxonomy): Eukaryota > Metazoa > Arthropoda > Insecta > Diptera > Therevidae > Thereva > Thereva unica. The sequence continues at coordinate 3,915,992 of OX465286.1, forward strand.
AGAACGAACTTGTTGCATCACTTTTGATTCAATTAACGAAGATCTTCATCAAAAAGCAAGAATTCTTCTGAACCATATCAACGAAAAACAGAAGAAGAAGACGAAAAAACGTTGAGAAACTTACAAACTTCCCGCCATCATCATCAGCTTATGGACAGTATTTTTTTGGCGGCGGCGGCAGAGGGAGGGGGTGGCGCGGGACCAACAAAGAAGAAATTTATTCCAATTTATCAAAAGAATCCAATTTTTCGTGGCGCGAGTGTGGATTTTTTTCCGTGTTATTTAGCTTAAAAAGAGCGCGCCATTAGTTGGCCTAAAGTTGGAGTAGCCTCTTCTAGTTAAGAGATTTCGTTGGTGTTGTTGTTGTTGCCATGAGAGCATACTGTGTACTATTGAGACCGCCCTTCGATGGGTGTCCCCCGCGCCCGCCCTGCGCTTTCTTCCCCAACCACACATGGAATACTTCAATTATTCCCAAAAGAATCCTCCAGAAAAAGACAAATTCCCATTCATGATGATGAAGCACACACTCATGGAAAAATTAAGGCTCTGTCCAAATTGTGAATTTAGTCATAAAAATGTTTAGTCGTTCGTCATAAAACTAATGAAGAAAGTGAGGGGTTGAAGAAGGGATCAAGAGTTGTCGATCGGGGTGGGGGGGGGGGGGGGGTTGGGGTGAATATCAATGTGTGGCGATGAAGGGAAACGCACACTTACACTGGGGCTTAATTTCTGCCTTTCTGGGGAATAATTTGATATTGCAGTGCGATCACACAGATCTACTTTTTGTGGGGTATAGTTGAATAAACGATCATTCAGAGAAAATGATGATCGCTGATCTTATTCCAGGCATGATCGAGCCAAATATCACTGGAAATTATGACTATTGAATAATTAGGCCTCTTTCGATTTAATATTTGTCAATGCTGAAATTTTTTTATGTGCAATTGCAATCGAATTGTTAATAGTTTTGTGCTTTAACGATCATTGGCACGATCGGTCGATCTTCACCATTTTTAATTGCATTAAAACAATTAAAAAAATAAAAGGAACAAAAATCAAAACAATTTCCAGGGAAAAATAAAAATAACAAATTATATATGGCTCTGAATGGATTGTATATGACTAGTTGTATCCTATATCCATATGTTGTGTATATGACCAAGAGTTGTTCTCTCTCTCTTATTTTTGTTACGCTTCAGGTCGAGCCACCGTGATTTTCGCGCTTAACAGCGTATATCGATTAGCATTTAACTAATTGATTGAGTGTAAAATGAAAACACGTTTTTATGTTCCCTGATGATCGGTGGATATATATTGTAGACTTATGGTTGTTCGCAGTTTGTTTTGATGTTTTATCCCATTAAAATACAGATGAACACAGAGAGAAAGAGAGAAAAAAGTAAAAAATTAACAAAAAATTAAAAATACAGCGAAATAACAACGGAAAATCCAATTATCATACTTTGCATATAGTGCCACAGAATTAACACTAAACACCATTTCGATATATTTCGCTGTGTGTAACTTATTTGTTAGCATAACGAAATGGTATTGAATACCGGGAATAGAAACAGAATGAATTTTCCCATTTATTTTCACCTATAACAGAATCCTTTGATGCCCCTGCCACACAACTTTACCATTATTTTATTGTTGAATTGTAAAATAACTAAAAAAAAATAAAAACTACCACCATCTTTGCCACCACCATAGCCGCCATCACGTCCTGCGGCAAAATAACACATCTTCCATGGGCTATGTTGAAATTAAAATGAGCGTAGCCAGACCGTAGCCTGCGACTCTGCCATTTATTGATTGTTCATTATGTTTTTAATTGAATCAAAATAACCATTGAAACACGTTAATTTTTTGTATTTTTTTTTTTGTATTACAAAACCCGCCGGGATGTGGTAGTATTCTTAACGCTGGAATTTCAGTTTTATGGTCGTAGACGGCGGCTTGAATTTATTGCACTGTGAGAAGCATAAGTGTGCTATTGAAACGAAAGGAATGGTGAGATCTTTCTTCGTTAGTGGACACACGGTGTGTCTACAAGACTTTCCCCAGTTGGACCAATTACCAGTCTTGGTACCTTAAGGATTAAGGCTGCCAGATACGACTCTCATCCCATAGGTCCGTGGTTCGAATCCACGCAGAGTCTGGGGGCCTCGGTAGCCCAGGTCCTCTTGCCACCATCACAGAGGTCCCGGGTTCGAATCCCGGCTAAAGCGCGGTTGGTTGATGAGATTCAACTCGTTTCAGGAGGCATAGCACTCCAGCGAGTTGCTTCTCGATGCCCCGATGTCAGAGTCGCGATAGCAATGGTTGGGAGTAGGTGAACTAAAATTATCGCGGGTAGGTTGTGGCAGTTCCTTCCCCCACGACTAGAACTGCTGTTGGACATTGCACTCTATACGAAGAAAATATATTGTCAACAGTATAAAAGACCTTTCCTGAGACTCTAGCCTTTCACATAAAAAAAGGACATGATCTTCTTTCATTTTTGGCTTCTTTATAGAAACTCTCAGCTTTTCTCAAGCTTCCTTCTCTGTTCGATCATCGAATAGAACGTTCTCTCGACGGGTAGCACTCCATGGGAGCTGATGCAATAAAACCGCACACGTTGTCGCTGTCAAATCTTTCACTCGTCTCTCTATTATATTGCCGACATCGTTCAGGGAACGGGCGAGGGCATTCTCAATGCTGAACTTTTTGACATTCCTCCTAAAGTCTTTCGGAGGGATCGCCACGGTCACTCTGACTCGGAAGCTTGCAGTAGTCATCTAAAGCCTGAACCAAATATGACATAACGTACCGTAACACCGAACATCTTGGGCGCTAGAACAGCTCTTACATCCGTCGCAGATCGCCTATAGACCTGGCAGGAGGGTGCAAACCCTTTCCCTCGAGGTAGAAGCTAACTTACACGAAGCCTTTCGGCACAGAAAACGCAGTAATTCTATCGATGGCCCTGGCCAAACCTATCGGTACTAGACTAGATTACATAGGTGTTATGGTAAACCCCACCCACTGATGGTCTACCGCAAGGCTCTCCGCTGGCAGTGCATCTCTTCAGTTCAGCATTGAGAATGCCCACATGAAGCCAGGTTTCAGTGAATGCTATGCCATCGAGACCACTGGCAAGCGATGCCTGAAGGATGTCTTTAGTTTTTGACCTGGTCCCTCTTACATTCTGGTAGTAGAGAGAAAGCGTCTCGAGTTTTTTTAGATCCGAGGAACACCCGAAGTTGAAGCGTTTACGTGATGAGATCTATTACGGGTACGTGGAACAAAACGCTTGGTAAGGGCCCCAGCAGGCCAGAAACCGGGGTCTAAAAGTACCTCGGCAGTAACAGGCGGCGCAGTCAAAATAAAAGATGCAACTGGCTTGGAGGCCTTGCTAACCCTTCTGCAATTAACTGTTCCAGGGTCTATAGATTTCATCCTCGAATATTCACAGATAGACTCCGTCTTAGTTTCCGGAGAGAATCTCGAGATGAAGATATTTAAAGGCCTAGGTACCGTAACCAGAGGGGTGCCAGGCTCAAGAGGAATTATAATTTCAGCAACCGATGAACCATCCACTACTAAAGGCGGAAGGGCTGCTACCAAGGCCGGCATAGAGGTAGAGTCAGTCCCTGGAACTTCCGCGACTGTGGGTCCGTCCATTAATAGTGGCGAGGAGGATGATGCCTAGACCGGCTTTGTTGATGGAACGCATGTCTCTCTTTGGCAGCTTCACTTGCAACCGTAGAAGGCTCCAATGTTCCAAGGTGTCCCTCAAGGCAATCATCTTTGTCCTCTACTATTTATTCTATTCAAAAGTTCAACACTGCGGTAGCACTGCAAAATTCAGCTACAGATTTCTATTTGCTGAATTCTGCAGTGTTGCGAGTTATGCTGATGACATCAAATTGTAAAGTCACATAAAGAGTACCTGGGGCCTCCTAAGTACATGCCAATGTACCAGTAACCACTGCTGGAAAAATAGTGTAGATCTAGTGTCTAAAATGAAACCTGCTAAATCTGGTGTTACCATCGCTGAACTGAGAAGACACAGAAAGATGAGATTGAAATAAGCCCCGTCGTGTGCAAAGACTGTCATCAGCGATTTGCAAGCCAACTGGCTAGATAAAAAGTGGTTAACATAAACACCATCATCGACTTTCAAAATCCCTTCAAAATTTCTACGAAACACACAAAAAAATTAATTTGTTTTCTTCAATTTCCTACGTCACGACTTCCGGGGATATAATACGATTTTTTTTCGGGTGTGAACGCCATCAACACAAAAGACTACTCCCAAAAAAAGGAAGCTAAAAAGTTAAAAAAGTGTCCGTGCATTGGGCATCTATCAAGAGATTAACCGATCACCATCCATGCGATTCTTGCTTGTATCGTCGTCGCCGTTATCGTCTTCTATTCTTGAAATATTTTCTGTCTCTCTCCCTGCATACTACTAGCCTCGCGTTCGTTCTCCTTCGACACCTTGGAACATTGATTCCCAAGGTATCAGCATAATAAGGCCAGAGACATAAGGCGCACAGCATACAGACGTCTTTGCCCATAAGTTACGCGACGTCTATAGCCAATATGGTAGATAGACATATCCTACTACTTCTTTCTGAAGTGATCGCATTAACTTCATCTGAACGATCGGATGTGATCGTACAAGCGTATATAGTATTTGGGAAGTTCAGATGTTCAGAGACTATTGTTTTAGCACGGCGCAAAAACAAGTAGGATGTATTTCGATCGGGTGCCATATATGTGTATATATAAGACGTGATCTCGCTGCATCAGATTGATCTTGTGCTCCTTCGCGATCGTCTGCTGGAAGTAAGTCAGTCAGTCAGTCAGTAAGTTGTCATTGCGTTGAGCGTTAGCCCAAGATGGATGCATCTAAAGATCTTGGGAGTTGAAGGGATATTAAAAGGGTAAAAAAATCTTTACAAACATATGTTGCACAACATTTGGATTCTTGAGTCGCGTCCATGGCTCGATCGTCTTGCGCTTGCGCAAAGGGAGATATTTTTTTATGCATATATGTATGATCTGCCCCTGCTTCTCGCAGTGCGGGCGGGGGGCTTCTTGATCTCCAAACTAATTTTCATTCATATTCCTGGTATATATGTGTTTATGAATGCGCTAGTGTGGGTGCGCACGCATTTATATCGCCTTTGCGTTCTGTGCGCTAAGTAAAGAGAGTCTCATAATGGGACAACACCAGACCCTCGCGCGGCTTGAAAGGAATTTCCATATTTCCACCGGAACAAGAAAAACTTCTCATGGATTCCTGTAAGCACTTCTCGCTCCTCCTCAAGCAGGGGACACGAAAGGATTCAAGAAATCAAGTAAAGGAAAAAAGAACATTTTTTTCGGGATAACCAAGGAAGAGATTTCTTTTTCTTTTTTTTTTTAATTTCTTCGTTCTAAGCCATCTGAATGCATCTGCAGTGGGTATCACGAGTGGCTTGTACTTCCTGTTTCAATATAAAAATGTTTGCCCTTATGTCATTCAGAAAATTTCTGGTGGGGCTATTTTTAATTTAAAAAAAAAAACAGGAAAAAGTTTTTTCTTCATTAAAACAGACACACAATTTTTGAATATATTTTTTTTATTACTATAAGAGATCCTTACGCAACGCACACAACCCCTTCTTCAAGAATAACCCTAAAGAATAATAATGTCGCTTTCTTCCTCCGTCGAAGGTTAAGGAATAAACTAAAAAGGGCCAAGATCAGGGCAGAAATGCCTCTCATTCTTCACATTATAAAAAAAGGATCACACAAAATCCTTCCTTTGACCTCGTCGGTTTTATTCCGTGTGTCCCTTTACGCAATTTCTGCATTTCTCTTCTTCCTATTTTCCTTATTTTTTGTTGTTGTTGTATTTGCGATCTTTTAAACCCTTTTTTGGATAATAAAGAATATTTTGCCCCCGATCGCACACACACACATATACATGCTTGTATGCACGGATTGAATTACATATATGTTGTTTGCGTTCCTTCTTTAAATCCTTTACATGATTTTCGTTTTCATTCTAAAAAAAAATTTTTTTTAAGGGTAAAAAATTGTTTTCTTGAAGGGTGAAGGATCAACGATTTTTGATATATTCGGGTATTACGTGTGTGTTTTTTTTATTTCTTCCTTTCGAGAAAAATATCGTTTGGGGAAGATGATATTTCAGGCCTTTTCAGCAAGGACACAAAGGGTAAAGGATAAATTGTTACGTGATCCTGATCCTTATTTTATATAAGAGAAACTGAACAGATGTCCTTTTTAACAATGTAGACACTAAAAAAATCGGCAGGACAAATTAAAGCGTGTGATTATTTCCTTCGATATTACTGCATACACGTGAATGTTTATCGTTATTAGTGACGAGTGGCGAGTGACGTGACTACGACGGAATGAAACTGCCGAAACCTACAAAGGTGCCGAGGAATGTACCACTTGACGCGCCACCCCACCTTGTGACCATTAGAATACGACGTTTGTCACCATATCCTACCATTCACGATTCGTTTCCATTCTTAACGATTTTTGGCGGCGTCGATAACTGATAATCGAGCCTCGATACTGATAATCGTTCGTTCTTCAAGTCGCCCTCGATATTCTTTAGCCAACGATTGAAAGGAGGCGATATTCTTGAATTCCTGATCGTCGCCTTTCTTCAAGATCGGCACAACGATCGTTTTCTTTAACACGCCGACATGACACGATCCGAATGCCATATGTGTGTTATGAGGACGTGGAATTGTTGTGATAAGACATCACCTCCGGTGATCATTGATCGGTTTGATCATCTCGGACGTTACTTGATCTATTCACGGCGCTTTCCCATTTTTCAGCGATTTTACTGCTGTTTTCACCTCGATAATTGTCGGTTTGGTATCGAGAAACTGATACGTCGTATGTTCGATAATCGGCGGTTCAGGTGCTGGACTTTGTGGCTGTTCGTCGATGTACAGCTGGTAGAAGAATTTTCTCGACGTGTTTCGTTCGTTTCCGCTGATCGACAACTCTATTGCACACCCCACAATGGACTCCAATAATTGCCTCTCTTTCGCATCGATATCGTCAGGTATTGCGTCGCGAATTTGTTAGATAATGCCATTTGAAACTCTCGCCCGATGGTCGAGTACAGCAGACACGCCCGATTTCTTCCCTTAGAACAAGATAATGGTCCGATCCGCAATCCGGCCCACGCATTGCACGTACGTCTTTGAGTGTCGATCGGAATCTTGCTTTGATCAAAACGTAATCTAACATCGCCGAGTCGTTGCCGAATGGATTTCGCCAGGTGAGTTGGTGTTTGATTCGGTGGCGGGGCATGCTTACGCTGCTGAGAATAAAAGGAGGCGTAAGCCGTTGTCGTTAATTAGCCCGTGTCCGAATTGGCCCATCGGTCCTTCCCAGCTGGTTCGATCTGCACCTGAATCAATCTGCACCTGAATGTAGATTAAAGTCCCCCTCGAGTATGATTAATTCGGTTCGAGGTATCGTAACCAGTGTCTGTTGAAGCTGATCGTGTAAAATTCGTCCTTGTTCGCATTCGGGGTCTGGTTTCGCTTTGCGCATAAACGGATACGATATGGGTCTTGATCGTTTTACCAATGTTCATAACCACCAAACGCTCGGATATATGTTCGAATGCGATAACGCTGCTGGCAGCCGTCGATCGACCATAAACCCGACGCTGTTCTCTCGTTTCTCACCACCGAAATGGTAAAACGTCATCGTTTCGTCGGTGGTTGACGCGACGATCGGCAATGTTCCGGATCCGGTAAGTCGTAGTTCCGTTAGCAACTGATATTCTGCATTTCGACACTTCCATTGCTAATGATTTCCCTTTGACCGACGTGATGTCCTGTTCGTATATCCCACGCGGCGAATTGAATATCCATTTCCGGTGTGACTAAGTTCAGTCTGCGCCAACCCACTTCCCATTAGCACCTCTGGTCCCCAGCACTGATGCATCGACTAACCCCGACATTATTTCGTAAATAGTTAGTTCGTATACGATGCGGTTTCTTGCCTAGTTTCTCCAGTTTCCCTATCCTGGTCAATTCGGCAGGTGCCCTCCTCCTTTCACACCCTGGGCTTGGGACCAGGCGACGGCGGAGTTAACCCTACCAATTACGAGTCAAAAATCTAGGAGTCTATCTGAACTCCTAACTTCGTAGAGCCGCTGGTGAATATCCGTAGATCAAACTAATTCAGGACGTCTCCTTTTCTCCAATTTCTTGTTGAGGGTATTTGGACGGCGAAATCCTTCCTGAAGATCAATCTAGGGGAAGGTAGTCTGTAGTTGTGGCGACCATACTGCCCCCACACCAGCGAGTCGAGCCGTACGTGAGGATTGGACGTACCACGGTTCACGTTTTGCATGGGTTGACTGACAGATCGCAAAGTCTTACAGAATCGCTCATGTTTCGACGATTTCGATGTGGATCGATGTAGTAAGTATCCCCCAACAAAATTCGTTATTAAATATGTACAAAGAATTGAAAATGTGTTTACGTTTAAACATAACGAAAATTCAATTAAAAAAAATATCCAACAACAATAATACATCATAAAAAAGAATGCATGACGCAAAGGGTTGTACAGCATCTCCATTGTCGTCCTTTATCCTTTTCCATTGTTCAACGCCATTAACTATCTCCTTAAATATTGATAAAGGTTAAACAAAATTTTCCCATGGTATTTAAAATCGAAATCTCCGATCTTTGTTTGGTTAACATCCAATTTTTTCTACTCGCAAAGGCCTCTCAGTTGGGATAAATTGATAAAAAGCAAAATGCAGCGCAGCAGCACAGCAGAATCCTTCCCTTTTTTGCGCACAGTTTCCGAAAATCACCGGCAGAAAAAAAACAGAAATCTTAGGAAACCCGAGCTTTATACCCAAAAAAATTGACGAAAGATCTTAACCCATAGGGGTTAAAAGGTTTCCCCTCCATCAGACACGGCACTATCTATTCCTTATCTTCGCCGTGTTATAACCCAAAATAATCAATATATCAGAATTTTGTTCACGCTAAATTACGCAAGGATCATGTGTGCGCGAAGGGTAAAGGACCTTCTTTACCTTGAAAAAAAAAACTAAAAAACTAAGGAATGAGAAATGAAGAAGAAACGATCCTGAATGCCGTTCAACCCATGGGGCACACACATGCACAGAGGCAGTACATTCACCGGGGGCTGTTAAAAAACCAACACAAAAAATCTCTTTTTTTATGGAAAAAAACCTCCTCTCTCGACAGGATCTTTCTGGTGTGTGATTGTGATATGTGAGAAAATTAAACGAAAGGAGATAACAGCACCAACAACAACCGAGGAAGAAGTCCTTAAGGATCGGAGAATCATCCATAGGAACCCTTGGGACCTTTGCAGTATTGTGAATTCACCCATGAAAGACGCACACCACATTCCGGGTGCATAGGTTATGGCTATTAAGGTTAAATGATGATACATCATACCTCGTTTTATAAATGTCCTTTCTTCCTTCCTTTTTCCCGATTTTTTTTTTGTTGAATTATTGCGAAAAAAAATCAACTTGAAAAATATTTCCCAAAAGTGTCACTTATGCAATTTGCACTATTTTTTTGTCCTTCTGATGATGATGAATAAAAAATTCAAATCTCAAAAAAGGACGAAATGAGGAAAGAAGCACACACAGGAATAAAATTAGGGTACTTGCAGGAGTCACTGGAAGTCTTGATCTCTTCTAGTGATGAAGTTGCGATCCTCTTGCGATGCGATCACGGCGCTATATCCCTCCTGCTGGTAGTGAATATTTTTGCATGGTTTATTCTTAGATTTTTTAAGGATAATTCTCACACAATTGTCCTTTTTTTAAGTTTCCTTTCTTACTTCTTTATATTCAAATTCAATTAGGCGTATTTCACACGATCGTCGAGAATTAGTGGAGAGTATCTATTGACAGGATCACTTTGCAGTTTTTTTTTTTTGGTAAAGGGTCTGCCCCTGTTTGACATTTTGATGACACTTTCCTGTAAATATCTCTTTTAAAGCATAATTTATGCCTGAAGGGTTTTTTTTATATATCATTGTTATTTATGAAAACACTAAGTGTATTTAGATGCATAGGGACTCAACGATCGGAAGTTGGTGGGAAGGAAGTGATCGTAGATTAGAAGCGTAGGATTAACAAGTTGGAATGAACTAGCGAGTGGCGTCAAATACCGAACTCCAACAAGGACTATGTCACCATTTATATAAGAAGAAGAATCGCTCCTTGATTGCTGTATACGAAATATATGTTTGTCGTCTTTTTAAAAATATAAAATTTAGGGGTCGACCGTTCATTACGGGAGGCGTTTAGCGTTTAGGGGAATGGGTGTCGCGGCAAATATCAACATGTATCTTCACTAAAGGCCGCCGGAAGGCAGTGGCCTTTCAGACCAGGACGGCAGGTACGGGCCGATGAAGGCCACAGATTACTCAGTCTGACTGAGGGATGGGGGTTTCAGGTATTCGCCTGACGATGCTACGGCCCGTCTTTACGCAGGTGAAGTCAGGACTCCCTACAGACACACAGGCGAAGACGATAGTTTAGCATATTTAAACCAAGTGCAAAAATGCTTATGGCCTCAACGAAAACGGCTCCAGATTCACGCCGTGAACACTCGCGAACAAGCGCGAACGTGTGAGTGGATGGTTTTCCCGCCTAGCTGGCGCCTTGCTCTTTCCGTCTTTCCGTCAGTCATACTAGTCAAAGCGCTGATCTATCAGGCTCGAAATGACGGAGGTGTTTTCTATATCCTCCATTTCCACTCTTTCGAACAGGTCCTAGTACACCACATGTTGTTCTGTATACCGTCGGCCCATCTTCCTTCTTTCATTTTTAGGGAAGTTTTTTGTCAAATAACAGTTTCGGAGGGGGGGGGGGTGTTCGGTTGAGGAGGGGGGGGGGTGTGTTCGGCTGACTACCCACCCGGGCTCAACACAATCTGTCGGCACTGGTCCCGAGTGGATACGGCGTGAGAATTCTTGACGTAAATTCATGGCTTGAGACTAAATAGAAGTTCATATCTTCAGGTAGAGGTGGCGCCAAAAGAGTTGATGCCGAGAAAGTCGCGTTTTCCATGCGCAGTAGAATCCCCGCATGCCGTTCCCGTCCCTTAGCCTAGTCGCAACAAACGAAGGGGAAATTTGAAAATACATAAGCGCATTTCTTATCAACATGTGCGCAATTTTTATTTGTGTGCAGCTTTAATTCCCCCAGCTGCGCGCTCCGGCATCAACTCTTTTGGCGGGACCTCTACGAACGAACTGACGATAAATGCCCACACAAATAGATTTTCGTCAGTTATCTTGGACTGCAGGCCCCATATTACTTACTGGCGGCCGGTCAGTGTGTGGTGATATTTGGCCTTAAGGCGAAAACTTTCAGGCCACGACCTCCCGGCAACCTGTGTGTTAATAGGGGCCTTAAGATATGGCTAAAGCCTGAACCAAATATAACGTGGGGTACCGTATTTTTTGAAAATATGACGTGAGGGTGAGATGGTGGGGTTCGAGCCAAATCGCACGACATCGCACCCAGGGGGCTTCGAAAAATCGCAAAAATCACCTCACATAATTTATGGACGACCTTTTAAAAGGGTTAAAGCGCATATATTTTGTATTATTACCCTATGGCGACCTCAACGTTTTTCCCCTATTGTTCATTATGTTCGATGTAATCTCTGTCTAAATTATCATCAGGGACCCATCGATTATTTGCGAGTATTTCCGCCATTTGATAGAACAATATCTCGCAGTGACAGCATTTCCTTCGCGTTCCTTCGATTATCCAGTCATGTTTTCGGTCCGATCCGATAGTCGGATCAGAATGAAAAAGTAGGCTTAACGCCTAAGAAAATACCGAGTCATCTCGTGCAAGTCCTAAAATCGGATTAGCCACTTGCTAGCTTTGATCATTACAATTTAAATGAAAAAAAAATGTTGCCACTCCTTATCACCCGACTATCGGAGAAAGTTTTCCGATAGTCGGATCCGAGTGCAAAAGCAGCCTAAAACATGTCCATAAAAATACTGAATCTTCCAGTAAAAGTTTCATCCCAGAGCCGTTTACGAGATTAGCCCGGACAAACAGACAGACAGAGATACAGACATATAGACACACAGACATACAGACAGACAATTTTTTTTAAAATTCTTCATGCAATGCAAATATGAGCTTAGAAAAGACAATTATTTTGAAACCACAGGCAGACGACACTCCAATTATTAAGATGTAAAAGACAAATATGGAAAAGCAGCAAGGATACACAAGGATATACAAATATCAGAAAAAAAATACGCGAGAACAGAGAAAATTTACAATGAACAATTTAACCCTTTTAAATTTCCGAGGATATTACCCAATAAACCAAAACACATATATACAGAAAATGAAAGGACATTTTTTGATAGCATCATTTTTAGTTTTTGTTTTGCTTTAAAAGTATAAAAATACACACACACAACCAAATACCTACACACGCAATACATCCGCAAATATGTATAAAAAATATCCAAAGGACATACAAAATAAAAACAAGTTGCACAACCTAAAATCATAAGGACACCTGGTCTTCCTGCTTCTGTATTATAGCATTTCAAACAAAAAAAGAATGAATCCTTTTCCCCAATTTTTTTTTTGTGTGTCCTTTTTTCTATTTTTATCATATTATTTTTTTTTTGTCATCTTCAATCCTTTCTGGTTTTATAGTAGAGTAGTTTGGAGTGTGTGGAAGGAGAGAGGGAGAGGGACAGAGCAATGAAAATAATTTGTTAGGACTTGAGTAAACGGATTTTTTGGAAGGTTTTGTAAAAATATTGAAGAAAAAATTTTTTTTATATGTAAGAAGATCCCAAGCGACGATACACATGCATAGGGAATAGGGTGGAGAGAATGAAAGAGTTACGTAAAAGGATTATAAGAAGGTCAGGATATATGTGAACATAATACAAAACATACACCACACACACACACACACAAAAAAGGAGTAAAGAACGTCTCAAAACTTCCGGGTTTATGAAAAAAATAAATAAAAGATTTGTGCAAGACAGCTGCGCCTGCGCAAGGGAGATCGCGATGATTGTAGAAAAATGGATTTTTGGATTTTTTTTTATAGAAAAAAAATAAGTGAAAAAATGTAGAAAAAGAATGTAATATATTTTGTAAATGTTGCACATGGGGGGAGAAAATGCCCCATCATCATTGCGCATGCTCAACCACATTGAAGAATATAGTATAACAAAACAAACAGGATTTTTGTGTTAAGTTTCATCCGCATTTTTTACGGCGCATGTCCTTATTTCTGTATTGTTGCTGCTGCGTTAATCCATCAATGCTCTCAACCCTTTTCTCCTCTTTATATAGAATAGAGTACGTGAGTCCATGCGCGCATGTTTTGTTAACTTCAAAAAAAAAACCCACTCCAAGTACACGTAAAATGGGAATAATTTTGTTGGAAAAGGGTTGAGTTTTTTTATGTGTTTTTTTTTCCTTAAAAAATTAAACCGAAAATACATTTTTCATATCTCAATCTCTGGAAATAAACTTGATTGGAGGTTTTCCCTTTGATGAAATGGAATTGAAATTACCAAAAAAAGGAACCGCGCAGTACACGAAACCCCAACTGAACAGTATCTCATCCACGACAATTCAAATGTGTGGTTTAAGGATGCACGAGGACACCAACGGAAGGGTGGAAGCTGTGAAGTTATTTTATTTTTTTTTTGACAATCATTTGGGGTTTATTTCCAGTTTTTCCCTGTAGGTTGGTACTTTTCTATGGTCCATGCTCTCAATTCCCCATATATGTGTGTATATCGTGGCCTATTTTCCATGTTATTTTGTCGGTTTTTAATAGAGTTGAAGAAAATACAGAATTTTTACTACAAAATACACAAACAAGGCGAACCGAAAAAAAATGGAAACATATAATCATGTAAATGCCGCTTAAGCAACTGCGCAGAAGCATCAGGATGCCAGATGCGCGCCCCGCGGCAACTAGTTTTATGTATTAAATAATAATAAGAATAAAAAAAACAAACAAATACATGGTGATTGTGTGTGATTGTATCATATCATTTTACGTAATGTGGATTTGTTGCATATGAAACATTATTTTTTTGGTAGGCAATTATTCGTGGCTATCGTTCTTTTGATTATACATGTAAATTTCTGATCTGAAAAGGGGGTGCTAGCACGAACCGGCATAACTTTCGTCAATTTGACTTTTTTTGTGAATGTTTGAAAACCCGATCTTAAGTATTATCCTTTATACTATCAATTAAGTTCTGGTGCACTTTTAATGTATTATTCAGATCGTTAGGTTAGGTCCCAGGGCGATCGAAAGCACTTTGGCAGCGCTATTTTGATGCCACAAACTGGTGTATCTAAAGAGTTAAGTGGTTGTTTGACCGGCTGTGGAGCAAGTCTAATGCCGCTCTGTGTAGTTTAGGACGCTCTTCAACGGTAGAGTCCGGAGATCTTTTTCAAGTCTTCCAAAACGTAAAACTGGCTAAAGTGCGCTGCCTGGCTTTGGCTGGAGCCAGACATTTACACAGTAAGTGAACGAGTGTTTCGTTGCGACAGATAATGTACTCTGCTTAGACGCTAAAGTAGGAGGCGATGGACCATGCTCATTTTGAATGCCTGAAAGCTGTAGAAGTTCGTACAGAACGGAGAAGAAATTTGCATGAAGTCCACGGATGTAACACAAGAATCACAACGAAAAAATTTCGTAAAGAGGCTTCAATTTCGCAGTCAATATCCCGTCAATATCCCTCGATAGCAGCGAGTTGTGGCAGAGACCGATAAATCAGAAACTTCTGAAAGCTTCAGTAATGCTCCTTTGGAAGCACTATTTGCAGCGCTCAAAATAAGACCACATGAGCAGCGCTCCCGATGTCTCTCACTAAGATTAAGGATAGTGACGTCATCGTTCAAAGGTTAGCGTCTCCTAACGATTGCTTCCCCTGTAATGCTGCAAGGCACCGTGTGGACCCTGTTCGCACAGAACGGGATCACGAACAGATTGTCTTCAGTAAATATGAATGACATAGACATTCCAGAGGTAAGGGTGGAAGAAATTATGCTAGCCACGAAAAGCATTGCTGGTGGAAAAATGCTTGGGCTGGACAGCGGTAGTCTTTAAGTATAATAATCCAAAGGCCGATTGTGCATAACGTAAATGTTATCAACTATGTCCATCGTATGTCCGTGTGAACAGCTCAGTACTCGGCCATTTAAATCTTTCGGTCAAGTTTGGCCGCCCTAAGGCAGTATGTGCCCCCATTAAAAAAGGTTAAAAACTGTAAGGTCATCTTATGCTCCTTAAAATACCAAGGGGCCGGTGTTCGCCCGCTGTAAGGCCAATTTTTACTCGGAAGTTCAAGTCCAGCTCATATCTATCATTCAATCAGTAGTCGCTTTGACTTCTGGATACTTTCTGCCTAAAAAGCATCGAATGTCATCAGACCGAAAAGGCGTCGATGATCTATCAAAACGGGATCTATTTAGTTGAGAGTTGGTCTACCAGGGGTTTCACATCATATCTATGGGAGGCATCCCTTTTGACTACTTATCTGCCAACCATAAACCCTGTACTCGACCTCTGCTGAAATTTTAAAATTCACTCTGGACCATGTCCAATAAAAGTCCCTCTCATCACCCATTACTCCACCAACCCTACAAAGAGCCAACTTGACGAAATTGCAAAGGAGGTTGTTCATAAACAGACCAACATTTTAACAACGACAACTATCCGATAACATCACATCTAAGAGTTCAACAAACGCAAGGATCGGATCGGCAAACGCTCCTTCTCTCCATCAATCCAATAGAGAAGCTATTGTGTTGTTGGTGGTGCTGCGCATGACTGATGAGCTATGCGACGATTTATTATGAAGGCTCACGTAACATCCTTGCATAAGTATACAACAAAGGGTATTTTTTGTGTGTCTACGTGACTATAGGAAAGGATTTAACAACGAAGGATCAGAAAAAAATGGTTATCCTTGAAGATTTTTGGTAGAAAATTGCTGTTGTGTAATCACGGTATGAACCCCAAATTTTAATCCTTTCTTTGCTTCTTATCTCAACATTTTTGCTGTTGAAAGAAAAAGGATAAAGGATATTTTTGTGTTTCATTGTTTGCTTGATTGACAAATTTTTTTTGCGCAATCAGAATTTTTTTGAATTCTATATTTTTCACAATTCTGTAAATACACACACACGCACACATCTTTAATAAACGTTTAATTAAACAACAATTATCAAGCAAGGAAAAGGGACGATCATGTCTACATAATAAGCGATCGGTGTCTTAATTTTCATCCTTCTTATCCTCCTTTCCACGCAAGCCCACCAAATGAAACGATCTTCAAAAGTTATTGACCCTTATAATGTCCTTCTTATGAAGCATCCTCCCTATTATGGAATACACACACACACCCAAAACAGCAAAAAATGCATACCCAAATGCCCAATTATAGTAGAAAATTATCATTTAGGGCCAATAATCCCGAAAGTGAGAGTGAGAAGTGTGCGGTCAAGATCCCTTTTCTTCGGCTGCTTTTGGGTTCGTGTTTGTCTTCCTTTAACGTCTCCTTTTATCATCTTAGTTCCGGGTCAAGGATTTTTATGGTCAGATGAGATTTTTGCTAGCAGAAAAAAAATTAGGGGACTTGTGGGACTTAGGGTCGTGCGCGCTATAGGGGGATGCACAAGGGTAACTTAGTCATTTTTCTCTATTTATTCCTTCCTAGGGTCATTTTAGATGATGCCAGTTCGATAATTATTATGGCAATGAGGTTATTATTGTGACTTAAGATTAAGGTTTGGCGATAGTGAAATAGGAGATTATCGAAGATTATGGATGGATCGATTACAGAAAAGGACAATGGGATCTTGACTCCAAACTTTACAGTATGACTCTAATACTATTCCCAGGTGACATTAAAGCTTCGAAAATTGACCATAATGAACCTGAGATCGGGGTTTCCTTGGAACTCTTTCAATGATCGAAATCTTTAAGTTAATGCCTCACGATCACTTCACAGCTGCGCAGTTAGTGCTCTCATGTTCCAGGAGATAATTACACAGACCGCTTATGTCATGGGCCAGCCCAAGTTTTTCGACCCCACAAAACACAATAGTCCACTCTGGAGTGAAAAAATAGGGGGGAGATCCTCTCTCTTGGCGCAGGGAGATCGCTCTGGGTCCAACGTCTGTTTGAAACAGGTTAGGTTTCACACATTAAGCACCAGGAATTTTGCGGGGTGTCTGTATGAACCTTGTTGACTCAAAGTGCGAGCAAGCGAACTGCTAGACCGTATTGTGCGCGAAAGGGTATGGGGCTGTAGGGTAGGGAGGTGAGTCAAGCGGGCGAGTTGTATTCAAGGCGGGGCTGAATGTAGGAGTTGTAGATTGTAGCCAAGACTGGAGGAGGAACTTGCATCCTCTTAAGGAATCCAAGGCATTGGGAGACTTATTTGGCGATTTAGAATATGTCCATGATCATTCCATCGCGGATCCTCCGTTAACGTCACCCCCAGGATGCTAAGAGTTGAGTCAGCCGTTAGATACTCTTTACCCCCACTGAGATAGGAGGAAGGTCGTCGGCTATATTTGTTGGAGATGAGATAGTACTTCGTTTTGGTGGCGATAAGTTCTACACGACTCATACGGCCCCAATCACGAATCGTTAACCAAAGTGGACATCAGTTCACCATAGTGAAGACAATCTTTGGCACGTCCTTGTCTTATATTGTCGAAGGCGTAAGAGAAACGTCAAGCACCGTCGTCATTTAAGTGGATTGGAGAAGATTGAGAGCAGATCATCAATGAAGATTAGGTAAAGTGCGAGTGATAGCGTTTACCCCTGGGCCGAAACTCCGGCCGAAATTGCGTGGGGGTTGGATTTGACACCGTCCAATACTACCTTCTTAATCCAGTTCCTTAGAACTAAGTTTATTCCAATAACTTGGAGTTTGGTCAACAAGGCAGAGTGCCATACTCTGTCAAAAGCCTTTGAGATATCTAGACCAACCAGACCAGACTCACCAAAGCGGTGAAGCTCTTTGAGACACCTATATACCTCGCGAGTCCTAAAGTCAACCCCTTCATTGGGTAAAACGTTTCCTCGAAGGTGGCGGATATCATATCAGTATCGAATCTGAGGCGAACAGATATGCTAATAAGTTGGCCTTGGGTTTACTTTCTGGTCGCTTCTAGTGCGTTCATATATTCCCCATTGAATAATCTGCTCGGCCTAGGCTTTACAGATTTGGTAGAGTGAGGGATGAACAAGCAAGAGAGCCAGAGTCCGCATTACGGAAACACAAAACCCCGTCAGTGGCTTGAAAGAAGCCAATAAGCCCCAACCAGTTGGCTTTCCATAGTGCCAGACAGTTCCTTTAGAACTTTTTAGCTGTGGTTGTTGTGGTTGATGATGGATATGGGAAATAAGCGGTCCGAGTTGCCAAGGAGTGAGCTAATCTCGACGAAGTGGTACAATAAACTTCTTAAGCAGCAATGACGAGCTTCCTTTTCGGTCTCGCGTAACAAATCCCCTAATTTTCGTCCTTCCAAAAGATGGCAGATTGCAAATACTAATGCAGCTTACAAAGCACGCATAGCCTGCCACACTAGGCCAGAGGTATGCACACTTCTATTATAGATATGAATGTATTCGTAATCGACTATTCTAAACGCGAATGTCGCTTTCCCAAGCAGTCCCCCAACTAAGTACTAACCACGTCCAATGCTGCTTGATCTAGGCAATCGAACGAGAACCGATCTACTAAATATGCTTAATGGCACAAAATTGGCTCCCTTTAGTATAAAAATAAGGTGCGCGCGTCGCTTCGTTTGGACCAGTCCGTCTTCATGTCTGTAGAGAAGTTGAATTTTTTTCTCGGGTGTCAATTGAGAAGAGTTACAATTGTCTAAAATATAAACAAAACTCTTTTCTCATTTAGAACCCACTTGAAATTTCTTCCAACACTTAAAAACTCTTATCAAAATTTCTAGTCATATCTCTAAGACAACAAAAAAACCCTTTAAAGTGGACCCACATAAGAGACACAACCACTTTCGCTTATTATTCTTATCCTTTCTGGCAGTGTAGGTGTAGGAGGTCATTGAACTGCCTTTTCTTCGGATACTTGGTACCCATTATTATTTTTGATTTAGTAAAAACACCCACGTGTCAAAAATTATTGTATTAGGTATTATTAGGTCCCTTTGAGAGTCAAAGGTCCTTTTTTCATTTTTTTTTTGTTACCTTCTTCAATGTGTTAAGAGACTCAGAGGTATTTCAGAAGCGAAAGAAGAAATCATAAAGTGAGACAATCAGGAAAAAAGGAGATGGCGATAAAATTTCTAAGGAGCAGAAAGGACGAAAAAGTAGGCTGTGTCTTTTTGGTAAATAAAATAGAAATTCCCAAAAAATACCTGAAAATATATACCCAATCTGTAAAGGACGAGTTTTTCCCATACAAAAAAAAACAGTAAAAAGGGAGGGGATCGCAAAATTTTCTAGGATTTTTTTGGAAGGGGATTTGGGAATTTGGTTTAATTGGTAACAAAAGAAGAAAATCGGTTTCCCCTATTTTTCGAAAAAAAAAAATTCTGTGATACTCGGTTCCTTCCAAATTTGATCGTTGTTGGTTTATTTTCACTTGTGGTGAGGTCCTTGGGTCCTTATGTACTTGAAACCATTTTTATACTTTATTCTGGTGTGGGAATGCACTTTTTTGTTAAATAAGGACATGGTTCCTTTTTTTAGAGAAAAAACTATGAAGGTACCAAATTCAAACCAAATGTGAAAGAGACCTAATCTATGAACTATGAAAAGGGGGAAGGATATATGTATTTTTATATTCAGGGAAAAGTTTTTTTTGGATTTGTGCAGTTAAGAGGAGATGTAGTTTTTTGGGTAGGGGAAGTAGAAAGGTGTACATAGGAAGTTCCTTTACCCTTTTTCCTTCGGATGCGTGTTTTTTTATTTATTTACATTTTCCCTCGATTTATTAGATTTTTTTTGGGTATTGTATGTTGCTTTCGATGAGGTATGCTTTCCCTGTTGATGTGTAATCCATAAAAATAGATACCCCGATTTTTTTTTACCTTAAAAATTTTTCCATGATGAACATTAGCTGCGCGCGCACATAAACGGTGGGGTTTGTGTAATTATTGTGTGAAATTTTTGGGTGAAAATTTTAGTTTGATCTTAGGCATCAAGCTAGGCACATCGGTGACTTTGATATTAATAAATAGAAAGTTACTTGATATCCTACCAAAAAAAAATATAATTTCGATATTTATTTATTTTGATATTTAATTTATTTATTTTCTTAGGGATTTTTTTATTTATGAAATAAAATAATAATAATGATGCCATCACAATTAGAATTTTTAGTGCAATTGTTTGCGTTAAAAAAAATTGCACTACAAAATCTAATTAATAATCAAATAACAACATCAACAGCAACGATAACAACAACAAATGCTGATAATAATATTGATGAAACAAAAAATATAATTAATAATAATAATAATAATAATTTATTTACAGGTAGTGCATTACAGCCACCAACACCGCCCCGTTCACCAGCCTCATCAGCAGCAGCAACAATAACAGCAATAACTTCGCTTTCATCATCATCACCATCATCATCAACATCAATATTAACACCAAAAACAACAACAACATCATCAATAACAGGATCAAAAATAACATCAGCAACAATAACACAAGCAACAATAACCCCAGCAACAGCAGCAACATGCACATCAGCAACAGCAGCGATTGGTCCACATTCCAATGGTATTATTGGTGATGTTGATGATAATAATTTTAGTGATGATAATAATGATTTGAAAAGATCATTAGAAGAGAGCAGTTTAGATTTAAGAACAATACAATCAAATAATGATATAAAAATTGAAAGAGATGATGATTGTGGTGGCAACGATAACTATGATGATGATGATGATGCTGATGAAGATGATGAAGATGATAATAATGAGGAGCAAACATCTCGTACAGTAGCAACATCTACACCAATATCATCAAATCCAGCAACAGCATCAACAAATATTATTATTAATAATA
Source organism: Thereva unica (assembly GCA_949987705.1). Classification (NCBI taxonomy): domain Eukaryota; kingdom Metazoa; phylum Arthropoda; class Insecta; order Diptera; family Therevidae; genus Thereva; species Thereva unica. The sequence continues at coordinate 3,937,144 of OX465286.1, forward strand.
ATAACAGCAATAATAATAACAATAATACAATACCAACAATAAGTAAAATTTCAACAACATCATCATCAGTTGTTGCTAATCCTAGTCCACCATTAATAACATTAGCGCCAGTTTCAAAATTAATGGCCATTGTGCCATCGCAAAATTATCAACAACGTGCACAAAAAATTATTGATTTACAACATCAGCATCATCAACATCATCAACAACAACAACATCAACATAAGCAATCATATAAGCATAATTTCAACAATGACTGTGATGATACATTATTAGATGATGATGATGATAATGATGATCAACAACAACAAAATCAGCATGATCGACACGATCATCTACATCATAATCAACATCAACAACAACAGCATAATCAACAACATCACCACCATCATCAATTTATGAATTCAATGAGGATCAGTGGTGGTGGTTCATCTATATGTGGCGGCGGCGGCGGTAATACTGGTGATACATCTAGTGATCAAGGCAATTCACCACGACCATTCGATTTAGTTAAAATAAATGAAGATTCAAATAATTCAACAATTGATCAACAACATAGCGATGATCATGGCAGTGATGATTTTGGTTCAAATTCAACAAATCAAATGGATTTAGATACATCCTCAAGGCTGTCAGTGAGAAATGTTGAAAATTTATTGGATAAGTGCTCATTGGTGAGTGTTGGTTAATAATAATTTTTGGGGGGAGTTTTTTTTTATATTAATTATAATGTGTGTGTGTGTGGGTTTTTTGTTTCAAAATAATAAATAAAATCCGAATATTCAAAAAAAAAGGAAAAAGAATATAAAAAGTGAAAATAATGAAAGTTTTTATTTTTTTTTTAATTTCTTTTTTTTAAATATAGTGAGAAAAGCTATTGTTAAGTGAAAATTATTATTTATCAAAGAATTGTGATAGTTATTTGTGTTTTGTTTTTATAGGGTCTGTTTTCACCAATTCTGCAATTGGCGCAAATTCAAAATGAGGATAAACATATTCATGGTGAGTTTCTGTTTTTTTTTTTTTTTGGATATTTAATTTATTTAATTTCACTCCAATTATATGTTTTTGTTTTCTTCATTTGTTGGTGATTATTTATGAGAAAATTGTATAATATGCAATTAATGTCATAGCACAAATTCTCTTTTATTAAAACAAAATTCAAAAATTATTTTCGATTCCTTTTTTTGATTTATTTTTTGAGAATTTTGGAATTTTAAAATTAAGATTTAGATTTAGATATCAGTGATGATGGGTCTCTTACCAACATCCTGCTTGAACAACATACTTCATTCTAGTTCACACCCGCTACCCTACATTCTCCTACTCCTACATTCCTATAGGAAACCGTCATTTTCGACTTTTTTCTTTATTAGCTAGTTGAAATCTAGTTAAAATTGCATAGTTGAAATCTAGTTAAAATTACATAGTTTAAATCTAGTTAAACATGATTAACTAGCCATCTTTGGAAGATCGTCTTCTTTTCTCAATTTACTAAACTGTATCTTAATCGAAGACACCTACAATGTTCATAACTGCAACAATAGTTATAGGTTCGGTTTATAGTCCCTCTTTCTGCAGACGTACCATCCTGATTTGGATGCTGATTTCTCCTCAAAATAGCAGAAGTACCTATATAATTCTGTTCTCTCAGCGTAGCTAGAGACACACAAATCTAAAAATGCTTCCGCTATAGAGGTATGCACGCCTATGTTACAGATATGAATATATTTATAATCGACCATTCCAAACGCGCGTGTCGTTTTATCAAGCGGTCCCCCAACTAAGTACTAACCACGTCCAGTGCTGCTTAACCTACGAAACCGAACAAGAGCCGATCTATTGATTATGGGGCACCTTTTATGGTTACCAAGATGATTGATAATTCTATGTGTTGATACAGAGTATTGTATGCTCTCCCGACGGTACTAGTTTCCCCAAATATTTTCACTAGAATATCCACCCCTAAAATATAGTGACTGATACGGTAGATAAACTGAAGCTATTACACATATTTTTCGTGCGATGTGGTGTACAAGCAGTAAGACCGCGAATATTCTGTGCTTCCCCAGTAATTCTGCATATGGAATAAACAGAGACTCCCAGACAGACAACCCTCTGGTGATACTCTAGTTTTGTAGATCCAAAGATCTTCATTTCACAAAAGCCTAGTGTGAGTGCCATCAGTGAAGATGCCCCGCTCTGCTATTGTGCAGAATTAATTGGATACATATCGTTACTTGTCGAAACAGTACGTATGTAAATATGTGAATTGAGAGCACTGCTCAAGGGAGCTTATTTTGAGCGCTGTTAAATATGCTTCCGATATGCTTCCGAGGAAGCACTACTGGAGTTTTCATAGATTTTATAGAACGATGAAAACGGTCTAAAGGGTGAAATTAGCACACTCAATGGACCAACTGGTATGGAAACAGAAGCGCTGTAACCTTTTAAGGAGTGCTCAAACATAGCTATTGGAGCACTCCATTTCCCGCGCTGGGAAGTAGGCTATATTCAAGGTCGCCCACCACAGTGCTGCAATGCCATGAATTGTGCAAATTTCATGTATATTGTGCAACGTGTTGATACTGTTTATATTTTATTCAAATTGTTAATCAATAGTCCCGTTTAGACGCAATTTCTATATGCGCACGCATAATACCCTCAGAAAGAAAAAATTCGACAAGAGAAATAAAGAAAAATCAAAATTTATAACTTAATCAGTTTTTATTTCCCCTTATGCACGTGGCTAATAAAGCAATCCAAATCTGAGCACCCTAGCCTTCCACTAAAAAAATATTTCAAAGCGAAATTTCCGCATCACCCTCTATGGTCTCTTTTCATCTATCTTTTTATCCAGCTCTATATATATATGTATATATGCATGTTCCGCGGTATACACACACACATGCAGATATATATATATATTTCTACAATAATATAATTTTCAAATGGGCAAATTTATGAAACGAAATTAAACAAAATTCAGGAAAAAAATTCGTGAAAGAGTCTAAAAGGCACTTACACTCAATTTGTTTCAATTGCATGAAATCAAAGTTGGTTAATATTCCCACGATTTGTAAATTAAGCCTTTATTGGCTTAAATTGCTCAAATGTAATGTGCACACACAGGGTGATGAGATCGGTGGTGGCTCTGTTGATCGCTATTAGGTTCTCTGTTTAAAGTTAAGTTATGGCTGCCTCTCTTCACTTGTTGTATATTCTGTTCTGGCCCGATGATGGTGAATTTATACATATCTGTATATGCATATAACAGCATCCAACATATGCCACAACAATTTTTCCGCATAATAAAATACGATAACTTGCTATCTCTGCTTATCTATTATTATTTGGTCAATCAGATTCGAGTGATATAATTTATTTTTTCTTTTACTGTTTATTTACTATCTAGTTGAAATCTAGTTAAAGTCGCATAGTTGAAATCTAGTTAAAGTCGCATAGTTGAAATCTAGTTAAAGTCGCATAGTTGAAATCTAGTTAAAGTCGCATAGTTGAAATCTAGTTAAAGTCGCATAGTTGAAATCTAGTTAAAGTCGCATAGTTGAAATCTAGTTAAAGTCGCATAGTTGAAATCTAGTTAAAGTCGCATAGTTGAAATCTAGTTAAAGTCGCATAGTTGAAATCTAGTTAAAGTCGCATAGTTGAAATCTAGTTAAAGTCGCATAGTTGAAATATAGTTAAAGTCGCATAGTTGAAATCTAGTTAAAGTCGCATAGTTGAAATATAGTTAAAGTCGCATAGTTGAAATCTAGTTAAAGTCGTATAGTTGAAATCTAGTTAAAGTCGCATAGTTGAAATATAGTTAAAGTCGCATAGTTGAAATCTAGTTAAAGTCGCATAGTTGAAATCTAGTTAAAGTCGCATAGTTGAAATCTAGTTAAAGTCGTATAGTTGAAATCTAGTTAAAGTCGCATAGTTGAAATCTAGTTAAAGTCGCATAGTTGAAATCTAGTTAAAGTCGCATAGTTGAAATCTAGTTAAAGTCGCATAGTTGAAATCTAGTTAAAGTCGCATAGTTGAAATCTAGTTAAAGTCGCATAGTTGAAATCTAGTTAAACGTTTATTAGATTATTGATTTCTTAAAATTATTATGAGTTGAAAACCCTTAGTATTTCGAAAGATATAACTCAAAATTGCTTGCCAGTACTGTTTTAGAAGTTTTTTTTATAACAGTGTAGTTTAGATAGTAATAGATCGTGGCGGGAGGGGGGTTAGCAAATTTTGGCATGGACGCGGATTTCTTAGTGTGGCGAACTTCGTGAGAAGATCATCTATCTAAACATTGCTGCTGGGCGAAAAATGATCGAGCCAGATCGGTTTTTTATTTACCGACCGGGAGCTAAAAGAAATGCCTGTGTCATATCTTAGAAGAAATACAGAGGATTTTGTTTGATCACTTCTTCTCTGCTTCTTCTTCATACGGCTTGAATAGGTTCAGCAGTCTGCCTAGTGGCTATTCGCTGAGATTTGACTATTCTAACAGCCGTCTCGTTAAACAACCAACTCTGCTCCTCCCTAGACTTGTCTTCCTCAAGGCAAAGCCCGCAGGTTTGGTCCACCGCTCTTCCTATCGTCCATAACTGGGGTAATTCAGGGTGCAGGGCTCGATAATCAAGCCACATTTGGCTTATATCGCCACATTTGGCTTATATCGCCACATTTGGCTTATATCGCCCTAACTCTTCCTTGGCCGCGTTAAGGTACAGCGCGCCGGAAGGAACCCCTTCGAGTTGGACAATCTAGAGGCAGACCTCTAGCATTCGGTGTGTTTCATCAAAGCTCCCGATTGTCGCAATAGCCGGGGCTACGGACCAATGAATATAAAGTCAGAGCTCTGTCTAGGCAAGGCAGCCCCGTCTTCTCATTGCCTTTGAAGGCTTAACACCCAGCTTACCAAGTTCGTTATTGAGTTTGCATAGTGCCCAGAGGAGATCGTAATGGTCCGTCCGACGCATCACAAAATTGCGCACAGCTTTTTTATGAAAAAAAAATCTGTTTTACCCCGAGTAAAAATAAAAAGTGGCCTTACAACGGGCGAATACCGGCCGCTTGGCTTTTTAATGGGAATATGATGGCCGTAGAATTTTTAATAGCTGCAGATACGTCCTCACGACGGCCAAACTTGACCAAAAGATTTAACCTATTAAAATTGGAGGGTCTTAATAGCATCGTGTAGAGCCGGATTTAGTCTGGTACGCAGACGCACAGTAATAATCCTCTCAGAGACTTGTGACAGCTAATGACGCGTGGCATAAGACATGACGAACTGATTGGTTGTCCAAAGGGTGACTTCCACATAAGTTTAAGTTTAAAAAATCTTACAATTCAAAACAAGATGCTGATTGGTTTGAAAACAAGTTTCTGCTGTTACACCTCCACCCTAAAAGCTGAAGCCTATTCAAAATGTGCAAAAACAATGAAGCCATTTACCAAATTCTAACATGTTCGTGCGTTTTTTTTTTAGAATTTTTTATAAAATTTCGTTATATAAAAAAGAAATATCTTAAAATAAATTATTACACACCTTTTTATCATTCCTTAAGACTCTCGTACGTGTATCGGTGATCATCACCCAAAACCAGAATTTTTCCTTCACCCCTATCTGCATCAAAATCTAAAAAAGAAAAAGAAAAAATTTTTGTAATTGTGGTAGTTAAAATCTCGGTGATTTTGTATTATTTTTGTGATTTTCTTTTTATTTTTTTTTACATTTCTAATCAGCACAAAATTTCGAATTAAAATCAAATTTAAATCGAATCCTCCTTTTAAATGCTCAAAAATTCTTGGCAATTGCATCCAAAAATTCTCGAAAACAAACGAATTGAGTCTAATTTTGTAATTATTTAAAGTATTTTCATCAGAAAATTAGAAGTGAGTGTAGAGCCAAAGATTTGTTAACCAATTTACCTTATCTCACACTAGAGTAGTCTCTGAACATCCCCCCAACCCTGCCCCTGCTCCCTGTCATCATTTTGCCTACCTCCCCTCTGGGTGCACTCTTTTGCACCGGCAAACTAAATATCCCCTTCAACCCCCCCCCCACCGTCCTTTTCATGATGATGTTTTCACGTAATTTATCTACCTCCCATCCACTTTCAATTCACTCATTTTTGTGGTAACAACGAAATAAAAAAAAATATAGTTTTTTGTTGTTTTTTTTTATAAAATTAAGGAAAAAACAAAACTAAATAAATAAAAATTAAAAATAGGGAGTGCAAACGGGTGTATCTGTATATGTGTATGCAAAAATCACACTAAGCCATCAGAAGAGGCCATAAGGCAAATCACTGCAGATCGGCGGTGTCTACCCCAAAAATATCCAAAAATATGCCTTTAAAGAAAATTCCGACAAAGCTAAAAACACACGTAAAACAAAATTAAACAAAAATAAATTAAAACCAAAAACATCGAAAAAACATCGCGCCTCTATAGAAAAGGTGTACTGCACGAAATTGAGTTGTCGCAGGACCAGGAGCAATAGGGGATGGGGAAGATCAGTGTGTGAATGACGACGATGCAGATGCATCATAGTGGTGGGGTTGGTAAAAACCCCGTGGAGGGGGCAGTGCAGGGCAGGGAATTGGCGGGGATAACAGGATAAAATGAATGAATCTTGCATGGGCTTTATCGAGAGTCTCTCGTGTTCGTATTTCTGAAATTAGATGTGTCTTTCCTCTCCAATCTTGTTTCATTAATCCCTTGCATTATCATCATCGCCACTGTGCATCTACTAGCGCTCCCCTCCCTCTCCCCACTGCATCATTTAATCTCCCTCTTTATTTTAGCACACAAACGCAATATTATTGTGTCTCATTGGTGTTTTATTCTATTTTATTAGTAAAGGTCGCCTGGTTCACCATTTCATAGTTTTTATTTTATATTTTATTTTTTTTGGGTCTTCTTTAATTTAAAATTTGTTTTTTCCCTCAAAATTATCAATAGTGTGACCTAAAAATAATTGTAGTTGAATGAAGCCTTAATCTACAATTTAAGACGTGCTTAGACCTGTATGTTTTGCTATTTTCCGATCTATGTATGTATTCAAGCCAAACATGACCTATGCTGATATATGAGTCGTCGGCTCTTGCAAAAGAATATAAGAAATTTAGACTAGGCCAGGCTCAAAGACTGGGGCATCAATCTCATAATATATGTTTTTTTGGATAACCCATAATAAGGAGGGGGACCTCTTGATACCTTTGAAAATATCTCATAGGATTAGAAAAATACAGGGTGATATGTAAACCTCTATCGAAAAAAATTTCAAAACGCCCTAGCGGCTAAATCAAAACCTATCCACAGCCGGATGCTTTGTTGCTTTATGCAATACACCCTGTATAATGTACATATCTATAATTTTCTCCGTAATTCTTTATTAGTTCTTTTGCAATTCTTTAGCTTTTAAGTTCTTCTTTAAAGTACTAGAGAAATACAAAATAATTGAAGAAGTACAAAAAAAAAATCGGAAGAACTACAAAAAAATCTAGAAAAGTAAAAAATATCTAAATAAATACTGAAGAACTAAAGAAGTAAAAAGAACTAAAGAGGAATCTCTTGTACTTCTTCAGTTCTTTTGTATTTATTAAGTTATTTTTTACTTTTCTAGATTTTTTGTAGTTCTTCCGATTTTTTTTGTACTTCTTCAATTATTTTGTATTTGTCTTGGTTTTCTCTAAATCGTTTCTACTTCTTATTGTGTGGTTCTTTTTTACTTCTCTATTTTTTTGTAGTTCTTTCATACTTCTGTAGCTTTTTTTAACTTCTTCAGTTCTTTTGTACTTCTTTAGTCCTTTTTTACTTCTCTATCTTTTTTAGTTCTTTAGTACCTTTGTAGTTTTTTGTACTTTTTAAGTTCTTTTGCACTTCTTCAAATGTAGCTTACTTAGACACCATATATTGTGGGAATCTACGTTCCAGCTAACCTACCTGGGACACCTCACTATCGCTCCCCTTTCCAAGTGGGATGTTCCGCTCCAATTTTGTGAGGTCCCTTCTTGACGCTAACCAGGCGAGTGGACGATATATATTACCCCCCCTATATGGCCCATGCCTACAGCCAGGAGACCCAGGAGAAACCAACGAGGGTTCGCACTTAGACGGTAGTGTCAGAAGTGGGTTCACTGATGACGGGACTTTGCGTTACTCTTACGCCTACGATAGTGCAAAGCGAGCAGTGCCAGACCTTGCATCATGGACTTATGTCCAACTCAATCAATAGAGACCCTGAACCCATCCTCCTGAGTTCATGTGAAGTTCTTAAAGGCCCCCATAGACTAGCGCTTCATTATGGCGCCAGTCCATTGGCCAGGCTGAAAATTAACAGCACGCAGCCTTTCATGTATGCGATTGTTCATAAATCCTATAGCTCTAGCCCTCGTGAGCTCATCCTTACGTTTCCTTACTCACTTTGGGGTTTTGGTCTGGCCCGCGATGGCATTTGGATAGACGACTTAACGAATAGCCATTGCTATGAATAGCTAAACAATGCCTCGTAACCGGATGGACAACGTGGCTACGACCTGTCCACCCTATATACCATGAGGCATTAAAAGAGCGTTATGTATGTAAACCTCTGCAGGTGTATATAAACCTCTTCTTGAGAATATTTCGGTCCTTGCTAAAGGTCAATCTAGGGCGAAGATAGTCCGTGGTTGTGGCAACCATACGCTCGGGTAGGAAATCCAAGACCTAGCTTAATGTAGCTACCGTCGTCGGATTCCTCCTCAGGTGTAGGGTACTGTTTGACATGTACTACATATACACGATATGTTGAATAGTTGAGTTGAGATTGAGTTGTCAACAAAATGTTCAACTGCTGAACTCGCGTCTATATGCATTATTTCAACTCAACTGAGTTGAGTTCAGTCAGTCAGTCCAAAATCAACTCGACTCGCGTCTACATGTAGTTGGACTTAGGTTCTACCTGAGTTCAACTCATCATTTATACGTACTAATGATGCTACTACACTAGCGTACGTGAGAGTTGGACATCCCACGCCTGTGTAATCCACAGGACCATCTTCAGTTGGAGCTTTTTATAGGTGTAGAAAGCTATGCTGCGGTAAGACATATGGGGTGCGACAGCGAGGACCAGGTCAGAGCTTAGGGATGCCAAACTGGATGACATCGGCTCAGAATCGGGACCGGTGGAGAGAACAGTTGCGAGAGGCCAGGACCGGATCCCGGTTGTAGAGCCGCTAAAGAAGAAGAAGAAAGCTATGCAGGGTTTCTTTAGCCTTCCCTTGATGTTCGACTTCCAGTTGAATTTTGGGTCTAGGAGTAGGTTCTCCAAGTTTCGACCTCCAATCCCAACCTATGGAAGTTGAAAGTTGGGATTTTCTTTTTTATAGAGACTAGCATTAGCTCAGCTTTGGCCCGGGTTGGCTGCTCAACACCAGTCTGTCGATCAGATGCTAGCTCTGTTCAATAATCCTTCAGCGGTTTCACTAATCAGGGTTAGAAACATAATAAACACCCATAATCACTAGGACGCTTAGCTCCACTTCTTTCTAGCTTTGTCGTTCTAACTAAACACATAGTTAGCGTCAGACAACTCTTCCTGGTGACCCTTTGTGCCATTAGCCCGTCATGTCGTTCAACTCATGGTGCAATATCTAGTTAGTAAGCTTGACCTGAAGATAGAAAATAAAGAATATGAAAGGTTAAGGGTAGTCTGGTGGATGCATGAGGAAGAGGCAGTGAGTTTGCACTCTTGGATGTTGTAGGAGTTCATTTTTTTAGCAGCCGGGTGGGTCACAAACGTCAGGGCTAATGGTAGGCCTCCTGAAGCAAGTGAATCGTGCTAACCAGCCGACAAAGGCCGTGACACCAACAGTACCAGACTACCAAGAGGACAAGGAGGTGCACCGACCACTAGGGGAGAAAGAACCGACCTAAGCGGACATTCGGTACCCTATTATTAACCGGTTAAGCCGGCGGGATGCCTTATTAGGGCTACCATTCTACCCATCTACCCAAGATTATTCAAAATCTATGGAATATGGGTTCCAAAGTGCATCACTGCATAACTCAGCTACAGACTTCCAATTGCTGAATTCTTCTGTGATACATTTTGGGATTCACCCTATATCTTAGAATTAATATTAATCACGCACTTTATTACTAAAAAAACACAAAATTAATTCTTTTATCGCTACTGAAATTGTGTTCCCATTTTACATATTTGTTTTTCTGTTTTTTTTTTTTTAATTTTTTGTTGTTTCTATTTCGTCTAATTATTTTTTGTGTGTCTGTTGTATATCGTAATTAAAGCCAATTAACATAAGACTGATAGTTTTTAACTCACAAATTAGCTATAATCACTTTAGCACGCAAATAAACAACAGAACCGACACAGAAAATGATCTAAAATGCAAGAGTGATGGAGAGAGAGGGACAAGGAGAATTGCTCAAGTATTTCCACACCCTGTTTTTAGAATATGGATGTAAATGTGCAGCAAAGTGTCCCATGCAAAACCCCCTCTATCCCCTCCATTTAGACAATTTTATTTGAATAGATTTATTTCATGTTTGCATAATTTTGATATAACCTGCATCAAGGTAAATAGGAAAGTTTTTTGTTGGGAATGGGATTGATTGTCGAAAAAGTCGAACCTTCTCCTTTAAAATGGGTCTCCTTTAATTGCAGGAAAAGTAAAAATGTTTAACTTATAACAATTAATTAAGTTTGCAATTTAGTCATAGGAAATGCAATTAAAAATAAACACACTAATGGAGAAGAGCGATGCTGAATGCTATTTTTGTGTGTATTTACAAAACACATTTTCTTTTCACTTTTGTTGTTCAAAATTAAACTCTCGCATTTTATGCCCTGAGACTGATTTGCCGCACAATGGTTCTCTAGCATAATTCTTACCGCCACACGCAGCAAAAATTCGAGGAAATTTCAATTAAGACCAATAATAATTCCCCTCAATTTTTTGTTTTTTCTGTTTTTGTGTTACAAAGCACAAGCAATCAATTTTCTCATAAAAACACACATCGAACGAAATAAGCCACTTTTTTTTGTAATTTTATTTTAGAAAACATAAATTTTGTTGTTTTTTTGTGCATTAAGCGGCGTTTACATCACAGAGTCAACGTGAAAGTGCACTTTGAAGCCCTGAGAGAGAAACATACAATTTTTCTGTGCGATAAAAGAGCTTCAAAGTGCACTTTCACGTTGACTCTGGGATGTAAACGCCGGTTTAATGTTGTTGTTGTTTTTGTTCAACATTTTGTCTTATTTATCTTTATTTTTTTTCTCAACAGCAAACAACATAAAAAATTTAACAAAATTCTCATCATATCTTGAATGTAAGAATGATCAATGCCAGATTGAAAATTTACGTGAACATTATCATTGCTATGATCTACCATGCTTTGGTAAAGTACTTAGCAAAAAAGAAGAAATCATTAGACATTTAAAATGGCATAAAAAGCGCAACGAGAGCTTAAATCATGGATTTTTAAGATTTTCAGCATCTGATGACTGTAGCACAACGTTTGGGCCAAATTGTACACATAATCGCAAACAGACACACTATCATTGCTTTCAGCCAAATTGCGATAAAGTTTATATTAGCACCAGCGATGTACAAATGCACTCGAATTATCATCGAAAAGATACAGCGATTTTTCAAGAAGGGTGAGTTTTATAGAAATTTTTATAAATTTAATTAATATTTTAATATTTTAACAATAATTATTAACAATATTAACAAAATCAATACAAAAGATTCCAAAGGTATCGTGCTACAGAAGAATGTAAGGCTGACTACTGTATGTTTTCTAGACAACGAACAACCCATTTTCACTGTCGTCGTGATAACTGCCGATTTACGTTTAAAAACAAAGCAGATATGGGTAAGAATCTTATTAATATATTATTTATTTTTTAAAATAACAAAACAATTCTTTCCCTCCCCCAAAAAAATAATCCCAACACCAGAAAAACACAAATCCTACCACATCAAGGACTCCCAGCTCGCCCGTGATGGATTTAAGAAATTCCTAAAATCCGAAGTATGCCCCTATGAGCGATGTCGATTCTCGCGCAGCAGCAATCACATACACTGCGTCCGCGAGAATTGCCATTATGTGCTGCATTCAAGTGGCCAGCTATTAAGTCACAAACGTAAGCACGAACGTATGGATTCAGAGCAGGCATATCGTAGATTTAAGATGATACAGAAGGCGGCACTATTTGGCCAAGATCTATCGCAATTTGGACGTAACATTGATATTGGCTCATCGAAGCCATCAACATCATCGACATCATCATCGGCAGCTATATCACCAGATTTACAAATGGCAGCTGCAGCTGCGCATGCTGTTGCATTACCAAATAGCTTGCGTAGCAGCTCTACAGACTTAAATGTTGGCGGCCAATATCATCATCACTCGGTAACATCGTCAGCTGATGATAGTCCTGTTAAAACAAATCAAACGCCCGTCGATTTGAGTTTTTTATATGGCCAGGGATTGCCAATTGATTTCTTAGAGCAAATCCACCAGAGACAGCAGCAAATCAATCAATCACCATTAATTGATGCAATTAATCAAAGAGATCAAAGCCCGAAAACATCACCTCAGCCACATCAGCCAACTGATAGCAATGTGCTAATGTCAATAATGACAAATTCAAATCTCAATCCAGATAATAATGCATCCAGCATTGATGACTTAGGGCATATTATCCAGCAGTGTTTCACCGATAATTGTACACGCCAGACATCATCATCATTGCTAGATCAGCAAAATACACAGAACCAACAGCATCAAACAGAGCCATTAAATTTAAATTTAAAAAATTCCGATTTTAAAGATGACACATCATCAACAAACGGAAATGCATCATCATCAACAGCAGCAACAGCAGCAGCACCACCAGCACCAGCAATTGATCGTATTGAGTGCTTCTTAAGCACTGCCGAGCCACATATGCATTGTCTTATAAAAGATTGCGAGGCTGTTATACCGCGCATCTTATCCGATTTATCCGATCATATAAGAATGCACGAGCTAAACCGCAATGCCGAAAGAATAATGCACAACTCCAATCTCCAGCAGATCACATCAATTGAGGGATATTTCAATCGGAAGCGCGGACGACCACCGAAGAACCGTGTCGTGGAAGTCTACACTAATGTAAATACATACTATATTCACTAAATAAATAATTATAAAAATATTATTTTGCAGACACAACAATCACCGCAAGCAATTTTTACCAGCTTCAAGCTAGAAAAATTCACATCCCAATCAATGCGATCAGCAGCGACATCTGCGACACCTGTTAGCCAATCGACAAACAACATACCCACTTCATCCGACCACGATCATCATAGACAATCTCCAGACAATATTGACAGCAAGGGCCAGAACCTGAATAATGTTAAATTTCATATATTTCAACCAAATGAAAAATGCATCCACGATCACTGCAGCTACAGGCATCAGGTGCACTTCCATTGCAATTCGAGTGATGGCTGCAGATTCGCAACACCACATGGTCAGGCGATGGACCAGCATATGATTGAATGTCGATCGTTATCATCATCTGGCGGTGCTGGCAGTGCTAGTGGTGGTGGCGGCAGTGGCGATCCAACATCAGCAACAGTTCTTGATGGATATCAATTTTATGATATTAATAATGATTGCAATATCTTTGAATGCACTGCGAAGAGGGTGAGTTGCGTTTGGTTTATGACTTGCAGTTAGGACGGTGTTAGGATTGCATAGGTTTCAGTTCGAGATATCTTTGCGATCGAGGTTTGTGTCATTGAAAAATTCAACCCCAAGACAACACGATCAATTATTATTATCCTTGTATTTGGAACATATAGAGCTTCCACAAAGCTGCATCATCGGAGGTTTCTCAATGCAGCCTTTGTTTTTTATGATGTTTGGATCTTTATGCAACTGATACAGTTTATGATTGTGGGTGAATTCAAAAACTCAACACTGCAGAATTCAGCTATAGACTTCTAATTGCTGAATTCTGCAGTGTCATCCTCTATCTTCTCCTCCTACAAACACTATTTCCGTTCACTTCTCCAGATATAGTACGAAGGACTTTTCTTTCGAAGTACCCTAAGTGTTCTTCGTTAGTGCCTAATGCCCAGGTTTCGGATTCATTCAGTAATATTATTCTTATGAGGATTCACCATAGTTTAACTTTAGTCCTCCTCGATGTGTTCCTTGTTAAGAAGTGTTCACGTAGCCCAAAGTAACATCCAAACGCCCCAATCTCCTTTTGTCGTGTTGTTATCTTTTCAAATTGCCATCCCCAAGTATGTACACTCTTTTACCCGGACAGTCCCAACTGAAAGCACCGTCCTGGTCTTCCACTCTCTCCGCGGGATTGTCTATAGCATTGCGTTGCTTTGCCCATCACTCCTTCTTTCGGCTTATTGCAACCTTAACTTACTGTGTATAGCCTTCAGCGTCATTTTCACTTTCATCCAAACAACATAGGGCCCCATCATGTGCCCTAGGATGGTCTTTGGTGATATTCGTTTCTGGCTTCACCCTACATCCATATACAAGGGTTATAATAGGGTTACAAAAATACAGGGTAATATGTAAACCTCTACCAAAAAAGTTTCAAAACGCCCTAGCGGCTAAACCGTTATGATTCCGATTTTCAGCACAGGGGCCTAGAGTGAAGAAGATACCAAGTTGAGTTTAGACCCCTGTACTCAAGCCGTGATTCGGCTGAAAAATCACTTTGTTTAACTCAAACGACTTGTCGTGCCGTGACGACGCATAGGGGCCTTCTCTATATATTATATCTTGTCTGCCTCCAGCCATCACCTGTAAACACAATAAACTGTGCGATCGGCGAAATATGAGTTCTGTCGTTATAGAATTGGATGAATGCCGGTGCAGGTCTTTCACACTTCTCTTTACTAATTTACCACCTAGAAATTACTGATAGACGTCGAGTTCTACGACAGTCGACAGTGGCAGCTCCTGCTATACGAATCACTGCCTTGTGCTGCTGGACCAGTTGAACTCTCGTTAAATTGATTAATATTTAAATAATTACTGTCTTAATTCAATTTTAATATTAAATATTTATTTTCATTTTGTGCAATATTTCAGCTGAAGCCACATTTTCACTGCAACAATTGCAACCAACAAATTCAATCGCAGCAAGATCTGGAGCCACATTCAAGTACATGCTGTAGTAGCATAGCTGGCTATGGTGATTATAAAGTAGCAGATAAGCCACTACTAAGTCCGTACTCGAGCGGTAAAGTAAGTGCAGGAGCAGCCGAACAAAAGATCCACGATTATGGATCGACATTAAATATAGCAGTTAGTAGTAATAGTAGATTAAATGACGAAGCTACCGCATTAAGTAGTGATAAGACTGGTGAAGAAACGGACATGGATTGGAATCAGATGAAGTCTGAATCGAGCGAGGATGAAAGAGTTTCAGGTGGGGGCTGGATATTAAGTTTAACTTAATTTTTTTACTTTATATTTTATATAAAAAAAAATATTACAGTAGTCCGAGCAGCTGGTACATATTTCCCAGAGAACAGTGATAATACAAAATCTTTAGCAGAACCATCTGAAGGTTTATCTACAAATGAGCTATCATCAGTAGCTGGCTGTACACGGCCCTTTTGCAAGCTTAAAAGAAAAGTCCACTCGCATTGTGAGCTTTGTAATCAGGTATGTTTCATATAAACAAAGTGAATTTCTTAATATTAACGCCAACCTCTTGTCTTTTAGGGCTTCTCTGATAAAATAAAATTAAGAATCCATCGACTAAAGCATTCAACAACAAGATTAGGTCAAATGAATCTTGAGCTACCAAATCGGTCTGCTGTAACAGCATCTGACTTATCTGACAAGGAATTGCATGAATCGCAATCAGATACCGGCGGTGCTGGTAACTGTTCCATAGAACAAGTCGATCAGCCGCAAGATTTGAGTGTACCTGTATCACAGTCAGCATCGGCGCTACAGCAAATGATGCTGCCGCAAAATTTCGCCGATAGCTTTTCAATGCAGAATCTTCATTTAGCGCATTTGGCTCTTTATCAGCAAAATCCCTTCTATTATCAAAATTTTTATCCATTCTTGGGCTCGCAAGGGCTGTCATTAAGTCATCCGGATGTTATAAAGTCACAATTTGAGCAGGCATCAACTAGCACAAAAGGCACACTAAAGCCTGACGCAATGGCAACACCATTCCCATTTGTTAATGCTGCGGCTGCGGCTGCAGCGGCAGCAGCGGCCGTCGCTGGTACTAGCAATCAATTTGATCAAATTAAGTCAGAAACATTCACAAATTTGCGGCAGAAACGTAAGGCTGATGATTATGCATCGATAATGGAATTGATACCAGCTAAGAAGCCATTAAAGGCTGCCAAACAAAATAACTTTAAAATATTCAAGGACGAGCCAATACCGCATGGATATTTGAAATTTCGCTTCAATGAGGATTGCAACTTTCCAAATTGCGGCTATAGAAATCATCAGTCGCATTTTCACTGCTGCCGTAATGATTGCTACTATAGCTTCTGCGATAAGACCCGCTTTGTACAGCATACAGCACGCCATGAAAGGCTAGATAAGCTGATGGGTGATGAC
The DNA here is from genome assembly GCA_949987705.1 of Thereva unica. Lineage (NCBI taxonomy): Eukaryota > Metazoa > Arthropoda > Insecta > Diptera > Therevidae > Thereva > Thereva unica. Next base: position 3,953,779 of record OX465286.1, read on the forward strand.
TTTAAGCAATATCGGGCTAATATGCGATGTGGCTACGATGATTGTGCGTATAATAAGAATGTAGGTAGGTAATCGATTGTTTGTTTTAGATATAGCGGCAGAAAGCAGTGTACGGCTCTGGGCCACTTTCGTCATACAAAATGTGACTTTATGAACTTAAAAGAAACACCACGATTAAAGCACCCAGCTATGTTCTATATCCTGATCGATTCTGTTCTAAAAAACTGGACTGAGAGGTAGTATTGGACCGCTCCGAATCTAAACCCCACACTAATCCATCTCTACCAAAAGGGGTATTGAACTCGGTCTTGACCCAAGATTTGTGTCGAACTCAGCGGCTCCAAAACGCATTACTGTGCCATCGCTTAATAAACCTGCACCCATCTTCATTCTGTCTCAGTGTGTCCACTGTGAATCTAGCAATTGACCCATCTCGCAACATTTTGGGTGTAACTTTATTAGAGGATCTATGATGGAATGATCACACAGTAAAAATCACCAATCTCAATGTCTTGGAGTTTTTGTAAGAGACATCTCTTTCTAGCTAAGGTTACAAGTCCTATATTTGGCGAGTGCAAATCATTTATCTCGGCTTGCACCATCAAACTCATCGGAGATGGCACCCTTCGCGCCTCCGTAAACACCTTTAGCCACTTAGAGCTAGCTCCTACACCCCATCCTAGAGTTAAAACGAAAGGTTCAGTTTGGTGGTTGATGGACCGTCACGGAATTACAGTAGCGGTTTTTTTTTTAAAACATGACGTCACGTTTCGTATAAATAAATTGGCCCAGAACCGCTTCTATTTATCCTACTAAAACCGAATAAAAACATTAAACTAATTTTACTATATTACAGCTGGACAAAATAACAAATCATCACATTTCCATTGTTTAAAGTGCAATTTTATATGTTCTGATACGAATAAGGTTGTGGCACATAGACGACAGCATAGCAAAATGGAATATATTCGAATGGCTGGATTTCGTAAGGTTGCTAACAATGAGAAGTGTACAACAACAACAGAACACGATATATCAAGTGGCGAATGCAGCTATAGCTTAAAACAAACCCACTATCATTGTCTAGTTTGTGATTGTAGTGTTTTATCTAGGGCACAATTAGGATCCCATAGGCATCGGGTTCAGTGATTAATTTTTTATTTAAAAACAAAATGCCCCAATTATTATATTTCGCGCATTCAATTTTAGTTTGTTACTGCAGTGTTTTGATTTCTTTCAAAATTTTATTATTTTTAAGGTGAAGTTTGATTTTTAAAGTAGATGACCTGGTCACCTACTTTTATCGCGCTTTCTCATTGGCACTAGTTTCGTTTTGTGCTCAGTTCGCATTAGATAAGGCTTCTCGAGTCGCGTCTTTTTTTTCTCTAATCCCTTTCCCTTTTTTCAGCCATTTTGCCTCACTGGGTAGCTCCGGCGGCTAAACTTCACTGGGCACTCTCTCTCTGGTCATTTTTCGATTCTCCTTTGAGACGACGTTTCCTTTCTCTTCCTTGGGAGTCTTTGCCGGAGTTGCGGTTCCCTAAGGCGCTTGCGAGTTTCACACTCCTTCGACAACTTTGCAGCCCCCCACACACCAGGGATAAAATGTCGTGGGAGATCCTTTATTTGGATTTTCAGTTTCAGTTTCTGCCTTTCTCTATACCTCATTGAATGGTGTGGAAGTATTACTTAACCTAATAACCTTTTAAAGTTCCCTGATGTTTCTTAGCGAGCTGGTCTGCTAGACGTAGTACGGCTTTTCCATGATGCGGTCTTTCGCGTGTTTGGTAGGATCTTCCAAATATCCTCGCGAATCTTTCGAATATCCCCTTGTTGGGTTCGGTGAAGTTTTTGCCACTCACAACTTTTAGCCAGGGTCGGATTTGCCCCCTCTTAGCGGCCCGAGCATTTCGGTGGTGACCCCCGGCCCAAATTTTATATATTTTCTATGGACCCTGGATCGACCCGTGCAATAGGCGCACGGTGCGCACCGTGCTAATTTCGCCTCTACGATTTAGGGCCAGCTCTGAGAAATACTTCTCTCAGGCGGCGAGGGCGGAAAAGAGGGGCGAGAAAGAGGGGAGGGCAAAATAAAACCGAGACCAAATTAGAGCCGACCTTCGTGGGCGTAGTGACAGGCCCTTGTGCTGAAAGTCGTGTCGTGATTCGTGACAAGTCGTTTGAGTTGAAGAAAGTGACGTTTCAGTCGAATTACGACTTTCATCACAGAGGCCTGGAACGGAAGTGCTAAGTTGAGTTTAAGCCCCTGTATTGATGTCGTGATTTGACTGAAACGTAACTTTTTTCAACTCATACGACTTGTCACGAATCACGACTTGACTTTCAGCACAGGGCCAACAATTATTACAAAACTTTAAGTTTCTTCACCAGCGCACTCAACTTCCGGCCCGGCCCTTCCGGCCTTGGCACCCTCAGACATTGGGGCAGATATCCCTACTCAGAGTTTATAGAAATACATTCTTCAATTCCTCATCTATCACAGAAACCGATTGACTTATTTCTTTAATTGATTCGTTTATATCACTGATAGCAGGATACGGCCAGTTTCAATTACTCTGTGGGGGCATGCGCGAAACGTTCTTCGACCTCTAGCTACGATTTGTATTCTATATACGATAGCTACGATTGTGTATTCTATATACACGAAAATCATAGTCCATCCAATAAAATACGAAGAAAATAATAAAACAATTTTGAAAGAAACACAAAAACAACCTTTTTCTAAATACAATCCGACAATACACAGGCTGGGATCAACATAATAGTAAAAGTATCTCTACTGTACCAAACTAAACTATGTAGAAACTTCCTTTAAATCTACTAAACCCTAATTAACGAAATATTCGCGTCGTTTTTTTTTCTCACTATATTTTTGTAATAATGTAAATAATGAAAATCACTTAAAAGCAAAAACTAGGTCCTTAAAAGAAATAAAATATAAAAGTATATAAATTTTTATATATATAAAATTACGCACTTCTTCTCTTGTATAGAAACACACACAAACAAAAAAAAATTATTAAACAGAAAAGTGAAACAAAAAAAAAATAATATACTATATAAATAATTCTTAAGTTCTTGTATTTATTTATTAATTTTATTTAAAAGAAAAATAAAAGAAAAAAAATATATATAAATATATTTACTTTATGCTCTAAAAAATAAATAAAAGTTAAATTTAAAAAAAAAACGAAATAATTAAAAAAAAATTAATTAAATTAAAAAAAAAAAGCAAAAATTTTACTTTTAAGCAAAATCACCACACAAGCACACGCGATTTCAATATTTTTTTCTTGTTAAATCCGTGAGAGGGTATAAAAATTTGTTAATTTAATAATAACAATAACAACAATAATTATGATAATAATAATATAATATAATAAATAGTAAATAGAAATTATATTTATATGTAGCTTTTTGAGAGAGAGAAACAAATTTAAAGAAAAAAAGAAAAAAAAACAGAACAAAAACCCAAAACTAGAAGCTTTAAGAAGCTAGTTTTTAGGCAGAGCCCTTTTTGTTGGTCTTTTTTTTAAATTTTTATTTAATTTTCTCCGATAATTTAATAAGAGGGAAAATTAAATTAAAAAAAAAAAATAAAAAACATAATATAACTTCTAGCATTCCTGTTAACACAATTTTTAAAAAAATCGATACACACAAATTTTAGAATTACAACGAAAGAAACCTGATAAATCAAAATGAATAAATATAAAAGACAACAAAAATTAAAAAACAAACAAAAAAACTAAAATTAATTTAATAATTATTACTATTATTATTAAAAGCACAAACAGAGCTCGTTATGTTATTTTTAAATTAGAGCAGGATCCTTTAAGAGTAGAAAAAGTATCTTCAATAAAGAACGTTTATTTTTTTTATCTATAATGGCGATTTTTTTTAAAGCATATTTCTAGCTTAAACAAAAGTGTGTTAAATATGCGCAGTCAGATACATCACGACTTGAAAACCCCCTAACGGAAATATTTTGAAGTAAAAGCATGAGTATGGTAAGGACCGTTTCCAGTGCGCACTTAATGAGGCCCCTAGATTATTAATAATATTTTGGATTAGAGCAATATTATGGACGGTCTGCGGGTTATAATTAAAGATTATCTTATCTGGTGCCAAAAAGGATACCGTCAATATTTTTCTCAATATTATTGATAGTCTCGAGGCCTAATAGGGGCCATCCATAAATTACGTAACGTAAAAATCCGTCATTATGAACCACCCCCACCCCCTACACCTTTTTAAAAATACATAAAAATTTTAAGAGTATTTTAAAGTACTAAATTTATTTCAGAAAAGCGTTACGTAACGTCATGAATTTATCCCCCCCCCCTCCCTATGTCACACTTCATAACGCTAGAACGGACCCCCCCCCCCAAAGTGCGTTACGTAATTTATGGATGGTCGCTTAGGAGATTTAGATATCATCATTGCGCATGTTAAGGACTTGCGCGAAGAGTACTGGCTAAATTGAAAGGTCGGTATTGCAGTGCTCTATTTAGTCTTCTCACAAGGAAGCTGAAGTTGAGAGAGTTACATCCTAAATTGTATTTTTTATTTTATGTTTTTTTTTTTAGAATTTATATGTAAATAAAAATTATGATCTTCGAGTGTTTATTTATTTTGAGATTTAGACTTTAGACGTGTTCAACAAGCAGACAACATAAAAAATTAAATTTTAGGCAAAGACCAAGCTACTATTGCTTTTCAATGTTTAAATTCAGGTCTATAAAGGTATTGTATGTTGGTAATTGGGATAGATTTAAGATTTTTCAAGTAAAACATTGAAAATGGTCGAATTTTTCGTGTAAAGCTGGGAAATGTAAAGAACGAGGGGCCCAAGAGGCTAAGAAACTAGAGTCTGTCTCGGCAAGACACGACAAGTCGTTTAAGTTGAAGAAAGTGGTCCTTCAGTTGAATCTCGACTTTCAGTACAGGGGCCTAAGCTCAACTTAGCATTATTTCCACTATAGACCCCTGTGCTGAAAGTCGTAATTCGTCTAAATCGTGGCTTTCTTCAACTCAAACGACTCGTCCCGGATTACGACTCGATTTTCAGTACAGAAGCCTGAGTGTGTTTATGCAACCCCCAGTAGGGAATTTGACGAACTCACGAAATCGGAATGCAGTATTTCTTTTCTAGAAATTGAAAGCACAATGCGAATCGATAGCTAATGAATTGTAACGCAAAAGGTTGCCGTTATGCCTTCGGACATCCGGACGATCGCGCAGTGTTATCGAAGGGATGTTTCGATCTAGAAAGTAGACATTCGAAGGATAATGTGCAATATATCGGTATCGACTCGGGAAGGTTTCCATTCCCTATTGGGACAATTCCCATATGTTTTGGCTTTTTATTGTATTACGTTAATTTAATCCCTCATTGGACATAGGGCGGAAATAGTCCAGCCCCCCAGCGGATTCTGACCCGATCTGGATCACCCAGTTGTTGCGACCTCGCCTAATACAGATATAATCCGCGTAGTCGAGAACCTTGAAATTGGAAAGCTGAAATTTAATAATAAAAAGTTAGCATCGCATTATTTTTGAATGAGGTCCTTATATCGGTGCCATATAAAGCTCAGATAAAACGAGTCGAACGCTTTCTCATAGTATACGAAAGCAAGGAAAAGGGGGTCTTTATTCAGTAGGCTGCAAAAACAAAAAATCTATCTCCCCAGTGACCATAGTAAAGCGACAATGAAAGTGACCAACTATTGGCGAGAAACTTGCAAGTGAACTCAAGTAAGCACGTCGATATTCGTCTACTTTATTATTATTATTATTTATTAAGGTTTCAGTACATCATAGAATTACATTAATGGCAAATTAAACAACAACAATTTTGAAAAGTATAAATTATTACATAAAAAATTATATATGAAAAACAATCATCTTATTTACCGGATAGATGAGAAAGGATAAGTTAGGGCGCTGGGGGGTGCATGATTAGACGTCTTGCGTTGAACCCTGGCATGTTATACGAGTTCGCAAATACCGATTGCGGAGCACAGTTTCACAATTGAATTGCTCTATTTATAAACGAACTTCTAAACTTTGGTGTTCGCGAAAAAGAATGCTGCAGAGTGTAGGGGTGAGCTGAGTTGGATAGTTCGAACCATTCACTACGGGCAGGTCTACCAGGCCTATAGAGCCAAACCTAAATGGGAAGTGAAGTTAGGTACCATTGCATATGGATGTATGAGAGTGACCAAAATGGAAGTAAGCGGAAGTTACATCTAATTCAGCGGAACTAACGTCTACTTCACTTCTGCGTTACTTTTCGTTTAGGTTTGGCCTATAGCGTCCTTGCACCTGGACCACGTTTCGCTTATGCTGATCATGGTTGTTAATCAAATTAAATGCTTCATTTAACGTTTGGTTTCGAGTTCACTTACGTTTGTACGTCATCTATATTATACATTTCTATGATCATGCAGCGGTAGATATTCCATTCGAAGATATGCCAAGAGATAGCCACCAAGCCCATCACCAATAAGTACATGATCGATGTGGTGTACAAGTTCGCTTATCTGGTGTGTCATCCTATGTATACTGTTATGCTAAAAAGAAGTGATCTTAATGATCATGTTTGAATGTGCATGCGAAATTTAATAAGTCTTACCTCATTGCTGATCGACATTCTGGTCTCCGCCTCCATTGCCCTCCTCCTTTCTCAACCGGGCTTGGGACCGGCTAGGGCGGAGTTGCAATGGAGTGTTGTTTTATCTTATCTAAAATTATATCTGTATGTACCTGTCATAGGTATCGAATTTCGTCTCAAAACTCCTTCTAAATAAATTCCTCAAATTCCTGTGTATTTCCTTCTAGTTTGCTTATTTTCTCTTGCCAGAATCGGAATCCTTATTGAACATCTTAGCAATCATAGCAGCTCCCATTGCTCCAACTAGCTCTTCTCCATTTCGAAACCGTATATCGATTATGGGATGCTTAACAAAATCCCGCCCCAACAGTATGTCTATATCCATTGTGCCGCCGTCCGACACTGCGATGAAATTGCGTTGTAGGCTCTGCTTGCTCGTATCGGCTGGTAACTCTCCCAGATCGCCAAGAACTTGTTGTATCGGTGACTTCCAGGTAAATCCACATAATTCAACCTGTGATATCGGAGAGCGAGTGTCCAATTTAGTGCATATTCTGATGTTGGGTGTCGCAAATTGGTCCAGCTTGTTTTGGCTACTGAAGGCGGGGGTTTCATCAATTTCGAGTGATTCCTTCTTTAGCATTTCGAGCTCCTTTTCCAATAATTGTATTTCCTTCTTTTTTAAATCACTTTTCTCCCTTCTTAAATTTTCTTTGTCCGTTTTGAAATTTTCCTTCTCCTTTTTTAAATCTTCCTGCATCTTTTTCAATTCTTCTTCTTTCTTTGTTAGTTCAAGTTCCAAATTTTTTGGCTCATCCGGAACATCAAATCTTACAGTTTTTGGAGTCTTTGGTATCGCCCCCTTCTCCTTCTCCGGCTCAGCAATATTTTCGGCATCCATATTTTCGGCAGCAATTTTATCGGCGGCTTCAGTTTCGCGTGATTCCCTCTTTAGCATTTCGAGCTCCTTCTCCAATAATTGTATTTCCTTCTTTCTTAAATCACTTTTCTCCCTTCTTAAATTTTCTTTCTCCCTTTTTAAATCTTCCTCCATCTTTTTCAATAATTCTGCTTTCTTTGTTAGTTCAAGCTCCAAATTTCTTGGAACATCCGGAACAAGGAATCTTACAGTCTTTGGAGTCTTGGGTATCGCCCCCTTCTCCGGCTCAGCAACATTTTCGGCAGCAGTTTTATCGGCGGCTTTTTGCGCCAACTGTAGCCGCTTCAACAGGTCATCTTTGTTTCCTTTGGTGTCTAGCTGCAATGTCCTTAACTCCTTTCTCAAGGCATTCATGGACCGGCTATCGCACTGCTTTTTGTTCATGGTCCTTTCACAATCGTCTCACACTAGATAAAAAAACTACAACTTGCCACTATTTCGCTCCGATTTATGGCGACGACACTCGCGGCCAAATTGTGCCGCTAATTTCACAAATTAACTCTACGAAATTTCACTTCAACTTCACTTAATCCTAAAAGAAATCCTACTAGCACCTTTTCACAATAATGGTTGAATCTGACAGAGGAAAGCTTCGAAGTTTCCCCTCAGTTTTTCCAGCGACTAAAGTTATCAACAGGAGAGCTTTAGTTTTCCTCTCGAGCTTTTTAAAGGTTTAGTTTGTTAAGTATGTGGGTTAGTGTTGAGAATTGGGGCTCCAGGCCACAGGTTCTCAGAGCGATACTTGAGTATCCACTACTGACTGACTGCCACCCACTTCAAAAGCCGCCCAACTCACCCCCTCCCTCCGACAATGTTGTGATAAGAAAATTCGAAATCGCTCTGAATACCTAAAAACATTCTTTGGGGGCGATTTCGGCATGAAGCCCTTATGTCTCCGCTTGCTGCGCTGGCAAATTCAGCCAATCTGTGTCTGATATCGTTCAATGCAGCCAGAACCAGAACTTGCAGGCGCAGGGGTAAGGATATGGCAACTGACCACTTTTGCGCCTCATACGACGTGCATGTCCTGCATACTTGTGGTTGCGTTGTCGCTACTTTTAGACTGTGACTGCGCACACAAAATAACGAAGCCCCAGGATGCAATAACCACTGAAGACGTTAAAAAGTGGAAGTAGCAAATTGCATGAACTGATCACGAAGATATGCATGGAGGAATGCCTAGCCCATCTATAAGAAAGGGGATAAACTACGCTATGAAAACCACCGACCAACTCTTTATACTAGTAAAACATCTCCTAGAAAAATACTGGGATGATACCAGACTTCATGCAGACATACGACTCCACCCACAGAAAGAAGCTACTTCAGATCCTATTCGAATTAGGTGTGCCAGCTAAGCTAGCACATCTGATACGATTAACCAACCTCGACAAAACATTGCATAGCATTGGCCAGCACGTTGGCCGTTATAATAGCTATTTCGGCTCGTACGTTTGCTTTGAGTTCGACAATGGTCTTCAGGAGGGGACATGGAGAATCAGATATATGTAACAGCGAGTTATATCCAATCTACTATGACATAGACTTAGTGACGTTCATAAAATACAACAGATCGGTGGGTTGGACACGTCGAGCGCATGCCAGAAGACAGAGCAGCAAAGAAGGTGGTCACTGACATCAACGAAGAAGAAAGACCCGCAGACAGGCCGCGAAAAAGATGGAAGGATGCGGTTGTAGAAGATGCGAAGACACTACTCCACATATCGAACTGTAGAACTTCGGCCAGAAATCGAGAAGACTGGAGGAAAAGAGCAGGCCCAGACTTCGGGTGGGCTGTAGTGCCATTGGAAGAAGAAGAACCGTAGCGCACTGGAACCTATCCTAAAGTTCCTTCTGGAGTCACTGTAGTCGCCGCAAAATATGGCAGCGTCTCTTCGTTCTAGGACTTCACCAGTCCATTTTATTGCGATGAGTATTCTGTATCGTCTAAGTTCATCTATCAATTATAGCTTAATAGCTACTGGAAACTTAGCCGGACGCCTTATTAAGTGAGGCCGTGAAACAAGATCCTACAGCATCTGTCATCGGGCTCTCCGTAGCATACTCGATGCGATGCGGGATTCCTAAGTAATTTCGTGTATCGCGTGTGTCGGAATTTGATCTGGTGCAACATAAACTGCACTTTAAGTGCTTTAAGTGCCTGTTGAACCGGACCTGGAGCAGCTACAAATTTCATCAAACCTATCAGCGAACATGTTAAAAATTACTTAAGGGCAGGGAGAAGTGTTTCGTACCATTCATCATTGTTGCTGGATAGCTCGATGTCTTTGTTGGTATCCCCGTTGGTTAATTTTCTTAAAGGCATGCACGCGCCCGCACCTAGCACGCATATAGAACAAATGCGAAAGCCACAAGGACATGCCTGTTTCCGCTATACGCATGAAAATGCACCAGCCAGAGGTAAGCACGGCTCTGTTACACAGACATGATCGATCGACCATTCCAAACGCAAGCGTCGTTTCCCAAGCGGTCCCCCGACTAAGTACTAACCACGTCCAATGCTGCTTGACCTACGCAATCGAACGATACCGGGCCAATTTAATGTGCTAATGGCACCCTTTATGTCTTCCAAGATAATTGCAACTTTTTGTTCGTTCTTGAGAAGGTGTGCCTCGTTCGGGCGCCATGGAACGGGCGTATTTTTAGTCAAGTGAGTTTGAGTAAGGATTGTGTGTTGTAAAATAAGAAATGCTACAACTCAGAATGTTTAAATTTAATTTATAAACAATATTTTTCAATTATATTAGTGCGACTTTTAAATGTTTGCACTCTTATCAACGAACTGCACAAAGCTTTTCAAGTGCATTGATAAAAGTTTGGTCATCCTTGACCATAACTGCAATTGTCTAGCTGCCTTTGCTGCACCCTGAAAGGCATATGTTATTAAGGGGCATAGATTAAGGAGTGGCTGTCTGTGAGATAGGTACATTAGAGTGTGTGTGAGTTATGAGATTCAGGTATTTATTGAAATGCAATATATCTCAAAACTGAAAGCTAGCTCCTAGTTGAAAGCCCGATGCACAACGCAAGCTCTAAATCAACCCCCCATAAGCCGGGTGAGCTTTTGCAATGTTTTAATGGTTGTCAAATTCGTTGGTAGTGAAATTAATTCTTGTTATTGAGGATATTTCAAGTGAAATCATTAAATATGGAAGCAGCAGTGGAATACTCCATGTGCTGCGTAACGAGTGCATCAGACAACGACTTAATACGCCATATAATTCGCTACCATAGGCTAGACAGGACTTTAAAGTGAAGTGCAACAGTGCAACTTTAATAAATTGCAGCATTTATGGCGGACTCAGTCGGATGGAGCACTCAGACTGTTCCTGGGGAAACGGGGGTGGCAAAGCTCCTCACACTGCTGTGGTTTCGGAAGCTCAAGAGAGGACATCATTTCCGATATTTATCTTTCATGCCATAAAAAAGGAAACTTGTAGTTTTGAATTATTTATAGCCATTTAAAATGTGTTTTTTTTCAGGATGAATTGAATCGAACTTTAAGAAGATGTTACTCACCTAGAATCATGTGGAGAGGATATATGTAACTAGGACGATAGTAGTGGGGAGAATGTTTTCAAATCACCTCCTCCTCCCACAATACACGAGGACTTGTCTGCCTCATCCTCGAAATAATGTTTAAATATAGAACCACCTACACTAGATCAGGTGAATTCTATTTTTCATTAAAGACTTTTTAAAGTAAAAACGTAACCGACTTTTTTATGCAAATTTTTTTTATTTCATTACTTTTAATTTTATTTAATTAAAATGCATTGTTTTAGTCTTTGAACATAATAAATAAAAATAGTAAACTATTTTAGGTTGTCATAGGATCAGGACTAGTCACAATCCAACGACTTTCTCGAAAGGTTCTATGTGTCCGTAAAACAGTAATTAAAAACGACTTAAGCGCCCACATTACACACCGGACTTCAATTATCCCTTGAAGGAAAATATTTCACTATCATTGTCAGGACATACGCTTTAGGTATTTTGGCGCCCTGCGCGAAATATTTTTAACCTCACTTTTTAAAGATATTTCTTTTAGGTAGACTACCTACAAAGGTAAAAATACGCCTTGCGCGCAACTGTGTTAAAACAGGGCCTAGTTCACGCAATTCGACGTCGACTGAAAACGACACGAAGCGCGTTCAAAAACCTTACTATGGTCAACTGTGGTAAACTTTTGGCGTTCAAAAACTCCGTGGTTAACTAATAACCACTAGCATAAGTTTTCGACTTTCAAAAATTCGCATAGTTAAGCATAGCGCAAGGTTTTTGAACGCACTTAGTGTCGTTTTCAGTCGACGTCGAATTGCGTGAACTCGCCCCAGGAAATATGATAATGGTAAGATCATAGACAGAAGGGCAGCTTCTAGTATGATCAAACAAGGAGGCAAATCGCTTTACATGAATTACTATGCTGACAAAATAATAACTGAAGATTGAGAGAGCAAAACATTATCTGCCCAATACGCAAAAATTGGGCAAATTCAACTGTGGAAACTGTGGAGGCATGTATATTTTAAACTAAGTATACAAACTAACGACTAATATAATCAAAGCCATTTTAGAACCTTATGCAGAAGCCGCAATATGTAAATACCAAGCTGGGAACAGAAAAAATAATAGGTCAACAATAGACCAAATTTTTCCAATGAGGCAGATCGTTCGAAAATGCTGGGAATGCAACATTGAAGTATATCAACTTTTTTTTATCGATTTCAAACAAGCATACGATAGTATCGACAGGGAAAAAATGTATGCGACAACGCTGGAGATCTACCCCGAAAGATAGTAAAGTTAACAGAAATGACAGTAGAAAACACAAGGAGAATTGACGGAGTCCTTCCCAGTCAGGCAAAGCTTAAAGCAGGGCCATGGGCTGATACCAAGGAGCTATTCGCAAAGAAGACATTCACGCGAACGAACATTACTAGAGTTTTCATAAACTATAACTATAAATAAAGTTTTCATAAACTATAAAACAAAGAAAACGAGCGATTGCCTCTTGTACGATATACGGAGGACAAGCAGCTTTGGAAGTGGTTGGAATTTAGTTTGAGGACTGCTTTGGTGGAAACCACGCTCACGCGCTCGGAAGGCAAAATGTAATTGCAAAAGTCGAAGAAAAAAAGAGCTGTTCAATGCCGCATCACATATCCACAGGCGTTCATTATAATGCTCCGAACGCTTTTGAAGGCGCATAAAAACGTATGCTTCGCTGCAATAGGTTAAAGCCTGCGCGTATGTCTTGAATCCGGATGTTGCCGCTGAGAGATCGAAAGTAACCAGGTGTTTGGTCATTTAATTTAATTTTAATCTAAATTATAAATTTTTAGAAATTGTCATCGCTGACTAAAAGCATTCTGACGATTCCACGCGAAACACCATAGCAGATCCGAAGACCAAAAAGGCACCTTGAAGCTGGACGATGAACTTAGCGGCATTCGGAATCGCTGGCCAAACATAACGATAGTGAAAAAATTGGCACGGCACATTTCATGACTTTAACATCCTTGCTAATAGTGATGAGCAAGACTTTTCTTGCAGTTCTTCCTTTTATTGTACATTTAGCAAGACCAAAGCAAGAACAAGACAAGACAGGACAAAATAAGACTACAAGATCAAGATAGCAAGACTTTTTGCTCATCACTAAATGCCTAACGTCTTGCAGTGATGAGCAAAAACCCTTTGAAAAAGTCTTGCTAAAAGTCTTGCAAAAATTCTTGCAGAAAGTCTTGCAGTCTTGTCTTTGTCCTGCTAAATGTGCAAGACAAGACTTTTTGCTCATTACTGGAAAACTTTTGCCACTTAGTGATGAGCAAAAAGTCTTGCTATCTTGATCTTGCAGTCTCGACTTGTCCTTGTCCTGTCTGGTCTTGGTCTTGTTGGGTCTTGCTAAATGTGCAAGACTAGTCTTGCTCATCACTACTTGCTAAACGGACTTCATCGCATCAATGATCATTCATAGCTTCATTCATCGAGAGAATGCGGGATTCCACACGAGAGTACATACGACACGATAATAGTCGGCCACAAAGATGGTTTAGAGGACGTTAGAAGAATGGACACAATTTCCATCGTCCAACTCTTGTCGTGTCGCGTGTATGCTCGTGTGGTATCTCACCCAATGAAGTTCAGTTTGCTTCATTTATGAGAACTTAAACTCTGGAAGTGGGAAAATGATTATATTTTTACCTGTGAGACGATGTCCAAAAATCTATCGGACTTAGGCGAAGGAAATTCAGAGGAAGGTGAATAATTTGAGACAACATTTGATACATTTCATAACTTTCATTTTATTTTAGAAAAGATACAAAATATTAATGCGAAGGATTGCAGGATTTCATTACAATTTGAGAAAACTTAAATCAAAGCCTTGAAAGAAAACAATGAATTGAAAATGGATAAAAAAAAAGCCATTATTGTATTTAGCTTTATATTTCCACAAATTTTGATGGATTTTATGCAATACTTATTGTAATGTTTACCGAAAAATACCTTTTAAGTAAAAAAAACGTTTTATAGTCATTTCCCTGTGCCTATTGTCACTTCCCTGTCATCCGAAAACTTAAAATATTTTAACTGATCATGAAAACTTGGAATAGAATCATTAGTCTGGAGAAAATCTCGAAGATTGAGATCGCGCAACTTAGAAGACTCTCGAGACGGTTTAGCGGTAAGAGCTTAAGCGCGATACCTAGCCGACTCGACTCCTCCACTGCCCTCCTTCTTTCTCAACCCGGGCTTGGGACCGGCTTCGGCGGAGTTACAATGGAGAGTTGTTGGTGGTTGTTTTTTTTTTTATCTAAAATTAAAATTCTCTTCCACTGGGAATGAACTGTTTACCTCAAAGTTCTTCCAAATTTCTCTCAAGCCTGGACATGTCTAATGTCCTGGATAGGTCCTTCCAAACTTCTCAAGCCGTTCTCTTCTATGTTAGTTTGTTTAGTTTTCCGAATCGGAATCCTGGTTGAACAGCATGTCAATCACATCACTTCCCATTGCTCCAACTAGCGCTTCGCCATTTCGAAAACGTATGTCGATTTTGGGATTATTAACAAAATCCCGTCCCAGAAGCATGTCCACATCCATTGTTTCGTCTGACACTACGATGAAATTTTGTTCCAAGCGCTGCTTACATATAATGACTGGTAAATCTCCCAGCTCGCCAATAACTTTTAGCGGTAACCTCCAGGTGAGTCCACATAATTCAACGCTTGAGGACATGATCGGAAAATTTCCAGCTGGAGACTGCCTGATGACTGATACTGGAGATCCAGTGTCCAAAATAGCACATATCCTGATGTTGGTTGACACAAAGTGGACCCATATGTTATAGTCCTTTGCCATTTTTCTGAGTGGTGCCTTGGGGTCCGGGAGCAAGCTTTCCCAGTCGTCTACAGGAGAGTCTATTTTTTCCTCCTTTTCAATTTTTGGAGGTGTTACTGGGACATGTGGTTCGGGTTCTTTCTCCAGTAATCTGAATTTGTTTTCTTTCTCTTTAAGCTCTGCTTGCTGCCTTTTGAGTTCTTTTTGCTCCTTTTTGAAATATTCTTTCTGCATTTGTAAATCGTCTTCCCTCATCTGTAATCTTGCTTCCTTCTTTTTTAATTTTTCCTCCTTCTTTTTCAATGCTGCTTCCTTCTTTATTAGTTCCTCTTCTTTCTTGTTAAGATCATGTTGCAAATTGCTTGAAGCATCCGGATCTGCAATAGTTCCAGCCCTCGGAGTGTTAGGTGCCGCCTTTGGAATCTTGGGTATAGCCCCTGTAGCGCGCTCCTTCCCTGGATCAGCAACATTCTCGTTGGCGGCTTTTTCCGCCGACTGTAGTCGCTTCCTCAGTTCATCTTTGTTGCCCTTGGTGTCGAGATTTAAATTTTTTAATTTCCTCCGCAGGGCAATCATGGACCTGTTTTGGCACTGCTTTTTGTTCATTGTCCTTTAATAGTGTCCGAAAACAGATTCACTATAAACTTTTCCCACTATTTCGCACTCATTCACGGCGAGTTACACTCGTGGTCAAATTATCCCGCTAATTTCACTAATTAACTCTACGAAATCACCTCTTAATAGCACTAAATTCTACTAGATATCCTGTTGAACGTCTTCACAATAGTGATTGAAGTTGACAGTGAAAAAAGCTTCAAACATTCCCCTTAGCATTCCAGGGATTAAGTTAGCAACAGGAGAGCTTTAAATTCCCCCCGCCCTCGCACTTCTTAAAGAGATAACTTGTTGAAAATATGAAATATGAAAGGTTAAGCTTAGTTCAGTGCATTTAAATATATTTACGAAACGGTTAAAGGTGAAATTCATGAATTCGCTATTTTCTGTCAGAAATAATTGCTTTTGCAAATGCGCATGCCGTGACGTAACGGACGGACTGATCCTGGCCTACTGGGAGGCTAGAAATCTCTAACCAGACCGTTTTTTTTTTTTTATGTGGAAGACTAGAGTCACAGGAGACGCCCTTTATACTGTGTCGACAATCTATTTTCTTCATATAGAGTGCAATGTCGAACAGCAGCTCTAGTCGGGGAAGAAAGGAACTGTCACAACCTACCCGCGATATTTTTAGTCCACCTACTTCCAACCATTACTGTCGCGACTTTGACATCGGGGTATCGAGAAACAACTCGCTGGAGTGTTATGCCTCCTGAAACGAGTTGAATCTCATCAACCAACCGATGACATGCGCTTTTTGGTGGAGCGGGGAAGGGCTAAGGAAGGCTATGACAGGAGGGATCAGGAATGTAAAGAGGAAGATGAAAGAAGGAAAGTTATGTTGGTGGGAAAGTGGAAAAGGCGAAGGACCGTGGAGCTGGCGCCTTACTCCCTAGGCTACGGAGGCCCCCGTTTGCCTCAAGCAGCGTTTTGTAGATAAAATACAGACTATTTTTTTAAAGAAAGCAAAGCCAAACAAAAAGTTTAACACTCTAATTGCATTAAGTTAAATTAGTCCTTAAACTTGAGTTTAATATTTCGTAATTGACGTTAATTGGTGCACCAACACTAACTGTATGTTTCAAATCTAATTACTTAATTAGTGGAACTCGTAATTTTCCAAAAGAGCTGGCGTGCATATCAATTCCCGCCTGGAAACACTGCTCAACTTGCGTAGGGTGATTTCTGCGTACACACGACACGATAAGAGTCGGCTGCAAAAGCGGTTGGCTGCAAAAGCGGTTGGCTGCATTCGAAAATTCAGCCAGTTGCGCAGAATTGAATTCAGCCGGCTGCGCAGAATTGGCTGCACATCATTCGAAAAATCAAACCGCTGCAGCCAGGCATGGCTGTGCTCGTTACGCAGATTTTGCAGTCGGCTGCAGACGTGTCGTGCAGCCGATTCTGCGTAGCTGGCTGAATTTTCGTATAAAGCCGTTTATGCAGAAGAGGGTAAGAGAGGGCGATGTGTCGATTGTGTCCATTCCATCGTCCTCTCTTCTCCTTAAACAGCCTTTGCAGCCGACTCCTGTCGTGTGGTGTGCCGACGCTCTTGTGGAATCAGGCCAGGCATTTGTGAGGCATTGTTGGCCATCAGTCGTGTGCTTTTATTGTCGTTGCAAATAAGAGATTGGTGCTCGGCTTTGACTTAGCAGACTTTTTAGGTAAAAGGCTTCAATTCAGATCAAGTGGCGCTTGAAACTGCCACAAAAAGTTTGAAGAAAAAATCTTGATGGTGTTTTTATTTTCAAAAGCGTACCATCCAGTGGAGAAGCTATGGCATATGTAGATTTAATATAAGGTATGTTATCGATTTAAGTTTTAATTGTTAGCAAGGAGGATTTAGGTCAGGATGTAACTTTTTTACAGACGGGTTCGTTTTTTCATACTCTACGCGATGTGGGTGTTCCTTTAGCGCGGTTTCATGGAATTTCGACTAAAACCGTACTTTAATATTGTGATGATTTGTGCGCCATCTATTAAAAGTTTGACCGAACTATTATTTATAACGAAGGTAAAATTTAAATTAATCAATTATGCAGTAAGCTAACGTCGCACTAACTATTATAGTTACAGTTTGTACGAACGCGGTAATTGTGAAGGTTTCTCAAAGTTTTTAAGAAAAGAATGCTCTAGGGCCTCCAAACTATGATGAAAAGATGTGGAACTTGGATAAGGGAGGAGCTTGGATATATATATAAATGCAGTGGGAGAGTCAGCTTTGATTTGAAAGTGTTTAAAAGTGTGTAAAAGTGTTTTCTATGTAAGTGTTCAAAGTGTCCTAAAGCACAGAAAGTGGTGACTAAATAGTGAATTGAAAGGCGATGAATACAAGTTTATTAGTGAGAGATATTAAATTGATATTTAATAGTGAAAGTGCAAGTGATATTTAGTGAAAGTTCGGTGTTTGTAGTGATAAAGCAGTTCAGTTTTTGGTGTGTGAACATTTAAAAAGTGTATTCCTTAATTAATCTTATGGGTTACCGTAATGTCCTGGATTATTTTCAAAATGTTTTTGCCATTATTGTTATATTCTTCTTATTCTACTGCTGTACAGTATTCTTAATCTTATTCTTCGTCCTCAAATCGAATTATTCTGGTTCGCCCTCGTTGCCCTGTATGGAGAATTTTTGGTCTCTATTTTGATATTTTGATTATCGTCTATATTTCTTTCGACACTGCGACTCTCTTCTACATTAAATTAGTTAAAATGTGGCTCCATTGAAAGCTAGTTTAAAATGTATTATTTGAAATGACATGAATTCGCCGTTGCCCCGTTCGTAAGTTGTTAGAAAACGTATCTGCCATTAATGTATTTATTTATTTGATTGATTATTTTCAGAAATAAGTCCGAAATCTCCCACCAACGCCTCATCATCAGCTACGACATCCAAAATATTAAATTATTAATATTTATTTTATTCTCGTGCTAAGACAACGCTTTTTATCTGCAATCCGCTAATTTTCTGAACAGCTAAGCTCAACCCAAAGTTCTCCGATATCGGCAACGAAAAATAAGAAGAAGATACAAAACTTTAAAGCACAAACAGATTGGTGGGGAGGTCGTCGTGGTGACGACCCAGCTAACCAAACTTTCCGATAGCCTACAAGTCGGAAGATTTTCGGAAGCAAGACAACAAATTCGAAACAATGTCAAGAAGAAATCGGTGACGAAATTGTCTTAGGTAACAATTCGGAACACTTAAACGTACGTCCTTTTTGAAAGCATGTGTCTTGAAGTGAAATAGCAGCGAGTGCCCGCTGTGCCTACATGAAACTGGGCAGGGGGAGGGAGTGAAAGGCTTTCCGAATTTCTTGCTAAATTTGATATATAGGCTTCGAAACGAATTTCTTTCCCGAAGTCGACCAACCACTCCATACATTTCTCTTTATGATTTATAGTTACGAAATCTGTAACGCGAATTCGGAATATCTTTTCGAAGAGGTATAACGAATTCTTTAATATATCTAAAAATTTGGTTTGTTATGAACGAGGGCTGTGTGTGGGTGCTGTACAAGGGCTGTGTGTGTGTGTGCCTGCTGTTACAAGGGCTGCTCGTTTTCGTTCCCGTCGGCCTCTGCTCTTCGAAACTACTCTGGAGGGGGAAATGAGCTTCGAGCAGACAGTCCAGTATGTTACGAAACGTCAAGCGCGACGCAGGCGAGTTTTGTAAGCATCGACCGATTTAAAAATAATAATTCTTTCTCGTGATGTAGTAGAAGTGCCCCTGATACTTTTCGTGTAGAAGGAATCCACGGAAGTCCTTTCGTACAGTTTCTAAAAAGGTATAAAGTGCTGCCTTACCCCCTTCCCGAAACTTTTGGACAAGTTGGACATGTGCACCGATGAAGCATTATTCCCAAATGCACGTAAATAGGTGACGAATTTGTGTAAAAGGCACTTCTTTCTGCGCCGAGAGACATTAAACAAAAATTAACCCGATCCCAAATCGAACGCACCTGATTATTTGTTGGTGTTTTAATTGACTTTTATTACGGCAATGCAGGGCGACACGGGGCCAAGCCATTTCGTGTTTTCGTCCGGTTTTTAGTTTTAACAAGAATACAGATCACGGTTTTTAGATAGTGTGTTGTGGAGTAATTCGATTTCTGTTTCAAAGTGATTAGCTAAATTTTGTGGTGGGCTGTTAATTCCGCATTAAGGAATTCCGCTGTGTGCTGCAGAAGCAGTTTCTCGCAGCAAACCTGTTTGAAGTTGTTTTTTTTGTCGTATTCTGTGTCATTTTACTTGGAGTGTGAAGGAAAAGCAGTTGTAGAAACATATTGCTTCCAGGGCTAGTGTTGCCGATGTGCATCAGTTTACTTGTTTGACGACAACTCTTTTCTTTTTGTTTTCCGAAAGAGAGGAGGTTTTAACCTGGAAAAGAAGTGGAGACAGGCAGGTTTTATCTGTAGTATTAAGGCAAATAAAAAGTATGTTTGCTTTTCTGTTTTTGTTTAAGCCATAATCATCTAGAATTTAATACTCTAGCAGGGTATCTTTGTATATTATTTACTGTTAGCTTCATCAGCTAGAATCGTTATAGATGTAAGTAGTAACCATCATGCATTATGCTGGAACTGAAGAAATGAGTGATTGCAGTCGCATTTCTTAGCCACAAAAAAATGTAATAATTCTACTCTTATTATTAGAATTTTGTAGCTTGTAGATTGTGAAAATTGTGCTGCGGGGGTTAGTTTAAATTTCATTGGGGGAAGTTTTTTAGGACTTCTTTGAACGTCAGCAGAATGTTCTCACCTCAAAACTAAAAATAGCCGGTAATCACTAAAAACAGGCGCTTTTTTCTTTAAATCACACCCAAACTAATTAGAATCTTGTGGGCTTTTTTAGTTCGATTCCTAGTTGGCGGTTATGTATGAAAGATGAAGTAGTTTACCGATGCAACGTTTACAGGAACCGATCCTTGTATCATAATTTTTGTAGATCTTGTAGCTAGATGCCTTGGATACCGGAGTAGATCTTGCCATATAGCTTCCGGAAAGCGGCCAATAATTCTTCGAAGGATTTCCCTTTCTAACAGGGCTAAGAGATTACGTGATTTTCTGCTAATCACCCAAGTCTCGTATACATATGGCAGTACCGGTAAAATTACAGCAGTAGTTTGGACGTCTAGTTAGATTTTTGGATTTGAAGAGCTCCGATAGACTATAGTAGGTTTTGTTGGCTCTTACGAGCCGTTCGCATATTTCTTGTTCCATGCTGTTGTCGGCTGCTACTATTGGCCCAAAGTAGGCAAATGGTATAATAGATGATTGTGCCTCTGGGCTTGTAGAGGATTGTGCCCCTTACTGCCATCCCCCAATCTCGGATCGCTTTCTCCTGGGATAGATTGAAAAGGAGACAGGCTAAACCGTGTCAGAGATAGATATAATTGGTCTGGACGGTGTTCCGGATATCTTTACTTGGGTTGTCACCACTGACAGTCCTGGGATAGAGCGAAAGGAGCAGTCTCTCTAGCGAAAAAAGTCGACACGGGCAAGTCGTTTGAGTTGAAGAAAGTGAGAGTTTCAGTGGAATTTCAACTATCAGCATAGCGGCCTACAGTGGAAGAGCTAAGTTGAGGCATAGGTTTCTTACCCTCCTACCAGTTTAATGCATATATATTAGGTTAAATTTGTGAAAAAAGATCTTCATTTGGAATTTATTTTCTTTCTTTCTTCAATTTGTCATTTTGGCACTACAATGACGCCCCCTCCCCCTCGCCTCATTTAAAGTCGACGTTGTACTGGCTCAAAAGTCCCTCTTACAAACTCATTTTTTATTAATCATCCCCTACCCAACCCTACCGTTTTAGACTACCTCTCTAGGCGCCAGATGCCTATTATTGGAATAGAAACTCCAATTTGGATTTATCTGATGCTTCTTTTCATTATAATAATTTTTTAAATGTTTTTCACTTTCTTTATACATATGTACTTGGGGGAGGGGGTGGGCTGGACACGTGTCCTGAGGTAAATCCGTCACTGCCCCAACCTAATCTATAGTTTAGTTATCATTATTGTCGTTTTTCTCTATTCCCTAAGCCCATCCTCCTAAAAAGTGTAATCTCTATTATTCTCTACAACAACAACCACCACTTCAGCTAGATTAATATGGGCTGCAACAGTATGTTTCGTATTTTCCCCCATTCAAACAATCTGGCAACACTGACTGATATACCTTATACCCGTACGGTAGGGCTGCAAAGCCGAGGTTTTAAAACATCACCGCGCAGTGTCATTGCACAGTCCGAGGAGAGCTATATATGGTGTTATATGGAGACATATATTGTGCCACACAAACACTAATCTATAAAGATGTTGGGAGTGTGTGTGTGAGTTCCTTGTACGTATACGGGCATTTATAATGTATTGCCAGCACAGAGGCATTTGCAGCGAAATTCCTGTGTTGCTCTGCTCCAGCAGCGGAGAGGACTCACCTTATACCTGTTTCCCATGCTGCTTGACGCGCGCTCGAATCTCGAGAATGGTAGATAAAATGAAAGCGCGGCTTTTTTTCTTCTTCATCTACTTTTTGGCCTTTCTGAATATATATTTTAGTTTCTTTGTGCTCCTGTTTGTCCCTTTTTGTTGCGTTGTATACTACTTCTGTGTGTGTTGCCTAGCGCGTAACAAAGTCTCCTGTTTTGTAGTATGGTAGGAAAAAACCATAGTCGAGAAAATGGATAAATGTAGAGATTCTTGTTGGTGGTGTGTTCGGGAATTTGTAGTAGATATAGAGACGTGCAGAAAAATATTATGTAGATAGATAGGTAGATATACTTACATATACCATATGGGGAATATCTTTTTAGCCAGAGAGCAGATCGCGATTCCGACGACTCGACTCGGCATCCAGCAAGTAATCTTCATGCTTAGACATCTCTCCTCCGTAGTGGATGTTATGGATTTTGAGATATCAGCAGTTCTGAGTTGTTCGATATATTAGCGTGCAAGATTGCCCACGAGTAGATTTTAAACACACTAAAAAAATAATCAAATAAAATAAATAAATAAATATAGAATATACATTTTATGTAAAAAAATACTATAAAGAAAATAGTGATCTACACTAGAAATTCTTGTTAAAACTAAAAGTTTTCAAAGAACGGAGAAAGGAGAATTCAACATTTTTTTATCCTTCTGTTATACTCTACACTTGTTATTCCCTTTAGTTAAAAATTTGGTGTCCTTACGGTGTGCGCGATTAATACGAAATTTTAATTGTACTATAGTTTTGTTTTTTTTTTTGATTTGTTTAAATAAAATGGTTACTAAGTCGTTATAAATAAACAAAACAGTCGAAATATTATTTTCATTTAAAGTGGCTAAAGTTAAATAAAAAAAAACAAAAAAGGACTTTTTGAGAAAATAATAATAATAAAAAAAACGTGAATTTTTCTCCTTTTTTTATTATAAATTTTCATTTCTATATTTCTTTTTGTAGTGTCCTGTTGTGTTTCCTGAAATCAAACAACACACATATATGCAATAAAAAATAAATTATAGTAGACATTGTTTAATATTATATACTATAAAGTATATATATATACAATAAAGAAACAAGAGCAAAGAAAAAAGTGTCATCTTAAAATAACAATAATTAATAAAAACAACAACAAAATATTGATATAATAATAATAATATTGCAAAAATGCTGAAATTTGTAAAATTTTGTGCGGTTTTCGCCATTATTATTTGTTTCCAAATTCATCACGGCTCTTCAACAAAATTGAACAATGATGAGGAAGATGATGATTATGTCTTGCAGAAAGGTAAGTTGATTTTTTAATTAATTACTATTGTTTATAATTATAATTAATATCAACAGAATAGTAAGTGTAAAAATACTGCAAATAATAATAACATAATATAATAATTAAACCAACAAAAAAAAGAAACGAATTTTTCGTGTCGACAGAAAAGGAATTAATATCAGTGTATTTGTATGTATATATCTTATATATATATATTCTTTGAATCCTTTTTCTTCTATCGGAGTTGGTAGAGAAAGATATTATTGGTGGTATGGTGGTGGGGGGGGGGTGTGGGTGACTGCAAAGAAGTCAGGGTGAATAGGGGGAGCTAAATGTACAAACAAAAGGGACACATATTGGTTTATCGATTTTCTCTCCCCCCTACCACCCGAATCAAGGTATACACTCCACCAGAAAATGAAACACGAAACAGAAAAAAAGGATATACCAAAAGAGTCAATGGTGCAAGGATTTTCTTTATATCGAAGAATACTGACTTGTTTCTATTAAAATTTTACATAAAAAAACAGTATTTACATAAAAAAAAACCAGTATTAAATAGCTTTTTTGAGTAGAAAGGGGAATTGCAATTATATCCTTTAATATACAAATAATTTTCAGTCAATCCTAAGCTTATCTCTTCTAGGATATATGTGTCCTTATTTTATTAGTATGTATATATATATACGTCTTAACTTTGGTGGACATAAAGCGCTTGGCATGTATATTCTCCAAGAAAACCGTTTTCTATTATGTAAAAGTGTACAAGGATCCAAATACCAGCACACAGCCAGCCCAGAGAAAACCCACCAATAACGATAATAATAATAACAGCAACCAACCAACCAACAACAACAACAATTATTAAAAGGTGGTTTTCAAGGATGTGTGGTAGGTTGAAGGATGAATATATAGTGTGATGGCAGCTCTATTCCACAGCACTTTCGGTCTCACTTTTCCTGGCTTCAAGTGCTATACTCAAAATTCCTAATTTCTTCAATGTTTTCATAAGTGCCAAATTTATTCACACACAGGGTGGTTTCAAAGTAAAGCAAATATATATATGAGCTAGAGTGGAGAAGTATAAGATCCTGGACGTTTTAGGGGGAAGTACAGGGGGGGCGGGGTGGGCTGAAATGGGGTTTGAAATTAGAAGAAGGACCTTTGGGGAGATGGTGTGAAGGGTAGTGTGTAGTAAGAGAGAGAACCTTCAGGATTTCAGGCCTCATATTATATATCCATTTGTAGGTTTCTGCTTTGTGGATATCTCGTGGCATATCCTTCGCTTAACAAAAAAAAAGGAGAAAGGGAAAAACTTTAAATGATATTTTCTTATAAAAAAAAAACACAAAAGAAAGAGAGTAAGGAAATTTTTGAGAGAAAATTAAGCTGGAATTTTGGTGAATGGTCTTTCACATATAGAAGACGACGATTTGGGCCTGTTTAGACGGTTCGCTTCCACCTCACGAACTTTGAAGATACTAAAGGGGGAAGTGGGGATGATAAGAGGTACTACCTCACTTCTCCCCTCATCCACAAGGTTCGTGAGGAACGCTCCTGGAACCGTCTAAACAGGGGATGATAAGAGGTACCACCTCACTTCTCCTCTCATCCACAAAGTTCGTGAAGAACGCTCCTCGAAGCGAACCTAAACCGTCTAAACAAGCCCTATGATTTTCTTCTTTATTTATTTATTTATTTATTATTTCCCTTCTTTCTTTCCTGTTTGAGATAGGTCAGATGGATTCCCAGTCTTATGTTGCAAAAAGCAACCCTAATGTCTTATGATGTTATTAATAATTTTTTTTGTAGCTTCCTCCTCCTTACTGTGTGCTTTTGTAGGAGTATTCAGCTTATATATATGTATCTATATACATATATACATTTCGTTTTTCCTTCTTGCCTTTTGCAAGATGAACACAAAAAGTATAGAAGAAGCTCTCAAACTGATATTTCCTCTGTTGCTTTCGTTTTAATCAATTTTTTAAGCAAGTTAAGAAGATAACTTTTCCTCTGATTGTTGCTTTTGTTCAAACATTATTTTTTTTAGTGCTTTTCCTTGTAGGTTTTTGTTTTGGGGGAAAAGTTTCATCTCTCTGAATTGTTTAATAACATAATTTCTCATTTTTTTGTTTCTTTCATATTTTCAATATATAGTATAAATAAATTATATTAGTTTTATCTGACATATACACTCTCCTCCTGTATGTGGGGATATTATTAGAAGGCATCACCAGAGATATATTGTTGTGGTATACAGTATCTCGTGTGCAATATATTAACAGCCTATCCGTAATCTTCTCTATAATTTATGGAACCGCACTGATTGGACACGGGATTTACGGGAAAGATGATCGATGTTATATGAGGATAAACCAAGAGCATGGCTATATACTCTTGGCTGCATCAATTGATGATATTGAATAGGATTGTGATGTACGAAGGTGTTATAAATGTTTTTTTTTTTGCTTTATTTATTCATCCCCATTGCGGTAAGGTAAAAACGTACAATAGTCCATGCCTAGGACCTAGGATACTAGGATCTACTATTTTTGTATATAATATGATGGAATGTCTGTCTGTTATTTCAAAATAATGGTCATATCCTATGCTTATATGTATGTGGTTAGCTTTATCCAAATATCAAGGTTTGCCTGAGTAAATCTTGATCGTACTATCATCCTATTGTTGGCTTTGTCGTCTTCCTACAGCGTTCAGTATCGATTTTTGACCCGTCTTTTCCGGTTTCTTATTCCTAATTATTGTCTTCCTCTATCTCTATATCCTCCAGATGTCATCGAACAAAGGATTTTCCATTCTCAAGGCCCATACTTCCGAGCCTCCAGACTCCTAACCTATCCTATCTCATCTTTCCTTCAGATCAAGCTTACTACTATACATTGCACCATGACTTGTAAGACATGACGGACTAGTAGTACAAAGGGTGACTCCTAAGCTTCATCTTGCCGCAAAAAAAAAATAGCTTTTTTTTGGACAAGGGATGGTGAGACTCTTGCATCAGTCGATCACGCATGACTGGAGACACCGCTGAGGATCCGCACCGAAATGGATCTACTGGTGATCGCTTCCCGTGTAGTCTTCGATCACCTGCCACGCCACTTTATTGCGAATCGAAAGACAGACCGACTGACGGTGTACTGAACAACATGTGGGGTTCCGCAGGGATCTGTCCAGGGCCCTCTCCTATCGCATCGCAATGTATAATGATATGTTGGGGCATCGCCTCCCAAAAAAGAGCAGCTGCCATCGGGATGGGGATAGTGCTCGTAGGACGACGTCACCATGAGATGGAATTACAGGCGAACCAAGTGATCTAGAGATTAAATCGTGTCCCGACATTTACTGAGCACAAAACTGAAACAGTGCAAACGGATTTTATAACACTCTTGGAGGGTAAAGACGGGTGAAGAGTCTGATATTTGTGTATAACTCCCAAAATTGCTGCCCTTTGTGAGTTTTGCGCATATAGGACCATGTGCAACGACGTAGCGTGCGTGATAGCGGAGATGATCCCAATAGACATACTGGCGAAAGAAGGCTTGCATCTCCATATACAGAATATGTTAGAGGGGAGTCAGTTTGTATCGGAATGAGAGGGGAAGTCGGACGAGCCTCTTCTAAATGAAAAGTAACGTAGAAGTAAAATAGACGTAACTTCTGTCAACAATGGCAGTTCATAGGAATCAGAATCTTAGCCATAATTGGGATATTTCTTCTAGGAACACTGGCTTTAATATAAATTGGTGAAACTTGAAGTGAGAAAAATAAAACGAACATATCACACGCTAGGTTACTCTCAAATTTCGGGTGGGTAGTGCTACTCACCACACCCACGGAACTTTTAATCCAAGCTCACTGTTCTGAAATTTTATCCAGAAGATTTTGGGACCAATACTAATTTTCTGCTCTGTTCAATCTTGAATTCGATATGCCAAACAACTCACATCGTACGCCTTCGCCACTAACTGAGAATATAAATCCAGGAGCACACACGCACTCCCCCGATCTGTTGCGGGTCCCTTTGCATCTCGCACCTGGGGGCAATTGGTCTCGAATGGTTTCAACACGTTGTCGGACAATGTATGGCACTTGGAATGCCTTTCGCAGTGCTAAATATCCACTTGAGTCGTTTCGTAATCAATAATTCAAGTTAAGAATTATCGTGGCTCGTACGTGCGATAAATCGTGCTCCAGGCTCGTGCAACAAATGGCTTCTATGGCTGCTGTGTCAATCCGAGTGGCATAAACTTATGGTTGTGCTTGATAGACGACGTTCATTTGCAGACCGGTAGTTTCTGTTTCGTTAGAAAATCGCACGGCAAATGGATTTAGGTGGGTTCAATTGTTAAGCAGAAGGAGCTGCAGGATAAAAGTGGCTCAATCCTCCTTCGGGGCTTTCTTGCAATCGCCGCGTTGCCACTTGGGCTTCGTCCTGAGTGGTAAAGGCTTTTAGCGCTCTCCTCTGATAAGCTATTGATCTAGGGGGTTCAGTATAGGGGCTTTCTACCAGTTCGGCATTAGCTTCTACCGTTTCTACGATAAGGATGCATTAAGCAGCTTCTGGCTTTCAGGGGAAGTGTAATGGGCTGTACTCGGCTGCATTTAAAATCGTCCTTAAGCATTTCTGCACTCTAGGGTGTGGAGTAGTTCTATTAGCTCTTTACTTCTGTGATAAGGACCGTCGCCTAGCAACTTGCAAGCGATTTGTTTGTATGTGAACGATTAGAGCTCAGTGAGAGATCCTTCACCTGTCGATAAGTGCAATGTTCAGTAGCAGCTCTAGTCGGACAAATAACGTAGAGTAGTGCTACCGCGACAGGACGCTGACTTTGGTGGTCTTCCTCGCCAGAATAAGGTCAGGGAATTTGTGTACCGAGGCAAAACAAGAAAGGAGAAGTGGAAAGACGAAGGAACCATTATGCAGCCCTTTTGCTCCCGTTTTGGATCCAATGGCATGCATCTTCTGGTTCACTGTCTAACGCGCCTTTTCTATGGCACTCGTCTAGGGCCATTACTTTTTTGAGACCAAGAAATATGGCTTGAAAAGAACCTAGAGGGTTTCTCCAGACGAGTCTGGCCAACCCCTCCGCCTGCCGTAAAGTGATTGGCAGAGTTCCTTCGGGAGAGTTTTGCTTCGTCTAGACGTTCTATATTTTTGGCAAAGGTTACGTTGGCAAATCACGTAGTCGAACTAACGCGGCCGCAAAATCAAATCAATTGCATACTTAAAGGCGTGGTCGGCTTGCTTCCAGTATGCCTACGTCATGGCAGGATTTCACTTTCTTTCACAACAAGAATTGTTTCTAGGTGAGTGTTAATTTTGTTTCCTCCTGAATATCCATGAAAGTAGTATCGCTGGGGTGGTAGTCCGTGAGTTGTTTCAATCGACCTCTTCAAGTGTTACAAAAATTTTCGTATGAAGACGTCGATTGGAACAACTTACATGCTATTACCCCTGGTCTATGAGCGGAAGTAAATAACGTCTGCCCGATTATCATACATATATCCCCCATTGGAGACAACAAATAACCAACCTCAATGGACTAATGGGTATCCAATTAAGACGGAGCCCATTTACAGCAACATAAAAAGTCTCTTGATGACGATGGCTCAGAGCAGAGAAAGTAAGAAGGGCTTTTGTCAACCTAAGCGAAAAATGCTTTACTGAGAAGCAAAGAAATTCGATGCCATCAAATGCAGTGAACGTAACAGCGCAGTAACCGCACAGTAGGCAATAATATCACCTGAAGCTGAAATTCCTGAGAATGAACGGCAACAAACAAAGTAAGCACTTTTGCGAACTTGATCAGATTGACTCCAAGGAAGAAAAGATAACTTATTTCGGCACCCCAGTTTTCGCGTACAGTAGGCATGAGAAGTTGTCTTAAGAACGGCTATTGTTTATGTGATGCCGGTCAGTCAATATATACAAAAGAAGAGCTGACCGTGTCCGATTCTTGGGGGGAAAAGATAACGAACGAAATGTAATCACCCGAAACAACGATTTCGTATTCTACATTGGAGGATAAGAGTCCAGACAGAGATCTGAGGCAGGCTTCGTTATTTAAGTTAGGATTTCTGTAGATAGAGCAGAAGAAAGGGACGTGGTTGTTGATTTTAGGCCAGCGGAGGTTGAAATCAGAGCCGGACATTCCTAACCTAACGCACACCCCTGCGGGTGGAAAGGTTATGCCTCAAGTGTAGCCAGACACCTGACATGATATACGTCATCAAGTACGAATTCGCCCGGGCACCCTTTGTTTTTGCTCGGCCTCTATTTTATGTGAGTTATTACGAAAATTTCCCTACACAGTGTAAAGTCTAAAGGAGGGGCATAAATATTCACCATGCATGTTTTCTGGCTTATATAGTGCCCCAATCTGAACGGCACAGAGGTAGTTGGGTAATTTAAGGGCAGAGCAAACTGAAAATTTGACATTTTTGTGTATATGTTATTGTATACCTCAAAATCCTTATCATATCTTTCCTGCGCGAGAGAGGGGGTAAAGGGGGTAACCAGCATTAAATAAACCTGCCAGATACAATATAGAAATGTATATCAGGCAGACGTATGCACGTCGCTTGTACGCCCTCCTTTGGGTCCTTTAATAATGCCAGAACATTCCATGAAGGACAAAAACCTCACGCAAAAGTAAAATAAACATTAACGAACAGAACAGACCGTACCTGAACTGCGTAGGTAAGACGATAATGGAATTCGAGACAATGGAACGAAACGATTGGTTTGGGGTCACGTTAGGCGGACAAGTAAGTAATGTACCCCCTCTCGTAGTTCATTGTGGACGAGGTGCAAATTGATTTTTGTAGTAAATTATTAAGGAGGACTCTCGTTGCTTATGGAATCGTTGATTTGATTAAAGATTATGAGAGTATGAACATGACTGGTGGTGGCCCCCAGCAGGTGGAGAAAATCGATTTCCTTTATTTATGGGGCTCATTAAAAGGTGATTTGTTTTATGTTGCGGTTTTTTAAGCAGTCGCTTAGTTTTTGTTTGGGAAATGTAGCAGCAACGTTCTCTTGTTTCTTGACTGAGGTGTCAGGAGTGAAAGTACTGAGGCATCACTTCACCTATTGTAATACAATCGCTTCACTTTAGATTTGTAGGCTAGATTGGCTTAATAGATTCAGCGGCTTGCTAATGGTTTGTTCGAGGCGGATCACGATGCTGCTTCACGCTATTGCGTTACAGAGAACATGAGGACAGACTCCTTCCTTCTTGAGGCAAAGACCCCGGTGCTGAGAGTCGTAATTTCACTGAAACGACAATTTCTTCAACTCAAACAACTTGTCACGCCACCCGACTCTCAGCACACCAACTAAAAAACGAGACGACAACACAAAAAACGATACGACATATACATACGACTGTCATATATCTTGACTTTCAGCACAGGAGCCAGTGAGTGCACCTGGTACTCAAACGACTTGTCACGAATCACGACTCGACTTTCAGCACAGGGGTCAAAGAGTCGGTAGGTGGGGTCCTCTGCGAATCCCCTACACATGGTGGTTTAGGGCACAGTCCCTCGGTTCGACAGTGGCGATTAAATTTTATTAAAAATACAAGGTGTGTAAAAATATCGACAGGCATCGTACTGGCACGAGATATTGGCTTGTTGTCACTGGATTGAGTTGGATTTGATCGAATCTGACACAGCCTCCAAAAGTATCTCATGCATACGTCAACTAACTCGGTTCCGAGGCTCAAAATCAAATTTCCAATCAAGCTCAATAATGTCACGATTTCACGCGCGCACGTCTATTAACTCGACAACTCGAATGACGCGACCCTGGTAAATTGTATCTCTACTGTCGAACTGTCGATTTGGTGGGCACTTCGACAACCACCCGATGTTGACTATGAGAAAGAGATGTAGAACGTTACTGGACACCATCGGGGGTTTTTTAATACTTTTTTTTATGAGGTGAATTGTGATTCGTATTTTTTCCGATTTTATTCATCTGCCTGGTATGAGAATGAAAGATAAAATTGAATTTTAGTTGACAATAGCCCCAAAAGCAATTTCAAACATTCCTCCCTCTTTGGTGGCCACACCATCCCCTTCGAGATGCTTATAACCTCTCAATAAGGTTCACTTGAGAACGACACAACTCCTACAGAATGAAACGAGTAACATTTTTAACAAAAAGAAAAAAGAAAGAATGAAAGAAAGAGGAGCCAAAGGATAAAAATCGATTTTGATTGAATCCCGACCTAAAGACATTTTCATAAAAAATTGAAATTTTATCAAAACAATTTCCATCTGCACATACCATCATTCGGCCCTATCACAGCAGTCCCCCACGTAACTCACATAAGTTAACCTGTCATCCTGTCCCATATTGTATATACCACATTCATATGTGTGCCGTAGTAGAGCACTTAGGGCGCCCGGACCTCCAACCCAACCCCCTTCGAATAATCTGTTAGAGGCAGCCTACAACCGCCTCCCTTTATCGATCCAAAACTGCAGGAACAAAAAAAATGCACAAGGAAATTGCCTGATAGTCCCAGGTCACTATTTTCGTTTTGTACCTCCCCCACTCGATGCAGGTGCATTTGAATAATTCATCAGAGCTGTATGATGAGGCTCTCCCATTCATTGCGGCCGTACCCCACCCGCAAAAGGTAGAACGTCCCGATTGATTTTTGTCCTCGTGGGTCTTGTGCTGGGGTGCTCCTCCCCGACCACTTCTATTGTCGCCTCTTTTTCATTTTGAATAGGCCCAACCAGTGATCATAGTATTAAGGGATAACTCGCTGCACGTTGTGGCGTTCTAGAAATGGGATTATCCTTTTGACACCATCCTGTGCCTGTTCAGAGAAACAAGCATTATTTGTGTAGCAGCTGTGTGCGTGTGGCTCGAGTCCGATGTTTTATGCTCCTCGGACTGAGCCTTGGTGATGTGGACAACTCATAATTTTGGTGTCACGTAATCAATAATTACAGGTAAACAAATGGTTGATTAAAAAATGTGCCGAACTCTTTTAAGGGGGTGGCTTTTGGCAGCAGCACAATCATTGCGTATTCGAGACTAAAAATTACATATGTGGATGTAGAACACCAATTGATCCAAAATCATTTGGCTCGTTTCAAAGGTGATTGCGAACTGGTTGTGCGTGAGATTATTATGAAACCAGTTTGAAATTGGGATTGGATGATTCCACATGGGCGTAGTACACACGACACGACAAGAGTCGGCTGCAAAAGTGGTTTACGGCGAAGAGGGTGAGAGAGGATAATGGAATGAACACTTTTACAGCCGACTCTTGTTGTGATGTCTATGCGCTCGTATGGAATCAGGCATTGCAAATTAGTCGACTCGTGTGCTATAAGCATTTCGGCAAATTTCGGATCGTCTAACGCGAAATTCCAAATTGTTATTCTACGCATGTTTTCATGCATATTAAACCTTCTCAAATAGAAAACGAAACGACGCTTAAAGGAATCAGCTCCGACATAAAAACGAAGTTCTGTGAAACAAGCAAGACATTAAGTCCAAATCAAACCGTTTCAATGAGTTCGACATAGCAACGGTTTGATCATATTAGCTAGAAATATGAGTCGAGCTCGCTGGAACGAGTGAGTCGAATTTGTTGAACATTTTATCGTTACCCTAAGCCCATTTCGTCCTGGCCGCAAACAACTCAATTTTACGACCGCTTCTGAGAAAGCAAGAATGAATACGGTCGTAAAGTTAAGCGGATACATATGTGCGAAGGGCTCCTATCCATCTAATCTCATGTATCGCGAGTATTTTTATTAGCGGTGCGCGCCAAACTTCGCCTGTTCTAGGTTGCGAAAGTCAGTTCCAGATGTTGTTGCTGTAGTTTCCTGTGCGTTCCGGGCCTTGCTTCACTGATCTGTGTTTTTACGGGGACGGGGTTCATCATTAGCCTAATGCTCAATCCCTCTACCAGCAGGATCAGAACAGACGATAGACTATAAATTGCCATTTTTTAAAGGGGATAAAAGTACGAAACTGGAAAATTTCATCTCTCGGTATGGACGTGCAATAGTTATCCCAAGAATAGCTACAGATACTTAACTAAAAATACTGGCTTTATTCCTTTAAAGTCATGCACATTCTTTAAAAGTCCTTGCAATCATTGGTAATGATCTCGTTACCCTATTTTTCATTATCTCTTTTTTAATAAAACAAAACAGCGCGAAGGACGATGGAAGGGGTTGAAACTCATTAATCTTTTTGCCAGACGAAATTCCCCAGATGGAGCATTTCTACATAACAATTCCGCCCACCATCATTTAGCGGAGGATCTGTTCGGTGCCCATAAATTTTCGGTCTAAATAACCCTTCATGCTGTGATATAAATAAACAAAATAAGTTTATTCTCAAAATAAACACATGGAAACCCCTAAAAGGGGGTATTAAAAATTTCACCAGTGCCCACTGCTAAAGACTTAACTTGTAGTGTTCCATTAGCAGCAGTAACAACAGCAACGGCCCGAGAACAGAGCAGAAAAAATAAAAATAAACCCCAAAAAGGAATCCTACAAGTTTAATAATTGCAAAAATACAAACGAAACAGATGTGTCCTTCCGTGCTGTTGTTGGTGCGTCGTCGTCGGTGTATTCCGCTGCTACTGGTGTATTGTTGTTATTTAGATAAATGCCCAAAGATAAGCACAAAATGTGTGCACAGTAAATTCCCGTGCCGAGGGGCACACGGAGGCAGAAAAGAACTAAGGTCAGGTCAAAACGTTTTACCCTGTCATAAGGGTGTACTTAGAGATAATCTGAAAAACAACCCGCCGTGAGGCATAAGTGCCCCAGAGAGGAGAGCGGCATTGTTCTTTCCTTCTATTCTCTTCTGGTTGTTGTGTATTTTGAAAAGTTTTAATGAAAAAACCCTTCACTGTCAAGAGGCGCCTCCTGCGCCCCCTCCCGCCGCCCGACTCATTCAAGAAGAGGAGCGTTCAAGAAATCCTCCTTGCGACTTAAATTTGGAGTAAGTCATTGAACTTGAATTTTCTGCCCGTTTTAGATAGCCAGAGTCTGCATTTAACGTTAACACAGAAAAGGAGACCGCTGGGCGGACAGAGCTGGCTGCTTCTCTGGCTTAGGTTAAAAATAGGACGTTATTTGCAGCCCCCATTGCAGCAGAACGATGGCTCGGCCCAGACCAAGAAAACCTGTGGGCGAAATTTATGTGCGCGGAGACAAGTATAAGAACGTCGTTTGCCGTATGCATTTCGGGCCTAAAAGTGCCGCAACAGCCGTAGGGCAGCTGACACCGTTCCATAGCGCCTTAAGAAGCCACCGTCCTGTGCTATTTATAAAATGCGCCCATGTCAAAGCCAGAGATTTAATGGTGCTGATTAATGAGCGTTAAATCTCTGCCCCCACTATTCTATTCTGGTCATGGGTGCTCCACATTGCCGTGAATCGAAGCGAGCTTTCAGATATCTCATCAGAACCAACCCCCGTTCGGTTTGTATAGATTCCTCCATTTGCGCTATTCGTTTTAATTGTGGTTCTGCTAAATCACTCGCTCGTATCCGAAAACCCCCCGAAGCGGATTTTCGGAGTTAACCTTTCAACGCTTTTTCAGTCCACCAGCCGCAAATTGCCCCCGCCTAAGCTACCCCGAAACCCGACTATTTCGTAGCCACCAGCACACGGGGTGGCCCCCACTGAGGAGCTTACCTCCAACCACTATTCAACTCAGTATTTAGGCACCGGGTAGCAAACTGGAGCGGCACAAGCTGGCTCGGCAATGGAGCAGCTGAGGAGCGGGGCGGACGCAGTGGAGCCAGATTTATGTCATCGCACACAGAAAGAGGCGAGGCCCTCGGCAGCCCTACTCCCACACCTACCCTGCTTCCGGTTTGTCACATATCTGTTAATATTCGAGGTCGTTTGATATTAAATTTCACGCAAGAATTGCCAGCGAAAGAATTTTCATTTTCTACGAGGATAATGAGAAGGATTTGGGGGCGGCGGGACGGGCAAGATGGCTGCCGGGTGCCGGCGGAGGCGAAGGTGAAGAGGAAAAGGCAGCAACAGCACCCCACAATACGCGAAGCCAAGATGGGCGGAAGGGACGCGCAACGGAGGAGCCGCTTCGCCATTTGACCTTCTCTAGCTAAATCCAGTTGGAAAATTCTGAACCGACGGGGGATGCATGGGAATCAGCAAAGGAATAAAAAGGTGGCGAGAATGGCAAAGTGGGTGGGATAGGGTGGGGGATAGTTACAGTGTGCAATATCTGGGCCACAGTTCAGAACAGTGAACCAGGGTAAATCGGGACAAAAGCATAAAAATTCAGCCGCATACAAGAAATAATACAAAGAAGGGTGGGCGTTCTGGTGAAATGCTCCCCCTACTGCTCATTCCCCCCCTCTCTCTCGCTCTCCTGCTCTTTGCTTCGCCTTCACCACACTCTCTTACCACCACCACGTATCCAGCATCCATTAAATTAGGCCGTATAACCAAGCAACAGGGAGATTCCTCAAATAAGAGAAGAAGAAGAAGCGGACAAAAATTCACCTTCAAACGTGACATTTTAAGTGACCTAAAATTGAAGTTATATAAAACTGCGTTCCACTTCCCCCCCACTCCCCTCCATCTTCCATTGCCACTCTTGTGCTCCCCCATCTCGCCCCCTCCACCGCACATGAATCACATTTTTCTCCTCCTCCCTCTTCCCTGCTTGTGCTGGAAAACGTCAAACCTGACGCGGATGAGCATGATCCTGAATCCTGAAGGAGCGCGAAACCCTGCACACCAGAGGACTGGGTACGTGGCACGTGCTCAAGTCCTTTTTGTTTTGATTGATTATTATTCTGTTTTCATTCCACTCCCCCGATTGAATGTACGCGTGTGCTGGTGTGTATCTATGTCAGTGCATCCTTGGAAGCATATTGAAGCTCCTCGAGCGGCTCCCAGCTGTACTTAGGCATTGATCCTGGCTGTAGTAAAACATTAATGAGCATGATTTCTTTTGGGAACTATTTTTTCCATATACTTCGCCCCGAAGTGTGTGGGGGAGAGGGGGCTTTATTCAATCTAACGCGAATTACTGAGAGTCTCTATTTATTTTTCTACTCGCTTTTGTCCTATTGAGCTGCCGCAGCTAGCTCCAGTTTTGTTTATTCAATTCATCATTTCGCTGCACCACCTCTGAACACCTTTCATTCAGAGCTCCATCTCGAGGAGGGTTTTCACGGCAGCTTTTGATGTGTAATTCAAAAGTTAAAGTTGTGGCCGCTAAAGGAATTTTTGTCGTATGTTTACTCAAAGCGACATGGGTTCTGGCATTATTCTGTGTAACATGATGCTCTTTCTGCAGCAGCTGCGGTATAGGTGAGGATGACTAATCGATAACGAGCTCATAATTAGGGTTACTTTTGTTAAAGATCTCGGGATTAGATTTGACTCGAATATGCGTCCCAGGTTTGGTCCCTCACTACTCTTCGCATGTTAGAACTATTGAATCGGTTCAACGAAGGTTCGTTCGATTCGCACTGGATCATCTTCCTTGGGAAAACCCAATAGTTTTTCGATAAGATCCTATGACCTATGATAACATCCTTAATCCCTTAGAGAATAAGCATAAAGGTAGTAGGCTATATGAACAAAATGGTGGGCCCAGTATCCGGAAAGCCAATCAGTGAGCTCATGGAGATGGCTCTCTTTTCATGTGCAAGTCCAAGCTCCGGTGTCACTCTTTGTAAACCTAGTCCGTAATGTCGTCCACGTAATGATCCAATGTCTAGTAGTAAGGTTATCTCAAAGAACACGACAGATTAAGGGGAGTCTGGAGAGTGCATGAGGAGATGGCGACGAACTTTGCGTTTGAACTCCTGCATGTGGTACGAGTTTCGGGAATACTGACTTGTGGAGGTAGTTCCACTTATATTCCTTACGTTATGCAAATCTCTATAAAATAACCATATCCAGAATCGGGGAAGCATGGCCAGGCCCTAAACCCAAAGTCGTTTTGAGGGAGTCCCGAGTCGACCGAGAGTGCGTTCCTGGAACCCCATTTTAACCCCATTTTGCCCTTAGACGACAAGCTAAAGATATTCTTTTTAAGTTTAATTCGGCCTCTCTTAGCCCGCGCAGTAGGCATGGCTTGATACCACACGAGCCTACACACGACACGACAAGAGTCGGCTGCAAAGATGGTCTATGGAGAAGGGAGTGAAAGAGCACAATAGAATGGACACAATTTCCCTCGCCCTCTCTCCCATTCTTCTCCACAAACTACCTATGCAGCCGAATCTTGTCGTGTCGCTTGTAGGCTCGTGTGGAATCAGCCGCGGACAGCGTCAAAATCCTACATGGCACCCAAAACAAGCTCGGTACGCCTGAGTAAAAATTCCACAAAAATCGCCTTTTCTCAGGTTTAATCAAAACTAAAATTTGCTTAGCGAAACTAAATTAAAGTTAGACGCAATCAACGCACGCACTGGACGCGATGCAAGTTTGACGCAATCTTCGAGAAATGATAGGGACATGCTTGTGGCTAATTTCAGATGAATAAATTGAGAAATTATCGGAAGCTTTCACACATTTCTGGAGTACCCTGATGAGCCAGATGTTGGAAGACCTCGTGTCCGAAGCGAGGTATGCAATGTGTAAACTCGTCTACCACCTACGACTCGACGCTACGCGATATCTGAAACTATCTTCCAATAAAGCTCAGTCAGCACCTATCTCCTAATCACGCCCAGCGAGTGGTTAGTTCGGATAAATAGGAAGAGCCCATCTCAAGACTATTATAATAAATCGCCGATGAGTGGACTTAACTAGGGATTTGCCAACATTTCCATTTCACACATGACTCGCTGGCCGGTATGGGAGCAGCGGCTAACTCATCATCGCTTTTTGTAGTGTGAGGTCTCGACTCAGCTCTGCCCACCGGCACTTGTCGTCCACTTAATATCGCATGCAAATTTTTCGGTTTTGCAATTTAATAAATCCGCAATCAACTTCCCGTCAGCGATTGTCGTCGGTTGCCATCTCGTTCGATTAACGGGGCGACGAGTGCGGCTCTCGTTTTGGGGCTCTTGGCCAAACCATTATGGCGAAAAGATAAATGAATAAAACACAAGCATTGTTAATCGATTTCGGCTGGGGCCTCCCGGGCCGTGTCGGCAGATCGAAATGTGGTCAAAGTTTATGGTTTGACGACGCCATAAATAAAGCGGTCTAGCTGAGTAATCTGAGCGGATATAGAACTGCTCGTTTGCATCTAGATGAGCCAGCGACACGATCTCAGCGCGCGTATTTATGTTTTCGTAAACTTTTTAATAGATTCAGAAACTGACTCAGACTCGGCTGCCTCCGCTGCAAAAAGCTAGATAGGTTCAAGGTCCCATCTGCGTCCCTCGCAATCTCCGCGATGATTGTCACAACAACGACACCCGACCCAAGGCTAATTTGAAGTAGTTCCATCTGAGAGCCGCATTCGAGTAAGATTGCGGCTGGGGGGACGACCAGCGGCCAGTTTTTCTGACTCGGGGTTTAGCAGAGATTAGATTAATTATGCTTGAAAACTTCAATCAATTCAGCTCAAACCCGACCCTGGCCCAGAGCAGGAGCAGCACAAGCTGACGAGGACTTTCTGAGTGCGTAAAATATGGATCAGCTGAAAGGGAAGAATCCTTTTTTACGATACATTAACTCGGGTTTTATGAATGCCGAGAGCACATGCCAAGATTTTATGTTGAGATATGAAACACGGAAATCGCATTTGGAGCTTGGCGAGAACTTTCCGAAATATTACGATCCACTTTCTAGTCTATGGCTTTATCCTGGAGGAGGACATGCGTAGGAATCTTTCAATTAAAACTGAAATATAACCACCACTCTGGGGCGGGCGCATTAATCGGGCAACGTATCGCGTCCAAGTATCACAGGGAGAACTGTGCGAGTTGTAAAATCTGTGTTATGTTAAATGAAGGTGGAATTAAAATTTTGTGAACGAGCCCGTAAAATTTCGAATAAAGTAAGCCCAAGTCCTGTGGGGCCCCATCGAGGACAGATGATCAACAGTGGGCTTTGGTAGTGGTTGCTATTTGGATTGTGGTTGCCTTTGCCAGAGTATTTAACGCCGATAATACTATTTAACAAGTGAAACTTGAATGCATAGGGAAAAGTTTGGGGAAAAGGGAATAGTTTGGGGATTAAATCCTTAGAAGGGCCACCACCACCACTACAGATAATAAACCGATTTAACTTCTGGCAATAGTTTTAGTCGGGAGTGTTTAAAGCAATGAATAAGGACGATAATTTTTGTTATTTGAACCAAGCGTCGCCATTTTATTATTTCTATCACTTTTGACTGTCAGTTGCAGTGTGTTCCGAAAGTTGAAGTCATCTCCTCCTGGGTCTACTGGTCCTATGAGTCGTTTTGGAACACGGATGTCCTCCATCGACGGCTGGTCTTGGAAATCATTCAGGGTTGTCATAAATTTCTCCTTCCCCATATTCCATCCTCCCTCGCAGGACCTATTATGAACCTGTTCCTCTATGTCCTGAGTCATAGTCCAAGTCTACTCTGCTAGGGTCGTATTCTTCTTCTTCTTTGATCCGTTAGCTGGCGGTCCAAGCGGGACGTCCCCGCAACGGATACGATGCTGTCGGGTCTGCTTTCTTTCCATGCGGTTTCTTCCCTAGTTGGTTCGGTCACCCTCCTCCTTTCACACCCTGAACTTGGCACCAGACGACGGCGGAGTTGGCTGATACAGCAGCAACCAACAAGTGCAGAGTCAAAGAAGAGGTTCCATTTAAACGAGAAGCAGGCAGTAGTTAAAACTGCTCCTTTTCATGATTTGTCCTTATCTTTGATCTTCCCGACAAGAACATATCATAGACAATCCCGAAAACAGAACTAGTACAACTCATCCCGATCCCTTAGATCAATTGAACCATTTTACAAAACAATAACCATTCCATTTCTCCGTCTGGATCCACTTCACCTGTAGAGTAGAGTAGTATGTAATGGTGAATGTCCTCAAAGAACTGCCCTGAATGGCAACTATCGGCTTGCCTGATGGAGTGTTCCGATAAGGTACAATATGTGCGACATCCAACCAATTTCCTGTACATGATGAGCAGCACAATAGCAAATGGGAATCCCCCTTTTTGGTGTTGTTGATTTTCTACCAATAACAAAACCTTTTGCGGGGTGGGAGGTCTATTTAAGCATAGGGAAGAAATTATTCAAAGGCAACAAAAACCAATAGAACACACGGCTTGACGTGAATGTGCTCATAATTGCGACGCGACGAAATTTTGCTGTTAGGATGGCTGGAAGATTGACCGCGACAGCCTGGTCCGGAGTTTGAAGTCGGAGCTTTGAATTTGTATTGGGATCAATGGTTGGTTAGTTTGTTCGTCATCAGCCCGGAC
This sequence comes from Thereva unica, assembly GCA_949987705.1. Classification (NCBI taxonomy): domain Eukaryota; kingdom Metazoa; phylum Arthropoda; class Insecta; order Diptera; family Therevidae; genus Thereva; species Thereva unica. Next base: position 3,994,514 of record OX465286.1, read on the forward strand.
TAACTTTGAATACGACTAATTTGTTTAGGCCGGGCCTTATCATGGTTGGATACACTTGAACCTACTACATTACCACGGCACCGAATTCACCGAAATTAAATATCTCTAACCTTGACGTCACCACTTCTCCCACGCAAAATTAGCTCGCTCCGCTAATTCTCCCGAAGGAAATGGAACACGAAAATCTAGAAAACTGCCGCTTGACTGGAATCCGCAAGGAACCCGTCGAGTTGGAAGACTCAGAACAATGCGGAGGAGAACCCTATTAACAGAGGCCGTATCAACTGGGCGATTCTGATCAGAGCTGAGAGCTGTCGCGCAAAACAGAATCCGCTGTAGGGCAACTGCTTCCGCCCTATGCCCCATGTGGGATTAAGTAAGTAATTTTCCCAGATTAGAGATTTGGACCAAGAGATTTGGTCATGAAAAGAACAACTCGATTATGGAACAACCTCCCACAGTCACCATTTCCAGGCTTGTAGACCACCGAAGAGTTGAAACGCAAGGTTCATCGCCTTCGCTGCCAGATGCCTCCAGAATCCTCGCTATTTTTCCAATTAAACTTACTGCCGGACATTGCACCATGACTTGTATGACATGAGGGGCTAGTAGTACAAAGAGTGACTCCTAGTTTAAAACACCTGGTTATTTATTTGTACACTGCCCCGAAAAATACGGACTAGATTTAAGTTTGTCTCGGAAATTCAACCATTGATCGGGAATTCAAACTAGCAGACCTTTTTTTCTTCGCGAAAGGATGGGTGCTCGAACACTATTCGCTCCCACACACACCTCAAATTGATCGTCCTTTAAAAAACTGGTGACCCTTAGATTATGCAGAAATTAAATGAAAATTTCCCTGACCCTAAAAGTATGCAGAAAATTTCCTATGTCGGTATTGCTCTGGATCCTTTGAATAGAAGAACCTAGACCAAACCTTAGAAGAGTAAGGACAACCCATTGCCAAACGGATAACGCCGTGCTCTAGTGCGGTCACAAAGAATCCTTTAATTGTTGATTAAGATGTGAGTGTTCGAGCATGATGGTCCATGGTGGTGTACAGTTTTTCCCTTCATCTTTTATCAATTCATTTCCCCCCAGCGCTTCCGTCCACTTTGGCGATAAGTTTTCTAAAATGATGCTACAGTGCCAGTTATATAGCATGAAATTTTCCGCTCGTTAAGGAAATAGTTTCGCAGGAACAGGATGCTTTCCAGTTCAGGAAATGATGTGCTTGAAATTCCATCATACCAGATGGATCCCAACAATGCATACGAGTACAGTGGGGGTTGGGGGTTGTTTGGTTGCTTAGCTGGGTGGTTTACAACATACAAGTGAGCGAGCTCGGTCGGGGGGTAGTAAACATAGAAATGGAAATGAGCAGAGTTTTGTGAGTTAAAATTTCCCATCATCCTGCCCGATCCCGCCCCATCACCCTGAAAACCAGGCCGCCCTTTTCAAAAGTGGGTGGATCGGCGGCGGGGGTGTGTGTGGAGCCCGTTAGTGTTTCTTTATATTTATGTATGTGTATTTTATTGTGTGTTTGTGTGTTTTTGCGTACACGAATTTCGATTTACTCGAAGCACAATTTCGTAAAGTGATATGTACATAAATAAAATGTTAAACATTTGCGAGAACATTTTCCAGAGGGAAAATGGATGTCAGTATCGGTGATGATGATTTGAATGTAATCAGGTAATAGGAGGATGCTGGCTAGATGGAGGGGGGGTGGCTTGCGGGGCAAAAGGGGGAATGACAGAACAATTTGCACTTGTGTTTGGCATATAAAGTAGGTCTCTATGTACAAAACGCTGAACAATTTATTTGAGAAGATTTTCCGCGCTGGAAAAATATGGATTTTCTGCTTCTGTATATTCCCTTTAATTTTGTTTGTCAATTGTTGAGAAGTCTTAAATGAAATTTTCCCATTTTCTTGTTGTTCGAGAAATGCTTTAACTTTCCGGATACTTCTCATTCAGTTAATGGCGCTTCAAAGTTACGGATTTGATTAGATTTCGTCTCCTTCTTGTTTTTTTTTAAATTAATAAACTATTTTTGGATGTTATCAATCCACGTGTCTTTGCTTGTTATATACCTTCTGTAGTGGGGTGTTCGATTTCCTCAAAGATAATTATACCACCTGGCACCTGGCCGAGTAAGAAAAAACAGCTCATGGGGCGCAATATGGCATAGTGCACCGGCCGCAAAAAAAACCCAAGCGCCGGCCCTGACTAGTCCGTAGTAGGTCCTAGTAGCAAGCTTAATTGGAAAGAGGGAAGAGAATATGATAGGACAGAATAGAATCAGGGAAGTGCAGCTGAAGCAGCTGGCGATGAACCACCCAACGTTTGAACACTATAGAATGTTCATTCTCATTAAAAACCCTATCATAAAAAGGCTACCCCACTGGAGGAGGACACCAAAAACATTTCACTAAGCTTGTGATCGCTGCTTATACTTTCAATTTGCGTAAAAATATTCAAATCCGACACTTTGACTAGTTTTTTTCTTTATCAAAATTGTTATTGCTTGTAATTTTGAATAAATTTCCCCTTATTATTTTCAGAACACGTTTTGGAAAAGTCCTACCATGGTCTCATTCGGGAAAATGAAACATTTGTCGAAATAACACCATTGATTAAAGTGGACGAGCAGAAAGTATGCGATTTTCGTATTTTAAAAAAACCGCACCATGAAATTCCATTCCAAGTAAGATTCAATTAAATTCAATGTTTTATTTAGCATATTTATGTTATTTATTTTGCAGATTGAACTCGTTAACAATTTGGGTATATTAAAAGCACGACGTACACTTAATTGTGAAAAACGAAAAAGTTATCATTTCGAAATAGCAGCCATATTTTGTGATGGCTCACATTCAGCTAGCGCTAATGTACACATATCAGTTATTGATATTAATGAATACGCTCCAACATTCCTGCAGCCGTCCTATGTAACTGAAGTCGAGGAAGGTCGACTCTATCAGGAGATAATCCGTGTAGAAGCAACCGACAAGGATTGCACCCCGCTATTTGGTGACGTTTGCAAATATGAAATATTAAATAATGATCAGCCATTTACAATTGATAATGAAGGATCAATTAAGAATACAGAGCCATTATCTCATAAGATTTCGCACAATCATATCTTGTCTGTTGTTGCATATGATTGCGCAATGAAGCAATCAGCACCAATTATGGTTAGTATTAAGGTGAGGAGAGTTTGCGAGGCTAGACTAGCTGGTATACCAGAAAGGATTGACTATACGGTAAGGGTGATTTTATTTTAGTGACATTGCTTACATTATTTTTTATAGGCTTATTCTATGGAGAGTCTGTCACTTTTCCCAAATATCCGACTGGAACTTTGCGATGTTCATTGCAATGATGATGAAATGAGCATTCACACATCGGTTGCTTTGAAGGTAATTGAAAAATTGTTACATTTCAAATAAGACAGAGATAGTTATTCTCCTTATTAACACATTGTTGACCTTAATTAAGCTATTGAACGTAACATATAGAATATTCTCATATATCCTATATACTCCCTTATTGTATCACTATCAGAGAGTAATTAGCAATTACCAATTGCGATTTAGGCAGCAAAGATCCACTACCGATGCACATTTTCATAAGGACAAGCAATTGAGAACTTTTTGGCAGATCCTGATAGGATAAAGGAAAGGTGGAGAGAGTATATTCAGAACCTATTGAATCCTATCCCCATACTAAACAAGGATGCACAGACAAAGTCATTTGTAATTCCCCAAGATAATATATCAATAGAACCACCAATACTGGATGAGGTACGGGAAGCTGTAAAAAAGCAAAACAGCAACAAATCGGCAGATGCCGATGGAATAGCAGCTGAGCTGGTAAAGGAAGGAGGACCGCAACTATTAGGAACCTTGCACGAACCCATATGCACCATCTGGGAGGAAGAAGTTATACCAGAGGACTGGAAGAAAACGATTATATGTCCAATATACAAAAAAGGAGATAAACTAACCTGCAAAAACTACAGAGGAATTTCAGTCCTCAGTACCAGCTACAAAACCTTCACAATCCTTGTGAAACAAAAACTAGAACCTATAGCGGAAGGCCTTTTAGGAGAATATCAAGCTGGTTTTAGGACAACCAGGTCAACATCGGACCAACTGGTGATCTTAAGGCAAAATCTGGAGAAACCCTGGGAAAGGAATGTTGAAGTATACCAGATATTTGTCGACTTTCAACAGGCATATGACTCGATAAACAGAGAAAGGTTATACCAGATCTTATCGGAATTAGTAGTCCCTCAAAGCTGGTAAAACTGATCAAATGCGCAACAGATAGCTCCCTGGCGAAAGTATGGATCCAAAATGTTATAACAGAGGAGCTCTAAGTACAGCAAGGACTTAGACAAGCAGATGGACTGGCCCCCATGCGTTTCAACAATGGGTGGTAAGGAAAACGTCAGTCCAGAGAAGTGCATCAATAGCTAGCTACACAGTCGGTACAATTACTTGCTGAGGTATCCACACATCGTAGAATGCAGCACCGCTGAACGTGGCACTGGTCCAGCTTGAATTATAAAAGTCCCCTATATGCGCTGAGGCTGATTACAAATGACCAGTTGCTCGATAGCCCACACCTGGAATGGCCAGCTTGAATCAATCCTTTCCATTGCCAGTAGAGAGTAAAGAGGCCAAAGAAGAAAGATGTTAGAACACCAACTGGCGTGATTACTGGGCACTACACCCTGAATTTCCATTTCTAGAGGTTCGAAAGCGGACGATAAAAGCTGTAGGTTCGATGCGAATAAGGTCGACTGCCCGGAACGTTCTCTATGACTCGCAAAAACTAGAACCAGAATCTCGTTCAGCGCCATCTTGCTATAACAGGCAATTCTAACAGAGAACCCGAGGCAGGCTGCTTTACTAGCGGCCGCGTCGTGCTATTCCATCGAATAATTTTGGCACTCGATGGTCGTTAACATTTATTTGTATATTATCGCCTAGAACTATACGACGTTAGCGAATGAACAGCTCTAATGTAAAACAATCTCTAACAATAACAAGCGCTTAAGCCCGGTTGAACCGATCAAAGCTCGGTTCCCATATCCAAGCCTCGGTTAAAACATCACATTTAAGTCTTTCAATAACTAAAGTACTAAACCTTAGGAATATCCGAATAGAATTACCGGTCAACAGTGTGTTTAAACCCTCACAACCCACTATTATATTAAAGATTATATTTTTCATTCATTCAGACAAAACACATCTCATTCGGCTGCGATCGGGATATAAGTCAGTGTTCTCAAGGACATTCTTTAATCGATCTATTACCAAAAGGACAAGATTGGACAAAAGACTTGAGCTACGATGAAGGATTAGAGCCAGTCTTCCATTTCGATGGATCATCTGGAGCCATTGTACCAGAAACTCTAATTCAAAGGCATGACTTTGCCTCACATCCATTTAGCATTGTCACAATGTTTAGGCACTTCAGTCCACCAACAGCTAACAAGCACGCCAAGGAGCATATTATTTGCAGTGCGGATGATCATAGTAAGTTTATCTTTAGAATATAAATAGTTTCTACTAAATAATATTCATTTTACACTTTTAGAAATGAATCGTCATCATATGGCGGTATTCGTCCGTAACTGCCGGTTAATTTTACTATTACGAAAGAACTTCAATGAAGGCGACTTAAACATATTTAGTCCAGCCGAGTGGCGTTGGAAGATACCTCAGGTTTGCGATAATGAATGGCATCATTATGTATTGAATGTTGATTTACCAAAAGTTGAATTGTACATTGATGGTGTGAAATTCGATTCATCCGGCGAAGATCGCCATAACAATCCCGAAGTTATAGACGATTGGCCATTGCATGCTGCGCACGGCGTTAATACAACACTAACAATTGGATCATGCTATCAAGGTTCTGAAAATCGCCTCAAGCATGGCTTTAACGGTGATATATCTGAGATAAAATTATCACTCAATGGTGTATTGTCTGCTGATGATGTTAAATGTGGAACAAATTGCGCTGAACATTTAATACCACCATCGGAAAAGTATTTAGAGTCTGAACAACAGGTCCAATCGAATTCGCAATTTAATGAAGTATACATTGAGGGTACAAATAAAAGTAATATCGAAACCCTGTTGCAAAAGATCCAATACATTAATACAAAACAAAATCCAACCATTGGTCGCCGTAATATCGAAGTGCGCACCACTTTGACATGTCCAAATCAAAATCCAATACGTCTACCAACCGTTGAAACATATATTATGGTCAATGAGCAGCCATCAACAGTACCAACAAAGGATTCTAATCCAGCTTCTGCTGCCGCCTCCGTTGTCGGTGGCAGTGTTGCTGGTGTTGTATCTGAAACACACAAGATCGATCAGAAAAATATTCCCGAAGAAGAAAAACCGAAAATTGTCATTAGCGGCAATCCAAATCACCTCGTCTCATATCCAGATATTAAAGATGGCGTTAGAATACTCGCTAATATTAATATAACTATTTATGCTGGCGGTGAGATACAGCAAAACTTGCAGACACTTGATTCGTGCAGTGTCAGCGTATTCCCAAGCTTAAATCCAGATCATGAGGAAATTGCATTGGATGGCGATGAATCTCTATCTTCAACACTTGATATTAAAACAAACATCAACAAAGACGGCGTCGAAATGATCGGCTACGATTCCACCGCCAATTATTTAGACGTATTGAAAGCATTAGTTTATACAAACAAAAAGCCAGCTTACTATCTCAATCGAGTATTTAAGCTATCTTGTTCACAAGTCAATTCAAGATTTAAGAGCGCTGAATACACGCTTACATTGACTGTTTTGCATCCAAAGCAAACAATTACAACAACAACAAACCCGAGCAATTCTCAACAGCATGGTAAGAATAACGCAATAGCATAAAGCAACGATTATCGTTCTGCTCGTTTTTATGTAACAATATATGCTCGTTTCTTTTAGATTCAAACATGTTTGCACACGCAATGATACATTCACACGATGTTCAAGAGCCCAAGTCCCATGTCCATGCCATTGTCCACAAAGGTTTATAGTTCAGCAATATTGTATATATATGCAGCTAATTAGCTAATGTTTTTATTATTTTAGCACAAAATTCTCATCCAACAATGTTGATCATTGTTATTTGTGTTTTTTTCGTGGTTTTACTCTGTGGGGTGTCGATTGCCCGTCTAAGAAACAGCAGCCATAAATATATGGAAAGACATCAACCGTGTCCGAAGGTAGGTCTATTGATTAATTGTTTATTGATTTTGGGGGGGGGTCGAAAAGTACTTAAATTTCATCACACACTTTCATCATTTATGTCTCACCAGCAATTTTGAAAAACTATCAATGTCACTACACTAGTCTACTTATGCAACATTCACGTCACAGTCGTCACGTTGCATGAATTACTGTTTTCATCATCGTCATCAGCAAAGATTTCGAAGTGTCACACCTTCATAGCCGCTTTAAAATTTACATAGAACAATTTGTAAATATTCGTCAGAATACTTGGAAAACCTTAAGAGATGCAAACCCCTCCTTCAGCTCACGGCCTTCAATTTACAAGCCCAACATCAGGTGCTTACTTTAAAGGCTCTACCCGGGATCCGGTTCTGGCCTCTCACAACAAATGTGTCGCTTACTGTCGAAGGAGTGCAGCACCACACTTGAAAACACTAGAGGTTGACCCGCTTCGAAGTCACATTCCGTCACATCCCGCTACAAAAGCAAAGCAACTCCAGAAGTGCACTATAATTGCACTTATCCCTGAGGTCCCTGCAGCTTTTCCCGATTCTGGTCAATTCGGCAGGTCGACCACCCTCCTCCTTTCACACTCTGGACTTGGTACCAGACGACGGCGGAGTTCACGACAACCTTACTTGTAAGGGACTACCCCAACATCCTCTCTCATAGGATAGTTACCAGTGGCCACCGCTAGGAGGTTATAATAATAATATAGTTTCCCTTCTAATACAGAAGGCGCAATTCTCAGCTGGGCTGAGAAACATTTACCACCCTGTGACGTCAGCAACATCGCTGCGCTTATGGAGAGAGCTTAGGTTTATTAATTTAAGCCGGTTCTCGTAAGATGGAAGAATAAGAGGGTTAACCCAAGGGAGGCGGCTGAGTGCAAATCGGACAAACTTCCTTTGAACCGATTCGACTCTTCCAATTTGGGAGGAGTAGTGAGGAGACCACACCTGGGAGGCATACTCGAGTAAGGACCTGACTAAAGATATGAACAAGTGCTTAGTGATGAGGGGATTGTTGAATTCCTTAGAACAACAGGTTATAATCGCACTTCCATCAGTCCGAAATAGTTGCACCACGTGCATGTTGTGCTACATGTTATTCCCCCTATTTCGCTGATAACTGACTACGACCCCATTATTTATTTAGATTTTTTCTCGGTAGAGGTAGAAAAGATTGGTAAGGCAAAATCAAGTGTCCACTAACCATCAGTTTTTGTTCTGAGTATTATCAGTCATTTACCCTAGTTTAACGAAGCTATTATGAGTACAGTCCACAATATATGCAATTACGACCGTATTTATTATCAGCCGAGAAGCTATAAAAGGTTGTTGTACTGCATTCTTTACTCTATGTGTGACACCCCAATAGCTGGATGTCGAACGCCCAAATTAACTTGTTTCCTCTGATAATATAAAATATATATTGGTCGTTGCAGACTAGTCGTAGGAGGCTAGAAGTTATATTTTTGTTCATTTATCATCATTTGCATTTCAGATTGCAACTGAGCAGCTGGACTGGGATGACTCAGCCCTTACTATCACAATAAATCCTATGCAAAATGACGTTGTTTCTGAAGAAAGCTCGGATTCTGAAAACTCAGATTCTGAAGATGATGAAGGTAACATAATCAATTTTATTTAGCACTAGTTTACAGAGATTTAAAGTAAGAAAAATCGAATCCTCGGCGGTAATTTTTATGTAAAGTCGTGCAGCAAATCTGTGAATGCATTTAAAAAATAATGAAACAGGGTAGAACAGTTCGAAAAGGTACGTAGTAGCCCAAAGGGACATGGAAAGTTATTAAGAAAGAAAAAATAGCAAAAGCTGCAGCAAATGCTATCGCAAAACTCAAAATCATATCAGCTTCCAGATCCAGATGTCGAAATGGTTGGGAAAAACTATGCCAAGTCTTATATTCTCTTAAACAAACAATCAGAAGCAGAAAGAAGCCAGAAGAGTGTTTACTAGACACAACACATAAAATGACGATAGACGAGGGTAGATCACAAGTAAGAATACGAGGAGAACGTAGAAGAATAAATAGTATTCTTTTAGTCGTACGGCTGAGTCGAAGATACTAATGGAGATAAGACGAACAGTTGACAGTCTTGAGGTATAAGTATACAGAAAGTGAGCATCTCCGAAGGAAGAACGATATCGGCTTATATGGTCAGATCGGCGAAGATAACCCAATCTTGAACAATCATTGAAGGCTACATTGATTTCAACCTCCTCGCCATGATGCCAATGAATGATACAAAGGTTAAGGAGGTGATAATTCAAAACCAAACAGACGACCACCTAAGGGCAGAATGAAAGCGTACAGGCGTATGTGGCGCACATGACGATATATTTTAGCTAGGGTATGAGAAACCTGATCATGGTCACCTAAATTATTTAACTCGTTATTGCCACGGTAAGTTCGTGTTCATGAGAATGATAGATGGAAGGAAAGTAGACACTTCTTGACTGATTGACTCCTATACATTGGAGTGTAATCGGATTTAAAGGTATTGAGCACAGATCATTGATAATTACGCTCAAGATCGGCATTAATAATATATACACAATTCTCTACCAATCTAATACGAGATACATACTTGTTATTGTCCAGGGCAGAAACAGTTGCTATCCAGCGGACACTGTTTTGTGCGACAGCTCTCAGCTACGTCCAGATCTCACAGTTGTTGCAACCTCTTCTAATAAAGTTCTCCTTCACGTTGTTCTCGGTCTTCCATATCGACGGATTTCTTGCAGGTTCCAGTGAAGGGGATGTTTGTCTAGATCTTCGTTTCCTGTCGCAAGGTGTGGGGAATCCAATTCCTCTTCCTTCGTCTGATTTGGTTGTGGCGCCCTATAAGTATAAGAGATAAAAGTATTAATAAATTTGGACATGCATGCATATGCAGTTTGCAATTTATCACAACACTGAGTCAATTATGTACATGCTGAAAAGCAACGGCCCTAGAATGGATCTTTGTGGAATTCCGCGGGTGATTGGTAAAGGATCCGAAATTGAATCTTCTAGCCATACTTTCTGAGATTGATTATATATAAGTATTCTCGGATTTATTATGTGAACTATACCAACCAAAAATAGATTAAGGGATTTGTGTTGCGTGTTAGGTCTTACAGAAAGATACCAAAAAAAGCACTGAATCTACTACCAGATGGTGAAAGACCAGTTGGCAAACCATGGTCAAGGTGGGAAGGCAATCTCAGGCAGATGCAGCAAAACTGCTCAATATAAAAAACTGGAATCAAGCTCGTCTGAAGGAAAAAGCTGATATAGGCCAAGGCTCGAATCGAGCTCTAGAGCCATTGAAGAAGAAGAAGTTAAGTTAAACCTTACAACAACTTTTACACAGAGCATGCGCATCTTGATAACTATGATACTTTTTGCATTCAGAGCGTGCGCGCGATTTTACGTAAAATTAATATATAAAATTTTGCAGATAACAATTTCTGTAAATTAGTGTGTCATTTTCATCTCGTATACTTCTTTATTATATATAAAATATAAATTATTTTTTAGTTGTAAACGGTAAGTACAAAAACGTCAGTCAGCTGGAATGGGACAATTCCACAATGTAAATATTTTATCAATAAAGAAGAAAAATAATGAAGAAATAAAAAAAAACCTTAAAAGTAAGTTTTTCATTTATAAATAAATATATATATTTTTTTTTAGATTTCCATTACTATTAGAATCTTTTTTTTTATTTGTTTTTTGATTGTTAAGTATTTTTTAAATGTTATATTAAAAAATTACCGAAACTATATTTTCCATTTAAATAAAAAAAAGCAAAACAAAAAGAAGAAGAATTTTGATTATATTATTATTATTATTAATTATTAATTAATATAATAATAAATGACCGCGCGCGAGTATATAAATTCTTTTTGTTTTTTTATAAATTATATTTTTTCATGACAACTAAAAAATGCAAGAGTTATTGTCTGCCATTATTATTTAATTAAAAAAGAATATAAAACAATAAAGAAAAAATTCTCGAAAAGAAATATTTTATTTTCCTTTTAAATATTTAACGCAAAAGTAAAAGAAAGAACAAAAAAAAAAGAATAAACTAATTTGTAAGATATACTCGTATATACATACACAGTGGGACAGTTTTTATTATTAATAAAAAAGAAAACTAAAAATGAAAAAATATAATACTTAAAAAGTATGTAATATTAAAAATAAAAATAAGATGAAAGGGAAAACTTAAAAAAAAACATACGTGATTGTCAGAGTAATAAATTAGAAAACTAAAAAAATAATAACAAATTACACATACGCTAAAAAAACATGGAAAATATCAATGAAAGAAATATATATATGTATAATATACACTCCGCGACAACTGTTTGACCTCACCCAAACTTTTTCCACAGTTTTTGAAAATTGGTTTATTCCAGAGAAATCTGGGTTTATTATATGTGTGTTGACCTGAACAATTGGTAAAATTTTGCCGAAATAAAAATATAGTTACATTACACTGAGATATTTCTAGAAATTTTTTTTTCTAAATTTGGCCCATATGTACTGCGACAAATGTTTAACCTCATATGCAAATTCAGGTGTAAAATAATGAAAGAAGCAGGTAATTTTAAAAAACAAATGTGAGAATGGTTTCTAAGTGTTATATAATATTTATTATTCAATAATCTGTATTTCCACCATTTCGGTTTCTTCTTAGGAATCATATAAATTGTGTAGTAAATATGTCGGTACTTCGTTCTAGGCATTTTTAATGGCTGTTATTAGCTCATCCGTGGTACTATACTGCTGACCATTTGAAAAAGCCATCCCCACAAGTTTTCAATAATATTAAGGTCCGGTGACAAAGAAACCAATCCAAAACTTCAATATTTTCGTCCCGAAACCAACAAGTTCTGACCACTCTGGCTGTGTGAATTGCTGCGTAGTCATGTTGAAAAATCCATCTACCAACTTCCATTACTTCCTGTATTTTAGATTTAGTCGCAGAAAGCAGGTCTTTGTACTTTTCTGCACAGTTTGTCTGCCAGTAAGGACCACCAAGTCTACAGGACCATAGTAAGATATAGCCCCCCATGTCATTACACCTCCTATTCGGCTATGTCTTCTCGCTAAAAATATCTGATCCTTCTGAAAGTCGTGGAAATAATAGCAAAAACCATCTGGACTATCCAATGAAAAACGTTTTTCATCAGAAAAGATTCAGTGGTCCAAAACATGTGGTTTTATGCAAATCGAAGCCGATTTTATTTATGGCGCTGAGTTAGCATGGGCTTCTTTTTCTCAATCGTCGACGTTGAAACAGTGGAGAGGATTTTATTACTCTCTGTTATTTAACTTTATTGTTATTTCGGAAAAAGTTTACGAATTTTGTTCAGGTCCAATTCATATAATAAACCCAGATTTCTGGAATTAACCAATTTAGAAAAAAAAAAACGAAAAAATTTGGGTGAGGCTAAACAATTGTCGCGGAGTGTATATATTACACCTACACTGATAAAACAAAAAAATGAAAAAATTGTGTCGATAGTAAACTTGTTGATAGTACTCGTATATTAAAAAAAAATAAAAAAATAAAAATAAATAAAAAAATGTAAAGAATGTATTTAACCAGACACCAAAAAAAAGAAAAATAATAAAAAAATATCGTTCAAATTGAAAAAATGCAAAATTGTATATTTTTATTAAATTTAAATATGTTAAATTTTCCTTTCATATTTTTTGTTTTGATACGTATAAATTTCTATCATATATGTATGTAATTGTTTATAAATAAAATAAAATGAGTGGCCATTTAAATAAATAAAAATAAAAAACAAAAATGAAATATGCTTAAAAAAAATATTTTCTAAGTTGAAATATGACTTTTGTTTTTTATGCAAAGAAATTCAACTTTCCATTTTAAAGTTAATTTAAAAAAAAAACCCGATCAATAAAATACAATACAATATTCATAATGCATAATATTTTACACACTTTCTATCACAAAAAACACACACACGTAAATAAAAATGAAAAACAATAAATACAACAAAAATGTAAAAGCAATAAAGAGATGAAAAATAAAATAAAATAAAGAATAAAAATAATTTTTTTACATATACATAAATATGTGCAGCTAAGGTCCACTAAAAAATAGTTAGAACATATAATTAGTAAGAGAATTTATTTTTGCAAGCTATTTAAAAACAAAAGGAAAAAACATAAAACATAAACATAAAACGAGATCGAAATAACTGCAAATTAATAAAAAAATAGAGAGCAACAAAAAGAAAATGAATAAAAAAATTAAAAAAAATACTAAGTAACAAAATCGTAATATGTTTATAATTTATTTCTAATAATTTTTTAATTTTAAGAGTTGGTTGTAAATTTAACTTTTTTTAATATAATAAATTTTAGCTGCTAAAAAAACTAAAAGAAAGATATAAATATATAAAAACAACACTGTCAGGTTTAAAGATAAATTATACTATTTTATTATATCTTATTCAATAGCTGCAAACATTTGAACCATTATTTAATAAATAAAAAGCAATAAATATTGTTAAAACAAAACTCTCACACTCTCAACCACACATTTAAATGGTATCTTGGAATTTTAATTATTATTAATTATTAATGAAACTCAACAAGAACGAAAATCTTATATTGTTTGCTGTGATTTTTTTGGATGTATTAAGTATATTTTTTCGTTAAATGTTACAAATTAATTAATGTAATTTTTGTTTCTCTTATTTTCTCATTTTTCTTTTCAAATTGTGTCAAAGTTTTCTTTTGATTAAGTTTCTCTTTTTTTTTGATTAAATATGTTTCAAAGAAAAGGTATCGCGCGACTTAACTTTATGCAAATGGTGGGTGGGGTCAGTCTGTCCACTATAGGTAAGTATAATCAATAATAAAAATTGATGAAACGATTAAAAGTTAAAGAAAACTTTGCTTGCTGGTGTAAAGCTTCGATTGATTTAGGCCCCTGTGCTGAAAGTCGAGTCGTCACGTGACGTTCAGTCGAATCACGACTTTCAGTATGGGGGGTCTAAACTCAAATTAGTATTTCCACTCTAGGCCCCTATGCTGAAAGTCGTAATTCGACTGATAGGTCACTTTCTTCAGCTCGTGTCACGAAACTCGACTCGACGTTCAGCATAGGGGTCTTATAGTTATGGAATTACATTCGTAACATTAAAATATATTTTACACTATATCAAAATGAAAGAACTAGAAAAATGGTATGTATCGCGAGCTACTAGACTAGGCCAAAGTTAAGTGCGGACGTTTGCTGCTCTATGAGAAAAAACGTTTTCGCACAAAACAAAAAAAAGCTGAAACTATCACCCAAAATCCGGTAGCAGGTTCAAGAAATACGACGGCTCGACTGGAGTCATGTGTCGTGACAAGTCGTTTGAGCTGAAATGACGATTCAATCGAATTACAACATCCAGCACAGGGGCCTAGAGCAGAGGTGGCGGCACAGAAGTCGTATCGACTCATTTGTTATGAGTTTCAAATGGAACAATTCAATGGAAAACTCGAAACAGATGACTTGAAACGACTTCTGTGCTACCACCCCAGAAATGCTAAGTTGAGTTTAGGCCCCTGTGATAAAAGCCGCAATTCGATTGGTCATTTTCTTCAGCTGAAACGACACACGGGGACCAGGGAGTGGGGTGAAAATCATACATCGGACCAGCAGCACGGAATATGTGCGGCCGTCTATCTAAGCCTTCCATGCCTACGACAGAACACAGTTGAGGTTCGCATCCAAAGAGCAATGTCAGATTCCTACTGACTAAAGTCACCAATCCTTTTGCTTCAAATCCAGACCGGTATGGACCGTAAAGGCATTACTTCAGCCTGGCGTCATCAGCATGACTTAAAAGGAGACCCCTCGGAAGTGGCCTAGCCATCTAACGATCGTAACAGTCTAGCGCTAGCCATCTAACAATCTAGTTGCTATCTCTCCTTGCAATTCTTTGCCTTCCTATGTTTCTTTGGGCGACGTATAGCTTCCACCATTAAGCGGCACTTCGACCATTCTCCACAAATCCTTCAACCTCATCATCTGATGCGGTGTTAGCTGCAGCTCAGCGACTGTTTCTGGCACACAAACCTCGGGCACTTAAAACGTACATGAAACTCTACAATCCCCATGCCCACTCAGGAACTGCGTGAGGTAGTAACTGGTGCCATGCTCTCTTATAACCCTTGATAAGAGTCTATCGGCCCTTAGTAGACTCCTCTTACTCCACTCACTCCGCCGCCATGCTGTAAAGGACTGGCTAAGTGCCAGAGTCCGTCGCACTTCCTTGGACCCACATATTCCGGGTCGTACAAGCCCTTGCCTCCAATGGGGACTTTACTATCTTTACGATTTTATTTTTCTCCTATTGTCCGTTAGGTGCAATAAAGCTTGGATTGGTCTGAGGTTCCCTATATTCCGCAGGGTACGACGCGACGATGCGATGTGATGATTTTCCGCCGTATTCGACAAGTGCATCACTACCAAATACGTTGTTTCAATCGACTTCTTCATACTTGAAATTTTGTTTGAAGAGGTCGATGGAAACAACTTACGTGCTACCACTCCTGATCTTGTCTGGTCTCCTCATTGAAGTCCAGATGGGTCGGAGTTTATGTTTGAATGAGTAGCTAGATAATCTAGGAACATTGTTAGATTGTGTAAAACTGACATACTGACAGCAACCATTGCGAGTAGAAGTTAATCAATTCAAACTTAAAACAAAAGTTAAAATCCTTTGGTCACAACTCTTCTACAGCGTTTTATATATATTGTTGCACTGCTGGGAGAGTACGCTTGACCTAAGTTAGGGATTTTGCCTTGAACTTTAAAAAATTCGTTTGTAGTTTTGTTTAAGTTGAATTCGCTTCACATTTATTTTCGTTCGTTTGTATGCTTTGAACAAGAACGGTGTAAATAAACGATATTTTTGTTTGCAACACACACATCAAGCACGAAGTAAATTGAAGAAATCTTAAATTTATATTAAATCAGTATTTTATGTTTCGCTAACAACACACACAAGACAAAGGCCCCTGTGCTGAAAGTCGAGTCGTCACGACACGACAAGTCGTTTGAGTTGAAAAACAGTGACGTTTCAGTCGAACTACGACTTTCACCACAGGGGCCTAGAGTCGGAATGCTAAGCTGAGTTTAGATCCTGTATTGAAAGTCGTGATTCAACTGAAACATCACTTTCTTCAACTCAAACGACTTGTCGTGTCGTGACGACTCGACTTTCAGCACAGGGGCCAAATAATTTGTACAGAGCACACACGCAATTGTAGAAATATTATTATTATTTTTATAATTTGGTTGTGTAAATGTGTAAATCTCTGTATTCAGAATTTCAAAAGAAAACTTAAGAATGTTGCAACAAGATGTGTTTGGTAATAAAATAAACAAAAAGAATAAAATAACACATACTCATAGACAACACACACACAAGTTTCCTTATTGTTTGTGTTTTCTTCTTCGAAATAAATAAAAAAATATATATATCTAAATATATATATTTAAAGAAAATATGGAAAACAATTGGTGAACACGCGCGTATATATTACATACACTTGCATACATAGAATACAGAAAAATCGTAAGATTATAGTAATTATTGTGTAAAAAGAATTATAACCAAGAAAAATGTCTTACATTCAAGAGAAAAAAATCTAATTCTAAGGTAAAATATAAAGTAAGGCAACAGTTTTAAGAGTTAACTCAAGAAGAATAAAAAAATATGATTAAAAAAAAGAAAGAGGCGTGAAGCTAGAGTAAATAAATAATATTAAAAATAAATAAATAACGTCCCAATATGCTGGACTGCAATTTTTGTAATAAAAGGTAAATTATAAAATGAAAAAAAAACTATGATTCCGTCAGGTACATTATATCAAATATTTAAATAAAGAGAAAAAAAGAAAACAAATTATAAAATGAAAAAAAGAAAAAAACAAATAAGGGGTTTGTTTTGTGCATTAATAAGTAATAAACAAGAAATCTTCTCTTGTGCATTATAATTAATTATTGCTATTTATTTTCATTATTGTTAAAAATGACAAAAAAACACCAGTCGCGAAGCAGTATGAAAAGTATGATATAAAAAATAATTTATAATTTAGAAAAAAACAAACAATGCAAATTATTTCCTTTTTTTGTTTATATTTTTGTTTTTATTTCAAGAATTTTATTTGTTATGCTTTGAAGAAGAAGGAAAAAACAATAATTTTCTATAGTAAAAATATTTTTATATGAAGATATAAAAAGTATAGAATTTCTCGATAATGTATAAAAATGTTTTAATTTGATCGCTTCTGTTTTTTTGGTTTGCTGGAAATAGTATCAAAAGTACTAAACGCAAAATTTATATATATACATATATAAAACCAAAATTAAAACTATTTTCCAATTTTTTTTAATGGAATCGTGGAATCCTTAACTTATTTTATACACATCCAGTGTAAATGCGCCATACAAGTTTGTTTGTTCAAATAGTTTTTTCTTGCCAATAACTAAATTAATGTAAATTAAAATCAATAAAATATACAGGGTCTGTGGTATTCTGTTCAAAGATAAACCCTACACAAAGTACAGAGAACACAAAACTAACGCCGAATGCAGGCTTCACGGATAGTAAACAAACAAGACAAATGTCACTTCAACCCAATTTCAACTCAACCTGCGTATTTGAGGTAAAATATCAACTCGATCCAGGTAGGAGAGCTGAGTTGGGTTGAGTGGACCCAGTTTCAACTCGACATCCATTTATGACTGGGTTGAACCTGGGTTGAATCTGGGTTGAACCTGAGTTGAACCTAGTCATAAACGGGGTACATATTCGTTTTCTGCTTTGTGTGGCTCTGACGGTCCACCCCACTACAGCCTATTATTGACCTTGGCTTCCTCCAGCATTTCTCTCGATATGCCGTTCGGTTTCTGACTAATGCCCTCCAATTGCGTACGCCTAGCCTTTGAAGTACAAAGGTACTAAGTGTTTACTTCGTTGATGAGTAATCCCATACTTTTTGCAGCTGTTTCCAGTTTGACGAAGGCTTCTTATGATGGTGCATCCACACTATGCGGACTTAGGTCATACGCGCTTTTGCCTCTTTTTTCATATAGAGTTTAATGCCTTTTTTTGCGATATTTTTAATGGCAAAGGCAGTACAGCCAAACTGCGCGGACCAAAGGCTGTGCTTAAAAAGGTACATTGTACGTCTACACAATACGGGCTTTTCAAAAGCGCGTATGATTTTTCAAACAAAAATTGATTTGTTTTCTCAATTTGCTCACGATTCAGAACTCATGCGCGCTTTTGTCAGAGGCCGTACGGCGAAAAGCGCGTAGGATCTAAGTCCGCGTAGTGTGGACGGCCCATTACACACTTGCAAAAGACCAATCTATTAGAGCATCATCACTGTAAGCCATTGTCTGTGTTAACTTGTTAAAGATGGATCCCTGTCGTGGTTTCTACCCCACCTTCTCCAACACTATGTAAAATAGGAGACATGCCAGCGCTTCACTCTGTCTCAGGCCTCTCCTGGTGATGTGAATCTTCGTATTACCTCGATTGTAGCTTTTGTTACTTCAACTAGGTGTTTTGTAGAAGCACTCCATAGCTTTAAATAGCTCCTCACGCTTGACACTGTCATATGCTTGCTTGAAGTCTACAAACAAGACGTGAATATTGATGTTGAATTCCCATGATTTTTCCAAAATTCTTCTTAAAGTGGAGATATGGTTTTGTAGTAGACCTATACCTGGTCGAAAGCTACCTAGTACGCCTTCTGCGATGGGTAGAAGTTTTTTGTACAAAATAGCGGACAGTATTTTATACGCTAAGTTGAGAAGGGTTATATACCCCTATAGTTCTCACATACGAAAGCCCCTTTGTACTGTCCGACAATCTATATTTTTTCATGTCGAACAGCAGCTCTAGTCGGCAGATAGAGAGAAGAGATAGATAGAGTGAGAGTGAAGGAAGGATATGTTCTGAATCGAAAGTTATAAGCGATCCGCCATAATCCGTTATAGAAAGTCGTCGATCCTTGCTTCATTTGTTGAAGTTGACGGTTTTCCTGAGCACTAATCATCTATCACTTCGCGTTTGCCATACATAAATCTATTTATCAATTCGGCGTGCGACTTGCCTTTGATTTGTTTCTTCTATTTAGGTGAGATTGGGTCCAAAAGTACCGCGGCTAATTCGCTTCGTCTATTGTAACCATAACCTTGTATATGATACTTGTACACCAAATCGCGTGGCTTGTCACTGCTCTTCGCAGGGGCATTCGGAGAGAACATGCAGGACAGACTCATCCTCCTCAAGTCAAGCCCTGTAGGTGAGGTCATCTGCCTTTCCTATCCTACATAAGTGATAATTCGAGGCGCAGTATCTGATAATCAAGCCAACAAGTGTCCTGACATTCTTCCTAGCACATCCCAATTTCTTGCTCCCCTTAAGAGACGACACATGAAGTAGTAGCTTATAATTGGCACGGATCTACAGCGTCCCAATAGCTGGTTTCGGACCGATGATACAATGTCAAAACCCTGCCCAGCTAGGACATTCCTCTTTTTAATGCCTTTGAAGCCGCGATGACCCGGAACTTAAACAAGAAGAACCTGATTGAGAACACCCAAATCACCAATGGATTGGTAGTTCAAGTCAAATCTTAACTTGGCCTAAGGGACCTTATCGTTTTGGTTGCGTTGGGCTATCAGAAAAGATAAAGATCCGTTTGTATTTGGGCTAAGCTGCAGAAAGGTTCCGTCCAGCACAAGTATTAGATTTGTCCCTAATCTGGCTAGGCCATCGGCAATTTCATTTCGATAGTGTTAAGATTGGGAATAATAATGTACCGGAAAAGTTACATAATATGTATGTACCCAAAAAATCTGTGATCACAATCAATATTAACAATACTTTGTTCATACAATAACCAGTAACGAACTTTTATAATCAATAATACATTATGTAATTTTTTACTGAACATATATGCCGCAGTCTGGAGAAGGTTTGCTCTTTTAATTTAATGATATTTTATAGTTTGTAGAATGTTTATGCCATATGCCATTAAACAATATATGTACCTCGATTCCTTTCAAAAAAAATTGTTAATAATATAATATTTAAAAATATATATATATTATTATTTTAGTTCTTACATACGCATCCATAGAAAATAGGTACTAGGCACATCACTAAGTCAATTTATTTCCTAAAATAGATAGATTTGTTACACACAACAACACCAATATACAATATACCAAACGCTTTCTAAAATAGCTTAAAAATCATAATATAAAGTGCGTAAAACTAGAAAATACAAAAAGAAAATTAAGAATGTAAGGAAGAAAATGGAGAATTAATAAAAGAGAGTAATGAATAAGAAAACTAATAATATAAATAAAAAAAGGGGGCGATATCTCGAGTTCTGCTATTGAATCAAGAAAAGTATTTTTTTTGTGCTGTTTCTGTTTTTTAAAAAAGTTTTATTTTTAAGAAACGTAAAAATTCCAAAAAAGAAAAGAAAAAAACAAAAAAAGAAGCAGGAAAAACGTCTTCATTTATATTATACACACACACTTAAATGTCAACTTCCCTTGTAGGCACAAATTTATTGACACAAAAAAAATAATGTAGTGAAATATGAAAAACAAAAAAAATGTCAACATTATTTATATATTGATGAAAAATAAATAAAAAATAAACGAACTCCAATATTTATTATATATAATTACGAGAGAGAATAGATATTGAAAGGATATATTATAGGAGAAATAAAAAAAATGAAAAAGAAAGCATTGAGCTAACAATTTTATGTGATTGAGATAAATAAGATGCATAAGCTTATCTGGACATGACGATCAAAAAATGGAACGTAATTTCGAATAAAAGAATATGGAAAAAAGTCTAGCCTAGTGAGTTTTCTTTTCCTTTAACAATATATAAATATAATGTTCATGGTTTATCTATTTTTAGGGTGGTATTATCAACTGTCAACTGCTCTAGCAATAACTATCTCGTTAATATTTGGCACGTACCAAGTTAGTTGATAATTCCGAACTTGCAACTACTGAAAGGGCATGAGCAATAGAAATGCATTGCAACTTTTTTTAGGTAATTGTTTGGTGCATCAGAAACGAAAGAAGAAACAACAAGGTTAATAATGTGTTTCTCTGATAAAAATGGTATTGCGCAGGACCTGTTGGCGCACATCTTCGATCTGTTTGAAATAGATTGTTCAATATGACCATGAGGCTTTCAATGGGTGAAAATATAAGACTGAAAACAGACTGAAAAGTCGGAATACGAATGGAAACTAGACTGAGATAGTAAACAAGAAACGGCATGAGATTGTATAAGAAATCCATTAGGGCCACAAAGAGACAGGCCATGGAAGGAACTTTGTCATTATATAGAGGTAAATCGGTGAATCTGTTATCCTTAGCAAGCAGCTCTTCCAACCGGGGAAAGGGTACGTTGGCCTTCGTAGCGGGGTACGTGGGTCGAGTTCTCTGGGAAACCCCTGGAACTTCTGAATACCCATTACCTCGGCTCCACGGAAGCGGTTCAAGTGTAGAGCCTTATTTATTTTTTTGTATAGAAAAAATGAGCTTAGGAATCACCCTTTGTACTACCAATCTGTAATGTTGTTCAAGTCATGGTACAATAGCTAGTAGTAAGCTTGGTTTGACTAGAGATTGCGGCGATCAAAAGTAGGGGTGCATCTAGTTTTCTAGAAAGGGAGAAGCTCGCAGGTTTATTGTTAATGCCAGCAAGACAAGTAATTAGAAAAGAAGCAGGGTATTTCTGTGAGAACGATTGGAACTCCCTTAAAATTATTGAGATCAATTCCATGAAACGTATGAAAACCTAAAGTCTGAAACAGAAGCTAATCCGCTCCATTCTCGTTTTTCTCTGCCAGCTGGGGGGGGGGGGGGGGGGAGATCCCATTTATTCCATCGGATTATCGAGATAATGGGCATTTTGCAGCCCTCCCTGAGGAGACTACACAAAATAGCAAAATTCCCGAACCCTAAGTAATTTTTTGGTAACTCACCTTTTGGTAAATGCAATCTAGGTAGTGTGTAGAAATATATATATCCTTACAAAGTTCCCCATAAGCCAAGTGACTAAATATTTCACTCGCGAATCACAATTACACTATGATCACTATATTTTTTGTATTCTTGATAGTTGATTGAAAATTGTTTATGTTATTAATATATTGTTGAGTGCAGGTTAAGAGTCTGTTAGTTCATGTCACTTGGCTTAGGGCTGCTTGCTGTAGGTTTTCTTCGGTCGCTTTATCTAATCTAGTCGCGTATTTATTTCCCGAGCTCGACTCAAACTATACGAACAACTCCCGTACAGGAAAGAGTATCCCGGTACCGTACACGACGGTCTAGCACGAAATACAGCGTGTCAAATTTCATTTTCTATAAGCTAAAATTAATCCGCCAATCGAAAAGATTCAAACCCGAAACAAATTTTGGTCAATTGTAGATTGTTGATTGAAGCTGTTGATTGTAGACTGTTGATTGTAGATTCTTGAATGATGGGGGGTATTGGACGGGAAAGGAAGTAGCTTGAAGAAAATCTGAAAGCGGAATCATAACAAAAAGCAAAAAATATAATATATAAAAAAATAATGCCTAATCGGGTCGTTTTGTTTTGCCACTTTAATTTCTTCATTTTGTTGATGCTTTTTTACGTTTTTACCTTTGGTTCTTTAATACATTGTTTAAATTGTTGTTCGTTTTCTATTTTATAGTTTAATTTAGCAAAGATAATGTTAAGTAGTTAAGTAAATTTTACGTAAAAAAGTAAAAAGGGTGGGTAGACACACAAATCCTAAAAATCGAATCTAAAAACAACGACGAAAGTGATATGGATCTATAATTAACCTCAATAAATAAGCTAAGCCCTAGGTAATACAAGAGAAGACACAAAAAGATGAGCCAATATTTTTCAAGGGAGGGTCTGAGTGTGCCATAAACAGAGTAAAACAATTCGCTTTAAACTGTTTAATATTGGCTAGTGTTATTTAAGTCACTTAAAAATTAAGGCGGGCTCCCAATGCATCCGCTTCACTCCGATCCGCTAAGCTGTCAAAGTTAAAATTCCAAGTTCACTTCAATGGCAGTTCGGAAAGATGGTTGCAATGGTACATACGGATCGGAACGGAGCAGATGCATTGGGATACCGGCTTCAGAGCTAATCTACCTAAAATGTGTTGTGCTAATTCTAATTATTGTTTCGTTGTTATTTATTTTCCCTATTTTTTCGTTCTTAATTCTCTTTCAGTTGATGAATATAGCTATTTTCCAATTATTTCCATTTTAGTTAGTACACAGCTGCTTGATTCTCTAGTTCATTTCTTTTTCTTCCACTGATTCTCCACCACTTTCATTTTCTTAAGTTATAAATCTAATACCTAATGTCAAAGGGCGAAAATAACAAGTAAATACATCTAGCGTAGCTCCACATATCGTTTCGCTAGGCATTCGAAGCAAGCGCCGCTTCAGGCTACACCCTCAATGTGGCCGAAAGTCCATAAGCTGACACTGCCTGGACCCATTCAATACCTAATAAAAATATTGAATGTGCGGTTCGTCCCATGATCGGGGAAGAATAGCATCGGTTCATTGAAAGTGTTGCCTGTAGCAAATTAGTTTTCTCAATTTGAACAGACAAATTTCCATGAATAAACCTACTTAAATATCTAGAAGATCGCCCAGTGACATCCTAACAAGATTGACACTTCATAAAGACGACCCTTCGCTAGTTTGATTTCCCCGTTTCTGTGCCAGCTCACAGTTGGCTAGCCCACAACCCTACCACAGTTGCCTGTGTCCCCACAAATTTGATCTGTTAGTGCGAGGTAGACGATATGTCAGCATCAATCTTATCTAAACTAATAAGCCTTGCATAAGAAAAGGTGTCCGCTCCCGAAGGGGACTCCGATCCTATGACTTCACTTCGGCCCCTAGCACTCACAGTTGCCTGCAAGTTGCGAACCAGGCTGAACTCCACTAAGCTCGACCCCTCACAAACGAGTCAAAGCCCCGGGACAATGAAACGATGGTGTGACCATCCAGTATCAGGCAGATAAGTGACACCCGAATATCGCGCCACTCGATAAACAGATGGCAGCTTTCATACCCACTAAAGAGATTGCTAAAAATCGGGGGAGACCCGTGACTTGAGCCGCCTGGCAACTGCAGCTAAGCAGCTGTCCGCTAATGTTGGCCAAAGCTACTACTACCCTGGAAGAAATGTTTATATAGCTTACTTGCTAAAAACGATAAGTCCTGAATCTAAGCTAAACTATTATATGATGCAAAAAACTTAAATCTATGCTCGCGATCTAAATGTCTATGGGTGTAGAAATAATGGTACTCACCGCCTTTCCCAAATCCAATACCCCTGTCGAAGACCTACACTCAAACACAAACACTAGCACTTTTTTTCACTATCACACATCTGTAAAAAAGAAAGAAAAAACAGTTAGTTATTGGAGAATCTAAATCAGTTTGAAGAAGGTGTCAAACTATAAAAAAGAGGGTACTTACCACCAAAATATTTTTTCAGAAAATTTGCTTTAAATTTCCAGATACTCCAAAGGTCCTCCTCTCCACGATGTTGAAAGCTGCTGACCGGTCTAGCAGTGTTGTGTTGATTTCCAAACAGTGTTTATTTCCAAACGCAGTGTTGATATCCAAACGCAGTGTTGATATCCAAACGCAGTGTTGATATCCAAACGCAGTGTTGATTTCCAAACGATGTGTTGATTTCCAAACGATGTGTTGATTTCCAAACGATGTGCAGTGTTGATTTCCAAAGGACATCAAACAGAGTGGTAGTTTAATCTACTGCAAATACATAAAAACATTGTTTAATATTTCTCCACTTTCAGTCGCTATATGGTTAAAGATATAAATATGTAAGTAAAATTGTATTCAAAGGTATCATATGCTAACAGTATCAACCTGCCACCCTCTACCCCTATTTCCAGCAAAGTAACTTACGGTAGACGATTTAGTCACCTTATCAGATGCTGCTGGAAATTCCTCCAGAATCACATTGTCTTTGCAACTGTCTTATCCACCGAGAATTGTACATAGTTCCCGTAAGAAAGTAAATTTTTAAAAACCCTGACTAAAGAAATAAAGACCTTTTTAGAGCCCCATAAGCTACAAATATAGATATGTGGTCGCGACTTCGATATTTATTAAAACTAAACCCCAGCTTTCAACATGTCTTTGTCCGCAGTAAGATTATATTGAAAGCTTACCCGAGCCTGAGAAAGATTCCACTATCTCATAAAAGTGCCTTCGAAGAAGGAATCGTTCCTAGACAAATTGGGGATTTAATTTGAAGTGCACTAATTTTAGCGAGATCTCCTTAACATGTCTAGGACAATAATTACCACAATGATTATATACTAATATACTTTACTCTGTAATCAATGTATATAAATTCCCAACAAGAATACGTTTAATTGTTATGCAGTTCATGAAAGCATGCCTACGAAGTCCCCATCAAATGGGGCACAACGGTGGGGATTGGGCAGGAACCCATTAATTTAAAAACTAACACGAAAATATGAAATCTTCTCCTTTAATGTATGTAATAATAAATCCCCGGTAATATTTAATTAGAAAACATTTAAATAATGTAAGAAATAATATGAATATACAAGGAAAAACTCACAATTAAAATTAATTTCCTTCTTCACGCAAAATGGCGTCACATTTGCATATCTAGTAGTAGCATTTTATTTTCATCGTTTCACCTCATTTAACACCTCGTTCACTTGAATTTTTCTACCGAATTCTAAAGAAAAATTATTATTTCACTAATAATCACTATTAATTTATATTAACTCACAGTTTTTTATTAATTAAAGCAGAATTCCAGCTCCACGAAAAACGAAGTTGAACAAGATAATTCCTGTCCATGTTCAAAAATATGACAGTTCGTTCAGTAACGGGTTTTTTCGTTATTTTTGGTAGTCTCATTTATAAAAAATTATTGTTTTCTCACCTGTAACGACATATGAAATAGATTTAATTGAAATAATGATATTTTATTAATGGGGTGGCATTTATTTAATTATTGTAGAGCTTTAGTGAAAATTTGAGGATTTTAAAAATAAACTAAAAAAGTAAATTACGTGAGAATTCGATGTATTGTATACATGAACCTTTAAAATTTCAGATTGTTGTCTTTGATTAAAGAAGATTGATTTGGTTAGCTAATATCTGCACCCAATACAAGATCGCATTGTTATGACTCAAAGTTTAAATTAATTTTATTTATAGTTTCTGGGTAGTTTATATTTGCTGGCTTTATGGAAACAATATGGGTCGCTATGGCTATATGGACCAGTAAACCTGGTGAGGGCCAAGGCTGGAGCGGGATTGGAGAGCCCAGAGACAGGGTTGCAGAAGGAATCTTCATGGCAGTGGTACGGTGTTCAGCGATACCCTGCTCAACAAGCCACTAGGCACTGCTGATCATGCGTAAGCGATCTAGCCTACAAATATGAGGTATTCGGGTATAGCCGCGGTACTGGTAAAGGGTTGGTGAGTTTAGTCAGTGCGAATCTGACTCTACCGTCTGGGTGTGAACCCCCAACGGTGTCTGCCCTCAAGCCCCTTGTGATTAAATCATGGACTAATTTTGACGAGTGCCGTATCGTTGGAAAGAACTCGCCCTTCTTAATCCATATATAGTATGTATGTCCAGCTTTTCCGGATATTTCACCGTATTCTTGCTTTTGCCTATTTTAAGGGCCCAATACGCGAGCGCTCCATTCGACCACGCCACGCCAAAACGACAATATGAAATTTCGATTGCATACAAATTGTTGTTGTTTAGACATGGCTGGTCGGATGGGGCACTCCTATATAGGGCCCTGTAGCCCTTTCTTTTTTATGGTCTCCCCAGGGAGGAGCTGCAAAATGTCCATTATCTCGGGAAATACTGGTCAGCTCGAGGTGAAGTTTAGCTTACAGACTGTCGGAAGGTTCCTAACCATTTTGCATCCAAAAAAGGGACCCTCGAGAAATCCCAAAATCACAAAAAATGCAAAGAGGTGCTATGAGAAGCGGGCTGATAAGTGGAGAAGAAATATAGAAAAGGAGAAGACATATAGAAAAAGCAATATCCGGGGGGTGGTAGAGGGAACTTCTGATAACATAATATCGAAAATTAATTTAAGCGCAGGTTTTAATGTCTAGATCTCCTCTAGGAAGGGATATGAGAAATCTTCCAGCCTAACTAGAGCTGTATGAAGTGTTGTTACTCTTCAAAAATACTTCCATAAAGGCAACCGAACATTTCTTTGCTGTTATCTAGCTCTTGCACCGTGCATTTGGAAACCTTTTTTTACAGAACTTGGAAGGGATTTCGAAGCTCAAAGCTCGAGATTGCTCTAAACTGCTACTATATAAGATGATGGTCTTACCCGGTACTCATATACGCATCCGAGACGTGGGTACTTAGCAAATAGCACTCTAACTCTGGCCCCTTATGTGAGGAAGGACGATTCCAGATATTCTACCACGACGAAATCTACGAGTGCTATCGCGACATAGATGTGAAGAAAATGAAGCTGGGCATCTAGCTCTTCTGGGTGAAGATGAACCTGCTCGGAAAATTCTCTACGGTAAGATTTATGGAGCGCCACAGCCAAGGAGGCTCAACTTCCTCAGGAAGGATGTTGTATACCAGAACGCTCAGAGCTTAGGGATGCCAAACTGGATGACATAGGCTTATAACGGACCCGGGGGACAGAACAGTTGCGAGAGGCTAAAACCAGATCGCTATAACTACCGTATAAGTAAATAAGTTGTTAAATTAATTGTAGCTAACGAAGGCCGAAGGATTAAAGCGAAATTATTATGAATAATCCGCAAAGTGCATCACTTGTTCATTTCAGACATGCAGTCATATTCATATTTTAAAATCTATACAATTTGTTCATCTTGTAGCTATCTCTTGGCCGTCTATGCTCCAATCCCCACACCAAACCAACTCTGCCTCTCGGCTGTATTTTTCTCTATGCTCGCTTGTAATTAAAACAATATTCCGCAAGATTTGTTTATGACGCAAATTTACTAAAGATACCTCCGCGGCACCTTGATGTCACCAAATAAAGTCGGAATGAGTGAAAGTTGACTTAAGGTGCACTAAAAATTATTTAACGTGGTAGTGACGGACAGACTTGAAAAAAATTGCATAAGTTTCGCTTGGCAGAAGAAGCATTGATCGAGAAGGTGCACCAACAGTGGCTCGATGTTATTTTTTATTGTTGTTGGGATGGTATGAAGTTTCACACAGCATATAAGAACATCACTAATGTATGTTGCTAGTCTTGTTCCACTACAGGTGATCATCAAACCGCAGACGCAGAGCAGGTATATCCAGGTATATTCGCGATTGTATTAGAAAAGCTACTTCTACCGTCTTACACAAAGGCGGCGCGATCTGCAGGCCGCCGGGAGGTGCAAGAAGAACAAAACGTGATCGTACCGCTTGAGAATTCAGTCCGGGTTTTTTCCCCGAGATGTTAACCAGCCAGTCTTGGAAACGGTGAGCTACGAGGCGATCGTATGAGTTAGTTAATAATAAGAGTCGCGTTTATTTTTGTGTAAAGCGAAAAAAGTAAACAAAACAACGGATTCCCGTACTGAATAGTGAACAATTGATTTTTATTAGTTTATTTAGTCTAAGGTGATCGATATTATAGAAATATCGGGCTTAATTGGCAGCAGATGATACTAACTCAGGTGTGGTGGCTATGTGCGTTTAGAGGGGGAGGTATTCAAGTTTGGTGTTGGCTGATGTAACGTAAAAACTAGAGAGTCTCCCACTATAGATTTTCACTTTTGTTCATGACAGAAATTGGTTGTTTTTTTTGTACTTCATTATAGCATATTGTCCACCTTCAGCAAATAACTAGCGACATTAACGAATGTGTATCTTTCTTGTGTCTCTCAATAGTTGATGTCGTTAAGTGAAAACAAAAATATTGTTAGTCACTCAAACAAAAGAAATAAATGTGTTAAAATAATTACAAAAAAAAACATCTTCTGATGGTGTTGCTTAATAGTTTCTCAACAAGTTCTACAACTTCTTCCAAATTACCAAGCAGAGTTACCGGATGTTTTGCTTAAATTTAAATTGAAGAAGAAAAATACTCAAAACATAAAAAAACATGCCACGAAAATTATTGAAATTTTTAATACTTTTCGACAACACATCGCTGCTGTATTTCCCTGGCCAGTTTCTATCAGGACGTGTTCTTCTGGAGCTTCAGGATGACACACCAGCACTAGGGCTGCATTTCCATGTTGTTGGCGAAGGTGTAGTTCGAGTAGGATCTGCCCGGCAGGAGAGGACATACGATAAAGAGAATTACATTGATTTTCGCATGAAATTGCTGGGTGATGCCGATCAGGGGCCATCAGTCCTTTCACCTGGCATTCATAGTTTCCCATTTAAGTTAGGATTACCAATTGGCTTGCCATCGACATTTCTGGGACGCTACGGCTGGATACAGTACTACTGTAAGGCAGCACTGCGAGAACCAAACGGCCTAATACACAAGAACCATCAGGTCTTCATTGTGATGAACCCAATCGATCTCAACCTTGAGCAATCAATTTTGGCGGTAAGTCCTTGTAGATAGATATTGATTATTACAAACTAATAAAACGAAACTGTGAATGCAAAATTAGCAACCGTTCAAATGCGAAGTCGAGCACAAATTGGGAGTTGCCTGCGTTGGCGGCGGAACTGTTAAATGCCGCGTGGTATTGGACAGAGGCGGTTATGTGCCCGGGGAGAGCATAAGCGTGTCAGCATATGTTTCAAATGGCAGCAATATCACAATTAAACGGACAAAAGCCGCCCTAACAGAGGTAAAAACATAATCCCAACATACTCCAATTAAGAAAAACATGGTAATCAATTTCACTTGTATTTGTTTAATTTTTTACGTTTACTTGTAGACCATCGAGTATCTAGCCAGGGGCAAGGTAATACAAATGGAAAAGAGATCACTTGCGGTTATAGCACGCGGCAAAATACGTCCTGGCGATAAGGATGAATGGCAAAACGAAAGCCTGTATGTGCCACCATTACCACCAACCAACTTGCGAGGATGTTACTTAATCAAAATTCAATATGATGTATTCTTTATAATTGAACCAAAATCGCTCGAGAAGCAAATCAAGCTGCAGCTACCAATCGTTTTGGCGACATATCCATTCCGCAATTCAAATATGGACGTTTCAAACACATGGCCAGACTCAATATTGAAGCCGGACACTCATTACCCATCGACGTTGCCAATATTTCGGCCATGGCTGCACGAGAAGCCAGAATCGAAGTGAATATGTAGATCTACTAAATTAATTATTTTATTTTATAAAGGATTTGTTTTAATGCTTTTGACTACACACAAAAAAAAGAAAAGAAAAACAAACAAAATTAACAAATTTAATGATATTATGTTTTTTCCAAAATCATAGTCAACCAAAAAGGTAATATAGGTTAAATAAAGTGAACTGAGATCTGTGCTATTGCTTAAAAGCGGATGTGTTAACATGTATAACATAGTTTTTTATAATCTTATAGATTCTGTTTATTATGTATTTTCGTATTATTCTCTCTCTTTCTCTCTCTCTCTCGTAATAATAAATTTATAAAACTTATTAAAACTCAAACAATATGCTATATTTTATTACTGAAGTGCTTCTATTGCCTGCTCGTCATTTATTTAGACAACTATAGGCGGCTGCGCACTAGCAAGCATGAGCAATATTTAAGGGCACGCGCACTGGCGATTAGATAGTTGCCCAATTGAAGTTAGTTGTCGGATGTCTTCATTGAACTTGATCATATCCGACAAAAACGGAACTTTAAGGTTGCCGTTAAGGACTTCTATAGTGAGAGATGCGATAAGAGATTTTCTTCTAGCAGAGAGCGGCAAGAGGTCCAACAATTTGAGCCTGTCCGTGTAGGATGGTAGGCTTAGAAAGTCACGCGGGTCGTGTAGATTTCTAAGAGCAAAGAGGATAAACTTCAGAATTAATTCTATCCTGTTGCTACTTATGAGAAATATGGGATCATATATTACATATTCCAGGATAGGGCAGACTAGACAACAGAAGACAGTTTTTGCGACCCATATATTGTCGAATGCTTTTTTAGGTCTTCTATTTATAAAGCTTCTATTAGCTTAGGTCTTCTATTTATAGTGTAAATTGAAAATAAGTTTTTTGTCTAGAACGACACCCAGATCGACAATTTGATCGACTTGATTCAACACCGTGTCGTTGAGACGATGATAACACTGCTGTGTGTTATGTTTACGAGAGGTAAATTAAAGGTAATTGCTTGACATTTGTTGGTCTTAAGATGGAATTTATTAGTGGTGCACCAATCATGTAATGCATTGAGATTCGACTAAATAAAGGATACGTCAGTTTGGGACTTGATGGCACTATACATTTTAAGATCGTCCCCGTAAAAGAGATGCGGGATATTCTCTAATTTCTTAGACAGGTAAGATGAATATATTGAACAGAAGAGGGCCAAGATGACTGCCCTGAGGAACACAGGAAGTTACTTCGAAAGTAAACAGGAAAGTAAAAAGGAATCCTTGAAATCTGATAATCTGTGTTCTTCCGTTGAGATATGATCTTAACCATTCAAGGGCAGAACCTGTTATTCTAAATCTTGAGAGTTTAACAAGTAAAATATGATGGTCTACCTTATCAAAGGCCTTGCTGAAGTCATAGTATAAATAGCATCGATTTGATGGCCCTGCTCCACACTTCAGAGGAGTTCGGAGAATAATACCATGTCGTGGACGAGTTTTTCAAATAGTTGCATTCAAATAGTTCGATTTTGCACCTTGTCGAGGCAAGCCAAGGTAATTTTTGGGGCGCCTGTCGAGATATACGAATTGTATTCAAGGTGGGGCCGAATGTAAGATTTGTAGATTGTTGCTGTAGGCTGGCTGGAGGAGGAACTTGCATCTCTTAAGAAATACAATGCATTGTTGGGCGATTTAGATCATCTCATCGCAGATCCTCCGTTAGGGGTCCATTAAACGAAAGGTGTTGCTGCCAGTTTACAACAGTTACTGCTATGGCTAACGGAATACCTACATCTAAGGTGATGATTGATGTAATTATCTTAATATTTTGATTTCCATCAATCACGACATGTAATGGACGCCTTAAAGTTACCCTTAGGATGTTAAGAGTTGAGTTAGCCGTTAATCCAGCTTCAGACCAGTGGTTTTCTCATCTAGTTCGCTCCTTGCTTTCCGTTCTGAGTGGATACGGTGTAAATTCACGGCGTAAGTGTGGAGACACCTTTACATTCTCTTTTCCCATGGATATAGGAGGTAGGAGGATAACACCGTCGAGAAAACTGGGTTAAATTAAGTAAAACATGTCTCTCCACTAAGGTATGGCTAAATCCTACACAAAAACATTTATCGCGGTTATGCGAACGCCACAAGTAGCAAAGCAGCCCCTGGATTATTTAGCCGCCACCGGCTAGCGTACAGCGTTCGAGTCGAGTGGGTGTGACCCGCGGAAAGGCCCGACTTGCTGTGTTAAAGCCCATAAATGCTTGTTTCTAGTGTAGATTTTTTTTAAATTTGAAAAATCTCACGTGAGATCATGGGGGGGAGAGAGGGGTAGAGCCAAATCTCACGACATATCAGCAAGGTGAAGGGTGGGTCGAAAAATCGCACGTAATTAATGAGCGACTCCTTACCTCCAAGGCTTTCGATTCAGTTTGGCCGTGTTAGCTAAACTCAAACCTTATACCCTCGACAAACTATCACACTTAATCCCGATACTTGTAGTTACTTACATACAGGTGGATTAAAAAATGTTATGACGTTCAATACAGGGGTTTTGAACTAAGCAACTAATCTTTTAAGTTGCTTCTTGCATATTTGAAGGCGAACATTTTTCTAGGGGGGGCTATCGGCACTCAAAGTGTACTTTCGCGTTGACTTTCGGATGTGAACGCGGCTTTATTTCACATAGAGATTCAAGCTCAAAAGCTCAACACTTCACAAGGCTGCAGAATTCAGCTGCAGATCAGCTACAGAGACTTCTAATTGCTGAATCCTGCAGTGCAATTCCGCAACGCTGCAGAATTCAGCTACAGAGACTTCTAATTGCTGAATCCTGCAGTGCAATTCCGCAACGCTGCAGAATTCAGCTACAGACTTCTAATTGCTGAATTCTACAGTGTTGCGGCAGTGTTGAGTTTCTGAATTCACCTATACTGGTGTAAAGGTGGTGGTAAATGCTGATTAGGGCCTGTCATATTTTAATGTTATTTCTCGCTTTGAGTTTTTGAAGTTGCGTCCTGGTATTTTTTTTTTATGTTCGTTCGTTATCCGTGTTTATTTTTATTATTGTGATATTTTTATGGTGTAGTTTTAAAAGAAACACTTATTTTTATATTTAAAAAACGAGTGAAAGAATAGTGTGCTGCATAAATCCCAAATATAATGACATAATACAGGTGAATATTGGTTTTTTATAACTTAACAAGTGACAGCCACACCTATAAATAAATACGCTGCAAGTGGGATCTTTTTGTATATCTTATTTTTGACCATGGTCCTTAATTATAATGATAAGAATAAAACGAATGAAATGCGAGCGAAAATAATTAATGCTAGTTAGCCTGGCTAATTACTACTAATTAATGATCCAACAGCGAAAATATTTCAAGTATTAGTCACTGGCGGACTCATTTAGGGAGTGATGTTTTGCATGAATTTAATATATGCAAGAAATGTTATTTTATTAATTTCCTAACATATTAATATTTTTAGGGTGATATTATTATTTTGCAGAAGCCTTAAGTAATTGTGTGTGCTCAAGGGAAAATGAATCGCTTAGTAGTGATCTTGATTGGACTTATACTATTGGCAAATGGTCAACAATATCAAGACCAATTTCCAACACAATTCCAAAATCCAAACTATAATCAACAAAATCGTTATGGCCAGCAATTACCTACGCAGCCCTATCAGTCGCAGCAGCAGCAACAGTTTCGACAGCCTCAGCAACAATTTCAGGGCCAACAATATCCGCAGGTAAATAATGATATACCTGGAAGTGGACAGAACTTTTATGATCAACAGCCGAAGACCGGCCTTAGGAATGATTATCGATATTCGGTATATGGTAGCGGTTTAGATGGTATTGAAGAAAGTAATTTCTGTCCAGAACATTGGGTTGCTTTTCGTCAGACATGCTATAGATTTATACGATCACCAAAGCGTAATTGGTTCAATGCGAAAAAGATCTGCATAGCTTATAATGCCGAATTATTGAATATCGATAACATCGAGAAGCATGCATTTATAATGAAGGAGCTGATAATACAAAATCAAAAACAAAATCGATATTATATATCGGCAAGGCAGACATCGCCGAACAGTTGGATCAATGATGACAATTCGCAGTTCTTAATGATAGAAGATTCATTTTCGTACGAAGATGCAACTATTGAATTCGAAGATCTGCACGACAATCGTTTCTTAACTAATCCAAGACAGAATCAAAATCGTAATAACAATCAATTCGATATGTATTCACAAAATACTCTTAACTATACCGATGGTAGATTGAACAATGCGAAAGATCGTCTTGTCTATGGCTATTCCAAGAAGAAGGACCGATGGATGTTCATGCCCACTTATGATTATGAAAAAAATTTATGTATATGCGAATCAAGACAATTATTTACGCCCGATAATATAAACTTATTAGCTGACGAGCGTCGACCATTCGATTATGGCCTAGAAGTCCGTGATTTTGAAAAGATCCCGCGTGGTCCATATTTTGTTAAACAACCCCGTGATACCACATTTGATACAAGTAAACGTCGATTAATTAACGATGTTACCCTAAGCTGCTTAGCTGGCGGCTATCCTACGCCAACATACAATTGGTTTAAAGAAGAATATATACTGGACACACTCAAATTTATATCAATTGATCCTATAAGTGATCAGCGCTATACACTAAGCGGCGGTAACCTAATTATACACGATCCAAAGCAGGTATTAGATCAAGGTGTTTATCATTGTATAGCCGAGAATAAATTTGGTAAGATACGATCAGAAAGTGCAAGATTAAATTTTGGTTATATTATGGAATTTAATTTGAAACGATCACCAGAGACGAGCGACATGAATTGGGGTAAATCGTTGTTTTGTGATCCGCCACAACATTATCCTGGCGTTAAATATTATTGGTCTCGAGACTATTTTCCAAATTTTGTGCAAGAGGATGAGCGTGTCTTTGTGAGTAATGATGGTGCATTGTATTTTTCATCAATTGAAAATGTCGATCGGGCCAATTATTCATGTACTGTGCAAAGTTTAGTCAGTGACACGGGACGTAATGGGCCATTTTTCCCATTAAGAGTTTTGCCAAATAGCGATTATCAAGCCTTAATATTTGCTAACAGCTTTCCAAAGGTATTTCCTGAAGCACCAATTGCTGGGGAAGAAATTCGATTGGAATGTCTTGCATTCGGATACCCGATACCGTCGTATAATTGGACAAGACGAGGTGCCCCATTGCCGCGAAATGCTTATCAAATAAGCTATAATCGTGTCCTAATTATCCCAAATGCAACAATCAATGATAATGGCGAATATGTATGCACAATATCAAATGATCGAAAAACTTTAGAGAAATCAATAATTATTAACACACAAATGAGGCCCAATTTTACTATACCATTGCGAGATAAGATTAAAGATTACAACAGTGAAGCTAGCTTTATTTGTGAGGCATTTGCGATCCCTGATGTCAATTATACATGGTACAAGAATGCTGAAGAATTGAATATTGATTATCTTGATCGAGATAGATACACAATACAAGATAACGTTCTAACAATTAAGTATTTAGATCCCGAAAAGGATGATGGAATGTACCAGTGTCGAGCTGAAAACCAGCTAAAAGCTGTATTTTCTTCAGCTCAGCTAAGAGTGCTATCGATGAAGCCATCATTTAAGAAGCGACCATTAGAATCAGAAATTTATGCAATATACAATGGCAATACGTCAATTGTTTGCGATCCCGAAGCAGCACCGCGACCCCGATTTCAATGGAAAAAAGACGGAAATGTTATAGGCTCCGGAGGGCATAGGAGAATTTTACCAACTGGCACTTTAATTATATCACCGACATCTAGGGATGATGAAGGAGTTTACACTTGTGTTGCTACTAATTCGAATGGAACTGATGAGTCTAAAGCAAGATTAATTGTTTTGCGTATGTTAATTGACTATTTTTAACAATCCCCAATTTTAAATTAATATTTTTCAGAGGAACTACGGTTCACAAGAACGTTGCCGCCCCGAGTAATAACACAAATCCATCAATACATTTACCTTCAATGCGATGTTGTTTACGATGAAGTCCTAGATGTTGCCTATGTTTGGAAGCATAACGAGCAAATTATTAAGGACAATGTAGAAGACAGAATTGTAAGTTAAACTATTTTAGTTAAATACTAAGTAACTAAAAAAGTTCGTGCATTATTTAATACAGGTGAGGTTAGGTTAGGTTGAGTACAGGGAAGATGGTTTCTTCGTCATCTTCATTACCACAATTTCAGCATAAGTCGTTGGGAGTCCCAATCTTTCGGCTTGCGGGCCAAAGGGACAATGACTAGTCAGCACCTTCACTACATAGCTATCTCTTTTTTGTTCAACTGAACAAGAGATCCAAAGTCGGCGGAGTTGCGTCGAAAGTCGGCCATATTGTGTGAAGAGTGTAGCACACTGTTGCTGTGGTCCACCACAGTATAGGCCGGCTTGAACTAAGCTGATTTTTCACACAGCCAAGATGGCTAAGGGCATTCTAATCTGGATTAAGTGGAGCGTCCTTTCTAGTTCGATTCTCTGGCAGTTTCCCCTAATTCCCCTGTGTCCAGGAACCCAACATAGAATTATATCAAACTGAGTGATAGTCTCACCTTTGGCCTTATTAGCTCTCTCTAAAACATTCGGTCTCCACGTTAGGTTCCTATCCAGGATGAGACCTAGAAATTTCGCATCCTTAAGTTGCAAGCTTAAGCTCTGTAAAGAGCACTACTTCAGTCTAAGCTGGGGTAATGCCTAGACCCTTTGTAGTAGCCCAATGAACAAGAGTGTCCAATGCTTGTTGCATTATATCTCTTATTGTTCAGATATACTTGCCGGTCACCACCAGCACAATATCATCAGCATAGACGTGTTGCACCCACACTCCTTTAAGGTTATCTACACTTCGTTGACTGTTAAATTCCAAAGGAGCGGTGATGTGCGGTGTGCCTGTTCCAGCCCGTCTTACTTCTTTCGAAACCCCAGACCAATCTTTATGACCTTGCACTTCAATGACTCTGTGGTCAGAAAAAGAGTGATCACTGGATACTCTCCAGTATTCTACACAATTGACCAGGTCGAGAGAAACAAGAGTAATGTCCAAGACTTCTGTCTTACTCTTGTAACGAGCGTAGGTTTATTTACCCTGTTGCACAACGAGAGATTATTTTGGAATAAAAGGTCAAAAAGCAGCTCACTTCTTATTGATTTATTGATTAGCATCAACTAATATAATTCGTGTAGAAAAACTTCTGACAATATTTCTAGGTATACATATAATATATTTTCATTTGTACTATAAATACTGCACGAACTTATTTAATTATCTGACACATATAATTGCAATGTAAATCATGCTATTTCCCAGCGTATTAACCATAACACTTTGACGGTAACAAATGTTACACTTCTTGATGGCGGTGAATACGAATGCATGGTCAAATCGGCAGTAAATCAAATATCAACAAAAACATTAGTTACAGTAGAAGGGCCGCCAGGGGCTCCTGGCGGTGTTACCGTAATTGAAATTGGCAAAACACAAGCACTTATAGAATGGGTAGATGGTACAGATAATGGCCGACCAATACGCTATTACAATATATTAGGAAGAACTAATTGGAATAAAACATGGGTAAATGTTTCCACAGAAGTTCAAGCGCATCAAGTTGAAAGATATACAGGCCGTAAGCGAGCAGAAGTTACAAACTTAACACCATGGTCTGGTTATGAGTTTAGTGTTTGCGCCGTTAATGATTTGGGAATTGGTATACCATCAGCACCATCGCCACTTTATAGTACAGTAGAAGATAAGCCGTATATTGCACCAAGAAATGTTGGTGGCGGAGGTGGAAAAATTGGCGATTTAACAATAACTTGGGAACCATTATTACCACAAGAACAAAATAGTCATGGTATACATTACCATATATATTGGCGATTACATGGGAAAAAAGAATGGGCATCACAGATCATTGAAAAAAATGTTGGAATGGCAGTTGTGCATATACCATTTGATAACTATTATACTAAATATGATGTTAAAGTGAATGCTATTAATGATATTGGAGCTGGTCCTGAAAGTGAAGTCGTAACAATTTATTCAGCTGAAGATATGCCACAAGTTGCTCCACAACAACCGATTGCTAGAGGATTCAATTCAACAGCACTTAATGTAACATGGAATCCGATCGAACAAACACGAGAAAAAATAAGAGGAAAACTAATTGGGCATAGGGTAATTTCATATAAATTAGTAAAAACTATAAATTCAAACATAATTGTTAATGTTATTTCAAAATAGCTCAAATATTGGAAAACAGATCTTCCAGAAGAGGATGCTCTTTATTATTTATCACGCACCACCAGAAATTGGGCCCTTGTAGTTGGCCTAGAGCCAGATACTTATTATTATGTAAAGGTGATGGCATACAATGCAGCTGGAGAAGGACCGGAGAGTGAACGATATATTGGTATTCAGAATATATTAAATATATAATAAAATTTAAATAATTCTAATTTAATGGATTCATTACAGAACGAACATACCGAAAGGCGCCTCAAAAACCTCCATCTTCTGTTAATGTGTTTGGAATAAATCCATCAACTGTAAGAGTTGTGTGGCGCTATGTATCACCATCACAAGATGAAGAACCCGTACAAGGATATAAGGTATTAATTATAAGATATTATAGGATAATAATTTTACATTATCTACGTAAATCCAATAAATATGGATCTTTGTATTTAACGTTAGATTTTTAGACGCCAATGATTGAAATGATCGAGGTGGAGATATTTTTAACTACCTACTAAACACCAAGCTTTTTATTTGTAACGAAGGTAATGATCCCACCTTCTTTGTTAGCAAACAGAGAAGAAGTTCTGGACATCACCCTTATCTCAGATTGCCGCTCCGACCGAATATGGTCTTGAAGGAACACTCCTTCTCAGACCACAGGTTTATAGAGCTCCAACTGCAAGACTCTAGCCCAACCACCCCTTCTAAAATAAAAAAACACCTCATAAAGGCAAACTGGGGTTACTATACAAGGCTAACGCAAAGAGCCTTGCCGCTAAACCTCTCTGTATTCCACAGAGCAATGTACACGAATGTTAACAAAAGTTCAGACACTTTTTGCCTTGCTTAGGATGTAACCATGTCATATAACCGCCAATAAGTGGAAATTAGAGCTACCTGTTTGCATCCACCAACGATGTACACTAGATCTACACCTGCTCTTGAACAAAATTTAAAATTTGGAAAAATGCGAACCCAAAAAAGTGATAAAATAAAATAGTTAAAGCACCCTGGAACTATTCAAGATTTTCGTGAAGATTCATCCATGTCACAGAGCCGCTGAAGTGGAAATTAGAGCTACCTGTTTGAATCCACCAACGATGAACACTACATCTACACCTGCTCTTGAACAAAATTTAAAATTTGGAAAAATGCGAACCCAAAAAAGTGATAAAATAAAATAGTTAAAGCACCCTGGAACTATTCAAGATTTTCGTGAAGATTCATCCATGTCACAGAGCCGCTGAAGTGGAAATTAGAGCTACCTGTTTGAATCCACCAACGATGAACACTACATCTACACCTGCTCTTGAACAAAATTTAAAATTTGGAAAAATTCGAACCCAAAAAAGTGATTAAATAAAATAGTTAAAGCACCCTGGAACTATTCAAGATTTTCGTGAAGATTCATCCATGTCACAGAGCCGCTGAAGTGGAAATTAGAGCTACCTGTTTGAATCCACCAACGATGTACACTACATCTACACCTGCTCTTGAACAAAATTTAAAATTTGGAAAAATGCGAACCCAAAAAAGTGATTAAATAAAATAGTTAAAGCACCCTGGAACTATTCCAGATTTTCGTGAAGATTCATCCATGTCACAGAGCCGCTGAAGTGGAAATTAGAGCTACCTGTTTGAATCCACCAACGATGAACACTACATCTACACCTGCTCTTGAACAAAATTTAAAATTTGGAAAAATTCGAACCCAAAAAAGTGATTAAATAAAATAGTTAAAGCACCCTGGAACTATTCAAGATTTTCGTGAAGATTCATCCATGTCACAGAGCCGCTGAAGTGGAAATTAGAGCTACCTGTTTGAATCCACCAACGATGTACACTACATCTACACCTGCTCTTGAACAAAATTTAAAATTTGGAAAAATGCGAACCCAAAAAAGTGATTAAATAAAATAGTTAAAGCACCCTGGAACTATTCAAGATTTTCGTGAAGATTCATCCATGTCACAGAGCCGCTGAAGTGGAAATTAGAGCTACCTGTTTGAATCCACCAACGATGTACACTACATCTACACCTGCTCTTGAACAAAATTTAAAATTTGGAAAAATGCGAACCCAAAAAAGTGATTAAATAAAATAGTTAAAGCACCCTGGAACTATTCAAGATTTTCGTGAAGATTCATCCATGTCACAGAGCCGCTGAAGTGGAAATTAGAGCTACCTGTTTGAATCCACCAACGATGAACACTACATCTACACCTGCTCTTGAACAAAATTTAAAATTTGGAAAAATTCGAACCCAAAAAAGTGATTAAATAAAATAGTTAAAGCACCCTGGAACTATTCAAGATTTTCGTGAAGATTCATCCATGTCACAGAGCCGCTGAAGTGGAAATTAAAGCTACCTGTTTGCATCCACCAACGATGTACACTAGATTTTCACCAGCTCACATAAAAAAATATAATATATTTAAAATAATTAAAGCACCCTGGAGCTAGCAAGGCTTTCCGTGAGGATGCATCCATGTCATAGATACGGTGAAGTGGTAATTAGCTCACTGATTGCATCCACCAACTGCGTATATACTATATCTTCACTTAATTAATAAAGGAACATGCTCTAAGCCGAACTTTTTGGACAAAACAAATTAAAGACAATGAAAACTATTTGGAAAAATCGAGAAGAAAATATGGAGATTGATTATTTTAAAATAATGAGGAAAAGTCTTGACTGAAAAAAAGGAGTCTCGTGTATGAAAACTTGAACCGCAGCCACTATCATCACTGCAATTAAGAAGAAACCCGCGATTCCACATTAAATTAGCGCACTACGCAATAAGCTAAGTTTTGCGCATTAAGTTGCAGCCCCAGTAGTTGTTATACCTGCACACCTGAACACTACCTGAACACTTGGAAAATGTGATTTAAATATTGTAATATATAATGAAGGTAACATAATAATTAAAAAAAGAATCTAGGGCATGCATGATACCTTGACCTGAAGCGGCCACCCACACTTGATGTGACACGAACAGCAGCGGCTCACGTAGATTTTACCTAAATTAAAACAAAAATGAATTATCCACCGCGAATTACACTTACATTGGCTTTTTAAAAAAGCGAAAAAATTAATTTAAATTATATTAATATTATTAACACGCGGACGACGCGACTACTTTCACTGAAATCTGCAAAACTCTGATAAATTAACTGGATTTTTCTGCAAGTCCCGTTTTAGCACAATTTTTGTTTCACTTTTTGGGGAATAGAATATATGTCTATTCCCTATTATATTATTATGGCGTGATTTCCTTCATTATTAATATTCCTCTTTACTAGCTGAATTATTTTTATGTTTCCTATTCCCTTTCTATTACCCCTATTTCTCTTCTCTTTATTAGCTGAT
The DNA here is from genome assembly GCA_949987705.1 of Thereva unica. NCBI lineage: Eukaryota > Metazoa > Arthropoda > Insecta > Diptera > Therevidae > Thereva > Thereva unica. Next base: position 4,036,941 of record OX465286.1, read on the forward strand.
TTATTTTTGTTTCCTATTCCCTTGATTTATTATGTTTCCCATTCTCTCCCTATCCTTATTACCCCTCCCTTACTTCCTACTAGCAAAAAGGTGCTGGTGTCAGTGCGGGGGGGCCAGAATCTGCCCCGCACACACACAGGGGACGACCCACCAGCTTCCCTCTCTACCACTAGAGACGGGAATGTCCCGAAGGGATATGTTTGAAATGCTATTATATAGTACACAATCTCCAAAAAAGTGATCTTGTGAATTATATCGAAGGGAAAAATTTACAAGGAAGCACGATCAAATTGGAGCTTGGAACGAAGCGATCGCCTATGAGTATGCAAGCGATCGGTACGATTTTCACATTTCTCCACAAGGGGGGCCTTCTGGGTAAAATTTAATACTTGTCAAATAGAAGTAAATCAATTAATTACAATAAAAACCCTTAATCTTTAAATATCTCCCTGGAAAAATGCAAATAAAGTTCCATTAACTTACTTACGATCTTTTGCATTGGATTGCATTGGATCGAAGTTAAAATTTTTGCGATCTTTCCACTTTCCACAAAACCCACAAATGCTGGTGGCCGATCGTCAAGACTACAGTCCTCATATACAAAATTCTCAGGTTCAAGTGTTGATGGTGGCCTGCTGGCGACAATTATTTTTATTTGGATTTTTTTTTGTCTAATTTAAGACAATTTGACATTTATAAAATCGGAATCGATTTAAATTTATTTTTTACAATTAAAAAAACCTTAATCTTAATATATCTCCAGGGAACAATGCAAAAAAACATGAATTTTTTGTGAAATTTTCATAGAAGAAAAGAACTTATTTTCTATTTCTTGTTGAGGGGCGCTCTGGTGGCACTGCGACCTATTTTATTCGGTCTGTTGTGACTTCCCCGTCTTTAAAAACCATCTAGGTTATTAGTATAGACTAAAACTGATTTAGGTTCCTGTCCCAAATCTCCCTGGGAGTAGGGAAGTCGCGATCAAGGAGGCTCGATCTCTTCCTCGCTGTAGCCTCACATTTGCACAGCAAGTGCTCTGCAGTTTCGGGAGCTGCCCCGCATAACCGACAGCTACGATCGGCTACCAGTCCTATTTTGTTTAGATGGTAGGTAAGCGAACGGTGGTCCGCCAGGTGCTCTTAGATACAAAAAATACGTAATAACATTAACGTAAAAAGAACATTGCGAGTATTTAAGTATTAAACCATAGTGTTAGAAAGAAATCAGGACAAACAGCAGGGAAGTTAGTTTTCTGTTATAGAATATTTTGTTAATTAAGGGAGATAAAATGCCGCGAAGGTATTGAAGGTGATGCAGCACCTGTTAAAAGGCTCGTTTCTTATTCATACTCAGTGCGATGCGGGTGATCTTTAAGTAGTTTGGAATGCCCTGTTTGTCAGGTATCGTTAAATTTTATGGTGTCCGACAGGAACTGCACCTTGAGGTTATTGTTCAGGACATCCAGGGTAAAACAAGATATGAGCAGTTTCTGTCTAAGCGATAGAGGCAAGGATTTTTAGCCTGTCCGCATAGTGAGAAAGGTTGTGAAAATCCGAAGAATTATAGAGATTTCTAAGTGGAAAAAAGGAACTTCTTTTGGACAGATTCTATTCGATTTACACTAATTTGAAATATGGGATTGTAAGGAAACCCTGAAATCTTACCACCTGAGCTCTCCCATTAATAAAGGATGTTATCCAATTAAAAAGGGGGCCGTATATCATAAATCTTAATAGTTAATAATGAAAATGTGGTGGTCTGCTCGATCAAATGCCTTGCTGAAATCAGTGTAGTCAGCGTCAAACTAGTGGCCTTGTTCCATATCGCATAGCAGTTCGGAGGTCAGTATCATAAGATTGGATGTGGTGAATGGACCTTTTCTGAAAGCATGATGCTGATCGTTTAGGTTCAGAACAATTAGGGGGGCAATCTTGTCATAGATGTTTTTCAAACAGTTTAGCGAGATAAAGAATAGGATAGGATAGCAATGCCCCTATAGTTGTGCACCGCATACTTATCACCTGATTTAAAGATTGGTATGAGGTAGGATTATGGCATCAGGAGATGGATGACGGCTGTAACGGCTGACGCAGAGGCAATGCTCAACATCCGGAACTAGAGACATGCTGCAAGGGACCGTCAAACTCGGAGAAATGCCCTAGAGGAGGCCAAGGCTCGATTTGGGCTGTAGCGCCATTGGATGGATGAGGTAGGATTACTTCCATATCGAAGGAAACTTACCGGCATATAGGGACTTGTTAAGAATTAGGTGAAGAGGGAAAAGAATGAATTGGGAGTGGTTCTGCAAAAAACTTGCAGATAGACAGTCCGGACCGTGGCCTTTTCGACCTCTAGACCTATTAGATCTGTCATTATATCTTCGGAAGATAGAGATATATTGTCTGTAAGGACCGCAGTTTCTGAATGATACCTGGGACAGTGTGCGCAGTTGAAGAAATGGGGCAGAAGATTCCACTGAGCCTGTCCGCAAACATGTTGGAACTTTTTTGGGGAGAGAGGAGTGTGTGACACCAGTGTAGAAAATTTATAATTTTAGTTTTTTAGCTATATTTGAAATATAAAATGATTTGATAAAACTAACATAATTCTAATGATTTTTTTAGGTACGCGTTTGGGAATCAGATCAAGACATGTCAACAGCAAACGATACAATTATTGAAATTGGTCAAAAACTAGAGGCATATATATCAAACTTGACACCAGGAAAAAGTTATAAATTACGAGTTTTGGCTTTCAGTAACGGCGGCGATGGCAGAATGTCGAGTCCAACGCATCGGTTTCAGATGGGTAAGACTTCCCCACCAACAAATAATGAAAACTCAAATACAGAACATTTCGAATAATAAAAAAAATATAAACATATAAAAAATAACTAAAGCGCAAATAGATTCTGAAAGAACATCTTGAATTTATTTATACTCATGCTTGCCATTTTTATTATTTTATTTTTTTTTGTACTAACTTTGGTCTTCTTTTCTTTTACAATCATTTTTTAGGTGTCACACATGCACGCAACACAGCAACAAATACAAAATTAAACCAAATGCTTGTCATCGGAGTGTTATCAATAATTTACATATGCCAAATGGAAATTTTTTAGCGATAGTTTCACCAAACAAAACATATTAATTTTATATATATAACAATTTTTTGTGCCGTTGAATTTTTTTTTCTCTAATTAATAATTTTATTTCCTTAATGCCGAGAAGTGAGGAAACTCATGGCTAATTTTATCGGGGATTAATTGTACACTAGACTAGTTATTTGTAGAATGTCCAAGAAGTAATATTTTTAATGAAAAGTCGTCAGAAAAATTCATATTTAAAATATTAAAATATAAAAGCAACATTTGAAAAGAAAAGAGAAAAGTATTAACTTGCTAAAACGAAAATAGCAGCACAAGTTTGATTCGTAAATTGGCGATTATTTTAGCTTAAATTCCTGGATTTTTGGTAAGCCAATATCGTTTACGAACATAAAGCAAAACAATAGTAGAATTATAATGCTTTTCTAATTATAGTAATTGTATGACAAAATATGTTGTTTATTTGTGCAAGATACAACCATTCGAATATGAAATTGGTAGCTAATTACTTTTCCATAATAGACGGTGTTTAGACGCTTCGCTCCCAGGGGCGTTCCTCACGAGCTTTTTAGATGAAGGCAGAAGTGTGGTGGTACTCCTCATCACTCCACTTCACCCTTCATCAACAACGATCGTGAGGAACGTTCCTGGAACCGTCTAAATACCGTCCTACAAATACTTTTTCTTCGTTTTTCTAAGAATGCTAATTTATCACTTGGATGGGTATTAATATATAAAGTATAAAGCGAAAAGTGTTTTGTAATACAATTACTGAAATTGAGAAAGCATGTATAATTTTATTTTTAATGTAATATATGCTATTGTTTTGTACAACGCTCTATTCTCAAGGTATGACACACACAATGCATGGATAATATTAAATGCAATGTTACAAAAGAAAAAGAATGGACAAAATGCATGAGTGATTGATTTGCATGCATTTCGCTAAGTCTATACAAAATACAACAACGTCCATATCCACAAAAGATTTTTTTTAATTAATTATTTAATTAGGGAAGTCATTTTAAGTAATTTTAGGTATTTCAAGACGAAGGAATCTCATTTGAATTGTATAATTTAAAGAAACAAAAAGTGGTGTGAAATTATAATGTAACTAACGTACAAAACACAATCTGGTCTTAACCAAAAAATACATTCCTTCTTTTTTTATACTGTTTTAATCAGTAAAAGGCTACACGCATAACATTCCGAAATTTCGCATAAATTTTTTATTATAAATAATATAAAAAGTGACCTTTTTATATACATATAAATATATATATCCGATACGTTTATTGGTAAAGTTTTTAAATTAAATAAAAATAATAATTCATATACGTATAAATATTGGAAAAAATTATTAAAAAGAAAAACCAGGTGTATTTTAAGCTAGATTGCCTTATCAGTAAAGAAAATTCGTCCATATCTCATAACAAATAAATAAAATCATTGCATATTTATATAAAATGGCTGAAGCAAAATGAAAATATATATTTGCCTAGAGTTAAAAAACAATGTAATTAATATTAAGACACTTTTTTATTCATAAATGCAACTTTTTCGAGAATTTTTTTTATATAAATATAAAATTTTCTACTTTTTAAAAATGTTTAAATATTTTAGAAAATTGTGTAAAGAATAAATTTTTTTGAAAATTACGTAAAACAAAATGAAAATAAATAAAGTACTATCTATATTTTTTCAAAAATGAAAAACAAAAATGTTTCAAGAAAAGGCTAGGTTTAGTTAGTCCCTTAACCCACTCCTCTATCACGGACTTGAAGGTGGACCAAGAGATGCCACAGAAGGGTTCTGGGCCCTGGACCAACGTCTCGCACGTCTGTCTGCAGCCTTATTTCCCTCGATAGCCCAGTGTCCCAGCAGAGCGAGACCTTATATCTTCTGCTCAGGCTCTGGGAGTATCTCAAAATACTCTGAAACTATTTTGGAAGAAAACTTCCACGTTGAGAGAGCCTTTTCCAAGGTTAAGCCTAGCGCAAGTCGCAATGGCATGTATTTCAATCTAGAAAACAGAGGGCCGCTTACCCATTGCAATCGAGACCTTGGAGTTGGGTCCTGCGACACCAGCTCCTGTACCATATTTCATCCAGTGCAGCCATATGGGCGAATACGCGGCACATGGAAATGTTTGGGATATTGTTAAGGGTATCCATGTTTCCTTTAGGGCCTGTATAGAGCCAGGAAACTGTATAGGGCCAATTGGATAAGATCTGAAGTCTCAAGGCACTTATGGCGGCAGATTTCCATATGAAGATATACAATGCGGTCATGGTGATCGCCTCCATCGCAGCTGTGGGACAGGTCCGCATAGCTCCGATAATGGAGAGGCAAGCAAGACGTTGCAGTTTGCTGCACTTGAGTATCGACGTAACCTGTTTAGTCTTGAGCCACCAAACTATAGCGGCATAAGTCCCCACAGGTTTGACGATCGTATTGTACATCCAGTACTTGGAAACGGCATCGAGTGCACTTGAGGGAAATAACTTTCCTTAAACTCAACGAAAACTCTACCCCGACTCATGGAAACACAGTATTTGCGTACTAGTTACCATAAAGTTACCATGGTTGTGGTGTAGCACCCCGTATAACTTAAGCATTATATCTAGCTCAGGCTCGTGAATGAACAAACAAATCGAGGGATTTGCCGGTTAGAAATATGTTCAAGTAACGTTGCGCTAAACGAGAGCCACCTACCCACTGTTGTGCGACAGCGAACTTGAAGGGCAGACTCATCCCTCTCGAGGCAAAACCGCCAGGTTGGGTCTTCTGCCCTTCTGGCGATCCAGAGATGGTAATTCAGAGTGCAATGTCTGATAATTAACCAGCCATTAGGGAGGATGTACATGCATTTAATTAGAGGGCATAAGGTCTTTTATGAAAGTTAGAAAAAGAACGGCCTGGATGCTGACCCGGGGGGACCGGCAGACGCCAGCCAATACATTGGTTGAAGCCCAGTAAAAAACACTTCAATCAAGCTTGGTCTTTATTCAGCAGAACAGGGAAACATATTTTTAACAGCCTATTTTTTATTTACATATAATTCTGAAATAAAAAAAAACGACATTTCGGAAGTAACTGTCAACTTGAGCCCACCCGTGAAAGTGCTAAATCGCCCTGCAATACCGACATTTCTAATAATTTAGTTATCCGCAATTTAGCCAGTATTCATTCGCACATTTGGGCAAATGGCTAGCAATTAAACCACGGAAACTATAGTAAAGTCTGCATGAATTAAACTTATACCTAGTTTATAGCAGAAAAATTAAATCGTTTTAACTCAAAGTTACGTCAAAATATCGAATTAGCGTATAAACGGGTATTAAATACATTCTTATAACTATGGCCTAAGCCGAATCATTTCGGTTTAAGCCAAAATTCGAATTACCTCGTTTATAGGGTAAAAAATATCGGATGATCCATAATTCGAATTATTTTTGGAGTAGCTATAAACTAGGTATTAGATTATTAATCAATATTTGTCATTGGTCAAACAGTTCCTAGGTTATTTTTTTCTCTTGTCAACTGTCTCTGAAAATTGCCCAGGGCTGTCATGATATCCACAAGAAGAAGATTAAGAGAAAAATCTTTTTGACATTTCCACAAATTAACCTCTGGCTGCGCGGCGGGCCCGTTAAAGTTCAAGATTTATTTAATATTTGTATAAAATGTCGCTTGATTCATCGTTCTCCAAAAGGGGGGAATTAATGGAAAAGGTTAAACAGCAATATGCCGTTGCAAATACTCAGGAACTACTTTCAGTAATGATATAACCTCGAAAAAAATGGGGAAGATCTAATCTTACTTTTTCTCTTTTAGAAAATGACTGAAAAATGCTTCCGACAATGTATAAATAAGCCAGGAACAAGTCTCGACTCATCGGAGCAAGTAATTACTCAGGAAAAAGTAGATGCTTAATATAAAATATGCAAATTCTTATTTTTTTAGAAATGCATCGCTATGTGCATGGATCGCTTCATGGATTCTTACAAAATAGTATCAAGAGCATTTGGTAATCGCCTACTGCGAGAGCAAAACATGTGAACTATAGTTTGTTTTCTTTTTCAATATTTGGTTTTGTTAAAAATGACGAAAATTACAGATAAAATATAATAGCTTTAGAGAAAAATCCACATAAATGTTTGTTTTCTAAAAGAATAGCTTTATTTATCCTGGAAGCGGGTTACAATGCAACCAAAAGTATTTCTAGTTAACTACTTTATTTCGTAACTAGATCCCTGCAGATTATTCCTCGGTAGTCCTCGGTTGCTGGCTGTTCTCATCGGTGGACATCGGTGATTTGACGAACGTCTCATTGGAAAACGAATTACCATTATTCCGCAATATACTAAGATCCTCTTGCGTAATTCTCCGTATTAATTCAAATAAAATAGGACGAGCATTTTGTTGTTTTTCGGTGTCATCATTCTGATTAGTAGAAATGCCTGATGAGCCCTCACTGGGACGTGATTCTTGTGCATAATTATTCTGAAGGGATTTCAATATTTCATCGATGTGGAAATTAGTTTTATGTAAGTTTGCTTCCCAATTGGTTTCAGTCTTAAATATTGAACAAGTATACTTGAGTCCTAGCTTCTCTAAAGCATCCTTTATTAGGAGAAGTATCAGGGATCCTTCTTCGGTTTGAAAGAGGCTTTCAATTCTCCGGAATGTTTCTATTCTCGGAAAATGATCTTCTAAATCAGCACCCCAATCCAATTGTAAATCAATTGCTAGAGCTTTAAACACTTCTGTTTCAATTCTGGCCTTTTAATTAAATTTGTTTTTATTGAAGTAGAAAATGAAAATTGAAATCCTAACCTTCACATCTGCCATAACTCCGCTACTGTTTAAAGTCTGCAAAATAACATCCTTTATTCTGGTATCCGGTTCTGTTGAATAATTACTCATTTTGTTTATTTATTTTTTTAATATATAAATTTTAGGAACTCGAACATAAAACCTCCGCCGTCTATTTACCAAAGCCATAAACTGTAAACAACGCTTCTTCTTCTTACTTTATTTATAGCCGTCTACAGAGGTAGAGGTTGATGTCAAAAGCGGTTTACCGGATTTTGCCACCAATAACTAAGAATGGACACGAAATTATTTATAAGTAGAACTCTTTTAATGCTGCAGCCCTTTCATTATATTTACTATCAAGGAACAAGTTGGCTCAGATTTATTGTCAGACAGTATAGAAGTGTGTATTCAAACGCGACCCGGCACGTTCATGTTTCCAGCAACGGTGTTTTTTTCTTATCCAACGCTACTTTATATCCGCACTGAAACTGAAATTGTTTATTGGAAAAAAGATGAACTCAAATTGTTAAAAATTTATTAAGTTTAAATACAGTTCAAGTCAAATCAAAGTTAACATTATTAGTGGAATATAGCTACGATCACCATCGTCCAGCACCGCCGCCACCACCACCACCCCGCCCTCTACCACCTCCTCCGCCACCGCCGCCAAATTTATTAAAGCCGCCTCCTCCGCCTCTTCCACCACCGCCCCGACCGCCACCACCACCACGACCTCCACCGAAACCACGGCCTCCTCCTCCTCTGCCTCCACGACCGAAGCCACCACCGCCTCCGCCCCGACCACCACCAACACCGCCAGAAGGACCTTTCTTCTTGCTACCTTTGGGCTGCGGTGGTTTTGGTAAGAATCTCGAAAGTGGGAGCAACTTTTGTGGATCTATAAATAATTTTTGTTGTGGCTTAAAGCTGGAAGCCTTCATGTTTTCTCCGAGCTTAATGGAAACAGAATAGTCGCGCAATGTTCCAAATATTTCATCAATTTTTCCTATTTGTTCCTTATTTTCCAAGTAGATAGGCGCGTTGAAGTATGGAACGTCATCAATCTCGACTTTGCAAACCAATTCATCTTGACAAGGGTACGCGAAATGTCCAAGTGGAATGACACGATCTGGAGGTCCAGAATCAAAGCGTCCTCCACCACGTCCACGTCCGCCGCCACCGCCAGAGCCTCTAAATCCTCCTCCTCCACCACCTCCGCCTACAATATTAAAATTAACTCGGTTTTCAATGCGTACAAACAAACCTCGTCCACGGAAGCCTCCACCGCCGCCGCCGCCACCACCACCACCGCCACGACCCCTAAATCCCATTTTTATATATTTATTTAAAGGAAGCTCTCTGAACAGCACCAGAAATTATAAAAACGAATTTAAACCAGCAAATAGAAACTTTAAAAGCGAGTAAACAACTGCTTTCCAAACCGACTGAAGGTTATGTCACTTTGGCAACGTGCTTGCTTGTAAAAAACAAAACATGCTTGAAAGCACAGGGTGCGGAACAGTATCGAAATTGTTACAGGGTGCAGAACAGAATCGACCTGTCAAACTGGGTTAGGGTTTCCATCTCAACGGTCACTTGCGAATTTAACCGGATACGTCCATGGGATACGTTTTCGTTTTCGCATATTATTTTTAATTTAATTTTGTTTTCAAGAATTTATCCTTTAAAAATATTTTCTGATTAGCCAGAACCAATCCGCTCCGCTTGTTTTTTCTTGGTTCTTCTTTAACGTCCCCCGCCCGCTTGATTGTGGCCATCTCTCCGCTATCGTTTATGGAAATGTCAAACGGACGGAACGGATTGGCTCTGCTGCTTGAGCCTCCACAGGAAAATTGGTGTAAAATCAATGTTTATGCCACTTTTATACACCTACACATTTGCAGATTTATCGTGTCCTTTGACGTTTGTGGCTAACATAGTTTTCGCACTGAAAATTTTATTTACTCGTGATAAATTCTCGATTTTATTGGCAAATAATATTATAAAAGTGAATGCAGACCGAAAATATCAGCGACGATATTGATCGTCGTATTAATATGGATAAAAATGATGGCGAAGACGCTGAGGAGCCAGGACCAACTGGACAAAGATGGGATCCACTAGGAGCAGATAATGAAGACTCTGTAGCTGATCAAAGGGCAATGCATTTTGAAAGTGATTGCGGATATTTAGGTACTAGTAGCACTGCTGTTGAGTCAAATCGTATACGCAGCTTAGAAGAAGAACAGGAAATCTTAACGTCCTCCTTAATGGCATTAACTTCGCACTTTGCCCAGGTCCAATTTCGTTTACGTCAAATCGTAGAAGCCCCTGCCA